>SMDT01000621.1:0-647699 GCA_005392925.1 Aquilaria sinensis | reverse complement strand
GCAAAGCAATAGAGCAAGAAAACTACCAAACAGAGGGAAAAAAAAACAAGTTTAAGGCATAATTAATTACATGTTTGGCATGAAAGGCATCGATTTGCCCATTTCTAAAGTTTTTGGAGTTTCCAAGTGACAACTAAAATGGGTCAGAAGGAAAAAGACTTTAACGTGCGCAACCAACACGTAAGTCTTCTATGTCAGCAGACTTTACTTAACGTTATTCTGAAAATCATTAAAGCAAATAACCTTCAGTGCAGAGGAAAAGAAAAGCAAAATGAGAAAGCAAAAATAGAAACCTGCACAAGGGTATCTTGCATAGCTAGCACTTGAGGCAAAGCAGCATCACTTGATGGAGCAGCAGAACTGCAGCCTGGCTCATTAGATGAATCTGTGGAGTTATAAGGACTAGGGGAAGAAGAAGATGGCCCAGATATTTGAGTATTCCTCCCATTCTGCTTTCTTCCCTTCATAGCAGATGCTGGCGATTGTGAATCAATGATAGCTTCTGATTCACTATTCTTTGCTGCCGCATTTTCCATTACACCCTGCTCTTCACCCTCAGCTTCATTAGCAGGCTTGTCTATTGAATCACCAAACTGAACATCATTAGCTTCTTGGGTCCCTTCAGTACCATAAGTTTCTCTGTGCAAGGCACCAGCCATCTGAAAGCCGAGATCTGAAGCCTGAGAGTAGAATGCTTTTTCTTTTTTCTCAGATATGGTTACACGAGGATCTTTAGGATATTCAGTTCTGTTATTATGGATGGATCCTGACTCACCAACAACTTTAACCTCAACCTCAACACTTTCAACATCATTGTTCATACCCACATCTTGAACAATAGTCTCCACTGCACTTGGACTTGGACTACTGTGGGCATTCTGAGATGATGAGGTAACAGTAGATAATATCTCTGACGGTGTTACTAGATGCGTTGGATGCTTAAAGACTAAGACTGGATCAGGAACTATAGAAATATCACTCTGAGAAACATTATTATCACTCTTACGCAAATTGTCACTTGATGGAGCTATATCCACCTTAGCCTCTTTAGACCCATCAAATTTACGGTCAATAGTATAATCACGAGCTGGATGATCACCGAGTTGGTCAGTTTTTGATGGGCTTCTAAAACCTGACGATTTTCGAGATAACTTTGGACTCATGGAAAGTTGAGGTGATGCTGCATAGAAATTATCTGAACTTCTTTGAGATGCTGATGTACTAGGCTTATTTCCTGGTCCTGAACTAGTAACCTCTGTCAGAGTAGTGACCTCTGAAAAAGCCAACTTTTCATGCTGGCTTCCAATGGGCACACCTTCCATACCAAGTGATTGTGCAGGTGTTATTGTAATAGAACTGCCCCCAGAAATTCCATTAGGTTTACTTGCTTGAAATATTTCTGTAGCAGCAGAGGTATCCACATTAGCTGCCTCAAAAGCACGAGCTAGGTTAGAGTTTGATTTCTCCAGCTCAATGTTTTCAAGAGGTGGGGGCAGACAGTGGGACAAGTCTAGTGCATATTGCTGAATAGCCTGCGTCTGGACACAGTATACTTGCACAATGTGCTCCCCGTCAGGCAAACTATCACTTGTTCCAGTCAGACTCAATATAGGCATTGTTACAGTAAACTCGGCTATGTAATCCATGCGGGTTGCCGCTGGATTAGGCCCAAAATTGATGTGAATAGCATAAATGGCATTTCTTTTGGCATTTGCAAGCAAAAACAGACCTGCATGAGATACTGCTACAACTTGATTAAAAAATGCATCCTCCACCTTGGATTCAGCAGAGCTGTTCAACTCCAACGATTGAGTGCATTGCCACAACTCAGCATCACTAGGTAATAACCAGCCCTCCTCGCTAGTGGACACCCATATCTTGATTTCTCGATTAAGTGGCCCCTGCAAGAAAATAAAATCACCCAAGTTATGCCATTACCAATGAAATGCCTAAAAGAATCAGCTTCCATAAAACATCATAAAAACAAAATTCAGGTCATGCATGACCAAATGCAAGGCTTGTGGGAAATAAGATAATTAGAACCTACCCCTGTGATAAGAACTATATGGTCTGGTCGGTGACGTGCAGTCAAGAAAGTGGCTGAGTAGGCAGGATGACCATCATGTGGTCTCAGAACAGCAAGTGGTACAGGCTTACGATCATCCCAAATTTTAACCTGTTACAGAAAGACATGTGGTCCCTCAACACAAACACAAAAGAATAATCAAGGATTTCAAGCCCTCTAGCCTAAACTGCAAGAAACAACTATCAAACATGAAAAAAGGAGGGACAATACCGTGCCATCAACTGAAGCTGATGCAAGACGGGTGGTTAACCATTGGCACATTGACAATTCAGTAATCTCGCCATCATGTTTTCCAACAAATTGAACTCCATCAATCAGCTTATCAACTGGACAATTCAGAGGCTCCTCCGCTGAGCATCCCTCCAATTTTGCAACTTTCATGGTGTCTATTTTGAGGATGCGATTTCCAACTGCAACCATCAAGATTTCCTACAAGAAAAGCTATTTATCAGCACAACAAACACTAAGGGGTGGGTAAAATCCATAAGAAAAACCAGATGAAGAGATGAGATAGACTTGCGAACAAGTGATGGACCACATAATCACCAAAGCAAACGATCACAAACCCATTATTACTTGTTTGTGAGGATGCCAACAAACTCGGGGATGCAAAGATTGCCCTTGGCCTATAACCTGTAATGCGATGATAACTTTCCCAAAGATTTGGGGCTTATCTTCCTCATCAGGGCCTTCGTTGATTTTCCAGACAAATACCCTTCCATCAACGCTCGCACTGAAGAAAACCCAAATGAATATTAGCATGCTGCAATGAACAGGATAATTCCCCACTCAACTACATGGCAATGGAAAGAGAACCTGGCCAACAGGTGCACATCCTCAGCGAAGAAAGCCATATCGGTTACTCGCTACACAAGAAACCGCAATCAAGAAGCAAGCAGAAGGCAATAACGAACTGCAGATGAAGAAGTAAGGCGTGTCTACCTGTGTGTGGCCCCGGAGCAAGGATCTCAATGCAGTATTGATATTGAGAATGCGAATATTGCCAAGCTTAAGGCCATAGCAGATATAATTCCTGTTAACCGCAATCTGGCGGCCAAGAACGAGGCCGGGATCGGAAGCGTACTTGGTGATGGGAGTAACCTCTAGCTGGGGCTGCAGTTCGCCCGGCAACCTTACATCAATATCATAAACGACGTCGTTCCCAACGAGATGCCTCCCCCTCGGCAGCTTGCTGCTAGGAGACCTGAGGGGCGGAGCCGACGGGGCGGCGCTCTGGGCCTGGGATGTCTGGTTGCCGAAGAAAGCCAGAAGGAGGTCGCTACCGGACGTCGGGGTGGCAGGGGAAGAAGGCCGAGGAGGAGGCGGATAGGGCATGTAGTGGAAGGGGTAGGGGGCGGAGGGAGGAGGGAAGGAAGAAGAAGGCGCTAGATAGGGCTGCGGCGGCGGCGCGGAGGGCTGGGAGGGGAAGGAAGGGGAGGTGGCGAGGTTGCCGGAGGCGTTGGGGACCGCTATTGGATTGGGAGGGCCCATGCCCATTACCGACGGTCTGAATAGTTTGTTCATATCGAACGGAGGATTCCCCGGAGACGCCATGCTTACGGCGATTGTTAGTGATCGAGATGGGGTTTGATCGGTTATGCGGAGGCGGAGAGTGCGACGGATCTGGAGGTGGCTGGTTGAGGGAGGAGATTCAGATTCAGATCAGATGCGAATTCTGATTTTCGGAACTGATGCTGCAGCTGCATCCAATCCCACCTCTTTTTAGCTGTCGTCGTTTGCTCGTCCCGTCTCGTCTCGTCTCGTCTCGTAGACAGGACCGGGAGCGGACCGATTAACGAACAGAATATTATTAGTGGCTTTTCCATAGATTATTGATTTTTAATTAATTTCAGGCTGAACACTTGATTTGGCCCTATGTTTTTATGAGCGTACCTTTTAACCCCTAAACTAAAGTTTGTTATCAAAGCCCCGTAACCTTTTAATTTGTAATTGTAACAAACTAATCCCTAAGTGTCCCTGCAAAGCTATGATTGTGACCGGTGAGTCTTGCATAACTTGGGATATGAAATAAAAGCTTTTAATTTTGCATCCAGCTGGCCTTTAAAAACTGACGTATGATTGTGATTGTTTTCGATAATAGGTAGGCGGCCTAAAGACATTTTTGGCCCCTGAACTCGTTTAACCCGAACACTTAACCCCCTAGAATATGACTTGAACCAATTTGCCCCTTAAACTATCAAAAGTGGGGCACTTTACCCCTTTATGCATCATGTGCTCGTCACATGTGTGCTTGGAAGCAAACGTCATTCAAGTCTGTCAGAGAGGTAGGAGCTATGGCACGAGTCACTGATAAAAATAGGATTATACTGTGATTAGCCGCCTTCCTTCGCCACTCTTATCTCTCTCTCTATAACAAACTTTGCTTCTGCAAGTTTTCCTGTGATGTTTTACACGTGTTCTCTTAATTGGAACTTCAGCTAAAAAGCCTCCCATGAATGTCTCCTCAAATTTTAACATGTTTTCCAGTTTTGCCCCTCTTTTCCCTCTCTTTTGCCTCATCCTTTCCCTCCCTAAAACCTTTATAGGCGCCAACCACACTTCCGCCCATTTCTGTTCCCGCTAATAAACCCCGCAGCCGTTGTCGTAGTCTTTTCCGTCTGTTTTCCTTAAAGCTATTACCATGGTTTACCCTGTTGTGAAGCCCAACCTCGTCTGTAGCACTCTTGTCCGCCTGCTCTTCTGGGGCCTTCTCATTATCCTCGCTTATTTCGCTTATGTCGTTACACTCACAGGCAAGTCCTATGCCCTCGGCTTCTTCTACTTCTTTTCCTTCTCGGAGAATCTAACCACCCTCGCTGCCGTTGTCCACCGCGCTATCATTTCTACTTCCGATATCCATACCAACAAGGAATGGATCGATGCCGTGCTTTTCTATTCTTCTGTGAACCAGATATATACATCCAAAATCGGCTAATCACAGTCTAATCCTATTTTTATCAGTGACTTGTGCCACAACTCCTGTTTCTCTGACAGACCTGAACGATGTTTGCTTCCAAGTGCACACGTGACAAGCACATGATGCATAAAGGGGTAAAGTGTCCCACTTTTGATAGTTTAAGGGGAGAGTTGGTCCGAGTCATAGTCTAGGGGGTTAAGTGTTCGGGTGAAATGACTTTAGGGGCCAAGAATGTCTTTAGGCTTAGGTAGGCCTTACATGGCTCGGTTAATTTTTTTTAATTTTATAATATAACTTTTCAGCCTATAATCCAATCACCTCCTCTAAATTTCCACGGTTGCATTGCTTGAATCGACTGGTGAGCACTATTTGATGCCATATATGATAAGCTTAGGGTAACGCATGGCTTTGAGTTGAAATTTGAAAATCCTGTCATGGCATCACCTTAAGTGGCAACCCAGACAAATTCGGCACAAATTTGAATGTGTAAGAAGTATTTATGAGATTGGTTTTGAAAAAGTTTTAAATGAGCTCCGACCCGACTTGAGTTTTAAGGACTTGAAGCTTAATGTAACTACCGAATATCAAAGGGTCTTAGATAAAAAAAAAAAGTCATAAATGTACATATAATCCCTAAAATTTTACAAACTCATATGAGTTAGTCCTCTAATTTGGACTCAGTGCGACAATGTCCTTCAACTTTATGAAATTAGGTGTGCTAGTCCCTCAACATTCCAAAACTAAATGACTTAATCCATTGTGGGAGAAAAAGGATGCACGTGGCTTGATGGAAACTCGACATCGTTTGTGTTCTACTTATATGGATATGAAGTGGGCTAGTGGTTACGTTTTGGGGATCTGAAAGCTTGAAATCTCCCAAACTTCCTCTTATTTGTTATTGTAATTGTAGAGCAATTTGAAGGCCACATCAAGCAATCGACAATGCTTTTTTATGCCCATCCAGCACTCGTCCTATTTGGCTCCTCCATCTTTCTTATGTCTTTTTAGGCTGTCGTGAGGCTTGGCATTTTTTATATTTTGGCCTGCCTTGGCCCAGAGACCAAGCTCTGCAAAAGAGATAGCCAGTCAGATGCTCACTCAAAATATGGATGCGGCGGTAATGCTTGACCATCTGCTTCGGCTTTTTGCTGGCTTTAGGCCATTCTTGCTCTACTGGTTTCTCGATTCTTCGCCAGAAACTGCCAGGAACCACCGATTTCTCAATTCTTTGTCAAGAACAAAGATAATGTTTCTCTAGTTCTAATGATTGATATGTTGGAGGATAAAGTCTTTCTTTCTAGTTGGTCAGCGTTCTTTCTTCCTCTGTTTGTCATATTGTCCCCTTTCAAATTTTGCTAAGTGTTGTGAAATACAAGAGTTTAAAAATTTGTAACCCTTTATCACTCACAAACATATGATTAATTTCGTTGTGTGCAAAGATGAGGAAAGATATCATCCCAAGGGACAATGTGATCTTACCAAGAAATGAACATTAGTTACCTAAATTACTTGAACTATTAAAGTAAAAGTGACAAGTAAAACCTAAGACCAAATGAGTGAATGAGTGATTAAAGAGTAGAGGATAAGAACAAATGACCCCACTAATTACCTCGTTAACTCTAAAGTGGGTAGCTAAATAAAAGCACAAGTTACTAAAAGAAATTAAGCTAAAGTGGTTAAAGGGGGAAGGTCATCTTTCTAGGAATCCACCCTATTACTTATTATCCAAGTTAGTTGCATTCTAGGACATTTACCCTCTTGTGTGGTGTAGAGACCTAAAATTTAAAAACCCACTTCTAAAGTTAAGCCTTTGCTTACATAGAATCGAACAAAACATTTCTCAATCTCATGATTAATTCTAGAAGGGTTAAGCTATTAATCCCCTTCCAACACCTAATGTAATTGTAGATTATCTCTAATCAACAATACTCATTATTCCCTATTCCTATTTTCTATCCCTCTTCTTTCTATCTCAAAAACTAAGTGGGACTTGTGAATGTGTGGAGAAGTCAATCAATCACACAAGCATTAGGCTCAAGAATAGGAAACACAAAGAGATAAACATCCATGAAAGATCATCAAATAACCATTAAATATCAAGTAACAGAAGTTTCATCCTAGAGAGATACAAAGATCTACTCAAAATCCATGCTTTCTTCCAACATTAAACCCATAATCAAATATTCCATGAAAATACACAAAATAAGAAGAAGAAAAAAAAAGGAAACCCAAGATAGATCCTAGTGGCCTAAGTCTCCTTGGCTCCTAGTTTTCTTCTTCAAGTTTCAAACCTTGCTCTAATGGTGGTTTTCACAAGAAGAGATGAAAAAAAGAGTATCTAATGTTGAACATAGACTCCTCATTTTCTCTTGCTATTTATACCTAAGGACTCTTTTTTTGTCTTGTCTTAACTCTCAAACCCTAAAAGGATAGAAATCCCTTCTCAAAGGATAGCTCACCAGGTGGGAAAATATGGGGGACCATCAAAATACAAGGTTCAGGCGAAACAAGAGTGTGAGTGGTGGCGTGTTACAAGTTAGGTCGAGTTGGCAATATACTCATACCTACAGGAAACAAAGCAAAACAAGAAAAACTAAGAGATAAGGGATGACATGAAAGAAATTGGTGGTCAAAGTTACCAAAAAGTCAACCACTTTGATCGCTAAATTATGTGCTTAACACTGATATTTTTTCCTTTTCACGCAAGATCAAATTTTCAGGTAATCTCATAAAAATAAATAGATAAATAAAAGAATAAAAGAAAATCTTCAAGTAATCTATCCCATCATTTGTACCCAATACCACTTTCATTGGAAGATTTAACAATGGATTTGATTTGTTTATGATGACTCACATCCCAAGAGAAAAAGAACGGATAGAGGTTGAGTTTGTAACGTTGGCAACCAAAGCTAAATCTGGTGATGTTTTTGCATCATTTGTTTTTCATTATTGGATTATAGAGCTTTCCAAATAAGTTTTTAAGGGTTCAAGAAATTAGTACAATTTCTTTCATTGTTGTTGCTCAATAAAGGCTGGGACTGTTTTGATGGTGATCAAAGATCCTCTGGAGTCAAGTTGTATTTTTCCTTCAAAGCTTTATTTATTCTTCATAGTCCCCCTGTTCTTGGACAAAGCAGCCAAGTCTTTCTATGGATCACAACTTTTTTATTCTATTCACCAATAAAGATACCACCAAACTCTACCTTTTTTCCATTATTTCCATCTTAACCCCCATGCCACACATTACCCTTTCCACATCAACAACACATATAAGGTTGTTTACCTTTCATCCAAAAATGGACCAACACACAACTTTTTGCAAACTTGAAGGACTGACTCTCACTGAGTAAAACTTAAGGTACTAACTTATTATAGTTAACAAAATCAATAGACCAAATGGGTATATAAGCCAAAAAATATTTTGATAAATGAGGGTAAAAATGATAAATGTTAATTTTGTGGTCAAACATGTTAACTTTTTATTAACTTTGACAACTATTTTTTACCTCATCACCTAAGATTTTCAGTTGATTCTTGTTTTATTTCTTCATTTTGTAGGTTGGAGAAGCGGACAATAGTATTTGAATGGCACCGAAACAAGTGAAATGAAAAACAGGCATGCGAAAGTCAAAGCGAATTTATAACTGTGAGGCTTAAGCCCTAAGAGTGAGGCATAAGCACCACAATTCAAAAGTTCCTGCTTGAAAATTGGACTCTAGAGGCCTAGGTGACAGCTAAGGCCTAGGCCCCAGGCACCCTCAAGCTTGGAGGCCTAGGCGCCATAATACCCCTTCATGAGGCTTAGGCATTAAGCACCTTTAAACCTAGAGGCCTAGGTTACAGAAGACTATTTCTTGGGGCCTAAGCGCCCCTGTACCCGGGAAGAATGGTCCCCCACCTCAATTTTAAATCTAAGCTTCCTAATGGCCAAGGGTTTATACCCAAATGGGTTACTGAGGCGAAAATGACATCTCCAAGAGTAGAAAAACCTGGAACCTAGCAAAAGCTTAGACTTAGGTTTTTCATCACTATTCCTTGCATTTCTTCATCTTCCTTAAAGGCACTTGTGGATTCTTGCTTGAAGAATGCTTGGAGGACTTGAAAACTTGTAGAAGCCTTGAGGAATCAAGTATTTAGAGTTTATTGGGTTCCTTCTTTCCTTTCTTTGTCTTGTATTCAGACATGAATGCTCTTTTATGTATTTTCATGTTTATGTTTAGTTTGAGTATAGAGTAGTTTTCCCTACACTTTCTATGGTTGTAGCTACTTGAATTGATTATGTTAGTTGAATTAATAGCTACTTGTCATTGATTTTCCTCCTTTGCTTGTTTACTCTTCTCCTTGAGCTTATTGTTGTATTGATTGATTAAAGGTCCTAGTCCATTTCACCTTAGGTTTGTTTTAAACTCTTGCAAAAGATTAAAAGGAATTGGAAGTAGGGGAAGAGTGTAATGGTCATGGGCTTGTTGAGAGATTAGTTTATGACACTAGGTGAAGATAAATTGAACTTGCAATGCCTCTCTTAAACTAGCAATTTGGATGGAAATCCATTGTAGTTTAAGCTTGGGAGAATTACCCTTTCACTTAGGAGAGTAATGGCTTAATTAGTTAACTTTTCCAATAAGTAGGAAAACCAAATCATTAGCCTTAATTCACTAGCTAACTAAGTCAAATAGTGAAAACCATAGAAAGTGTATTTTGCTAATTCACTAGAAAACTTCTAATTTGCATTGTGTTTATTATTCTTGTTTAATAGTAATTTAAGTAGAGTTGCAAACTTAGTTGTTTTCATAGTAAGTAAATCAACAATTGTTGTTTGTTTAGCTAAAATGAGTCTCATGGTAATGGTAATCAGCAAATAATACAAATCAATACTCATGGGAACAATATCTTATTCACTATATCTATACACATCTCGTGCGCTTGCGGATTAGGGTTTAAAACTCACAACAAAAAAAGCATATACTTATAATTTAAAACTAATTGTAAATTTAAACCATGTTTACCATTACAGTGTAAAGTTTTTACAGACAATTAATACTAGAAAGAAAGATTGTATCTTCTTATCAAATCGTGAATAAAAATGTTAAGGGTATTATAATGAATCAATATATAACTGAAAGAAAAAGAAAAGTTAATTAAATTTATTTACTCTTCCAAAAATTAATAAAAATATGCCATGTAAAATATTGAGATAAAATTTACTAGGGTCACCTAGCTTATTTTCGTATCCTAAACAGGTACTTGACATTCAAGTTACACCAGCGATGTGCCTTTATTTTTACTGCGCATCCTAATCGGATATTTTCCATCAATTCCAGTGTTAAACATAACAAAAAAATGTTGACCTAACATAAAAAAAACACTAAATAAATTATAAAATAACACTTCCAGTTCTCTAACTTTTCTAATTAACAATTTTAAATCATACAATTCTAAATGTATTGTTTATATTCCTAATGTAACAAATCCCTCTTTTTCTTGCTCCCTCTGCCCCTTCTCACATCTCTCCTTCTGGTTCTTTTCCTTCCCCATTGGCTTCTCAATCAAAACCAAATCTATCAATTCAAAATCCACCCATTTTGTACAACACTCAAATCAAGCCACAAACTAGCATTTTCTCTTGCCTCTATGACCAATTCTTACAAATATAAGTAACAGTTAACTCTCATGAAACCTCGATGATCACTATTCTCTATAGCCTTTCATGATGTCCATTTTTGTCTACATAAGTGGGTTTTGCTCATCTTTGAATGGGCAACAACAACCCTACGGTTTAGGAAATCGATTTCTCCTTGTTTGAAATGAATTAAAGTTGAAAACTTTTAGGTTTTTAAAATTGTTCAAGAACCATAGACTTGATTCGATCAGCTTGAGGGCTTTATGTGCAAAATTGACTTGATCTAAGTAAGTTGTTGAGCTTGGCGATGGACTTGAGCCTGTCCATCCCAGTCGGCGAGAGATGGTGCAATTTGTGGGTGATTTGTTCAATCCAACTCTAGGCTTCTTCTAGGAAGATGGTAAGGCCACAGTAGTTGGGGCTGGCCCACATTAGGCTATCATGGCCTAGACCAAAGACTAGGAAGTTGCATAAGGCTTTCTTCTTGAGGATCCATGCCAAGGCAAAGATTTCCTTGAAGGTTTGCTGTGGTGTAATGTTGGTGGTGTTTGGCCATTGTGGTTGGGGCTGGCCCACATTAGGCTATCATGGCCTAGATTGAAGACTAGGAAGTTGCACGAGGCCTTCCTCTTGAAGATCCATGCCAAGACAAAGATTTCCTTAAAGGTTTGCTATGGTATGATGTTGGTGGTGGCCTAGTGGATGAGGGTGTTGGCCAAAAAAAGCGGGGCTTTAGTTAAGGGAAATCATTTGTTCTTACGACTAGCATATGGCATTTTGTAGAAAGCCATGGAGGCAAGAAGAATGGATGGTTCGTTTGCAAGTGGAGAAAAAGAAGGTTGATAAAGTGTGGGAAAGGAAATAGGTTAAACGAAAATAGCTAAATCTGAGGTGCTAGCAAGCTAGATTTTTAGGGGGTTTGGGGGACAATGGATATGATGTTGTTGTTGAAGTCACCGTGCACAACGTGTAAGCTACAGCGGTAGTAGTAGCCGAAGAGTAGAAGAATGTGGTGGCTAAGAGTATGAAAAGAAGGAGGGGGATGAGGGAGGTCATGGGAAAAGTTTAGAGTTTAAAATTGTTGATAGGAAAAGTTAGAAGGCTACATGTATTATTTTACAATTTATTTTAGTATTTATGTTATGTCAAGTTAACATTTTGACCCTTAGGCTTAAAGCTAAAATTGTTTGAAAGTAATTGATTTTGAGACATAATAAGAAAAAATTATACTTCTCTAGGACAACTTGAAGGTTAGATATCTGTGTAAGACATGAAAATAAGCCAGGTGACCCATGATAGAATTTACCCTAGAATATTGTAAAGTTTAACAAAAGATTCTTAATTATATTTAAGACTAGTACTATATCATAAAAGGAATCACAATACCACCATACCGTATATATAACTGTACAATATTAATGTATTTTCATGCATTGAAATTAATCATGCTTGAACAAACATTTGCCCTGAAAGTTAGGTCAAACTAGCCGTAGCAGTAGCTTCTTCCCGGAAAAAGAAACAGAACCTCCTTCGGGAAGCCAAGGAATTAATAATGTGTTATCTCCAATTTTTATTCCAAAATGAGTAAGCTATGTCCATCAAAACAAGTGTCACCAAACAACATAATTAATTAAGCAACAAAGGCAAGCACACACACATGCACATGCATATATATTACATCAGAAGATAAATAAAAAAACATCATTTTGTATCTTCTTGTATATAGCAATATAGCATTAGCAGTTGTTGCAAATGCCTGACAAAAAGTTGGAAATTCCAATTGGAGCTATACTACTACTTAGCATATAGATCATTATGGCCATGTGATAATGAGCAAATAAAGTCATATGTTGCTAACCTTGTCAATATTGGGAGTGGATTCAACAGAGACCTCTGTGAAGAGGAGGTCATGCTCTCTCGCAAACTCTTGTCCTTTTTTTTTTTGGCATTTAGCAACTTGTTTGATGAGAGGAAGGTCAGATATAAACCTAAGTATTTAACCCCCAAGGTAGACATGCAAAGTAGTCAAATGGTTTGAAACGTGGTGTCATGTGATGGATTGTCTTGAGGGATGGGTTCAAGGTGCTTCTCTCCCTTATTTTTAATTATTTTTTTAAACCTTTTTCTCCTTTCTTTTTTAATTTTCCATTCTACCCTTATCTTATTTTTATTTTCTTTATCTTCAGCATAACTAATAAAAAAGGATCAGTCCTTCCCTCGGGGCATTATTTTATCCATTTCTTTTTCTTTTATTTCTTTCATTACTTTTTTTTTTAATTTACCCTATTATTTATTTTATTTTTCTCTAGTTTCATGTTAAATACTCAATAAGATTAGTCCAAATAACCTTATTTTTTTTTCATTATTTGTTCTCACTCTAAGCTGAATTGCTGGCAATTAGGTATTTGTTCTTTTATAAGATTAAACTTATTCTTTTAGATAAAACTATTTTTTTATTAGATTTTTTATGATAATTCAACAAAATCAAATTAAAAGATGTTAAAATTAGCCCTTTCATTCTACCAATATAAAAATTGCCAAGAATAAAGCACAAAAACAAACTATCATTAAATTGGATTTGGCAGTCTTTTCCATCTGAAAATAATAGAAGTTATTACACTTTTTGATTCCTTGCTTTGACTGCAACTAATCATTTTGACCATTGTCAGTTTGTGATTGTTCTTTCATTTATTCATATTTATTTCCTTATATGAACTAGTTTTTTTTATTAATAACTCTTTATTTTTTTTATTAGAATGTGTTTGTTCTTTTATTAGTTTATATTTGTTCATTTAGACGAATTTGATGTTTGTTCCTTTATCAGTAGCTCATTGTTATTTTATTAATATCTATTTATTCTTTTATCAGTTCATATTTACTTTTTTAGATTAACTAATTATTTGTTCTTTTATTAGTAGCAATTTGCTCATTTGTCAATTATTGTTTTAAACAAGGAAGAGATAATTTGCGTTGTCTTATTTCAAATTTAATGTAAGAGAGTATTTGTATCATGAATCTTTCTAGAAAAAAGATAGCAAAAATAAAAAATAAAGAATCAAAATGGAAAAAAATAAGCAGATGGCAAAAAAGAACAAGAAGAAATAAAAATAATGCAAAAATAAAAAATGAATAAAATTAAGGCAAAAAACTAGATAAAAGTGAATTATAAAATAAAATAATTAAGGGAATAATATATAAAATAAAAAAAAGAAATAAAAAAACTAGAAAAAGAAAATTAAACGAGGAATAATTTAAAAAATAAGCCAAGGAAAAAAAGGGCAAAAAAGAAAAAAAAAATTCAAACAAAGGTTAAAAAATAGTAAAATAAAAAAAAGGGTAAATGTGGGAATATGGATTCAAACCGCGACATTGAAACTGCATTTGCACCTCTCCAACCAATTTTTCTAACTGCCACTTTTGTCTAAAATGCCTAAACAATATATTATAATTAGTATGTGACATGTCTTGACGCACTCATGGGCGAGACACATACAAGATATACTCTTTTTAGCAACAAGTGTATGGTGATGTTGGGGTTATTAGAGGTGTGTCTCAATTCCACCAATCCATTTCTCCAAGTGACAAAAACGTCTCCCTCCTTGTTATCTTGTAACCAATCAGTGCCCTTACTGCCCTCCTCTAGTAAGACCTCATGATGGATATGAAGCACTTGTGATAAATAATTATATTGTGTACATATATGCAATTGTATATAACTATATTTTAGATAGAAAATTTTCTCACATGTTTTTGTCCCCTCACGATCTACTCTTTATCTAATGCAATTGCACATAACCACATATTTACTAAAACTATGCTATGTGGAATTAGAAATATATGCACAATATACTACTTCACTCATCGCTTGTCTGTACATGACCCGTTGCTTTGGCTCTTTCTCATGTAATTAGGCTGTGCCAAGCATTGGCCCATGTTTCTTTTTCTTTTCAATGGGCGTCTATTCCAGTAATAGTAATTGATACTTTAAGAAATTTTGTTAATGTTACAATACGTGCTCACAAAAAACGATCATAGAGATATCTTTCATTGTCCATCAAAATAAACTGATGAATTTTAGTGAATCCCCACTAATGCTAATTTCCAAATATATTCATAATTTTAAAAAGTAATCGTCAATTGTTAGTTAATCAAGTCCAATATAGTGGTCTTTATAAAGCAGGTGTTACTAGGGTTTACCAAAACCCAACTCGACTTGCATTAACTTCAAGTTTCACACTTTCAAACCCACCTAACCAACATTTATTCCAAATTTGATCAAAACAGACTTGCAAATAAAAGCAGTTCGGTCAGCTTAATATGACCAATTTCAACTTCCCCCCATAAACAAAACATTATATATGAGGTTTCTTCTAAGGTGAAATTACAAGACTTAGCCCCACCTTAAGGCTAAACACACTTTTATGGTTAAAATCATTCCATGCAATTCAAGCTATTAACATGATAATTGTAACTCACTAGCGTCAAATAATATTCCTGGTCCATTTTTTTTAGGCCTCTCACATTGCGTTTGGTAATTGCAGTAAACTTTATCTAGATCTCATTTAATGCTTAGACATCAAAGGAAAAAAAATAGTTAAATGAAAAATGGAATAAAAAGGAAATAGTTAGATTCACCAAGCTTGTTATAAATGAGAAAAAAATTATTTTATAATGATGTTAATAATAAAAAAAATGAACTTCAGAAAACTATATTAAATGTGAATTTTCTAGTTACTAAACCATTATATAAGTTACCATTTTGCCAAAAAAAAAAAAAGTTCTATCGACCTTAGGAAGAAATTGTGTTTATGATAAGTTGATATAATTTTTTCTTATCAAAATTATGATTAGATTAGGAATTTGGCTAGGGTTAGGATGAGCTCATGTTTTTTCCTTTAGAGTTGGGAGAGGTTGGGCTGGAAGTAGTTAGTATAGAGAATAAGAACTAGTTCATTTTACATTTACCAAGTTTTACACTTTCAACCTGAACTGACCCTTAGACTTTACCAAGTATTTGTTTTGGAACAAATTGACTTGTACTCACATAAAACTCACATGACCATCAAGTCAAAATAGCTGGTTTAATAGGTTGAGAAGGCTGGATAAACATCCTAGGATCAATTAGGCTTTCTTAATATCATATTAAATAACACTTATTCAAGGTTTGATCCAAATTTTAATTTCCTACTATCATTTTAAAACCTACACTTAGGTTCTTAATATGCCTCAACTTCAACATCATGAAACAACTCTTGCCATCACTTTGCTTCCTACAAGCCTTAGGGCTTGAAAAAGAAAAACAAGGGCAGCTACAACCACTCTTGTCATGGGGCATGTCTCGGTTTCATGTGGACAATGTTGTGGATTATGTCTTTTAGCCTATACTAGAATAGAATAGAGCTATTGATGCCTTCTGCTTGATTTAAGGATAAAACCCGTCATTCCCTTCTCCTTTCTCCAGCAAATTGGACACAAACTTCATCCACTATACGTAAATACTTGTGCTTCTAGGGAAATCCATTTTTTTGAGTTGTTCGTAGAACATCTTGTCTCTATGCTAATTGACTTTTTTTTTATGAAGCACTAACCCTTCAGAATGGCAGTAGCTTCAGCGTGTCATGTTCTTAAGTAGAGCTTTTCTCACAAGAAAGAACTTTGTCATGCCCTACAGATCGCAACCCAAGAATTTGAAGAATGTTATCACTATTGCCATAACTCTCTACAACAATTGGATCCTTAAATAACAATTACAGTCATAAAAAATCACCTATACTCCTAAACTTTTAGGAGTGGTTTAATTAACAATTACTTTTGTGCAACAAAATCAAGCACTCTGATTTAAGATTTTGAACAATAACATGAGGCCGCTGCCTGATTTCAAAATTTGCATGCTTCTATCTTCATGTTGTGTTGATATGTCACAAACTCTGTCCCTTGTTCAGTGCAATGACCCAAATATTTAGGCCTGTTTAGTTCCTAAAAATTTTTCAAAATTTTTTTAATTTTTTTTGAAAATTAAAAAATGAAAATAAAACATGTGTAACACATGAGTTTTCTTTTTCTATTTTCTGAGAAAACAAAATTTCAAATTATGAAGAATTGGAAAACACTGTTTTTAATGTTTCCCAATTTTCCATCTATCGCATATCTGCTAGCGATTTCTCATCCTCTTACGCCGTCGAGCGCCCATCACCGCATCACGGACTCACAAACCAGCTTCTTCCTTATAGTTACCACCTGACCAATCTCCTCGTCACCCTCGCCGAACCAGCTTCCTCGGAATCGACAAGCAGCAGCAATTGGAATCGGTAACCGGCTTCGTCGGAAATTGGGTCAACATGAAGATTGCAATCAGGCCATTCTCCTTGCTTCAAACAACGAAACTGATTATTGGCAACATGACACAAAGCCACAGTGGTGGTCAGCAATGAGCAATCCGTCGGTTGAAGATGACAACAATATTCGAGTGTCGTGCTTTTGGGATGACGAAAATGGTAACTTAGATGTGAGGAATAAAAATGTTAGGAGCATAGTCAACATAAAGTAAAAAAGTTGGGGTCTGGGTTTGGGTTTTATCCTTTTCACTTTTGAAACTGAGAGACTTAGGAAAAATATCTATTTATAGTGCACAAACTTTTCTTAAACTTTCAAAAAAGAGATTGAACTTTTTTTATTTATGTATATGCATAATACTTATCATCTTTACTAATAGTGAAACAAGTAAACATGTTTTCCAATAAGCATATTAGAAAACTGGACATAGAAAATGAAAACTAGAAACAGAAAATAAAAAGAAAAACTATTTTCCACGACCAAACGCCACATTACTTTCTCTTTTATTTGCCCTCTTTTCTGTCCAAAGCCGGTGGCAGAACCTATCATAGACCACTTTTGTGAAGAATGAAGGGGCTTGAGGAAAGAGTGATGCTCGACACCAACAGGGACCTAATACCTCAATTAAATTGTTCTTATCTATGGGATGCTTCGCGCACAAATAATCCAAGACTTAGAAATGCAAGCAACCACAGTGTTTGGGATTAAAGGTAATTAGGCCGACCTTTTTCACTAACTGTGTCTCCAAACTAATAACTGCAACCATGCAACACCAAGAATGACGAGCTCGGTTGAGGTGACCTTCTTGAGCTGGTTAACTAACTTGATCGCAGCAATTCCATCTTCAACTACAACCAACTGGTCATGACCATCTCCTTCAATTTCAGCAGTGTGTACACCTGCAATAAATCATTTCCTGTCTAGCATGAAATAATGCTAGAGCTTACTCCCATAAAGGCATGTTTACTCAGCTGCCCTACATGAAGGATCTACTAATACAATCAAAAAAATAAAACTTCCACTTAATCAAAGAGACTATTATAGGCAAGGATCTATCTTTACAATCATTAATTCAACGAACGACCATCATCAAGTGGAACCATGTTTAACTCCTGCCGATTACAATAAATTTCCAGATCCTTCCGTGCTTTCACAGTATCTTTGGTTTTGTTCTTAACATCCATCACAGTATTCCATATATTCTCAAACACGTTCTTCTCAATATACATAACATCAAGATTATGTCGTATTAAGTTCGTGGCCCAATATGGTAACTCCCAGAAAATGCTTCGCTTCGTCCAATTATGTGATTTCCCATAATCACACGGTCGATTTTGTGGACCATCGTTACCAACTGATGGTATCCATGAGATTCTTTCAAATATATCTTCACCTGATAAGCGCGGAGGAGGCAATGACTTTTCTGATTTCCCTTTCTTAAAGCAAGTACAATTCCTTCTATATGGGTGGTTCCGGGGGAGGAATTGCCGATGACAGTCGAAAAAAGAAATTTTCCCGCCATACTTAAGTTGGAATGCCTTACTTTCACCCATACAAATAGGGCAAGACAATCGCCCATGTGTCATCCACCCTGATAGCATGCCATAAGCCGGGAAGTCATTTATGGTCCACATTAATGCTGCTCGCAGAATAAAATTCTGTTTCAATGACACATCCCATGTTTCGACGCCATCAAACCACAGATGCCGTAGCTCGTCAATGAGAGGTTGTAGATAAACATCAATCTTATGATTTGGGCTACGTGGACCTGGAATCAACAACGAAAGGAACATGTAGGGTTTTTTCATGCACATCCAAGGGGGCAAATTATACGGAGTAACGATCACAGGCCAACAAGAGTATTGTTTCCCAGATGGTCCAAAAGGTGTAAATCCATCGGCACACAAACCCAATCTGACATTTCGTGGTTCCGAAGCAAACCATGGGTAGGTCTGATCAAAATGTTTCCAAGCTTCACCATCTGATGGATGTTTTAACACACCCGGGACCTGTGTTTGCTCCTTATGCCACCTCATCTGCTCAGCTGTTGCCAATGACGCAAATAAGCGTTGCAGACGAGGGCTTAGTGGTAAATAATGCATGGTTTTCCTCGGTCGATCTTTACCACGACCTCCTTTTTTTGGCTTATATCTCTCAGACCCACAGTACTTACAAATACGATTGGTACTGTCATCTTTCCAGAACAACATACAGTCATTCACACAGACGTCAATCTTCTCGTGAGACAGACCCAACTGGGAAACTAATTTCTTAGTTTCATACCAATTTGATGGCATCTTACTATCTGTTGGTTGGGTCTCCTTCATTAGTTGGGCAATGCCATTAAAGCATCCTCGTGACATGTGATACTCAGACTTAAGGTTGAGAAGGCGGACAGCAGCAGATAACTCAGAATGACTTTCGCACCCATCCCATAAAGGAGTTGATGCTGAATTCAAAAGATTAAAAAAATTTTGAGCACTTTCATTCGGCTCCACAACATTGTCTTCCGGAAATTGATTGTAACTAGGGCCAACGGCATCTAATACCATCCTTTCATATGGATTCGTCGAACACCCCTGGTCAAACTCCCTAAACCCACCCACACCTGGAGCCGTATCTGATGCTTCATTAAATGGCTCACCATGAGCGGTCCAATTCAAGTAAAAAGGCGTAAACCCCCATTTGTACAGATGAACTCTGACCTCATCAGCCTGATTAAACCGCAAATTCTTACACTTCCGACAAGGACAGCGAATGCAGAACCCGCTCATAGTTTCAGGGTGGGATACAGCAAATGATATAAATTCTTCCACCCCGGACTCCCACTGTTGTGTGTAACCAGTTCGGCGAGGCAAGAAACGGTTACTGTACATCCAACTACGGGCGGATTCCATTACACACAAAATCTGTTCGTAATCATAAACACCTCAATCTATTAAATGATATACGTACTCAAGTTTATGGTTTCACGTATGTGTAAAAATAACAGAAGTATGCTTCAATGTTTACGTACTCAAGTTTACAGTATTTTTAGATAGCCAAAGTTTAATTTCAATCTAGTTGTTGTTATGATTTCCCTACGGTCATCATTATTGTTCGTTATTGTAGTCATTACTGTCATTGTTCTTAGTACTTAAATTCATAATTTTTAAAGGATATTTTATTACATATAGGATTTACTAACTACAAAAGGTAATTAATAAAGAAAGTTAATGTTTTACAGAAATATTAAATATACTACCTAATCAATTAACTTACAACTAATTTTTCACAATTTTTAATTAAACTCAATATTTTGACATATACATATATTACCCACACATTTTACTTAAAAGTAATTATTTTGTATTTCTAATTTAATCCCAAAATTAAAAAAAAAACTAAGAAAATGTACATAAATGTTAAATTATAATGGGTAACCCAACTAGTTCAAATCCAACCATCAACAACAATACATCACCAATATTTCACAAATTTTACTACAAAATACCATGAAATAATCGGAATATTACCTATTTTTTGGAAAATAAAAAAAATTAAAAATATGTTCTAAACAAATACATTAGATTCTTACCCTATCAAATTCCTAGTGAAGGCTAGGTAAAATAATATAATTCTTACTCTTAAAGACTGTGCAAAGATCAAAAGCTGATAACCTTTTACAATAACAAAGCAAAAGAAATTTTGGAACATATAAAAATTAGGAATAAGAATACTGTTTCTTCCTTAGGAGTTGAAAGGGAAAATGAGTTTTGTGATTGGTTTACTTTATGCATTTCTGAGCTGTTATATGTCCTTACTATTATCTCCTACTTTCCTATCCAACAACTTTAATTGTTACAATATTTTTTCATTTTACATCTTGCATGTAAAATATACTTTCTTTTTCATATCCTTTTCATATTTATATATTATATGGTTTTTGCTTGTAAGAATAGCTGTGGGGGGATCTAAAGGAAAGAAGAATAATGTTGTTTCTGCATAGGTGATAGGTGCCTAAGTCATGACACGAAAAGAAGCTAGTGAAGAAGGAAAAGGTAAGAGTCTATTCACCTACTGCTTTAATCACATATGGGCTATTTAGAAGAAGAAGCAAAGAGTTGAAGCTTACAAAATAGTTAGGCTTCCGTTCATCACAATCTAGTAACCATTTGGGCCTTAGAGTTGAGAGGACTCTTTAACCCAAAGTCAAAAGTTTTGCCTTGGCTGTAGTATGGTGAAGTCATGAGATCTATTAGTTTTTATGATTCAATTTGTGAAGTCACATTCCTATAAGTTTTTACCATAAAATGCATTCTTGGTACGACTTGAAACACATTTTTTTTATAACCTGGGGTGGTAGTAATAATTGTATAAAATCACTAGCATTTATTTAAACACAATCCCTTCCAGATTCAACAAATTGGATCTTAAACAACCATAATGAAATATTAAACTATTCTATACTCTCTTTTATTATAATTTTCCATATAAATAACAAGTCATGTTATATTTAATATCTAAAGCTAATCAAATTGGAGTCATCTCTTTTCTTTATCTTTTCTCACAATTCATTTTTCTTGCCATAAATGACTTGATATTCAATCACCCACATCTAAAGTTATTTTAGTTTAAGGTATTATTAAATTGAAATTTTTTCATTTCCCTAGAAAAATAATGTTGAAAACATATTTTGAACATATTTACTAAATTTATGCTTATAGATGTTTATGTATTTGTTTTTCTTTACAAATGTTCATAAATATATGTATAATATTATTATTTAGTAATACACTTAACTAAATTTAAGTGTAGATTACTTACATAGTAATTTTACACAACAATTAAATAAACTACCTAATCAATTTACTTACAACTTATTATTAACTATTTTAAATTAAACTAAATAATTTCACACATAAATATACAACCTAAATAATTTACTTCCAAAGTACTTATTTATTATATCTAAATATAGAAACTAATTTTACACAAATATTAAATATACCACCTAATCAATTAACAGACAAAAATTTTTTCACTATTTTTAATTAAACTCAATATTTTGACATATACATATATTACCCACACATTTTACTTAAAAGTAATTATTTTCTATTTTTTTTTAATCCAAAAATTCAGAAAAAACTAATAAATTGGACATAAATGTTAAATTATAATGGGGCACCGAAATAGAGAACATCCAACCATCAACAACAATAAATCACAAATATTTCACAAATTTTACTCCAAAATACAATGAAATAATCAGAATATTAACTAATTTTCGGAAAATAAATAAATTAAAAATACGTTCTAAACAAACATACCTCAAATCCGACTTCAGTTGCTTCAAATACCTCCAAATAGCTTCAAATCAGCTACAACAACGAAAATCAAAACCCATTATCAACAAACAACCGAAAGAAATTCGAAAAAAAAAATTGAAAAATATTCACACTAACCTACAGATCAACGAAATGAAGACCAGATCCACGTTTTACTAAGCTCAACGAAGCAATTTCACCCCTTGGTCTTCAAACGAACGTGCTGTGTGTGCGTGTGGATCAATTTTGCAGAGGAGAGACAATCGAGAAGCAGAGGGAGACAGAGACGAAGAAGAAGAAGAAAGAAGAAGAAGAAGAAGAAGAAGAAGTCGAGTCGCGGGGTCTGGGGGGGGGGGGGGGGGTGTTTTAAAAAACAGAAATAAAAAACGCACCGTTTCAATAATTAAAACCATGTCGCGGCGCTGGGGTGAAATCCGAAATCAAAACGGAGCGTTTAAATTAAAAATCTTCCAACGGCTAAAGCCGTTGGTAAAAAAAAAAAAAAAATTCTTCCAACGGCTCAAGCCGTTGGTAAAGTTCCAAAAAAAAAAAAATACCAATTGCTGGAAGTTGGAATTTTACCAACGGCTAAGACCGTTGGTAATTACCAACGGTTTGTACGTTGGAAAAAATAAACTGTAAATTTTTTTTGAAGCCCTCACCAACGCGCGCACGTTGGAAAATATTTACCAATGGCTAGCCGTTGGTAAATCACCATTTTAAAAAAAAAAAATTACCAACTGCTGGGAAGTTGGAATTTTACCAACGGCTAAGACCATTGGTAATTACCAACGGTTTGCACGTTGGAAAAATACAAAAAAAAACAGTCAAATTTTTTTGAAACCCTCATCAACGCGTGTACGTTGGAAAATAATTACCAACGGTTCTACGCGTTGGTAAATACCAACTGCGTAGCCGTTGGTAAATTAACAGTTGAAAAAGCGTGATATTTTAGTAGTGCAAGCAAGAGCATTGTCCGACAGAAACATAACTTAGACAAGAAAAGTGGAGTTGAATGGTTATCAACTTGTAATGGGTTTCTAATACGGGGATGGAAGGGGTACAAAATTAACCAAAATGTATGGTGGCAAGAGGTACAAGCCATCTGAGGCATCCAAGACCTTGTAAGCCCGAGCTTTTACACGTTCAAGATTCATCATCTTCAACAAAATTTTTTGCTGCACCATTCACAAATAACCAAATTGAATGTCGACAAACTAAAATGAATGAGAGATAAGTTGGATTCAAGGAAAATGGAGGGAATAAGATATGTTGTACCGTTGCTATCATTTGGGAATGGGAAGGTGCGAATCGGCCACTTTCGTAGTGATTGAACAAATAAACCATCACGGAAACAAATGGCAAGTTGCTTTCCTCGTTCCCGTGGAATTGGGCTAAGCGAAACACAAGCCTGCCGATGTCTTTTTAATCCTGGGCTATTTTTGGGTTAGAGTAAGTCCAGACCTTCACTTTCATCATTTTCTTTTGCCCTTTTCAATAGACCACTGAATTTTGACCTTGACAGAAATTATAAATTTCATACAATATTTAGTATATTTCATGCTATTATAATACGCAGCCATTACGTATTCTCACTATGGTAACCAATACCCTTTTGAGCTAATTATACTTACCCCTTTAATTCGAAATACATTTACCTTAGATGTCTTAAAATCTAGACTTACCCTATTCTTATTACACCCCACATAAACAGTTCATTAAGAAGCATTGTTTTTACTGAAAATTGTGGAAGGAGAACAAGAGGAGGTGAACGAAGGGGCATGGCAGTGAGTCCAAGTAATGTACTTACCAACGGGCAATAAGATCGATAAGAAAAGGACTATGAAAATTGATTTGTGATGGATTGGATATTACGGCCCATTCATTAAAACGTCCACTCCGCTTCTTTTTGTAGGTCATTTGATATTTGCCCAACTTTTTTTGTGTCATACCAATAAAAATTCAAAATTATCCTTATTAAAATTTCATGATTCCAACCATACACTTTCTTAACTTCTTTATCTCCCTCCTCTCATTCCTTTGCATCTTCCATCCCATCTATCTCTGGCGTGTTGTCATCACAAGAGTTTTCTTTCCACTGCCTAACCTCATCGCATGTCATGTTCCCTACCGGCAACGCCAAATGGAAGAGGAACAGCCAATGGGAACCCCTCCACCCCTTACGTTCCATTTTCGATCTACTACCACTCAGCATCATGATTCTCTATCAGCCCACCTAGAAGTTGTCTGCCTTCACCAAAGTTGGAGCCCAAGTCACCGCCGCCCTTGTTTTGTCGTCCCATTGTCAAATAAAGAAGCGTCAGCCTTTGTTTCGCCTTGTTTCACTGTCGCACAAGCATGATTTCAGAATTTATGAGCAAATTTAATTTTAGTCCTCAAATTTTCTCCTTTTACCTAATTTTACTCCAAATTTTTGTTTAAGCTAAAATTTTTAATTATGTGTACACATATAAAAAAATAATATGGAAGAAGTCATAAAATTATTTACAAACAAAATAATATATCAGTAACAGTTCTACAATTTCATTTGTAACATATCTATCATATATTCTGTACATATTTGTTACTTGCTTTATATATTGAGTGTTATACATATCAGATATTATATTTACACATATCTCCAGTTTTGAAAGAAGCAAGATTTGACGCGTTTATACTTTTTTTATGGGAAGTTGAACTTATACATACTATTGAGTATATCGGTAACATATCTGTAATCTCATTTGTATATATATCACACATTATTTGTATAAATCTCTCAGTATCTTTGTACATCATGTTTGTATATATTTAGTATTTGATTTATATGTATCTTTAATTTTGAAAAGATATAGAATTTGATATATTCACAATTTTTTTTATACTATGAGAGGCATTGGCAGAGCCATATTTAAGAGAGTGGGGGCAATTGCCTCCACTGAATTTTAGAAATTTTGGGAAACTTAAATATTTAGTATTATATCTTTAATAAAATTTGTAACCTGACCCCATAAGTTTTAAATTTTATAGCTACATATTATAAAATAATTATTTATTGCCCCATTGACAATTTTATAGCTATAGATTTGAACTAATATCATCACAATGTTGGAAAAATTGACACTTACCGTTAACATTATTCTGTGGGAACATATGAGAGGGCTAAGCAAATAATTGAATTTTGGACTGTTGAAACAACAACTTGAGGATAGTATTTAAGTCCTAAGGTTAAGTGTCAGATGGGATTAAGCCTAACAGAGATAATGTTTCAAAGTTTTAGCAGTAATATTTTTAAAAAATTTAATTAGTTACAATACTTAGTGTCAATTCGTTTCAACTTAATCCAAAATTAGGTTATTTTTATTTTATATTATTTTTTTATCTAAAATTAATTTTATTTAAAATTTAATATTATGTAGGTATAATAATCCATTGAAAATACAATTTTTATAATCTTACTAAATTTTTATGAATTTTTCTAGCTTTAGGCTTTAAAAAAGAAAATTTCATAAAAATTTAATAACATCATGAAAATTTAATCTTAAATGGATTATTATATTGACATAATATTGACTTTCAAATAAAATTGATTTTAGATAAAAAAAATTATAAAAATAAAAATAAGTAATTTTAGATTAAATTAACTTAACTTAAAACAAACTAGCTTTTAATTATAAGGGTAAATAAAATTGAGTTAAGGACTAAAATTGGTCTTCTCCATATAATAAATAACAGGTTATATAACTCTATTGTCAGATCAGTGTTTCCCATCCTAATTAATGGAAAATATTTGACTTGAGGATACGTAAGGATTGTGATTACACAAAATGAATTATATTCAAGGAATTTTAACAGAACAAATTGAAAGTAAAGGGTCTCAAATATAAGACCAAAAAAAAAACAAAAGGATCATGGTGGGTTAATTTCACCTTTACATAACAACGTACATCTTTAATACTGTCAATCCCAACCCTTGCATTACAGGAGATTTTCTTTGTGGGAATTGGACTTGGCATAAGTGAGGTAAAGGAGATTCGTTAAATAAGATCAACATATAACCATTGGTTAGGGATTCATAATTGTGCTCAAAAGCTAGTTATAGGTCAAGAGATAGACTAACTTTTGACAAATTTCAATAATTTGAGCCAAGTTATTCGGATACATTCTTAACATTCTCTCTTGTGAATGATTCCATTGCATGAGAGTCAGCAATTCCCCTTTGAACTAAGGTCTATCGAACCATTGGCTTTTATACCACTTGCTACGGAAGTTTATAAACTTACATTTGTATAGATTCACATGCTAATTAAATATTGAGTCATGAGATCATTATCACACATATGAATCTCGCTAAAACCAATATAATGTGTCCTTGATTTTCTTGCAACATGTTGTTCAAGATATAAAACCCACTCAATTTGGAAAAAAGCTCACACACACACATATTAACGGATAAGGGGAGCAAAAGCTTGTGACAAGTGTCTTTGGGATGGTGGTTTAAACTAGGTTTAGTCCTTAAAATTTTTGGTTTGTGTCATTTAGGTATGTGAGTCATTGTTAGATTGGTGGCATGTGTCCTCACATTGATGACCTAATTAAACTGGGATCATTTCACATGTGATGTGCTTGTATTTACCCTTGCATTTTTAGATGTTAAAATCATATCATTGTGTAAAAATTATAGCTTACGGTGAACATTTTCCTTTGTTCTTTTTTTTTTTTCCGAGTCCTTGGATGTTAATATTGTAAATTAGGAGCTTATATTTATTGTAGTTGTCCATTATTATGTTGGTGGTGTGTGGTTTGATATGGATGTAGTTGTGATGAGGAAACTAGGGGGAGTAATGAGATATTATTTGAGATATATTTATTGGTTTAGTTCAAATGAAAACATTGATAAATTCATTTGGTTTTAGTTGAGGATTTCATTATCCAAACTATGCAGTTTATTAATATTTATAAGTTGTTAATATTTGCTCCCGATAGGGTGGGGGTCCCTCTGCTAGTATACATAAAGCATAAGTGAGTGTTATAATCCGAAAATGTGTCCCATGGGCTGCACGTTAAGTCCAATTCAATCCTCATATGTCATTTTTTTTTCATTTAGGCTCCTCAGGTATTCAAAAGTTGCAGTTATGTCATACTTACAATCATGACACGTGAGATGACATGTTGGGCTAATGCCATGACAAGACCTTAACATGTTTTGTTGCTTCATTTAGACTCCTAAACATTTCAAAGTTGCAGTTACATCCCTTCCCAAAGTCTTAAGATTTGACTTTGCTGTTGGTTAACTCTCTTTCGATTAATGTGTTTGGTAATGATATATATGGTCAATTAAATTAAGCCCATGAATGGATGACAACATGTTCAATTTCAAGATTTGACATGGACTTGCATGAAAGGAGAAAAAATTTAAGGGAAACAAGGCATCAAACTTTTATTGTTTGAACTATTCCCAGTAGAAGACCCTAACATGTTTTTTTTGTTGCATTTAGATTCCCAAGCATTTTAAAGTTACAGTATATGGTCATCGTTTCATGTGTTACAATAATGTAAAGAAAAGTGAGTAATATATTTGATAATTTTCAATTAGTTTTATCGAGGTAACAAAATATAAAAAGATTGAGAAAAGAAGAATGAAGGCTTCAATGCCCAATTCAATTGCAGTCATAACTATATATGTTTTAGTTTCTATATTTTTTTTATGCCCTATGCACTTATATGCCTAATATTGTAATTTTTCACATGGGACAATATTCGTTGTAAGACTTATGTGTAAGAGTGGCATTACTCTTATTGAAGAAATATTTTTCATTACTCTTATATTCATATTCATATGTTTAAGCTAACATTGTTTTTTATGAATACGATTTATTTGTCTTACCCACAGGAACGCATGGGTTAGGTGGCTAGTATAGCATATAGTTTCTTATAAAAACTGACATTGGACCACATAAAAATTTTTGGTTTACCATACATACATATTTTATAGTAATTAATGCTTACACTTATCAATTATATTTTCTAGTTTTATTACTGAAGAAAATTTAGCACTTAAGCAAATTGTGTATATTCTCAACATTTTGTAAGCATACCATGAAACAAATATTTTTACTTGCAGTATACCAATTACAAGATTTCAAAAGTGAAATAAATTTAAGTGTTACACAATGTGGCGAATTAAACCTAAAATCACAAGCTTAGTTGGTGCACAAGGTAGCTAGTTGGATGAAAATAATTATGAAAAATTGTCTTCAATATAGTTGAATCTAATTCATTACTCTTCGACTCAGGGGCGTATCTTAATAGGGACGGGCTGGCAGCCACCCCTTAGAATTTTGGAAAATTTTATGAGGTAGGTAGTATATGTGATATAATTGTAGAAAAATTAAAGTTAGGTACCTATATGTAAGTTCTAAAATTAATGAAGGACTTTTATATGTTTTAACTTTTTTTAAATGATTTTAATGAATCCGGATCCGATGCGTTTCTTTTATTTGCCCTTTTAGTTTGGGAAATTTGCAGAAATCCCCTTGGGGTAAGCCCTAACCTACGCTTACCCCTGGATATTCCAAAACTTACACTTACCCCCCTCTTTGCTAACTCTGTAACTGTTCACATTGATGTTGGGCCCCACCATAACTTACAATTTTTGTAAACCCGAAACTCCTTACTGATTGTCTTTCTATATCAACCCAAATTTGCCACTCATCTGCTCCAATCCCTAGACCGTACATGAACATATGTACCCTGATTCCCTGAAACGCTTTTTAGGAGAAATCATTCCACATGTGGCCGCAGGACCTGCTCTACTGCTCATGAAATACAAGAATTGTACGAACACAATGAACCACCATGATTCATTGAGCACAACAACTCTGACCGCTAGTTCCCAGTCTAACTCCAGTATCAGCAGCCAGCTGAAAATTGAGTGTAGAGTCACAGCTACTACCGAACTTGGCGATGAGGAAGTTTTGTGTGTAAGTGAACAACTGTAGGATCATCCATATCGAGAGCATCTGTACATTTGACTTAGATCCAAAAACCTTTTAGAAGCAATTCTTCCCCATTTGGACTAATGAGCTCTACCACCTTGTCAGAATCCTACTCGGGAAATCAAAATCCGGTGAAAAAAAAACCTCACTTCATTGGAATCCTGCTCGGGAAATCAAACTCATGGGTATGAATGATGCTTGACGTCCTGGACCATGTCTTGATCATCCATTTTTTTGGGAACAGATGCAATCACCCGAGGTTTTGAATTTGGGGATTGGAATGGATTTTAGTTTAATTTAGCAAAATTTCAACAATAGGTCTTGGTCATCCATAATCTCTTCTTACTCTTTCATTCTCTACCAAAAGCAAGAGGCGAACCTGGCGAGCCAATTTCATATAAGCAGCCTTAATTTCTTCGGGGCAGACAGATTTGAGGACGTCGAGAGTGCCGTAGTAGACTCCAGAAGCAAAGACTGATGTGGAACCTAGAGGCAGAAGCAGAGGAAGACCGAGGGCTAGGGAGGGAAACCTCTGCTGTCGGAAAAGAAAACTGAACGGCAGTAAAACGCAATGGAAGAGAGCATTAAGGGGCAGTTTCGGGTTTACAAATTTTAAGATGTTATGGAGCCCACCATCAAAGTGGGTCTAGTGACTGAGTTAGCTAAAAGGGGGATAAGTGTAGGTTTTGAAATATAGAGGAGGTAAGTGTAGGTTAGGATTTACCAGATAGGGATTTTTGTAAATTTTCCTTTTAATTTCACAGAGACATAGTGCCCCATTGTTTGTGATTAGTGATTGCAATTTGTGAAGGTTCTTGACGCGGTGGTGACGTGCCAGTGTGTAACGCGATTTACTCTTCTTTTTTCGTTTTCAATGGCAACCGTCTGCGGCCAACCCCCACCCTTAGTTTATAATCCTGGCTACATCCCTACTCTTCGTATGATGACTTGGTTAGGCGACTTAGGCCTTGGTTACTCTTGTTGTCAGGAACATATCATACGCACATGAGAAGTGAGGTGATTGATTAATTATTAGAGGCCTAAATCACTTTTGGTCCTTGAACTATGTTGATTTAAGCATTTTCATCCTTAAATTTTGGTATGGTGCAACTCAATCTCACAACTAAAATGTAGTGCACTTAAACCTTTTAACTCGTTAGCTTGATCAACTTAACATTAACTCCATTAGATTTCTTACAATTTAGTGACTTGATTATAGACATTTAAACTCTTAGTCACATAATGACAAAACTACGTAACTTGAAGTACTTAATAAAAGTTAAGAGCAAACTTATTAGAAGTTACAAAATTATAAATTAAAAGTTAATCCAAATATAAAGAAGCTTAAAAAACTTACTAAAAAAATAAAAGGTAAATAATGCTACATTATTTTCAAGTAACATAATCAATTCAAAATCTATATATATATATATTCAATTATAGAATCAATTTTAATTTTTTTAGAATCAATGTCATTCAAAAATTAGTATTCTATTTAACAACTAATCATTATTTCAATAATTTTTTTTGGAAAATAAATAATTTATCAAAATTTTTAACAAAAAATTAATCTACTAACCAAATTAATTTTTTTTCAAAAATAGATTTTGCAATTATCATAGGGTATTGAATAATCATCAAAAAAATTTATCCTAAAAGAAGTTTTGGTTGTAGCAACGAAACACCACCAATGGAGTGTCAGAACCCCACCAGTGTGGAAAAGATTTTAATGAGATTAGAGGAGGGGGATTTGGTTTCTATGACAATGACAATCTCCAGGTGGGGCAGCCATGTCGGGGACAGTGGGTCAAGGAGGGGACATGGCAGGATGGGTCATGAAAGGGCTCTACCCCTTAATTTAGGGTCGTCGGTGGTTGGTGGCACCTGAGCGCAGTGGCATGGGATGTTATAGGGCGATGGTAGCCAAGAGGATTAACGTCTAGGGCGGTAGTGGTGTTTGGAGCTGAGTAGTGGTAGAGAGGATAGTGAAAAAATAGTGACATGACTTAGATTTATAGAGTAAATTATAAAGTATTAAAGGGAAAAATTAAGAAGCTTGGTGACTAAATATGTAATTCAGCGGTTAGTCAACAGTCAACTAATGAATCTAAGATGAAGGGGGCAAAGTGCTTTACGATCCATAGTTCAAGTTGAGGGACTGAGTTGCACCGCTCTAAAATTTAAGGTATCTTTTGAGCGAGTTGACAAAGTATGAGGAAGAAAAAGTGATTAGACCATTCCCGGCGATGGCGATTTGGCGATCGCGGTTTCGTTTTATCCTTCAATTGTGCATTCTCATTCCGATTCTCACTTTCTCAGGCTAGGTCCAGCTGTCTCAAATTCCTCCCCTTTGAACTTTGAAATAAAATGAATAACGTTTAGTGAAGTTAACTTAGATCTTTATTAATTGCCAGTCAAGCATTATCACCCAACCCCTAATATATTCAGGTTGTATATATGTACCCAGATTCTTTCTCAAGTTTAGGAATTTTCATGTAATTTAATCTAGTTATTGGAGGATTATGTCATGTAGCCTATTTCATCCTTTATGCCTTTGTTCTCTCTCCCTAACTTGCAATGTATTTTTTACTAATCTTTAGAAAAAAAAAAATGGAAGTAAGTATATTTTTAAATAAGTGCCAAAAAATGTGCTGGTTCTACTCGCATTCAAATTGAGAAACTAATTTAAAATTTATACTGAACTCATGTGTATTAGGTTGATTAAGTTGAAAAATATAAAAGGGATGATTTAACTACAGAGTATAGAGCAGTAGAGGTGTAATTTTCGGGTTAGGGTCGGGACCCGAATTTATAACCAATCTGGCCATCCGAAATATGAAACCCAAACCCACCCTATTTAACAGTAAAACCCGAACCGACTTTAATCTGAAAAAAATCGGATTGGGTCGGGTTGGGTCAGGTTTAGGGTGTTAGGACTTGTTTACTGGGCTGGGCTACTGAATGAGATTAAGGAATTAAAAGGACTGGTGTGGTGTGGTGGCCTGCTAGGCTGGGGGTGATTGGGCTTAAACAATTTTCAGGTGGATTCGGGTTCTAACCGAACCAACCCGATTTCTGACCTTTTAAACGGGTCGGGTTCGGGTTGGCCCGAATAGCTCTTATCCATCTCTTTAACCTGACCTTAACCCATAAAATAGGATCGGGTTAGGGCAACCACTTACACCCCTATAGAGCAGAGATTATGGACGTACGAAGGCTAGTTCCAAAAATTCCCTTGTTAGTTAGGTGGAATTATATATTATACCCCTCCCACAATGTCTCTAGTTTGTGATTTTTTGTCTTTCCTATATTTCAAATTTTATATTTATTGCTAGGTGTGATCATTATTTTGTTAAAACTGAAAAAAATGAAAGATTTAAGGAATTCGGTTTGGTGGATTTTGTTTTTCAATTCAATTTCGGTTGAAATCGATATTATTTCTATTCAGTTTTCTACTAGAAGTGTTAGTTATTTCGGTAACCAAATAGAAATAATATCGGTTTTTGTTTGGTTTCTGTTGGGAGTGTTGGTTGTTTTTGTAACTGAAAAAAACTAAAATATTTTCATGTCTTATTTGGGGTTTGTGTGTTAATTGACAAATTTAAAATAATTAGGGGCTAGGTGAAAGGAAAGTAGAAGGTTGATGACTTCTATTGGGTTTGGCCATCTTAATGGAAAAAGAAACACCTGCGTAGGTGAAGCTTGAACATGCAATGCATGCCCACCACTTCAACTTCTAGCTGAAGGAGATTTATCATAGGCTCTAAATCCGTCAAGCTGTTGCAGATAAATCCTCAAAAAGCTACGATAGCGCATCAACGTTATCTGGCTGCTGCAAATTGTTACCCGTCTGTCCGAATTTTGGAGGTTGCCTAGTTAGAGAGCGATGTTGAATCAAGTGATCCAATGTGGCAAGAGAGCACTGACGTGGAAGTCAAAGAAGATACAGCTACTGAAGACTAGAAAGATTAGTTCAGGATAAGAATAAAGAACCGAATTTTTAGTTGATTAGTTTTCTTGCTTCCTAGGTTTCAGTAAGTTTGTTTCTAACGTTCCAAAATGTATTGCCTATAATAGGCGTGTTTCAATTCAATAAAAGATACAGCAGTTGCCAGCATTTCTTTTCCTTCTTGTTTTGTCATATTCTTTCATTGTGGTATCAGAGCCAGGTTGCAATCTTTGGCTAGTCTTTGTTCGTTCTTTTTAATCCTTGCTTGATAGGAAGAACAATGGCAAATGGAACTATTGGGAACAATTTAGCTAACGTGTCACAGCCTCAAATTCCCTTGTTTAAGGGAGACTCTTATGAGTATTGGAGTATAAAAATGAAAATGCTCTTTAAATTTCAGGATCTATGGGATCTTGTCGAACAAGGTCTCGGTGCAGAAACCTCAGAAGAAGGAGCTTCCAAAGAGCTAATGAAGAAATATCCAAAAGCTCTCTTTTTCATTCAACAAGTTGTGGATGAATCAATTTTCTCTAGCATTGCTGGAGCAACTACAGCTAACACAAGCATGGAACACTCTTAAGACTGAGTACCAGGGGTCAGCAAGAGTCATCACAGTCAAATTGCAGCTTTTGAGAAGAGACTTTGAAACTGCTTTCATGAAAAACGGGGAGTCTGTTCAAGACTTCTTGGGGAGGATTTCTTCCATAGTTAGTCCAATGAGAGCATATGGTGACAGCATCACAGATGAAACTATAGTTGGAAAAATACTCAAAAGCCTGACCTCCAAGTTTGATCATGTAGTTGCTACCATTGAGGAATCAAAAGATCTTGCCACACTTTCAATTGATGAGTTAATGGGATCCTTGCAGACTCATGAGGCCAAGATCAATAGAATAGCTGGAAGAGAGGAAGATCAAGCTTTTGAGGTCCAAGGGGAGAAGAGCAGACCCTCCCAATACAGAGAAAGAGAAAGAACCTCCTTCAGAGGAAGAGGGACAGGCAGATCAATCCAATGCACATATTGCAAAAAGTTTGGACACAAAAAAGACGTCTGCTGGAGCAAAGATGACCAGGCAAAATTTACACAAGAGGAAGAAGACAGGGAAGACTATCTATTCATGGCCAGTGAGGAGACTTTTTTACCTGCAAAAGAAATATGGTATTTGGATAATGCATGTTAAAACCATTTAACTAGGGAAAAAACCAAGTTCAAAATGCTAGATGAAGCATACAAGGCTCAGGTCAGACTTGGAAACGACAAGCAAGTACAAATCCAAGGAAGGGGCAATGTGTCAGTACATGCAAATGGTAAAGAAAGAACAATTAGGGATGTTCACTATGCACCAGGTTTGACACACAATCTTATTAGTGTTGGACAGTTAGTAGAACATGGCTATACAATCATATTTGAAGATGGCATGTGTTGTGTCAAGACTAGTACAGGCAACAAGGTGCTGGAGTCCAATATGACTGACAACAAAATGTTCCCAGTCGAGTTTGAAAGCATAAGCAAGTGCTTGTTAACAAGCACTAAGAATGATGATTCAGAACAATGGCATCAGAGATATGGACACCTCTACATTCAAGGTCTGAAACTTTTGGCCAGTAAACAAATGGTGACAGGACTACCAAATATTGGAGAACTGGAAAAGGTGTGTGAAGGATGTGCTCTAGGGAAACAGACAAGGAAACCTTTTCCCAAAGGCAAAGCAAAAAGAGCAAGTCAAAAGCTGTTATTGATCCACACTGACATCTGTGGACCTATGAAAACAGAATCACATGCTGGAAGTAAGTACTTTCTGTTATTTATTGATGACTTCTCAAGAATGAGTTGGATGTATTTCCTTAGTCATAAATCTGAAGCTTTTGAGCACTTCAAAAAATTCAAAGTTTTGGTTGAAAAGCAATGCAATCAAACAATGAAAACTCTAAGGTCAAACAGAGGAGGTGAGTTTTGCTCAAAAGAGTTCAACAATTACTATGATGAGCATGGCATCAGAAGAGAATTGACAACTCCATATACTCCAGAACAAAATGATATTGCTGAAAGGAATAACAGAACAATAGTTGAGATGGCCAGGGCCATGATGCAAACGAAAGGTCTCTCAAATGTTTTTTAGGCAGAAGCTATTGCTGTTGCTGTGTACCTACTCAACCTATCTCCAACAAAGGCAGTGTAGAACATGACACCTTATGAAGCCTGGTATGACTCAAAGCCGTTTGTAGCTCATTTAAGAATTTTTGGATGCATATGTTATGCCTTAATTCCTGTAGGCAAACATAAATTGGATCAAAAGTCTAAAAAATACATCTTTATTGGGTATAGCTTAAACTCAAAAGCATACAGGTTATTTGATCCAGAAACAAAAAGCATTGTGATTAGCAGAGATGTTAAGTTTGATGAGAACTTAAGCTGGAAGGAAGAAGAGAAAGTGAAGGGCACAAAGGTAGACATTGAGGAAGAAGCTACTTCAGTAGAGACAGAAACTGCACCTGGTGAGGAAACTCCTTTGAGGACACCATCAACAGATTCTGAAAGATCATCATATTCACCAGACAGAGCTAAAACAAGATCCCTAACGGAAATTTACTCCTCAACATATGCAATGTTTGCAGGAGATCCAACTGATGTGCATCTAGCCATGGAGAATAAGATCTGGAAAGAAGCCATGACAACAGAAATTGAAGCTGTCGAAAGGAATGGCACTTGGGAGATCATTGACTTACCACCAGGAAAGAAGGTGATGAGTTTAAAGTGGATTTTTAAAACAAAATATCAATCTGATGGAACAATTCAAAAGCACAAGGCAAGGCTAGTGGCACGTGGATACACACAGGAGCAAGGAGTTGATTTTGAAGAAACATTATCACCAGTTGCCAAATTTGAAATAGTGAGACTGATTCTTGTAGTTACAGCAAAGCATCAGTGGAAAGTTCTTCAATTTGATGTGAAGTTAGCCTTCCTCAATGGAGAACTGAAGGAAGAAGTTTATGTATAACAACCTCAAGGGTTTGTAAAACCAGGAGAAGAAGGGAAGGTCTACAAACTGAAAAAAGCTTTATATGGTCTGAAACAGGCACCTAGAGCATGGTACAGCAAAATAGATGAGTTCTTTCAGATTCATGGCTTTTGTAGGAGCCCCAATGAGCCTACCTTATATATGAAAAGGGCAGGACATTATCCCATCATGGTAAGCCTGTATGTGGACGACATGATATATACAGGATCATCACCTCAGCTCATCATGGAGTTCAGAAGATCAATGATGGAAGTATTCGAGATGATAGATATGGGAACTCTCAGTTATTTCCTTGGGTTAGAAGTTTAGCAGACAAAAGATGGTATCTTCATATCTCAGGAGAAATATGCTAATGATGTTCTAAAACAATTTAACATGGACAGTTGTAAAGTTGTCACTACTCCGATGAATACAAATGAAAAGCTTAAAGCTCAAGATGGAACTGAATTGGAAGATTCAAGAAGGTTTAGGAGTTTGGTTGGGAAGTTGTTTTTTCTGTCTCATACTTGACCAGACATAATGTTTGCAGTGAGTATTGTTTCAAGATATATGCAAAATCCTACAAGGCATTATTATGGCGCAGCTACAAGGATACTCAGATATATTTCAGGAACAAGAGATTATGGAATCTGGTATTTGAAAGATGCAGATATGACTTTACAAGGTTATACTGATAGTGACTGGGTTGGAAGTCAAGAAGATAGAAGAAGCACCAGTGGAAATTGCTTTATCCTGGGGTCTGGACCTATATCCTGGTTATCCAAGAAGCAAAGCACGGTTGCTCTATCCTTAACAGAAGCAGAATATGTTGCAACCAATATTGCTGCATGTCAAATTGTTTGGCTCAGGAGACTGTTACATGATTTAGATCAATAACAACTGGGAGCAACTACTCTTTTTTGTGATAATGCTTTGGAAGTGGCCATGACCAGAAATCCTATTTTACATGGGAGGACAAAGCATATTGAAATCAACCACAACTATATAAGGGAGTTAGTCAACAAGGGAGAAGTAGATGTAAAGTTTTGCAGAATAGAAGATCAAATGACTGACTTGTTTACAAAAGCATTGCCACTAGCAAAATTTGAAGATCTTTGAAATAGACTGAAAATTGGCTCAATGAGGAGTGTTAAAGCAAGTGATCCAATGTGGCAAGAGAGCATTGACGTAGAAGTCAAAAAAGATGCAGCTGCTGAAGACTAGGAAGATTAGTTCAGGATAAGAAAAAAGAACCGAATTTTTAGTTGATTAGTTTTCTTGCTTCCTAAGTTTCAGTAAGTTTGTTTCTAACGTTCCAAAATGTATTGCCTATAATAGGCATGTTTCAATTCAATAAAAGATACAGCAGTTGCCAGCATTTCTTTTCCTTCTTGTTCTGTCATATTCTTTCAAGCGAGCGCTTGCACTAGCGCCAGCTGTCGTAAAAGCTTCTAGAATTGGGGATGAACACCGGGCATAAGTGTTTGAACAAGGCGAACGCTGGTTTCTGGGAGTTAATCAGAACCACCAGCCAACTTCCCTTCGACGCCGCACTAGAAAACCCAATCTCCGCCCCAGAAGAAGAAGGTGGCATTCAATAGAATTAGTCCCAGATTCGGAAGATTTTAATCCCTTAGAAGTACTTCTGCAATTGGTTTTCGAAGATGAACAAGAGATCCAACCAAACAGATCCATGAACAAGAAGATGTCATAGCAATGAGGGCATGAGTGGAGGCTAAAGAGTATTTCATATATTTGGCTAAAACTTGAACCTAGTCCTTTGTTTCTTATTAAATGGTTAACAAATGCACCTATATCTTTAATTTTACAGTTTAGTTTGTTATTTCGGTTTGTTAATAAAAACAGAGGTACTTTTATCAAATTTACTTCAGTTTCACCATTCAATTTTGTTATTTCTGTTTGTTAATAAAAACCAAAATAATTGACAATTTCAATTCGGTTGGATAGAAATACTTCTTCCTTTTAGCTGCTATCATTGCTTGTGAACAATGATTTTATCACCTTGTACTAACGATGTGATTGCATCAAAGAAGATGGATACTATTCATTGACAGGTCTAAAAATCATTTGTCTGCATTAAAGCCAGGGAAGCCATTTTCTCTATCACTCCACTATGATCAAGGCTGGTGGTTATCTTGCGGCACTGCCTATGCCATTCAATTTCAATTGAGACCGGTGGTAACCATCACAAATGACTCTAGGCCACACTTGTTGATTTGGGTGCCTAAATTTAGGCGTGTGACAATCGGTGCGATACAAAGGATAGCTGTGACTACTAAATTTAAAGGTGAGCGATGATAAGTGTGATCTGGAGGCAAGTGGCACTGGTGAGATTTCAAGGTGAGTGATGTTAGCAAGTTTTGGAGGTAAGTGATGACAATGAAATTCGTAAACGATGATGGGATGGAAAAGGTGTCATTTGGAGGTGATGATTACTTGGAAAAACTTTGATTTGGAGATAATAACAATTCAGCAGAGATGACAGTGGCAACAAGATAGGATTTCTAGAGGAAGAAAAAAGGTTTTACTGCAGTGACAATTTGCCCAAATTTTTACTAGAGGGTAGTTCACTGCAGTAATTATTTCCTTTTAGTCCCTAACCTATTGAATGTTCTGTTTTGATTATAGATCTATTAAAATTATTTCATTTTGGTCCTTTACAAGATGAAATTTATTAACTCAGAATAATTGTTTAACATAAGCTTTTGAAATTTTAATTTAAATATTTGTTAATTATTTTCTAGTAAATTTAGATAGTTTAATATTTTTTTATAGTAAATTAAAAATTTAAATTAATAGTTTTTTTCTTTCTGAATTAAATAAGTTCAATTTATAGAGAGAAAAAATAAATGTGATTTGAATTTTTCATTAACTATAAAAAAATTATTATACAGATTAAATTTATTATAAGACATTTACTAGATAGTTTAAATTATGATCTAAGAAATTATTATTAGACAAATACTTTGAGTTAACAAATTTCAACAAATTGAGACCAAAATGAAATATTTTCAATAGATTTAGGACTAAAATGAAACATTTTTAATAGGTTTAGGACTAAAACATAACATTTAATAGGTTATGGATTAAAAAGAAATAATAACTAAAGGTTATGGACCATTTATGAAGTTTACTCATAAAGAATTAGGGAGCAGAGATTCTTGCGTCCACCTGGTGGACGTACATAATTGGATGGAACTCTAACGGTATTAATATTAGATGGATAAAGTAATTTTTTTATTTTTAAATTTTGTCATTAATTGGAGAGATAATCATAATATTTTGAATTTAAAATTAAAAATAAGATAATTACATCTCATTATCTCTATTGAACAATAAGGATTGATCGTTTTTCATGATTGTGATAATTAAAAGAAAAATAAAAGTTGCACAATTTTTTTATAACATGTTAGCCTGATTAAATAATTCTTCTTCTTCTTTGTTCTCTCCTCCTCTCTCTTTCCCGCTTTCTCGCTTGTTTTAGGTTTCACAAACTAAAGAAAATGGTGCTTTAATTAGAAATGAAATAGTCTATATTGATTTCATATTTTATGATAATCATGATATTTTGAATTTAAAATTAATAAGAAAATAATTATACTGTTTTTAAGATTTTTGTCCATAGTCTTAGACACTAGATTGACAAATTTATATACCAATATAAAATAATTATACACCAAGAAAACAGTCACAGACATCAGAATAGTAGTCTTAGACATTAAACTAATAAATTTATACACCAATATAACATAATTAGACACCATGAAAGTATTACTAGATACTAGTACAAAAGTTTTAGATATCAGAATAGCAGTATTAGACACTGAGATAGCAGCACTATACACTAAATTAACTAATTTATACATCAACGTAACATAATTAAATATTAGAAAAGCAGTGCTAGATATCAGAATAATAATTATAGACACAAGAACAAACAGTTTTAGACATTACGTCAGTCAATATATGACATCAATTTCATATATACTGCACACCAAATTACAAAGATGCTAGCATTTTTGTTTGAAAATGGAAAATTTTTCTCTACAGAAATAATTATAATTTTAAAAATTATTTATTCTATAATTATAGAAATTATCTAAAATGGTAACTCCCTCCTTTAATAATAACTGCCATATCTATTCTATAATTATATATATTTATTTAAAATGATAACTTCTCATCTTTTAGTAATAATTACCTAACACCGTTAATTTTATTGTTAGTGGTGTATATACATCATGTTAAATATTTTCATATTTCTTAGAATTCCACCACTGTCTTTCGTCTTATTCACTGGTTTGGTTTCCCACAAACGTCTCTTCGAACCATCAAAACCCCCCGTATCAACATTTAAATCTTCCTAATTATTCTGCCCAATTGGATGTAAGCCTGACCGTGCCTGCCTCCCTGGCCGCCTGCTGGCCCCTTATTTCCAATTCCAATTGCCATAAAAGCAACAACATTTTAATTAAGGGGAAAATAACTTAATTGGCTAATGCTATTAATTAGTGTTAATTAATACTAGGAAGAATAAATGCGAGAAAACCAGGCGTAAATGTTGAAAACGCTGGGGGAGTTGCCAAGGGGGGGAGGGAGAAAAAGTCCAAAAAAGGGCCACCTGTAAAACCCAGGCCGCTTCGGCTCTATCCATGGGCCTATTGATTTTGTTAGCAAAACCTCCTTTTGGTTGCCGCCTTCTCCTCCCTCCTCCTCCATTAGTTCTCATCACCGCCCCCTCCCCAATCTCCATGGCCCTTCTCTTGTCTTCGTCCCTCTCTCCCCTGCCACACACACACACACACGCACGTCTCTCTCTCCGTCGACCTGCCAGTCAGTCAACCACTCCCCGGTTCTCCGTCTCTGTACACATCCACGCCTCAGTATCATCTTCTGATTAGCAAATGGCGCACAGGTATGCATATAGCAGCAGCAAGGCAAGTCCCCGGAGGCCCAGCCGGCCGGCAACGATGCATAATTGCCGATCGATACTTATGCGTATGTTTTTGCTTTAATTTCCTTAGTGATGAAGAGTGCTAAACGACGTTCCTGCCTGGCTCCCTGAATGCCATCTGAGAAGCTCGCCAAGATTGTTGGCCACCTTCTTACTTGGCGTGAGGGGAGCCATGCAGGCCCTTCCCGACCCGGCCCCCTCCCTCATCTCATCACTCTCTTCTGATTTCCTCACATTCCGCTGCATTATTCATGTCTCTTCTCATGGATCATGCACACCTAATTATGACATGTTTACTTGAAACAACTCATTCAACATCACAGTTTTTCGTATTCTGTGTTTCTCAACCATTTGATTTCATTAATAAGGCTCCCATCTTTCAACTAAATGATATGTATACGAATTCTGCAGATTTGAATTTTATCATATGCATAGAATTTTGATTTGAATTGACGGCCTAGATATCTATCTATCTATGTGAAAAGAGGGTCAAAAAAAATCTGGCAGGATGGTTTGTTCTTATTGTAGATGGTCTAATTATTGGAGCCGAAGATTGGTCGAGTCCGCTGTGGAAAATTGTTGATCATGATGAGCAGGCTATTCTGACAGAGGCAGGCAGAGACAAGCCCGTGCAAGAAGGGTTTTGTTTGGTTTTGTTGCTGTGGTGGGAATGGGATCGCAAATTTTCATGGCCCCGACAGCAAGGGAAAGCAAGCAAGAGCAACAGGCCAGGCCGATTCACCTTTCGGACTTGTCAACTTCGGAAAGCTACTCAAATGGCGAGGACCACCGTTGCTACTGTCCGGTCAGAAATCGAAAGCCCATCCGAATTGAATTTGACTTCCCTTCCTAACCTTTTCCATTCCAAGTTTGATGGTTGATGTGGACATCTTGTCATGGGCCGTCCGTGGGCCCAATATCTGCTGAGTCATGGATCAGGCCCAGTTCAATAGCAGGAACATCCTCAGTTGAACTATGTCAAGGAGTACACAGAACGGCCATGTGCATGTGTGGTTTTGAATTATGTAAGTGCTTCAGTTTTATGCTTATATCAGTTCCAAATTCTTTACTCCTTTACATTCTGTTAATTTAACTGTAATTTGAATTTATTTATGTTATTATTTGTTATAAATTTAAAAAATATAAGTTTTTATTTATTATTTGTGTATAAAACATTTGAATTTATATTTCATATAAAAAATCATAAATAATTACAATAAATAATAAATGATGTAAAGAATTTGGATCAGAATGAACAATAAAAGCACTAGAATGCTAAATAGCAATTTCAAAGTATAATTAAGATGGGTTTCGATTTGAAGTATGTCATTTGATTCGTTTTGGTTTTATAAATTACAAATGTTTCTAGCAAAGAAAATAACAATTTTACTGTGTCAAACTTTTAATATGTTCATGACCATGGACCATTCATGTGATATTAACTAAAAGTTGAATCCTTCCACTTAATTTTTCTCGAACAAAACTATATTCTTTTAAATTTTGGAGCACTAAATTTGTTTGAATATGGAGTGTAAATGAGTTGGGCCGAGTCCGGTCCTTTTAGGTTCAAGCTTGACCCCCTTAACTTAACGGTATTACTCAAAGTTGAGCTCTAAATCCTTGAACCTAAACTTTTAGGCTCAAACTCAACTTAAAATGAGTTTAGGCTTAACGAGATCGAATTATTAGCTTTGTACAAAACTTATATTTGAAACATTACATGTCATTCCAAACTCTTGAAGCCTGCAATCATTAATAATAATCTAAAGACAAGAAAACCAATTCCAACATCAAATTTTAAAATTAAGTCCAAGTATAATAATAAAAGGGAATGACAAAAGCCATCCCAAAAATCAAAAGTAACATAACTAAGGGTGATTAGTATTCGGTTCAAAAAAAAATTTGACCAAAATAATTTAAAATTTTGGTTCAGTTAATTCAGTTTGGTTTCGGTTGAAACCAAATAACAAAAAATTCGGTTTCGGTTCAGTTTTGGTTTTGGATTTCAGATTTTTTATATTAGATTTTTTAAAATATTTTTTCATGAACAATAAAGTTACAAACTAACCCAAATTCACTTAGATTCTTGTTTTCTTTCTTTCTATGGACAATAAATCTTCTATATTGAATGAACTTTGGAAAGAAACATAATGTTTCTCTCTTATAGAATTTCACTTCCATTTTTTTGGTTAATTCGGTTTGGACCGAACTAAACCAAAATATTTTCAGTTTGGTTTGAATTCAGTTTTATATGCTAATTTAGTTTATTCAGTTTCTTATCATCCAAAACTGAAAATTGAATAAACCGACTAATTTAATTCGGTTTAAACCGAAAAAACCAAATAATCAACCATAAACATAACAAACCAATTCCAATGTCTAGTTTCATAACTAAATCCATAGCAAGAGAATGAAAAAAGTATGACATCATGACATTTGAACTGCCTGAAGCAACATAAGTTGCACAACTAAAGCATCTGAAATGCTTGAAGTTCCTGTTTTCACAAATTTCCACTTGCCAAACAATTGATTAGACATAAACACTTTTTTAATATGACAACTATGAGCCTTTCATAGTTTTCACTTAAAGTAAATTCCCTCATAAAAATTCTTGAGTTCCAGCCACCTTTAGTCACAACTTTAAACTAATATTTTAATGTTTTTCTTTCTTAAGAATCTTATATTTGCTATAACTTAAAATCAGTGAACTTGCATGGAACTATCGGCCATCTCTCTAATTAGAATCAATGGTTTTCATTTAGATGATATCCATATGAAGACTGCTCAAACAATTTTAAAAAAGAAAAGCACAAAAAAGTAATAAGATTTAGAAAGTATCATTTCAACAAAGCCTAAAGGATTTTTTCACACAACTAATACAACACTTAAGGACACCAACATGTCGGGGTATCATTGCCTACATTGTCTATTTTTTTAAGAACATTAATTAATAGGTGTTTAGTGCTGTGCTTTAGCAGTTGTAATTCAAGTATTGAGTAATAAAATCTCGGAAGTCTGAGTGTCAAATCACAAGAAAGTAAATTAAGAAATATAAATTACAGATTTAATAATAAGGAAAGATTTTGGTGCAAGGTGTAAACAATGATTGATTAAAAACTCAAATTTAAATAAATAGATAAGGTTAGGGGATCCACTTAGTATATCGATTATAATTAATTTTAGCCCATCTTACACTCAATTCACTCAATTGGGATCCACACATAGAGGATGTCCGAATTGGGAAATTTAGTTAGCATTAACTTTCATTGATCTTAAAATGATACCACTTGCTAATGGGTTCAAGTATCTATCATGCTAACCTTTGTCTACAATAACTCAAGATTTGAATATAGCTGACCAGCCACGTTTTACAGAGGGAATTAAGTAGCCTTTGTGCAAATGATTAAATATGATGAATTAAGACTCCCACTTAACAAGGAGAGAAGTTAAATAGATTAAGAAAGAAAATATCATTAACATTGTGATCCATTCAAATCATTCATAACCTTTATACCAAAAGGTTCACCCTTTCACCTTACCAAAAGGAAGATTAGTTAGCCATGATAAAAATAAATAGCATGTAGAAAGATGAAATAAACATCGATTGAAAGATCAAAGGAAGAACAAGAAGAAGAATAAGAAAACACTTTGATAGAACTTCAGCATTAAAAACAAGAATAAAAGTAAAGAAGAAAAGCTAAAGATGATACAAGAACATAAAAATGGTCTAAGAAATGACATAAATTCATCCTCCTCCCAATGTGCATATTTATAGAGTTTTATGGTGGGTGAAATGGTAAAATATAATAGTAAAATATAGGTAAATACAAATCAATAAATGCGGGCTACTTCTTCTTTTAATTTTTCAATCACCATACACATTAAATCAGCTCTTTCTCAAAGCACAAAATTTGTAAATCTCTTCTTTATCTTCAAAATGATAGCTTGCTTATTCAAATTGGACATCTGTAGCTCAAGTTATAATTTCTTTACCTAAACTGCTCTTTAGCACATGGAAGAACATATAGTCTCATCTATAATCAGATTTCGGCAATGAAAATGATCAAACTATCCCTCGGAATAAAGATGGGTCAAAGATGGATGAACTTGAAATCAATCAATTTTGACATCTATAGCTCCAGATATGATTTTTTCCGTGAAGGGTCACCAAGTGATGATTTTACCTATATAAAAAAAATAATTTAATATATATTTTTTAATATTAATGAATAGTAAATCACGTATGTACAATAAATACGTATATGAACAGTGAAATACGTATATGAATAATAAGTTGGTGAATAGTAAATTGGTGAATAGTAACCCGGTGGAAAAAGTGTTTCAAATTAGAGAAATTAATAACACTCAAAGTATACGATGATAATTTAAACCCCTAATAGTAATACACTTATGAGTATTCATCATTTAGTTGTTTAAGAAATTGTTGGAAAAAAAAAAACCTCGATCACCATCACGCATGGCAGAATAACAAAATGATTAGACAAGCACACAAAAATTTAACGTGGTTTGACTTTTAACTAGCTTATATCCACAAATGAGAGAATCTAATTGAACAAATATAAATATTACAATATAGGTATGTCCTTAGTGCTCATGTTGGCTTATGAATCCCTTACACACTATTGATAACCTCATAATTTTGTTCTCACATAATTACAAAATATGAAAATCACAAAAGGCTTCCCGTCTTACTTCTCTTCTCTTTCAAACCTATCTCCCTTTTGGAAATCCTCACATATTGCCTCATTGGCTTTTCTCTCATGCAAAAAATCTTAACAAAAAACCTAAACCACATCAAAATAGGAAAATCAAATCCTAAACAAACAAGAAAATTCAATAATCTTCACATTGGCTCAAAATCTTCACTATGAATATAAACATCATGAACACATGATCACGATTATAGACATGAACGCCACAAATATCATCAAAACACGAACAGAACAATGAACACAAATGATTATGAACAACATGAGCATGACTATGAATGACAAACACTGCCAAGACATGAACAACAATGAATGGAAATGACCACGAACCAAACATCAACATCACAAGCATCACTACATACGAACAAAATCATCAATATTCAAACTTGTACCAAGCTATCGAAACCACGCCGCTACCAAACATCTACGATTAAATATCCTTAGGATGATTCCCTATGGCTCTATCAAATAATTTAAACGCTCCACCATGCCAAGCATCAAACTATATGCTCCACCATGACACGACTAAACCATAAGCTCTTATATCACTTATTGGGAAAAAATTCTTCAATCACTCATTACGTACAGCGGAATAATAAAATAATCAGACAAGCACGCACAAATTTATTGTGGTTCAACTTTTAATTAGTCTACATCCACAGATGAAAGAAATTCATTTGAACAAAATATAAAAATTACATTAAAAGTTTGCTTTTAGTGCTCACATTAACCTGTGGATCCCTTATACACTATTAATAACCTCATAATTTTGCTTTCACATAATTACAAAATATAAGAATTACAAAAGATTTCCCATTATACTTTTCTCCTTTTTCGAACCTCCATTTCTTTTGAAAATTCTCATATCTTACTTCTTCAACTCCTTAGCTTTTCTTTTATACTCAAAACCTTAACATAACAAGTCTTTTTATAGCCCATACATAAAACCTAAACTATATCAAAATAGAAAATATAAATCTTAATTGAATAGAAAAACTAAAACCAAATTCTAAACAAAATCAAAATCTATAATCTTCTTGAATTTGACCCACCAAACCAAAAAAAAAAAAAACCAAAAGCATGAATAATAATAATAATAATAATTGTTAATGGATTGAACAAAGAAACTTCACAAAGACTCTTGGCTCTACAGGCATGATGAAAACAGGATAAGAAATATTGCAAAATGAAAAAAATTTCCAAAAAATGAGCTATGATATCAAGGAATAATAATCATACGATTGCAATGAAATACAACCAAGCAAACATGAGTTACATGACCTTGAATTTCTCTACTAACAAGTGTGATTAACAAAAGCACTTCATTATCATTGATTCATCCCATGTCTATATAAACTTTCTAATTGCAATAAGTTGTGACTGATTCTTTATGTAACTACAGTAAATGATCACAAATTATATAGAAGACACACTAAATCTCAAGAAAATAAAAATTGAATACTGGATGATTATAGTAAGAGTAATAAGACCTTAATTGTCACCCTCCTTGATTGACATGTGTCCTTTTTTATTTTTTAAACTTTTTGCAGTAGCTGTGTATTGTTGGAAAAAAAAAGTTGTAATCCAAAATTACCTTTCATTAAAACTAATAGATTCCCTAACACCATTACATAAATTTAATGAAATGTTAACTGTTTAGTTTTAATGGAACCATGATTAGAAAAAGGGCATAAATTTTAGGTTTGAAAAAAAAAAGAATATTACCTTATGGTCAGTATATAATGGAGCCAGATTAGGCAAGTTTTTCCCAGTAAAGGAATCGGAGGTGTTAAGACCATATAATTAGGAATTTTAAGCAATCTCTTACAAATAAAATACAAGAAAGGAATCAAAGGCGTGAAAACCATATAACTAGAAATTTTAAGCAATCTCTTGCAAATAAAAAAAAAAGAAAAAAAAAGTAATCGGAGGTGTTAAGACCATATAACCAGTAATTTCAAGGAATCTTTTGCAAATAAACAAAAAAAGAATCAATTAAATGTATTTTCCAATTCAGCCAAATGAGACAATATGGAAGTGGCAAGTTAATTGTTTAATGTCTATTTACACGTAATCAAAATTAAAGGATTCAATAACACCAAATTACCATTCCTATACAAATTAAAATTGTATAAAAGCCTGACAGTAGTAGCTTCCGTCCTACCATCCTCACATTCATTCCTCACTTTTAGTGTTTTCTTACATCTACATAATGGATTTGATTACTTTTTACTATATTTACATACTGAAAAGAATTCTCAACTTTTATAATTTGCCACAAATGATTTTCAACATAGATGAAATTGGTGTTTTTATATTCATAATATTTTTGGAAATCAAGGCAGATGATGAGATGAATAAGAGCACAAAGTATCACTACTTCAGTGAAACATCTATATGCAAGTTAAAGAGTAGATAAGATACGGCTGTTGAAACAATCAAAAGTTTGCAGGTTATTTATTCTTTTAGAGTTGTAGGTTTTAATTTTAGTTCACATGTTCTTGCTGAACGAGAGTTGGCATTGGAACGGACCATGAATGCCAATTTACGTGACTAGTTGAAACATATGGAGAAATAGAATATTATTTTTTAAGGAGAAAAAATTTCTTAAAAATAATGCAAGTATTGAACTATATTTAGGGTTTTTTCGTATAAGGGGTTTTCATTCCGAATTTTATCAATTAAGTTATTTTTCTACTTCAGTGTAGTTGGTGGAATTGGAGAAAAAGGTGAAATTGAAATCGTTAGATACCATGGATGGTGTGAGTGTGGTTGATTTCTTTGAAATTTCAATTTCTATATACTTATATCATGCAATTCCCTATCACAGCAACTTTGCACCTAGAAATGTATTTATTTTTTAACATAGGTTATAGAGCATGGAATGAACGATAAGAATTCTAAAAAGATGGAAGATATTGATGCTGATGATATGTGTGATGTTGCTGAGTCAGATTTATGGGAAATAGGTGGCCCAATATTCAGTTTTGGGGAGAGAGAACACAAATTGGGTAGATCAAGTGCTATAATGTCAACAATATATAAGTTTGGATTTTTCAACTATAGGAATCATGGTGGCGGACAATTGATTAAATATCAAAATCAAGATGCTTTGAGAATTGGAGGAGATCGCAATGAAGATGAGAAGAGTGAAAAAAGTCTAGTTATTGATCTTAGCCCATAGTCATATATTAGTTGATAGCCCCTTGGTTTTATTATGCTAATAGCTAAATAAGTGTTTTATAGTGATGAGGACAATAAAGTTTAACTCCTGTTATTTCATAGATATATTTTTCGGGACAATATCATCAAATTGTAATTTTTATTATCTTTTGTTAGTCAGAAATTAATCGGCCAAGATGCCTGAATGAGGGTATTGTTTTTGCTTTTTCATAGGCAATATGTCAAATCGTTTGTGTTTCACTAGATAATTATGCAATGCTTTAAAAATTCTAAATGGGATTAGATTAATGGAATGAAAATATAATGGAGATAAATACTTCAAAATTTTGTGTGGAAGGTCCGGATTAAATTAAGTAGAAATATTATAGAATAGGTAAAAATACTTTCCAACAAGTAATTATGCTATCCATTTATACATTACGCAAATTAAGAACAAAATCATGATTTTTAATTTGCAAATTGAAAAAAATTATTATTGAAAAAATTCAACTACTATCGCCTAAGCACAAAATTATGATTTTTAAATTGCAAATTGAAGACAAAAAGGGGATAAACTCGACTACAATTATCAATGAAATATTATGATTGAATTATTACTCCTTATATGGTACAGTAAAATTATGTCCAATTATATATTTTTTTTTCCATATATACCTACCATCATAAACTCATTATTTTTTATTTACAAATTGAACAGAAAATAGGAAAAAAAATTGACTACAATTATTACTAAAATATAATTGTTGAATTATTACTAAAATCAACTAATTTTTTTCGATTATTATTTTAAAAGATCAACTACTATCGTATTAGTAGACTTAGTTTTTAGTCTTCCGATGGGAACACTTACCCGCACTGTTGTGTGTGTGTGTTTGTTTTTTTTTACATGTCTATTTATAAAAATTCGAAATGTCTAGGAATAAGTTGAAAACAGCAATAAATGGAATTAGATATATACAGTAAATTATAAAAGCCAGTAAACCATTTTTTTTTCCCTATGAAAATTTGAAACTAAATTATAAACATAGTAAATTATTTATGTGTACAGTAAAGAAAAAGGGAATATTTACAAATTGGTCAATTGACTTCAAAAGGAATATTTTAAATTGTCAAATTATTGTGATTTATGTAAGTATGTTTAATATATGTTAATAATGTATATAGAAAGTTTTTGCCTAGAAATTAGCAACCTCAAGACCGAACAACAGTCATATTGAAATGTAATAATTATTGTTACTTATCTATTTAAAGCATGAATATAAAACCATCATTGAATGAGATTGAATTTACTAGCTAATTGGTTGAAATGTTGGTGAAGAGAAACTCTATAAATGCCCTCAGAAAATAAACGTCGGGTATTCAATATTCATAGATTGCAAAACCGTTATGGCAAAGTACGAGAACAATAAGCTAGAGGAAATAGGCCAATGATATTCCGTTCATATGGAAGATGAAGTGAGATACTTCTCATCATAAATTGTTATTATGCCGCAGATAACATGAACTCATTTTGTCTTTTTTTTTTCCACTCTAATTCTTTGATTTTGTAATTGTAGTGAGGATGATGAAAGCTTTCCGATCGAAACACCCAAGTCTAGGTGGAGATGTTGGCAACATCGGCACAACCTATCGCACAAGTATTAGAGATCATTCAAGCTTTTAGTTATAGAGCTTCATGCTATGTTAATACAACTTAATCCTTATGGTTTGTCATATAGGCCTGCTTGGGATAAGTTAGATGCATTCATAGTTCTGTTGGATTTGGCAAAGCACTAGGTTCTATTTCTATAGGTTGTTGATAATCACCTTAGCAAACCTATATTAGCACTTCAAAAATTGTTATTAAACTCTTAAATTTATCAATGCTTCTCAATAAAATGTGTGATTATTGATATACTTTGCACCTTCTCTTTTTTTAGTTTTCATGGCAATATCAGGTATACAAACTAGTTTTGTATAGGAACTGAAGACAAAGGCTAAGCATCTATGTATCAAATATAAATTTTGAAATTTTTTACCTGACTAAGGGATAGAATCTGGGCACATGTACACAAACTAGGTTTGTATAGGAACTGAACACACACACACACACACACCCTTTAACCTTGGAGTCTAGAGACGTAAAAATATGCTAGTATGGTATGTAAAATTGTTCTATCCTTAGGACTCTTTTACCCCATCCCCTTAAAAACTCTATTCCTACATAACAAGAAAGGAGCCCCACAAGACTTTTTATCTCTGCAAAGGAAAAATAGAGAAAGGGAAAAAAGGAACACCACTCACATGCAAATGGCTTCAAAGTGAGACATGGTTGCAGTAAAGAAGTGCATTCCAATTTCTAATATGCAATTAACACCTAAGTTTACATAGTATAAGCCCAGTTTGAGCATAAAATTTAATAGTTAATTCCACAAAACCTACCTCAAGATATCATCGGTATCAACCTAACAGACCAACGTGAGGCTCTCAAGGTAAGCTATGGTTAAAAAATGTTACATTTTAGTTGAATCAAACAAGCTCTGTAGAAAATTATCCCAGTAACTTAAATTATTTCAATTTTAAAGTTGTAGTTATGACTATAGCTATAGTTGGTATGACCCAACTACATTAGTCATTCACATTACCAATTCCCAATTCCCCCTGCAATCTCTTAGTTCTCGTGTCCAGATATGAAGTTTAGGTCTTTCAAAATACAAAAAATTGCACAAGAATTCATGATTTGTAAAAAGCCCCATTAATGTGGAATGGTACTAAGAACATAACAATAAAAAATTACTAATCAATAAGCTAACAACAATTTGAGTAGCCCGATTCTATTTGTTCTTACTCATAAATTGAAGCATATTGGGGCTGATTGGGGCTTAGACTTGGAGAAATATGCATCGACTATGAGAGCATCATCGTTGACATCAAGCTTGGGCACGTTGTCAATTGTGGTAGTCTTGGTGGATGGTCGGGACCAATGGGTTTAAGGTTTAGGAATATTGTAAGAGATATGGAATAGAACTTAGGATTGGAAGGGTCATTGGTATTTGGGAAAATCGGCTAGTTAGGTATTTGGGAATTTCAAAATCAAAGGTCTGGCTAAGGGTTTATATGATATGGGGCTTGTAGGCTCATTAGGATAGTTAGGATATATGAGGCTCTTTAGGCTCGATATGACATAAGCCTAGATATTGGTTGGTCTGAGCTTAGCTCTTTAAATTTCTGAGCTTAATTTTAGACTTGAGTTTAATAGAGCCTGACTTGATAGACTTTTATTCGAGTAAAATTCAAGCTACATGATAAAAAGTCCAAATCATTTATACCCCTATTTTGGGGAACAAAATGTTTTAACATAGCAAGAAAAGCAAAGAAAATGGTAAGAAGCAAAAGAAGAGGAAGAGGCAATTAGATGCAACAGAGGAAGTTGGGGACCATGTTGGGAGGAATCAACAACGGCAGGAAACAAATTTGGCTTTGTTCATCGAAATCACAAGGAACAATTTTCGAAGGACATACGGAACAATGCTTTTCATCGAGTTACCCACACAACACAACGTTGAGGCAGTGGTCCAAACCTTGAAGCCAGGCGTTACCTGTCAAGCATCAATTAACTAGGAAAAATTATATCATAATCGGCTGCTATTTCGGAAGAAGCTGATAGATGTATCTATCCCACTAAACCAAAATTCCAAAGATGTGGCCTCTTCAAATTTAGTGTCCCACGTTTTGCTTGAACAGCAACAATTTGCCTGTCAGTTTAGCTGTCACAATATTAGTATCTATTGACTAAAGTAAAACGAAAACGGAAAACATGATGGCCTGTTCTCCTGACCTTCACTAGCAGTAACTTACATAAAGTGTGATGGTTGACTACATATTGATAAAACGAGAGGGCCCAATAGAAGCCCAAAAATTGGAAGCGTCAAGGGGATCGCCATTTGCATCCACCATGAAGCCTTTTTAGTTCATGGGATTGGGGAGACCCATTCCCGTACATGCTTTATGGGCCTAATGGACCATTGTACTGTCCCTTCCAATACGATCGGGCAACAGTCGATTGCGTGTTCGTGCTCGTCCCCGGCTGCCTTCCATCTTCTTCTACAGAGCCCTCTTCTATGATGGAGGGTACGCGTCTCTACACGTGTTTCACAATGAACATGCCATTGCCATTTCAAATTCCCCCTCTCTGAGTCAACTCGACGTGTTCCTCTCCACCACCTCTCATCTCTCTTCCTCCTCGGTCCTTCCCCGCCATGGCCGTATCTCAGCCGGTAGCCGCCAATCTGACCTCCCAACAGACCGAACCTGCCAACAGTGCCCTCCAGAAACTTCCCCACCTCACCGACTACCTCCCGGAGCTCCGCCCTCGCCCGAACCACCCCCTCCACAGCAACGGCTTCTTCCATCCTGTTCATGGTTTCTACGTTTCCCACTACGACGTCATCCTACGCCAGATCGTCTATGACCTCTCCGGCTCCTTTTCTTCTCCCTCTGACTCTTCCCACGTCGCCTACCTCCGGGCCGGCCCTCGTGACCGCATCTTCTTCGACCCCGCCGACACCAGGGCCGCCGTCGTCACCTGCGGGGGGCTCTGCCCTGGTATGAACACTGTGATAAGGGAGCTGGTGGTTGGGCTGTGGGACCTTTATGGGGTCCGTCATATCTATGGGATTAAAGCTGGGTACCGGGGTTTTTACTCTTTCGACCCAGTTGAGCTCAATCCTAAGCTTGTTGATGACTGGCACAAGAGAGGAGGAACTGTGCTTGGGACTTCCAGGGGTGGGTTTGATCTTCACAAGATTGTTGATGCTATTGAGCACCACGGATTTAATCAGGTATTATTCAGGCCCTCAACTGCAGTAGGTATCTCTTTGATTCAGTTCGCTTATAATTTGATCTCCGATTATGCAAGCTTGAGTGGTTTCTTATGTGTTGCTAGGAAACGTGTCATGAGTAATTTACTTGTGAAGTGAACGTTGTACGCTGATTACTTAGCTATCAATCTATATTTTTGCTGCTTAATGGTCAATTAACTTAGTTATATATACCCTAATTCTGCTACTAGCATAGTTTCTTGAGCACATTTATGTCTATGGGACCAAAAGAGCTGATCAGGTGTTCAAGTTCCATCATTCATTTGCTTGCTAAAACTATGTCGATAGGTGTATACCATTGGAGGAGATGGCACATTGCGGGGTGCTGTTGCGATATTTAACGAAGTTTGCAGGCGAAAACTGAATGTTGCAGTTGTTGGACTCCCTAAAACTGTTGACAACGATGTGGGCATCATTGACAGATCGTTTGGATTTCAGACAGCCGTTGAAATGGCTCAGCATGCTATTGGTGCCGCTCACTCTGAGGCGGAGAGTGCAGTAAATGGGATTGGTCTGGTTAAGCTAATGGGTAGAAGCACAGGGCATATTGCCCTTCATGCAACATTGAGCAGCCGGGATGTGGATTGCTGTTTGATTCCTGAAGTCGACTTTTTCTTGGAAGGAGGAGGAGGACTTTTTGAATTCCTCGACCAGAGGCTTAAAGAAAACGGCCATGCAGTTGTGGTCGTGGCCGAAGGAGCCGGACAAGAGTTGATACCTAGAAGTGAGAACCAGAAGGAACAGAGGGATGAATCAGGGAACTTGGTGTTCTTAGATGTTGGTCCATGGTTGAAGTCAGAGCTTAAGAAATGGTGGGACAGAAAACACCCAAACGAGCTATTCACTGTGAAGTACATTGATCCCACATACATGATCCGGGCAGTCCCTGCAAATGCCACAGATAACTTGTATTGCACGCTACTGGCACACTCGGCTATTCATGGGGTTATGGCTGGATATACCGGATTTGTGGCAGGTCCAATAAACGGCAACTATGCATACATTCCCCTGGTGGAGGTTGCACAAGCCAAGAACCCAGTGAACACGAAGGACCATAAATGGGCATGGGTGAGGTCTGTCACCAACCAGCCCGATTTTGTGAGGACCTAGTCCTAGTGGGTGTCACAACAAGTAATTATTTGTATATCCGGAGGCTCTGTAACGTAAACGTTCTCTCTGTTGTGGAGCTGGATGGTAGTTGCTTATGAGATGTTATTCGTGAAGTAACAGATGTTTCTGGGATCTTTTACTGTGTCTTGTTCCACATTGATAGGTAGTTGAGTTCTCATCCAACTTCCAGCAGCTGCTACGAATTTTTCAGCGGGTTGTCTTATGCCGTTAGAGCACCAAACATTTTATCAAAGGAGATGCCTCAAAAATATTCTTGGGAAAGTGGCGAGGAAAGTTGGAATCTGCTACAGCGACTGTTGACGCTGGAGGGGGTGCGAGACTTTTCTCGTTTGCGTTTGGTGAATAAAGACAAGACAGGGCACCTCTGGCTTGAGCTTCCAATTGGTGCATCATGTTCACCGCCAGGAATATCTAATCTTGTCTACGTGGCTTAGCAAAAACTAAAATGCGTCCCCTTTGCATTTTTGTGATAGAAAGGCACGAAAAGATGAGTCTTCCTTTTGCATTATTTGAGTTTTTTTTCCCCTTTATGTTTGTGTTATGAACTAAAGAAAATGTGAACCTCATGATTCATTATAGAATAAACCTTTTTTGAGTGTGTTAGAAGGAAGTATTAACTCCATTATATTGTAGTGAATTATGGTTCATTATAGTTTGATCTGATTGGAAGTTCTACTACAAGATGCGGGTTGTTAGTCTGAACTGAACTGGTAATGTTGCTTACAATTTGGACAACTAAAACTGTTTTGTTAGTAGCGTTGAAACTGTGAGAATGTCCCTGAACCCCCAGTGCTGTTCTCTTTGGATACTTCCAACTTTTATTTGCTCCTAAACTCTAAAATCTGTTTGTTTTTTTTTATAATATTAATTACACAAATTTCTCATTCATGAAATAGTTACGTTTTAGATATTAGCTTTTAACGGCATAAATTTGACATGATAAAAGTATACAATTCTATCAAGTTTAGTCATCAAAATGGAAACTTTTCTTTTTGGTGTTCAAAGTATTCGTCACTCAATAGGTAAAGGCTAATCTTTTTGAAGTAATACTACTTCCGTCCCATTTTACTTAAAATATTTCTCTGGGCACGGAGATTAAGGTGTATATAATTTATATTATTATTTTTCTTTGTAATGAGAGTTTAAATAATGATTAAAAAAAAATTCTTTTTTTGGGTTTTGTGTAGTGAGAGATTGAGTAGAAATTAAAAAAAGATTATTTATTGGATTTTGTGTATTGAGAGTTTAAATGTTGGTTAAAAGCTAAATTGATTATTTAAAATTTTTCAAAAGAGGAAACATTTCAATTTTTTTGGGACATAAAAAAAAATTACGTTTCAAGTAAAATGGGATAGAGAGAGTATTAAGCATTGTCCAAAAAAGAAAGAGATTCTCTCCTTTTATGTATAAGGTTTTAGATCGAACACATGATCTGTGATTTATTGTGAACTCTTCCAAGGTAACGACACAATATTGGCCTATAAAAGATGATTTACAAAAAAGTAAAAAGAAATGTGTCTCACTAGTACGCTGTTTCAGAAAAAAATAATTTTGATGTGGTCTAACTTGAATGAATGATAGTCTATTGCCATGATAAACTTATCTCAATCCTTAATTTAGGTGCCAACATGTAGGAGTGTAAATGAACAGAACGTTCGGTAAGAGTTTGTTTATGTTCGTTTATTTAGTTAAACGAACAGACACGAACATATTTTTCTATTCGATTAGTTAAACGAACGAACACGAACAAGGTCCCGTTTGTTCATTTACGTTCATGAACCATTCGATTATTATTCGTTTATGTTCATTTATTTTATGTGCTCATTTATATTTATTTATTTACTTATTTATATATTAGTTGTACATTTATTATTATATATGTTTTATAGATCATCCATTTTTATTAGTGTCTACCTACTCCACTCATGTGATTATGCTCCAATCTTTCCTAAATTAATATATTATTTTTGTTTCCCTAAACATAATCAGTCATTTTCCTCATAGCATGAACCTGCTATAGTACCAGGCTGAGCTCCATTGCCATAACGCATCATCTTTCTCACCATCGCCTATTGCCCGGTTGGCCATTGTTAGACTAGCTCCAATTTAGATTGGCGGCAATCGTTAGGTTTAATTGTCCGTGTTCGTTTATTAATAAACGAACGAACACGAACAGAGAAGTTGCGTTCGTTTATTATTCGTGTTCATATTCGTGTTCATTTAAAGTTAAACGAACGAATATTAACAGGGCTTGTTCGTGTTCGTTTGGTTCATTTACAACCCTATTAACATGTGAATCAAGAACTGAGATGGATTACTTTAATAATAAGTGGCATCTTGCAATTTTCAATACAGATATTAATAAATTTGATCACTTTTTCATATATCGCATTTTTAAATAACATTGCAGGAGTACTTTTCAAGTAAGATACATGGTGTTTTGTTAATGGAACCATTTTTAAGTAAGATACATGTCGCTAATTTTTAGCGATGTGTTGCCGTCGCTAATTTAGCGAAGGCAGGTAGTCGCTAAAATTAGCGACTATTAAAATTTCTGAAGTAGGAGGTACACATAACGTAAAGCCTTCGAATCACCCCGTAGTAGGAGGCACTGGCGACTTCATGTTCGTGCAAGGCTACGTGAGGTCGTCACCGGTGGATCTCACCGGCCTCACTATAACCTACAAGATTGAGTTTCATCTCTATTGGCCTCCATTTGCAGTGCCTCCAAAATAAGGATGTCTGGCTATAGCTATACCTATGTGCCTTGGTAATTACTTGGTTTCAATTTCATACAAATATATTATACTCTAGAATAGCTTAAGGTTGAGTTCTTCTAGATTAATTTTAATGAGTTATTATGTATTATTCTTCTGTGTAATTGATTTGCGATTATGAAACCTTAATAATTTTAAGAAGTCCAAAAAGTAATTCTACAACATTTTTTTTGTAAAAATTGAATATTTTTATTGATTTTTTAGGCTTGTTAAGTTAAAAAAATAATAAAAATACTTTATTTTTTTTAATAAAAATAAGTCTCTAAAAATTATTTTTTAGAATTCTTAAAATGTAAAAAATTCTTTTACAAAATTGGCTTATTGTAATTTAGCGACGGTTTAATTAGCGATGGCCAAAACGTAATTTAGCGACGGTTAATAGTCGCTAACAATCCGGTGGGATTTTAGCGACGGCTGTATGTCGCCAAATTTAATTTAGCGATGGTTAACCGTCGCTAAAAGTAGTAACGTTTTACCGTCGCTAAAAGTAGTGACGTTTTACCGTCGTTAATCTAGCTAATTGAGTGACGGTTAGCCGTCGCTAAATTTAGTGACGTGTTGCCGTCCCTAATTTAGTGACGGTTAACCATCGCTAAATTTAGCGATGTGTTGCCGTCGCTAATTTAGTGACGGTTAACCATCGCTAAATTTAGTGACGGCTTACCGTCGCTAATTTAGTAACTGTTACCCGTCGCTAATATTAAAAAAATCCCCAAAAAGGGCCATAGTTATCATATGTTAGTCATTTTTTATGCTAAATTATCTTCTCTTTTAACAGAATTAATTTTTTTTTGAATATATGTAATGCCGTGTAGATGTGTAGCTTAAAATTATCTAACAGTTTAGTAAGGGTTATGAGTCGCTAAACAAGCCTTCACTAATTAAAGTTGTAACGGTTTATTGTCGCTAATTTAGGTACGAGTAGCTGTTGCTAAATTTAGTGACGTGTTACCTTCGCTAATTACCGTGACATTGAGACGTCGTTAAATTTAATAAAATCCCAGAAAAGAAATGACAGTGAGTCATTTTTTATGCTAACTTGTTATTTCTTTTAACATAAATAACTTATCTCAATCCTTAATTTAGGTGCCAACATGTAGGAGTGTAAATGAACAGAATGTTTGGTAAGAGTTTGTTTATGTTCGTTTATTTAGTTAAACGAACAGACACGAACATATTTTTCTATTCGATTAGTTAAACGAACGAACACGAATAAGGTCCCGTTTGTTCATTTATGTTCATGAACCATTCGATTATTATTTGTTTATTATTATATATGTTTTATAGATCATACATTTTTATTAGTGTCTACCTACTCCACTCATGTGATTATGCTTCAATCTTTTCTAAATTAATATATTATTTTTCTTTCCTTGAACATAATCAGTCATTTTCCTCATAGCGTGAACCTGCTACAGCACCAAGCTGAGCTCCATTGCCATAACCCATAATCTTTCTTATTATTGTCTATTGCCCGGTTGGCCATTGTTAGACTAGCTCCAATTTAAATTAGCGGTAGTCATCAGATTTAATTGTTCATATTCGTTTATTAATAAACGAACGAACACGAATAGAGAAGTTGCGTTCGTTTATTGTTCATGTTCGTATTCGTGTTTGTTTAAAGTTAAACAAACGAACATGAACAGAACTTGTTCGTGTTTGTTCGGTTCATTTACAACTCTACCAACATGTGAATCAAGAGCTGAGATGGATATACTTTAATAATAAGTGGCATCTTGCAATTTTCATTATAGATATTAATAAATTTGATCACTTTTTCATATATCGCATTTTTAAATAACATTGCAGGAGTACTTTTCAAGTAAGATACATGGAGTTTTGTTAATGGAACCATTTTCTATGAGCATTACATCCGTTTTTCGATGCTCTCCCCGTAAAATGTTAACAAGAATAAAACAGTAACAGCAAATATTATGACCTGACCTCCAAATTCCAATCTAGGTGTCTGAGAAAAGCATTGGCACATGAAATCAAATCAAAGGACAAGTTTAGGCAGCTTAGATGCCCCTGATTTCACATGCAAGTCGCTCATCTCTTCCTTACGTACTTAGAACATTATTAATACCCTCTTTGTTGATAGTGTTTCTATGACTGTTTTTTTTTTTGTAAAAAAATTAGAATATAGTATTAGATAGGCATATTTATAATTTTAAGTTGCCCTTATAAAATCGTATATTAACAAGTTTTTCTTAAATTATATAAAATCAATCGGTTAAATTTAAAGAAGGTCTTATAAAAATTTAAAGTGCCACTTATTTTTTTGACAACAATTCTTTTGAAAATTTTTATTAATTTTGAAATGGATGAAATAATATGAAAGCAACGCTTTGAATAAGAAAAATGTTGCACATTTTATAAAAATTTTATAAAACTTTTACATAGTCTAATTGGTTTGATCATAAAAATGGAAGTGGAGTTAGTTAAATTTTCTGTCATTAATAAAAAACATGCATTTTAGCTGTTGGAAATTTCTAATGCAAAGAGTTGTTGGAAAAAAGATGAGAGGAATTTCCAACGGCCTGACTGTTAGAAATTTTGAAAACTATATTTTCCATAGCTTGACCGTTGAAATTTTGTGACTTATTGAGTCATTGGAAATATGACCGTTGGGAACATGAGGATTTCAATTTCCAACATGAAGGTTGTTAGAAATTTTCACGTTGGAAATTTTTCAATATGAGGTTATTGGTAATTCTCGCGTAGGAAATTTCCAATGTGAAGGTCGTTGGAAAATTGTGTTAGTAAACCAATAAATTTCACGATTTAAGAAAATAAAGTAGAATTTTAAAAATATTTTATAATAATAATAATAATAATAATATACATATTTATTAACATATTTATAAGTATAACTATATCATAATATATATATATGATGTAATAATGTATATGATATATGATAATAATGTAATAATATAATAATGTAATAATATATAATATATAATGTGATAATGTATATGATATATGATAATAATGTATTACTGTAATAATAATGTATATGATGTATATGTCATAATAATAATAATAATAATAATAATAATATATAATAATAATAATAACAATTTAATAATGTGTATTAACATATAAATGAACATATTTTTATAGTGAAATTAAAATTTATGGTTTTAAATGTATATAATAAACCAATTATCCTTCATATAACATTACCATATGCAATTCATATAAAAAATTTTCAATTTCTTTTCTCAAATAAAAAAGATACTTTTATTGTTGATGTTATGATAAGGGCTCATATATATTATACTATAATATAACCCAGCCTATATAACCCAACCTATATATATATATATATATCATAACCTAACTCTCTCCCCTCTCAAACCTTAATCTGCAGCCCCTCTTATCTCTCTCAAATTCCCTCATCTTTCTCGGACCTCCCCTTCTCACTTTCAACTCTCTATCTCTCTCAACTCCCTTATCTTTCTCGGCGAGCCGTCTCTTGTTCTCTCTCCAACTTGCTGTACACGCCGCCTTTCTGTCTTTTCGTCCTTTTGGTCGTTCCGTCGCTTTGTCATCCCTCATCCTCACTCCAGCTCGCCATCCATTGTCCTCCCTCTGGCTCACCGTCGCCATCCTTTCTTTGGCTCGCCATCCCTCGTCCTCTTTTGGTCAAGCTATTTGCCCGTTCCCTTTTTATGGATGAAGCGGTGATGTCCTTTCGGTAATCCATGCACAACGTCCTTGCAAATAAAGCTCATCATCCTTTGTCCTCTTTCGGTCTAGCCGTTTGCTCATCATCTGTGTGCAGATCTGGTCGTTGTCTCTCGGTCTTCGCTTTTTGGCTGCCGTTCGATTAGGTTATTTCCAATTAGATTTGATTTTTTTGATCTTGGATCTGTATTTTTAATTTGATTTCCAATCAGATCTAGTTGTTGGATTGATTGGTGGAATTGTTGGATTAGATTGACTTGTTGGATATGAAGCAGAGTAATTCATGTTTTATTTTGTGTTTGTTGTGATTTTGTGATTATGGATTGATTTTTTGATTTGGTGATTTTTTTATTTTGATTTTTTGAATTTTATATTTTTTTATAAATAGCAATATAAATTTGTTAACTTTTTGATTTGTTATATTTTGTGAATTTTAAGTTTCTGGAAAACGTAATTGTTTTATACGTTTTTTTAAATAATATAAATTATAATTTTTTTGTGTAATATTTATATTTTTAGTAAATAATATAAAACATAATTTTAGTAATAATATAAAATATTTTATCAGTGTCTTTTTATTGAATTTTAGTTAATTAAATTTTCATGAATATAAAGCATTAAATATGTTTTTAATAAATATAATTTATAAATTTTGTAATAATATAAATATATTTTTAACGTGATTGTATATCTTTTTTTATTTTTTAAAAACAAGTTTTCCAACTATTTTTCAAATTCCCATTGGCTTGAGCTGTTGGAAAAGTTCCATTAGCTTGAGCCGTTGGAAATTTGGAAAATGGTTCAACCGTTGGAAATAATTTTGTGGGGGATAGGCTGTTAAAAATTTTTAACGGCTAATCTTCTAACGCAATGGTCGTTGGAATTTTTTTTCTAATGCCTCATTTACCAAATGTCTTGTTTCCAATGGCTAGCCGTTGGAAAATCTAATTTCCAACGCAAGGCCGTTGGAAAAAACCATTGGATTTTTTTTTGTACTGTGTATCCAACCTGGAATTTAGTAATATGTTCTTATAATATGTTTAATATATATTACATTTTTTGAGTAAATTTTGATGAATTTATTACATTTATTATTTTAGGCCAATTTTGCAATTTAGAGTATAATTTAGGAGAAGCAAGACAGTTCGCCCAATTCATTGGCTGTTTTTCTTTGCATCAATTTTGCTTTTCGGGAGATGAAAATCCTCTACCACAGTAATTCCCCTTTCTGTCATTTGCTACCAAATTGTTTTCGAGAAGCCGTCCAGCAACAACACGATTCTCATGTAGAACTTGGATGGTGGCTCTATGGATTTCTTCATCTGTAAGGCAGGTACCTTTTCAAAGCCAGAGGTTGTCCACTTCGCCCAATAAAATTCTCATGGGTCTCTCTTATTTGCACATATACAAAATTATTCACCACAATATCAAACCCTCCAATTTGATGATCAACAAGAAAATGAAATTCAAAATAGTAGATTTTGGGTGACCTTGATGTGCACGAGTCGCTTCAAGGAATCGTTGAGCTTGCCAGCCAATGCCTCGGATGAGTTTCGGAGCTTTATTCAATGTTGCTTGCAGAATGGTTTGAATGATAGAAGTAGCCTATTTGAATTATTTTAAACCAACTAGATTTATTTTGTCAATTTCAAAAAGATGATAATAGAGTTTTGTAATATTTTAAAGCTGAGTGGGTGAATTGATCTATTTAAATAATGTTAGTGATTTATTCAGTTATTTTGAACAACATTAGTGATTTATTTGGCTGATAGAAAAACATCAGTGGCTTATTCAAGCCGGTCCCAAAATATTATAGGTTTATTTGTTATTTTCGCCTTTTGCAATGTTGTCGACCGTTTAGCAGGTAATGTGAATGCAGCTACGAGTCTACGACTACGGCCAGGTGTTAGCACTGTCGTAGTCCTTATGTCTTTTTCTTTGCTTTATTCTGTTTTTTTTTTTTCCATTTTGAAAATTACAAGTGATAAATGCAAAATATAAATACGGGTATAACACCCGTACAGAATGGTAAGTGAAGTAAGAATACTGTAGCTACAATTTTTTTTTATATAATTATTCATATATAAATGACGAGACAAATTATAATTTAAATGTATAATTGTGCATATTACAAATTTTATTTTATTTTTTTCATAGTTGTTTAATACAAAATAATCTGGTAAAATTGATTTTATAAAAATAATTATCCCCTAACCACTGTAATTGGAAACGGTTCTGTTTTTGGCCAAAACTGGTCTATATAACAATTTTGGTCAATTATCTTTTGATTTTCAATCTATTTTTTACTGCGTTTTTATTATGTAATGTGTCTTTTTTTGTTTTCTTGTTCTCCACGGAAATTATGGTAGTTGCTCTAGTGAAATGCTGTCAAAACTAATAATAGTCGTTGGATGGCGATCATGGATTTTCAATAGTGTTATCTGAAGATTAATAGATAAAGGATATATATATATCAAATTTATGTGTTGTAGCTCTTGGTCACTTATTTCATTTTCACATGTTTTTTACTTGGAATCAATTTTATTTAAAATTAATATTGTGTAAGTAGAATAATTTATTGAAAATAATTTTTTGATAGTTGTGTTGATTTTTTATTTTTTAATCCTATAAAAGAAAAATTAGTAGAAATTAGTCAGTAACTCGTCGTTGAATTGTGTACGGAACCTACATGATTTTGATTTTAATTATTAACTAATACTATATATGAAATTCAAAAAAATAATTAATACACCTAAATGACCTATAGAATAAGACATGGCAATTACAAAGTTGCCAATGATCTCCAAACCCCAAATTTTCATAACTCGTAAGTCATAAACTCGGGCCTCGACCTTTCGAGAGCGACACCAGTAGCCATGCAGTATACTCTCAAGACACTTGTCATCACTGAACTGGAGGACATTTTGGTCATTTAGAATTCCCAAAAAGAAAATCAGATCCTTATGGTGATAAAAAAAAATCATTTGGCAGCGCCTGGTGCCAATTCTTGCTCTTTACTCTAGCACAGGTAGGCAGTTGGTTTTTAGCTCTCTTTTCTTGTCATCAATACCCAGCTTGTGGGTGACTTCTTAGTTCTTACTCGTTATTCTCAGCATAAAAACGCTCTACTTACTTTCCGTTCTTCGCTCTCACCCCCTGATGGCGGAATAACTTTACTGATTCGAAATCCACAAGAAAATGGCGAGGAGCCTCGCTTGTCCACTTCTGCTTGGCCTGACTATGGTGTTCCTTCTGGGGTCGGCGGAATCGGCCATAGGAGTGAATTGGGGGACGGTATCGTTCCACCGGCTGCTGCCTTCCACGGTGGTGGATCTGCTGAGGGAAAACAAGATTCAAAAGGTGAAGCTTTTTGATGCAGACTCTCAAGTTCTGAGAGCCCTCATGGGGAGTGGCATCGAGGTCATGGTTGGCATTCCTAACGATGTGTTGCCGACGCTCAGCTCTTCTCTGGCAGCTGCTGATATGTGGGTTCGCCAGAACCTCTCCTCTTACATTGGCAAAGGTGGTGCTGATATCCGGTACTTGCTTCCCCCCTCTTTTTCTCTTACTGATTTTTTCTTTTTTTGGTGGCTTGCTTTTTGCTCTTCATTTTTTGGCATGTGCATCGTTTTTCTGTTTATCATTGAGCCTGAGCCGGTGCTTGTGCTTCTCTTGGTTCCTTTTTTGATATGGTTCTTAGTGGGAAAAGGAGGTTAAAAGATTAACTAAAGCATATGGAAGGAAAGTCCTTAGCTTTATGGATCTGGGGCTTTGTTTCGATTCATATGGATGATTTATTTGCTGAATATGTATAACTTCTAGAGTAGTGTATTGGTATCGTTTAAGTTATTTGAATGCTTGGTTGATGGCATGTTCAATCATGGAATCCACCACAAAAAGGAGGGATCTGAAGAGCTTTTCTGTTTAGCTATTTTCAGCAACGGTGAGTATAACTACTAAAAAATGTCAGTTGCTGAAAGAGGTAAATTGGCGAGTGTTCTGTCCTCCAAGAGGAGTTGAATTGCTTGATCTTACTCATTAATCTGGTGATCCTTAGCAAGTCTTGTTCTTCTAGCCTTGTCTTTGAATTGAATTTCTTATAGGTTAATTCAGCTACTCAATCCTGCTTCATCAAAATTTATTTACCCTTGTCCTGAAAGCTTTGGGTTGCTATGTCAGATTTGAAATGTGATTCACCAGGGAAGCTGCCCGTGCAGCTGCTCATTCTATAGTTTAAATGATGTCATTCATGTTATTGTATATAAGAGTATCCCTTTGCTTATAGGCCAGTTCAATAAAGTTGATACCCATTCATTGTCAGCTGTTATTACTATACAGGAAATTTGATCTGTGATTGCCTGAAGATCTTAAAAAACTTAGGGGTGCCATGCAGTACGCTAATCGTTATCCAAGTGTGTCACCATATAATCTAACAGCTTCTTGTAACTTGATAATGAGTCTAAGGAATGAAAGGAAAAAATAAAGAATAAGAAAAGAGGGAAAGAGCATTGCTCATAAACTAGTCCAGCCTAACAAAAATGATGTGGGACCTGTTTAGCAATGTTCTTTTGTCTTGTTAATTCTAAAAATGTCCCTAACAAAAAGTTTATGGTCCCCATGTATTTTGTTTGAAATAGACATGCATAATTTCTCGTGTCCCTGCTTGAGAGGACATTCTAATTGATCACGCAACTGAAAATTTCATATATTGCTAGGTGTATATCAGGCTCCTGATTTTAAATGATCTCTTGAATCATCTTTATGGTGGCAGGTACATTGCTGTTGGAAATGAACCTTTTCTCACAAGTTATGCAGGCCAGTATCAGTCCTATGTAGTTCCTGCTTTACTTAATCTGCAGCAATCATTGGTCAAAGCCAATCTTGCTGGGACTGTACGGTTAGTGGTGCCTTGCAATGCAGATGCATACGAGTCGAATTTACCTTCTCAAGGGGCATTTCGACCTGAACTGACTCAAATTATGACTCAGCTCGTTTCCTTCCTCAACTCAAATGGTTCCCCATTTGTTGTCAATATTTATCCATTTCTAAGCTTATATGGAAATTCAGATTTTCCGCAAGACTATGCATTCTTTGAGGGTAGTACGCATCCTGTTGTGGATGGCCCCAATACTTATTACAATGCCTTCGATGGAAATTTTGACACCTTAGTTGCAGCCCTCAGCAAACTTGGATATGGTCAAATGCCTATAGTCATTGGGGAGATTGGCTGGCCCACTGATGGAGCAATTGGTGCTAACCTCACTGCTCGCTAGGGTTTTCAACCAAGGCCTAATAAATCATGTTCTGAGTAACGGAGGAACCCCGCTTAGGCCGGGTGTTCCACCCATGGATATCTATCTTTTCAGCCTCCTTGATGAAGGTGCAAAGAGTACACTGCCCGGGAACTTCGAAAGGCACTGGGGGATCTTCTCTTTTGATGGCCAGGCTAAGTATGCTTTGAATCTTGGTTTGGGCAACAGGAGGTTGAAGAATGCAAAGAATGTGCAGTATCTTCCGGCAAGGTGGTGTGTAGCAAACCCTTTAAGGGATCTTACAGATGTGACCAATCACCTGAGACTTGCCTGCAGTGTTGCTGACTGTACAACTCTCAACTATGGTGGGTCATGCAATAGAATTGGCGCAAAGGGGAACATTTCCTATGCGTTTAACAGTTACTATCAACTGCAAATGCAGAATGAACGAAGCTGTGATTTTGATGGACTTGGCATGGTTACTTTTCTAGATCCTTCAGTTGGGGAATGTAGGTTTCTTGTCGGTGTAACCGATAGAAGTTCAAGTTTGTACGGTTACAGATTACACAAACATTTCTGCATCTTGATATTGTGGGGGGTATGGTTCTCTACTATGTGAAAAAAAAAAAGGAAAAATGGTTTCATAAGTGGGTTTTTCAGGGTGCCCCTCTTCTGAAACTTAATGATGCCTGGGTGGCTGAAAGAATACTTTAGGTACAAGTTATTTATAAATAGCGGTATTATTAAATCATTGGAGGTGGTTGTAGGATATCACTGTATTAATTATCAAGTTGAGAGTCATATGTGTGAAAGGTTGAAGAATGTTGTCTAAAACTTAGATCTCACAATAGTTTGAATGAAGATTGAATTTATATGTAAGTGAAGCCTTTTCATTTGTATTACAGCCTATTGCTGTTCATCTTTTGCGTCGTCTTGCATTTTTTTTTTCCTTATCAACCATGGCGTTTTCTATTTTCTTACGATATTTTACTATTTTCTTACGACTCCTAAATTGCAGCAACCCACTTCAGGAAGAAAGCACATTAAGGCATCAGGTTACTTCTTGCCGAACTGCCCTATATTTGATGGCCAGGCAGTTCTTGTTGAGCAACGGAGACAAAACAAAGACAGCAAGTTGGTCCTCATGCCCTCCCAAATGCCGGCATCATAATGCCCAAATCGATGTTAATCTCTCTTGTCCAACTCATCACCATCTTAATCATGACAACCATAAACAGAACTAAAAGTAATCTACTAGTAAGTAGTGACAATATTTGGGCAATGATCCAACAGAGTCTATCTTAGGAAAAAAATTGTAAGAAGACCCAAAGTTGTTGTCATTCGCAAATCTTCCTCAACTTCACAGCTATAGACGTGAAGTAACTAGTTGGAGGAGAGTGGCATATTTCGTGGAGCATGAGACTGAAGAATGTAATGTCAAATTGCAGCATCATCGTTCATCTGGTCAGCATCCTCCAAGCTTTCCTTCATGAACTGTTTCCACTCCAATGCCACCAGTAGACTGCAACAGCTCCTGCCTGATTCGCCTGACTTCTTGGAAATAAGCTTGCTGGCTAGGCCAACCAGAATCAGGCCTGGACCTGGAATCAAATAAATATATAACTAAAGAAGTTAGCTACCTCTATGAACTCATTTTGGGAGATAGAGCAACATAGATAGAAGCCAAGCATTGAACATTATTAAGAGGAAAATAGAGCAATTTCTTCAAAACTCACATATGCAGGTTGATTGGTTTTGTGTGTGATTCTTTAGCACGCAAATGTGTCTTCTAGCTTTCAGTTTCTCTACTAATTAGTTTTAGACCAATTAAGAGAGATACAAGGAAAAAACAAGCTAAACAGGTTAGCTACCTCTATGAATTCGTTTTTCGTAGATCAAAGCCAAGCTTTCAACATTATTAAGAGGAAATTAAATATATAAAGCGATTTCTTCAAAAGTCTGATATGCAGGTTGATTGGTTTTGTTTATGGTTCTTTAATATGCCAATGAGTCTTCTAGCTTTCAATTTGTTTGAGAAGATACAAAGAAAGAGCCAGACGGGCACACCCACGCACACACAAATATAATCAAGAACACGCAGGGAGTTGCTCTGATAGTATTATAGCGTCTGTTCATGTATCTTTGGTACTAAAAGAAAAAGCTATTTACACAATTAAGGAAAATGCTAATTACCAGATCTCTATGTTACGGGCAAGAAACTCCCAACGGAGGGAGGCTTCAGCTCTTCAATAATAAGAACAAAAACACAAAAATGAATGAGTAAAACTGCTTTGTGAAAGCATGATTAATTTGTCATTAACACATAAGGGAGATGGGAAACCTTACGCACGCCTGGGTGGTACTGGTGGCGGAAGCTCATCCCGAAACCCCTTCGAAGAGACGGAATAAGAGTTTCTCACTTCCCTGTTTCTGGAGGAAAATAATCGGTTCAAATCAAGATGTCGAATATATAAGCGATGCAATAGGCTCTGAATTTCTTGGGCAATTACATATATATTGCTCCCAATCACAGTAGTAACTGATTATAGATTGAGCCGAGAAACCAAATAAAATTACCCAGTCATGTCGACGAGAGATTGGCGTTTTCTAGGGTTCTCCAGCTGCCTCGGCCTCGCTCTGCTAGATTGCTCGCTTGCCCCTCGCCTCCCAGCGCTGCGCTATCTATATCTCTCTATAGGGGTAAATTTCATGTGGTCCCTAGCCTTTTCGTGTTTTCCTAACCGGTTCCCTAATCTTTATTTTATCTTCTTAAAGTCCGTAACCTCCATATTTTTATCCTAATAGTGATCATTTCGTCAATTTTACAGTTAAATTTAATGGAATCCTAAGGAGAATACAACCTTTTATCCCTACTTTTTCTTCTTCTCCCTCAAAGCGGCCTTAAGTTAGCAAAATCCACAGTTCACCTATAAAAAAATCCAGAAAATTATCCCCAAATTCACTTAAACCAAGCAGAACCAAATCCTCATCCACCGCTAGCTAACCCACATCCAGCCTATTCGTCATTTACAACTTCAAATCGTAGCCCCGAATCCTCACCTCTCCAAGGTTTTTGATTCTCATTAACATCGCTAACGGCCGCTACTTTCCAATTTGCCTAAGCTGAACCTCATTCCTATATCTCCAAGGTGAACACTAAAGTTGACGGGGCTCCAATTAAGGTCCATGATTTCCGGCATTGATGTAGGAGGCGAACACCATGGGTCACACCTTCATCGTGACTGCCACCATGATGATGTTCTTCATCCCATTCATGGCTGTATGGAAGATGTTGATGTAATTGGGTTCTCGGTTCGTAGTCAGAATTGCTACACTTCGCTTATTTCTATATGATAATATGCTAACTGTTTAATACTGTGCTAGGCATTTATTTCTATATATCAAATTGTCTACATTATTGGGATAAACCCTTACTAGCCTCCCATTATTTCTCATTGTTGGGTAGGAGTCATGAATTCTTCCATATGTAGTAATTTAGTAAATACAGAGGAATTGCTGGTGAAATAGGGGAGCGGCAATAAGGCGAGATTGCCCATGGTAATGAGCAATTAATAGGGTGAGATCACTGGTGGTAGTTAGTGGCTGACAAGGCAAGATCTACGACGGTGACAAGTGGCTTATGCAGTGGCTGTGCATAATGAGGCAACAGAACATACTTGAGATTTCTAATTTTTAATGAGTATAGAAGGGCATTCCAAAACTAGGGCATATATAAGGTAGAGAATATTTTTTACTAGTGCTTAATAAATTGTTTAAACAATATTAATTTACTCTGTTTAATACGAAGTTGAATAAAGTAATGGATAGAAGTATTTTTTTAAACTTAGATTGAAAATGTGATTGATACCAAGTTCAATGTACAAACATACTATATGGGTGGTGCATGCTTTGCTGCACGATTGTGGAAAGGGATATTGATGGTTTTGTAATACTTATTCATTCAAGAAAAAGTAGTTTGATTACCTTTGTGTTTGGGAGAAGAAAAGACTTGCCGAGAGAAATATGATTATAACAAAGATTTGTCTCTTCAATTTGTAAGTTCTAAGTAGCTATGTCTTCAATAGTGGCTTCCACATAGAGGAAAGAAGATTGTGATGATGGGTTTTAATGATTTTTTCAAAATATTGCATGCTATTGAAGTAAGGTGACATCCCTACCACCTGCAATATCCACCTACAATATCTAATTGATGTTCAAGATTGTTCATCTGTTTCTAGTTCCAATTCTAATTCTAGGGTATAATGAAGCAAGTAGGTTAACGATGGGACAAAAAAACATATATATCATTTATTTGGATAAATCACAAACCGTGGTCTACACATAGAATGGTTACAAAGTTAGCATGAAACATGAAAGTAAGTGGCAGTTCGTTTGGCATTAAAGCCATTTAAACGAGTCTGATTATTTTCTTTGTCAGCTTAGGGTCAAAGAAAGGCTACAAAAATGGGCTGGTGCTGGGGCAAATTTACATGTCATGCCACTCCAATAATTTAAAACAAAAAAAAAACAAGCTTCTTTACTCCTTCTCAGATGCCAACCCATGCTTTGCTCACAGTTCATCCATCGTGCATCACGACCTGTCGGGTAGCTCCGTTTAAGGAAATGGAATCAAGATATCTGCAAAGTGGCTACCAATTGCTGCTTAAGCAAAGCCCGATCAACTACAAGTAAGATGCCACCCAAGCCAAAAATGGACTCATCTCGTGGAGGATTCGGACAATAGAGTTATGGGGGAGGTATATCCAATGTAGACAATGGTCGACAGAGGGATTGGGGTAGAGCATCGATGCTTTGTGGAGGTGAGAGAGGGAGGATGGCTCGGCTAATGGATGTTCGAAAAGGAGAGCCAGAAGTGAGATAAAAGTACAGCGCAATAACCAAAAAAATAAGAGTGGCATGGAGGTGTAAAATATACCAAGTCTATGCCCACTCTTGTTTTCCATGTGCTGAGCGCCCTTTGACCACACCAAAAAATTTGACTCATTAATGAGATATCTGCGAACCGAAATGCCCTTAACATGGTAACCTGACATTACTTACAAGCATCCAACCTAGCTAAAACCAATAGATAATAAATTATATACCTCACCCTCACTACAATTATAAAGTGATAGAAAATTCCATTAATCCATGTGACATTAAACTGTCATTAAGTGAACCATCATCGTTATTCAAAATTTTCTAACTGTTTTTTACTAGATCAATGTTTATCTGTTTAAGTAAGAAAAGAAAAAAAAGAATGGATATTATTGACACATGTCTAATTAGACATTTTTGTTATTTTACATTTTTACCCCTAAGATTTTCTTTCCCAAACGTCATCTTTCTTTCTCATTGTTGCCCTTGCTACCAGTCTTCAACCCTCGATATGGAGATCTTGTGATCTCATTCTGGTGATTGTGTTCTTGTTTCGGTGATCTTGTTCCATCGATCGTTGTCCTTGTTCCGTTGATGGTCATTCATGCTCTGACAATCTAGTTCGTGATCTCGTTCTTGCGATCTGGCGATGTCGTTCTGTCAATCGTCGTTTGTGATCACGTTCCAGCGATTGAAGTTCTTGTTCCGTCAATCTCATTCTCGCCAAATCAAGGATACTGTTAGGTCTCCTCTCAGTTGGCCATGAATCTAATGGTGATGAGTAATGGAAAGCAACAAGAAAAGATGAATCCAACAATCGCCTGAGATGATGAAATGATGATAGCTTGAAAAACGGAGCCGTCGATTGGCGGAGATCCAAAATGATCATAGCGTGAGAAGTTAAGCCGTCAGTTGGTGGAGATTTGAAATGATGATCGTGTGAGAAGTCGAGCCTTTGTTTATTTTATTTTAGACACTTTTTTATATTTTATTTTAGACACTTTTAAATATTTATTTAGACGTTTGTTTATTAATTCACATATGTTTATTTTAAAAGGTGCACAAATTATCTGTATATTGTTTTAAACATTTTTAAATTTTTGTTTAGACACTTTTTAACATTCATTCAGATTTAAACATTTTTAAATTTTTGTTTAGACACTTTTTAACATTCATTCAGACACTTTTTCATTATTTCAAATAGTCATTTTTTGAGGGGAATAAATTGTTTACATTTTGGCTTAAACACTTTTATACATTTTTTTAGACAGTTTTTAATATTTATTCAGACACTTTTTATTGCTTTGGATGCTTCTTATTTTCTAATAATAATAAATTATTCGTAAATTACTTCATAAACTTTTAAATATTGCATTAGACACTTTTATGTATTATTTTCAGACACATTTGCTCATTAATTTAGACACTTTTGTATATCATTTCGGCAAAGAATAAATAATTTGTAAGTTATTAAAAAAATAAATAGTCTGCATATTTTTTCAGATATTTATACATAATTGTTCATACATTTTCCTCAATTTCTTTAGACACTTTACATATTTTATCTTTTAACACTTATGCAAATGTGAATAATGACAGAAGATCTGATAACGGTGGTGGCAGCAGCAGCAGCAGCAACCACGATAATGACAGGATTAAGGGTAGGGTTTTTGAAAGAGGGAAAGAGTTTTGGTGATGAGCAATTTTATCAATTTTTTTTATGAAAATCACATGTATGTCTAATTAAACATAGGTGCATAATATAATAATTAAAAGGAAAAAACTCCAAGGCGACATATTGATAGACTTCATAATGCTTTATGTTCACCAGAAATGGGAACTGATGGACTTCTTTCACAAATTCTGTCTCCAAAGATATAGGGATAGGTCCATAAAAAAAAAGGCCAGGAAGAAGTAGATAATCATATCTTTTGAAGCAATACGAAAAATACCTGGTAATATATATATGCTGCATAGAACAAGATGAGAAGTGGCATAATGACCCACGATGAGATTGTTCTCACAATTCTTATCGGCACAAAAGTCGAGTGTAGTTGACCTAGAAAAGTATTTAATTATAAAATTTGGAACATCACAATCGACATCACTTAGACCCCTTCAAAACCCGTCTTACTGGATTGGTCTGGAAGAATAACATTGGAGCTCTTAAAACTAAATTCATCAGCATGCATCATGCAATCTTTTTGCCGCACGAAGACCAGAAGTGATCAACCAAAATGAATTCATCAGTGCCAAGAGTGCCTGAATCCAGAAGTCATGTGGTAAAGCTTTAGACATGTACAGATTTGTCTAATCTGAAACCTTGTCCTTTGAAGCAACAAATGTCAAGACTAAAAAATGCTGGGCGTCAGTCAAGGACAGTGATATGATGGAACAGGAAAAAACAACAATTTTTTTTCTTCCCAGCAAAAAAAAAAAAAAAAAAAAAAATAGGAGATGGTAATAATGAAGAAAAATGGGTCTAGTTCTGGCTGAAGACTCACCTGACCAAACACTAGAATTGAATAGATGAGTATATAGTATTCAGGCTTGCAACTCTTTGAAATGCTTTGATTTGTCCAATTACTTAACCAGGTGCTGCTTAGAATTCGTCGAGCCTCGATCGGTTGATAAATAGCATGTAAAGACTACGATAACTACCACTACTCCTCCAAGTGCATCTTGGTACCTGCACTCAAAGGCATATCGAAAACATAACATTGTACCAGCTTAAGATCCACTTTCAATAAAACAAATTAACTTAGACTACATTCGGTGCAAATAACCATTGATTCTCTAGTATCAGCTGAAGCACTTCTCAGATCAATTAGCTCACAACAGCTAGGATCATTGTAAAACACATGAACATGTAAAAAAAAAAATAGGAGGATGATTTTGATCCGAATTTTTCCTCTCCTTTTTATGTTCTTGGCTCATTCATGTCCTCCCCTCCATATTGCCAGCATTTTCCATCAATTTCTGGAATAGTGTGCCATTTTTTTTTTTAGATCTCCTAAGAAGTTCTCTTTTCTTTAATGGTACCTTTAGATATACGAAAATTTGTCCATGTGATGTAGCTGGTTTGTAACAAGTACCTACTTTTCCCTTGCAGCTCTTCCTTAATGCACTTACTAAAGACCTAGAACATATATATAGTGATTGTAATAAGATTTGTGAGAGCTCCGACAACATTGGTGCTTTCGAATAAGCTGGTTACTATCCTATCAGAACTATTAAGATATAAGATTTAAAGGACGGTCATTGGAACCAGAACTATCTTGGAAAACAAGAAACTGTTTCACATTATTAGAACTCATCTATTTGTATTTTTATTTTTCTACTTCTTTTTATTGATAAGGCAGTGCAAACATGATAGGAAATTTTCTATTTTATACTTCAATCCTTTGCTTTTTAGTTTTCCAGAAAATTTGTGTCAATGTCAAAAGAGTTGTCATCTAGATTAGAAAAGCATTCTACAAATCTGGGAAATGAATGCATAGAGGACCTCCATTCTGAACAAAAAGTACTGCATACACCCAGCCCTCAATACAGAAACAAATCATAAACATTCTTGCAACAGTAAACACGCATCCAGACAGCCAGAACAGATACCGAAACTAGGAAGGCCAAGGAACAATCAGTCTTAGAAACCTTACTGGACAACTATGCAGCAGAAAACAAAGTTCACATCCTCAAATCTAGATTGGAATATAACAGCATATAAAGTTCTAAACAGACACTGTTTCTTTCAGGCTAGTTCGAGAAAGACCCTGACATTATCATCAACAAAAATTACCCAAACTTGATTCAGTGCAGTATCGGCCACCCAACCGAAGGTCCTGTCACCCATCTCATCTGTGCAAACCATATATCTATACCATAATTCTCCCTGTCTCTACATATAGCAGACTAGAGCCACCATGAGTGGCGGATCTTGCGCCTGATTTCCGACGCCACAGTACAGACGATCGGGGGCACCAGTGTGGTAATTAGTGCAGATATTAAATGAGGTAATAAGAGGTCCCATGGCCCATATCGTCACTGGAAAGGCCTCCTTGTCCACACCATAGCCGGTGCCAAGGCTTCAAAGCTCCTGATGCAGTAACATGGGCAACCCAGAAGTCGTATTGTTGGGAATCCGAATGAGTTTCACGCTATTAAATTAGTGTGCACCAGGATCGGATTACAAAAATAATCACATGGGTACCTTGTTTTGAAATTCCACAAATGCAGAAGTCTCCAAGCTTTACACGCTCAAATTCCTTCTTTCCCAGTTGCACTATATGAGTGTTTGTGCTATTATTGTTATTGTTCTAATAGTCTTTTTTTTTTTGTCAAAGCATAACCACTTCTTTTTATAAGCAAAAGCACAACAACTTCTTTTAGAAGCTAAAACACAACAACTTCTTTTAGAAGCTAAACTGGGTAGAGTTTAGAATGTGGCGTGGGACCCCTTGGGATCTCTTAATCCTATCAAATTAGTCCTCAACTAATTTATTGTTTACAAGTCAGTACAACATTTTGCACGACCTTGTAAAATTTCTCAGGATTTCAGAGATAATTTACAAGTACCCATTTTATTCTATTTCGTTCACCGTCCAATATTGTTGCACATAATCCGGACTAGACCAACCACATCCAAAATGTGGTACTGTCAATACGGAATTAAATATGTGCACGTCTCTTCAAGTTTATTCAGACTTTAAACAATTTAGAAAAACATTTATAAAATCTATATATACCATATATATAATTTTATATATAGAAAATAATATTTCCAAAACAATATTTTTCTAAATCGACCATATGGATTTCTTAATCCGAAAAACCAAGAGACATACTCCACAATATTCACTCTTATTTTGAAAAACCAAGAGCGGTGAATTCCATGTTGAATAATCATGAACTTAACATGTTAACATTTATGTAATCCAACATGTCCAAGTATATCCTATATTAGGCATAATTGGTTGACATATCAAAATCACATAATGTAACATTTAAATTCATATTATTCTCAAGTCTACGGAATAAATAATATTTAATCTTTCTCAACAGTTGAAGGTCTAAGAGTAATCGATTTGGTCCTGTTCAAATATTTATCTCCATAAATATTCACATAATTCCAGTGAATAAGACAAATCACTCTATCTCATATAGTAATGTCATATGTGCAATCTTTTATGATTAATTAACCCATGTATATATTCATAGATTGTGAACACCTTTTAAAAAACTATAAAGATAAATTAAGTCTCATGTGGCATGATCTCCATCATTCATCAATCCATATATAATATAGTTCTATGGGTTTATCATAGTAAGAGATAATAATAAATTAAGTTGGCTTTGATAAGCACCATAAATCTTTCACGTGTCTCATGCCTCCTTTGTCCACCAGTGGGATAATGCCTCTCGGAAGTCACTCCGTGAATCCTAATCCACCGTAGGGTGCGCGCTATACTTCCCTGGTCCGCGGCTCCCATACAGTCGATCACAAACTGGGGAGATAGCATGCAATCACGGAATCGAAACATTCTCGCCCCTCGCATAGCGAAGCGCCCCTCCAGAGCAATAATAGCGGTGGCGATCGCACGATACTCTTACAAATGAATTATTAACGTGATTAGAGAACAAAAAAAAATCTACAACAGTAAAAAAAAAAAGACAATTGAGAGGAGTGGCTCCATGTTAACTGCCTTGCATCTACCATTTTCTCCATTGGGTCGGTGCTGGTCTCAGTTTCCTCTCTCTCAATCGGTTCCTTCAACCAAAGTACCGGCACAGTCGAGGAGCAATTGCTTCTAAATGCAATCAAAACAGAATGCAGAATGCTCGTGGGAGAATTAAATGATGATAAGCGTACCTGACCTCACCCTCCTTGGTGCACTCAGGTTTCTCAGTCTGTAGAATACCAAGTCCTCCAGACTAACGAGTTCTCATTCTCTAGCTTCATCGTCGGACGACGTCATGTCTGGTTAAATTAAAATTCGAGTTTAGGGGTTTTATTGAGTGCCATTTTTTACAAAGATTCTGACCCAAAATACTAGAATCGCAAAGAAGAAAAAAGGCTTCTTAGAACATAAGATTTTTTTAGAGAAAGAACTTACCTGCGAGTTCGCGTTCGCTCTCTTTGTGATCCAAAATAAAAGCAAGAAACTAGCAAAGAAGAATAAAAAGAGGCCTCTTAGAACAGAAGAAGAAAAACCCTAACAATGGCAATGTAGAGCGTTCTTACTTGCGCGCTCCCTGTCCTCTCTGTCGCATAGCAAAGGAAGGAAGGACAAACCCGGTGCGCCCAATAATTTCTCGTTCCCAGAAATTTATGTACGGAAATTGGCATTGTAATTTCTTTTTGAGAAATACGGGATAAAATATTAATCAGTCCTAAAACTTTTTACGTTTTTCCAAACAAGACCTAAAACTCATTCACTTGCCAAAGTAGTCCTAAACTATGAAATCTTTATCTCTATTAGTCATAATTTGGATGTGTTGCTAAGTGGAAGACGGAAAAGCTGAGGTGGCACATAACGGACGTTTAAATGGTAACTTGTTAACTCTTTTTAGTTGTTTAGTAACTCGGGGAGATTTAATTGCTCAAAACAAAAAATAAAAATGATCAAAACACTTATTTCTCCATTTTCTATCTTCTTCACCACTTGTCACCGTAACCCTTTATTTTCCTCCTATCACCTTCATTATCCACCGTCACCGAGAGGAAAATAGAGAGGTCGGACATTTAAATTGACCATTCGACCGAGACCATTAGACGATGATAGTCGCTAGCCACCGATAGTTGCCCTTGTCCTCTGCCACAATCCATTTTCGATCCACCATGGACCCAGCCATTGCCCCAAGCTTTATCATCACTATTTGCTACACTGGAGCTCCGCTAACATTGTTGATGGCCCTCCCAAGTAGAGACCCCTACCGGTCGTTCCTCTCATCCCATTAATCACATGAATCGAATAAGAACCCAATGCAACCCGTTTGTGACTATCTTCGATTCGGCATCGCCAGTGGTTGGCGATGCGTAGGAATGGTGGCCTCTAGGGAGGCAAAACATCAGCGATGAGCTGGAGTGGCTAACGGTGTTGGAGCGACGGCAGGGGAGCTCGGCAATGTTCTAAGGATGGTGGTGGCAGAAAGAGAAGGTTAGGGTTTTGGGCGTAGGGAGTGAGGAATTAAGGACCAAAGATGTAGTTTCCCTTTTTTTTTTTTTATTTGCTAGGAGCTTAGGGTTTCTTCATTGCGGGTTAGGTTCCTAAACTATGTGTGTAACTGCAAACCCACCCTCAAAATAAAAAATATGGCTATAAGTCAACATTTAACGACCATTATGTGCCACTTCAGCTTTTTCATCTGCCACTTAATGAAGTTCGAGGTAGATTGGTTAGCGGGTATCTGTGCGGATTGGGATACAACATCAGTTTAGAGTCATTGCAACTTGGGTTAAATTCAAAGAGCACAGAGACGGAGACGTCAAGTGGCATGACCATGATTTTAGCCGCTTTCAATGGTCTTCTTTTTAGCAAGGAAGACAAATTTGATGGAGAAAGTATAAACAGTAGATTAACACCCAGTTCGTTTTAATTTAAGTCAACTGATTCCAAAATGACTTATTTTTATTTTTATTTTTTTTACTTGAAATTAATTTTAATTAAAATTCAATATTATGTAGTTGTAATAATCCATTAAAAACACATTTTTTTTAATTTTACTAATTTTTTAATGAATTTTTCTAGTTTAAGACATTAAAAAAGAAAACTTCATAAAAATTTAACAATATCATGAAAATTTACTTTCAAATAGATTATTGTATCTACATAATATTGGCTTTCAAATGAAATTGGTTTTAGGCAAAAAAGATGTAAAGGCAAAAATAAGTCAATTGACTTAAGTTAAAATCAATTGTTTATTATATGTTTAAGGTTTTAGAATTTTTTAGGAAAAGTTAGAGGACTAGAATTAGCGAGTCGTTATAAGCGACTAAAATTTACATTGAAGGTTGTCTCAACCAAGTAATTATTGTCAACACCCAGGGCAGATTAGTCAACACATCCATGCACTATAAGGGAGATGCGTGTGTTGGAGTGACTAAAATTACACATTTGTGAACTACAAAGAGGGATACATTGGAGCAATTGAAATTACATGCTAATTTCACTAATTTTAGTTACTCCAATGTATCTTTCTTGTAGTGCATGAATGTGTTGACTAATTTGCCCCGAGTGCAGACAGTATGTAACAACCCAAGTCCAGAATCAGTCAACGGAACACTTGCTCACATCACATAGGCTATCCTTTGGAAAAGGATAAGCGCTAGGTATTTAGGAATGACTCTCAGTATAAGGAAGTTCCTCCGTCTCATAGTAGTGGACACAACCACATACTTTGAACCAAACCTGGCTCTGATACCATCTATAACGACCTAAGTCCAGAACAGGTCAATAGAACACCTGCCCATACCACATGGGCTATCCTTTAGAAAAGGATAAGCGCTAGGTGCTTATGTTTTAGAATTTGAGCTTATATATCCACATAAGGCTTCCCACAATTCACTTATGTGAGATATGAGAGTGTTACAAATTCCCCCATTTATGTACCCAACGTCCTCGTTGGGGTCAGTCGGATTACTTGATTCCCCAAACCAAGTAACCTCTTTAATCGGACTACTTAGCCCCTGGCCAAGTAGCCTCTTAAATCCAAGATCAGTCCTGGTAGATAATGCATGTGCACACCCACCATGCCACACAATAATAGTCCCGGGTCAACTCTGACACCATCTGTAATAACCCAAGTTCAGAACTGGTCAACGGAACATCTGCCCACACCACATGGGCTATTATTTGGAAAAGGATAAACGCTAGGTATTTAGGAATGAACTCTCAGTATAAGGAAGTTCATCTGTCCCATACTAGTAGACACAACCATATACTTTGAACCAAACCTGGCTCTGATACTATCTGTAATGACCCAAGTTCAGAACAGGTCAACAAAACACCTGCCCACACAACATGGGCTATCCTTTAGAAAAAAGATAAGCGCTAAGTGTTTATTTTCTGGAATTGGAGCCTATATATCCACATAAGGTTTCCTACAATTCACCTATGTGAGATATGAGGTTGTTACACAGTAATTACTTGGTCAAGACAGTCTTCGATGTGGACTTGAAATCAAAAGTAGAACTTGATTTCATCTTTCTATGTCGAAATATAAAGATAGAGCCAAAATTTTTTGTTTATTTACTAAAATTGGAATTGTTTTACATGGTTTCTCATTTTCTCTATGAAGTATTTTTAATACACTCTAAATTTATTAGATAGAAAAAAGTACATAAATAAATTTGGAGAAGTTCTACATCAGAAGAAACTTCTTGTAGAACCAATTTGGTTGAGTTCTGAATTCTACTTGATAGGTCGGTAAAAATAAAAATAAAAAAAATACTGAAAACAAATAATAACAAAGAAAGGGGGAAAAAATAGATTTTAACTGCAATAGAAGATTGGGTATTTTAGCGTATCATACTACAAATTTTAACTCAATTCTCATAATAGTAGGATCATACCTTTATTTTTTATGAAACACCATACCAATTTTGATGTATTCAAGCTCATTATAAGGTACAGGGGATGAGAAAATGGACAACCTAACTCCGAGATGGTTTATACGATATATTTTTTTATGAATCACCATACTTTTTAAGAGTGTATTTGAATTTATAAAAAGAAAATTGGATAACAACTTAAAGAAATGGATGATGCAATGACGCAGGGTTGTACAAAGCTTGGGCAGCAGGTCCAAACTTAGCTTGAGGGTGAGTTAATGTTTAATACTTGAGCTTGCTTGATTTCTTCCGTTCGGCCCCCAGTTTGGTTTTGTCACAAAGTGACCCTTGCTAACTAATCACTACAACTAACCACTTTTCCATAGGCTATATGTGGGCACTGGGCCAGATTGAATTGGTCGGCCCGCCATTCATATGAGCCGAACAGGGGGCCAAGCAGGAAGACCATTGACCAGGCTCTTCCGACCTGCCAACTCATTTTTGAAAAATATAACATTTTTTTTCTTCAAAAATGAATTACACACACACACATATATTACTATGAACATGTAAATAACAAAGCATGTGTAGTCTAGTGAAAGTTCTATTATTTTCTCCAAAAATAGCTTGAGAAACAATGATTTTAGGCATTTTTATTTTTAAAAATGAAAGTTACTAGTTTCACCTAACTCATGTTTATCCTCTTATTTTTGTAAACTTATGCTTTGTCCCTAACTTTTTTTACCCTATTGAACAATAACTTCTGAAATCCTAATTTAGATTGTATCATAACCATTTTCAATTATTTTAATCTCCCCAATATTTGATTTGGAATTAATAGGCATTTTAAATTATTTATTCTTCTTTGTAAATGCATATTCCTTTCTATAAATGAAAATTATTATTTTTTAAATATAAAAAAATTGAAATTACTGAAACATAGTTATCATATAGTATAAATTATAGTTTTAGAAGTTTGGATAGTGTAAAATAAATAAGGATTAAGTATAGGTTTTTAAAAAATAAAAGTGGTAAAGTGTATATTAGGTCAAATCACATAAAACTTTTGTAATGATCATTTTTACAATTTTAGTTTTAATTACATTGGGCCAAGGTTCACCACACCCAGCCTCACAAGGCCAACAAATATGTAGGCCGGCCCTGGCCCTTTCCTCCTCAGCCTAGCCTAAGTAAGCGAGGTTTACCCATCTCTTCTAGAGACCTTGATGTTAACTTGTTGATGGTGTGGAAGAAGTCGAGAGATAAGTTTCAACTTTCTAGTGAATTAAATAGGACGAAGTTTGTATTACCATTCCTACTATCCCTCATATAGGCGTGAGCATGGGTTGATTTGATTTTATAGTGGAACCAAACTAACCTAAAATGACATTAGTTCCAAAATTGTTCTACCTAACCCAAGAATGAGAATCAAACAAAATGAGAACCATGATTCTGGGTTTTTTTGTTTCGATTCTCGGGTTTTTTTTGTTTATATCATATACATATAACAACACCAAAATTCAATAAAATTGCATCTAGAACTAGTTTAAGAAATATTGAACATAATATACAATTAAATTAACATTTAAATACATGTACTTAAACACATTCAAAAGAGTTTAAAATGTTGTTACCAAAATAGTTCAAAAGAGTTGCTTGTGGAGTATATTTCATCTCAACCAGTTTACTTCCCTTCAATAATTCCAACATTGATACGACATTCAACATGGAAAGTTGAGCTTTTAATATCATTTTCTTCAGTATCAAAACCTGAAATATGTTAATGTCATGAATTTCCAGTTTCGCATTGCTCATACACAAAAAAATATGATGATTTTGTCGTAAAGAGTAGTCTGGAATAGAAAGATCAAAAGCAAAATGATCCAGGAGTAGTCCGTCTAGGAAGCGAAATGATTCAAGTGAATATAGAGAATTTTATAAATAATCCCACAACTTTCATGTTGTTTCAATTTGGGACATCAATTTAAGGGTTTAATATAAAAACACAAGATGACCATTATAATTCTTAAAAAAAATACATATATATGGATATATTAGTAATATTATAATTTTTATTATATAATTATATATATACCTTGGGAATGGTTCCACCTTGGGTTGGTTCTATATGGAACCAGAACTAACTCAAAACCGTCAGTTCCCCTATATGTGGAACCAACCTGTGAACCATGATCAATTTTTACCCAACCCAACCTAATAGGGGTGGTTCTGTCACAAGCTTTTAGCCTTAATCTCATCTAAATCGTATAGGACCCCAGGAATCTTACACTAATTCAGTGTTAGGACTATGTAAATTTGTGCCTTAATGTGTTTGTTAATTAATTAAATAATCAATGCAATCTTGTTTTATACTACGCTTTGTTATGGCTATATGTTAAAGACCATAAAAATAATGTACATATGGTGCAGCTAGCCAGCATTTCAAAGATATGCATTTATATAAAACGTATTGTTATGTATTGTGGATCTATACAAGCTATTATTGAACATACCTAATAGTTCTATAGCATTTACCAGAGGAAAAAGTTTCATATACATATATACATCATACATAAAAATGTTGTACATATGCTAAACACTAAGAATTATGGGATCCAAATCTCACCTGAATTATACTGCCAAACAAGATCACTACAGTGTGTAGATATCCCCTGCTCTTTACCTTTATATAATAAAGGCCTCTGCTTCTTGCCTCTATACAAAAAAAGTCAGTAAGTTAGTATTCTGAATAGTTAAGAACCTACAAAAAAGAAACATAGCAACAATGTCTCATAGTAATTAACTTACATACATCTGGTACTAAAAAATTAACAACATTTCCTTCTATTGGTTGTTAGCTCCAGATATACTAGTATTTGCATATAAAAACATGTAAGGGATGTAAGAATCAAAGGTTCCCAATAAGGGTCATAAGCGCGCAAGAAAAACATTTATATAGGACCACGCATATTATCTATAAAGATATTAATATATGCCCTAAGCATTTAAGTTCAAATTATAATGATAGGAACTCGTATTATTGGCCAATAACTATGGGAGTAGCTAACTCGCACAATTTCTTTACCCGTTAGTCCTGCAATTGACAAGTCTAACTTATCCATGTACATATTGCTTTTAAGGTTTCATAAGTGGTTAAGGACATATCCTCCTCTTAGGTCCATCCAAGTCTTAGCCCATCATGGTGACCTTAGGTGTTTTAGGTTCCTAAATCATTATACTCACCATAACTAGACCCTTTCAAGGTCCTTGTTGCCTACACACACAAGTTCACCTATATGCACATTCACACTTCATATGAGCTTCATAGTTTGGTGTTCTACCAAACTCAACCATATAAGCTTCTTAAATAGCCATCAATACTCAAATCATATGCTTGTTAAATTTATCAATAATTTAGTCACTTAATATATAAGTATTAAGTATCATAGCTAAATTTATTTAACATATATGCATACAAATTAAATAACCCTTACCTCAGATAACTTAGTTTGCATGCTAAATGTGCTTAGCCTTTTGTCTTGGTTTCAAGCCAAACTTAGGATCCTTCCTAGTAGCTTATGATCAAGACCTATACTGATCATTTAACAATAAGACAAATCATTCCTAGGGCAGGATTAAATAATTTCCCATGTGGTCTAAATGGCTAAATTAACCCTCTCTTGGACTTATTATATAATCGGCCCTTAACATTACTTAAACCCCACATTTTGTTCAACCCACTTCAAGTTGGTTCCTATTACATGTTTCAGTCACAAAGCAACCCAATACTGGCCCTTATAACCGAAACTAAAACAAGAATAGAGCATGAACAATTCATGACCAGGGTTGTCCATCTCACACACCCACGTGTTCCTCCATGTTTCTCTTTCTTACTTATTTAGCATATAAGTAAAGAAACATAATTCTCTCCATTAATTCCAGCCCTCTCCGTAGCCACCAGCACTGATTCCAACCCAAGTTTGTTTCCATTTTTTCTATGTTTAACTCATCTAATAAACAAACAAGGAACCAATTTAACCACAAAATTTCAGCAAATAATTAACTGAGCAAACCCATAATTTTATGGGAAATTAATCAGTTACTTACCTTGCAAAACAAGGAATGATTCATGCTCCTTTACGCACATAATGAAATTTCCACCCCAAATCCTTATTAGTTTTGTGGTTAATTTGGTGGATTAGCATGGTTGGGAGCTCTATCAGGCTCGGGCATGGTGTTTGTGAGATGGGAAGAGAGGTGTCGCGGGCTGGATGGGAGGGAGAGACATGGGACAACTTAAATCAGCCACTATAGCCACATTTGCTTTAGCCACGGAGCTGGTGCCTTAAGTGGCTGTTATGGAAATATGGGGAAAAATATGAACACTCTGACAACATTAGGACCAGAGTAAGCATTTAGGGAGCGTGAATCTTTCACAGATTTAATTACAAGTCCAGTCCCCATCTTCCAATAAAGTGAAATTTAGTCCTCATATCTTTAAGGGTGACATTTATACCACCTATGAACAATCTAGTCAATCCATAATTTCCCGATGATAGAACAGGAAGCATGAAAAACCGTAGTATCTCAAATTCAATATTTTATCATGCTCTATCTAACCGTGCAATAAAAATTAGTCACTATGTGAAATGACCAAAATGCTCTTATTGGCCCAAATTCATCTACTGACTAATTTTACCACTTTTAAGATATTGGACCTTCAAATACCGAGATTTGGCCTGCAAATAAATGATCTAAGATGTTAATTTATTAAATTAATCGATAATCTGGGCTTTTTGTAATTACATAGCCAATTAGACCTATAACTTCGAGGGCTGCCACATGTTCGGGTTGGGTTTTGGGTTTACAGAACCCATGCTGACCCCTACTGTCACAAGTAGGTTAAATAGCACCATTGGTCCCAAACTTTTAAGTCATTGTAAATTAGTCATCAATCCTATTTCATTACAAATTGATCTTAAACATTTTTATTTGTTACATATTAGTCTTTAACCTTGGACAAACTTGATTTATAGAAGTAAAAATTTGATAATTTGTGGTCCATTAACCATTAAAAAGTAATAGCACAGTTTGAATTTTGGGAAGACAATTACTAAATACATTAAATTAGAATTTAGTAAGTTGATGTTAGATAGCTAAGTAAGAGTAAATGAATGCAAACTATTCGGTAATTATCTTTCAAGAAATTCAGACTATGTTATAATTTTTTTACATTTAAATGATCAATTTATTCTATATGTAAATCAAGTTTTTATACTAACTTAGTATTTACTAGGATTAGAAACTAATATGCAATGAATTATGAAGGTTTTGGACCAAGTTGTAATGAAAAAGAGGTTGAAATTGATTTGCAATGATAAATAAAGGTGAAACCAATATGCAATGAATTATAAAAGTTTAGGACCAATTTGCAATGAAATAGAGGTTGAAATCAATTTGCAATGGTAAATAAAGGTCTGGGGCTCACAACGCTTTTTACCCCTTACAAGCATATAAATGTCCAATTAAGCCACAATTAAGGATGTTAATGGAAATCCTGTCCAGCAGACATTCGGTTGCATTGGATCTAATGAATCACCTTTTTTTTTTTACAATTAATCAGATTTTGGATTCACCTGGCCCACCACATCCCCTTCTCCCCTAGGGCTGTAAATTTTGGGTTCGGGCCAGGTTTGGATCGAAACTCGACATTTTCAAGCAACATCTTCGTTTGATAAATGTAACCCGAACCAACCCTAACCCAAATTTTTTTGGGTTAGGGTCGAGTTTACGCAACATTCCACCTTTGATAGTTATTTCCTCAGTTGTAAATGGCGAAGATGAAGGACGGGCAAGGTGATGGATAGACAACATAAGGGTGGTAGTATACAACTCAAGACGGCAAGGGTGACTAAGAAAGAATGCAAGACTGCGATTGCGAGGCAATGGAGGAAGGCGAGTGCGAGGTGATGCTGATGAAGGGTAGTGAGGGTTGGGCGAGGGCGAGGGTGAGGCAAGAGCAGCATGCAACGGGGCTAGGCGAGGTGGGATGGTCGAAAGTGGTGCTAGGTGGGAAGGCAAACAACAAACGGACGGAAGGCGGCAAGGCGCACGACCAGTCGACTATTGTGAAGAGAAGCAGTGAAGTAAAACTGTTGAAGTTAGTGAAAAAGTGGGTGGCGACTTGTAAAGTTGTAAGTGAGATTAGGTTTAGGGATGTTAAGTTAGAGATTTATATGTATGTAGGTGCATTGGGGTAAGATAAGTTATTGGGCTGGGAATGGTAATGGGCTGTATGGGAATAAAAATTGGGTTATTTGGGTTTGACCCGAACCAACTCAATTTTGACTTCTCTAAATCGGGTCTATTTTGGGTTGACCAGAATCATACTTATTCTTTTTGCTGACTTGACCCTAACAAACCGTTATCCCCCCCCCCCCCCCCACATACATATATAACATATTAGTATTAGTTTTATGCTAAAAATAAAAATATAATGAATAAGTTATATGAAATTAAAAACATGTCAAGATTGGTTTAATAAAATTGTATGGCTGAGCATTACATGGTTAACTTCATGTATGGTTCGACATGACATGATTTAAATAAAATTGTGATTGTGGAAGTGTAGCGGGTGGACGGATTTTACCCAACTCAACTCGTCTAAAATTAAGTAAAATATGGATTAAAAATTGTCCACTTGATGGGAGGCGGGTAGGATATGGGTAGAGTTTCCAATATACCGAATAAGATGTGAGAAGGCCTTCATCTAACCTATCGACTTTCATACTTTGAACTTGGTAAGTGATGATCTGGCAACACACATGCACTCAACCCAAGAGTAGGCCTGAAACCCAATTGTGTAGTCCAATACACGAGAGTAAGCCACTTAGGATTACAAGCCTTGTTTTGTCATTGCACAGTCATGATTTTAGAATTTATGTGCTAATGTGATTTTAGCCATTAATTTTTCTCTTTTTGCCTAATTTTACTCTAACTTTATGTTTAAGCTAAAATTTTTTAAGCATAGGTACACATATAAATAAAAATAATATCAAATAAGTTATAAAATTATTTACAAACAAAAATAATACTATAAGTAACAGTTCTACAATCTCATTTGTAACATATCCGTCATATGTTCCGTACATATTTATTACTTGTTTTATACAATGAGTGTTATACATTTCAGATATTCAAATTGTACATATCTCCATTTTTATGGGAAATGAGATTTAACGCGTCTTTTTATAGGAGGTTGAACTTATACATACTATTAAATATATTGGTAACATGTCTATAATCTCATTTATACATGTGTCATATATTATTTGTATAAATTTCTCACTTTTTTTGTACATCAAATGTATATATATCTAGTATTTGATTTATACATATGTCCAATTTTGGGAAGATTCATGATTTGATGTGTTCATAATTTTTTATAGCATGCGAGATAGTATTGGAATATAAATATATATAAAGATAAATGTTATAATGAGATTAAAAAAAATGCCAGCTTTCTAGCTCTTGTTTGCTTTTCCACACCGAACAACTTTTGCTTCCTCTCACTCTTGCATAAATTGTATTGGCCTATATCTCCGTTTTTCTTTTAAAAATATTTTTATACCCAACTTTTCAATACGAGATTTAAAATAATAAGCATTATATTCCAACTAATATCATCACAATGTTGGAAAAATCGACACTTACCGTTAAGATTATTCCGTGGGTACATGTGAGAGGACTGAGCAAATAATTGAATTTCGGAATGTTGAAATAACAACTTGAGGATAGTATTTGACTCCTGTAAGGTTAAGTGGCAGATGAGATTAGCTATGTCACAACGGTATTCAGCACAGACTAACAGAGATAATGTTTCAAAGTTTTAATATTTTTCAAAAATTTAATTAGTTACAAGACTTAATTATAAGGGTAAACAAACTTGAGTTGAGGACTAAAATTGGTCTTCTCCCTATAATAAATGACATGTTATATAACTCTATTGTCAGATCAGTGTTTCCCAATCCTGCTTAATGGGCAAATATTAGACGTGAGAATATGTAAGGATTGTGATTACATAAAATGAATTATATTCAAGGAATTTTAACAGAACAAATTAAAAGTAAAGGGTCTCAAATATAAGACCAAAAAAAAAAAACAAAGGATTATAGCGGGTTAATTTCACCTTTACATAACAATGTACATCTTTAATACTGTCAGTCCCCACGGGGCAAAAAATATTTGTGACTTAGATGAAATTCTGGAAAATCTCCCCTCCCCCCGCACACACACCCCAACCCTTGCACTACAGGAAATATTCTTTGTGGGAATTGGATTTGGCATAAGTGAGGTAAGGAAGATTTATTAAATAAGATCAACATATAACCATTGGTTAGGGATTCATAATTGTGCTCAAAAGCTAATATATAGGTCAAGAGACAAACCACCACTATAGATGCAGGCAGCTTTCAACAAATTCAATAATTTGAGTCAAATTATTTAGACACATTCTCAATAACAGTGGCAGCAGGATAGGATTTTCTGAAGGAAGAAAAATGGTTTTAGTATAGTTGTAATTTGGTCAAATTTTAATCCGAGGGTAGGTTACATATAAAGAATTAAGGTTAGATTGATATATCTAACTTGACACATGTCTTTGTATAATAAGTAGAAGAAAATTATGAGCATACGTCTAATCAGAGATAGTGAATATTTTATAATTTTACTTAACTTTTCCCCTCTCAAACACTCTTATCCCGGCGATCCAATGGCCATTGCTTATCTCCCCGCTTCGTTCCGACGATCCAATCGCCGCCGATCCCTGCCACTTTTCATTCCTCTTCATTCCCAATCGCCAATCATTACCATCGTCGTTGTTCTTCGCTCTTCGGGGTCTGGATCCAATCGAACTGCTGCCTGATCGAATCGCCGCCTGATCGAATTGCACCGCTTGATCGAATCGAATCGGGCCGCCTGATCGATGCGAATGCGAGCCTGAAATTGGAAGCGATTGAAGCCGACGACGAGACGATGGCGATGGTGAGTCAGTGATTCGAGGCTAGGCGATTCGATGAGATCCAAGGCTAAGTGACCGGCAATGATGAGCGGCAAAGGATGTAGATCCAGAAGCGGCGGCTGTGGAGACCACGATTGTGGAGGAAGGGCGGCGGCTGGGGAAGGGGGGTGGCGGAGAAGAGAGAAGAGATGACAGGGATGAGAGGGAGAAGAGGAAGATGGGAGATCGCGAATGATTTATTTTCCAGGAGATTTTTTTTTTGTTTAGAAACTTTTGTATTGCATTTTAAATATTTTTATATATTTATTTAGATAATTATTTATTCATTGAATTATACGCTTTTATTTGAATTTTAATTATTTACAAGCTATTCAGGCAAACACTTGTACATGTTTCTTTAGATGTTTTTGGCCTATAAAAAGATGATTTACAAAAATAAAAGGAAATGTATCTTCCTATTTCTTAAGTATGCTTTTCGAGAAAAAATAATTTTGATATGGTCTAACTTGAATGATATCCAGCTTATCTCAATCCTTAATTTATGTGCCATGAGAATCAAGAACTGAGATGACTATTATATTATATACTAAAACCAGTTTCGGGTTACTGTTTAAATGAACAGTAAACTATAATATTTTTTTATTTTTGTCCCATTGTTTTTGGTGGGGCTGTGGCCCACTTTTTTACCTTTTTTTTTTTATGCAATTGCTTCTTTTAGAAGTTTGATTAGATTTTTGAAAAATAATAGCTTTTTTAGTGTCTGTGTTGCTATTCTCCCACTTTCATCACGTTTCTTTTTGGTGAAATGCATTTTCCAATCCCTGCATTGTATCCGTTTCCCATATTAGATCCTGAGTTTGATCATTTTGACGTTTTGGACCCTAAACTTAGTAATTACTTAATTATAGTATTTTTGTTTGATCTCTTGGTTTGTTTTTTTTTTTTATGGTGTATTGTTTTCTAAACTAAAACATTGGTCATCATAGTTTATTTATTTTTTTAGTGACATAGAGCTTTTTTTCCTTAACTTTTTCTAAGTTAATTATTAAATTTTTAATACATAAGGCTTTTATATTTTCTCTTTGGGTTCCTAAATTATTTTTATTACTTTTCTTTGTTATTATTTTACTTAATATTTTGACATTATGTGACCGTTGCAATGTGCAGACTTCTTGAATCTCGTAATTTACTAATGAACGGCCATCTTGCAATTTTCATTACAGATATCAACAAATTTGATCACTTTTTCATATATCTCATTTTTAAATAACATTAAAGAAGAGTACTTTTCAAGTAAGGAAAATGGAGTTTTGTTAATGGAACCATTTTCTATGAGCATTACATCCTCTTTTTTATGGTCTCCGCGTACCGTAAAATGTTAACAACAATAAAATGGTAACAACAAATGTTATGACCCGGCCTCCAATCCAGGTGTCTGAGAAAACATTGGCTCATGAATTCAAATCAAAGGGCAAGTTCAGGCAGCTTAGATGTCCCTGATTTCACGTGAAAGTCTCTCATGTCTCCCTTACATACTTAGAACATTATTAATACCCTCTTTGTTGATAGTGTTTCTATCACTATTTTTTTATAAAAAAAAATCAAAATATAGTTGATAGCCGAAGGGCTCTCGTTACTTCCAGTATATACTTCCCCAAAGGTTTGTTCGGGGAGCCTAACGTAGTTCGGAAAGAAGCATTGCCATCGACCTCGGCAGAAGCGAAGTCGAGCACGACGAAGTAAGTACTTCGGTTGAAGCGCCAGGTTATCTAAATGTGTTGCTGACTCCCTCGGGGAACCGAACATATCGCCTTCGGGATAAAAGAGCCAGCTACTGAAAGCAGAAGAGATTCTCCCCGAAGGTGGAACTCCCGAGCTAGAGAACTCCCCGGGCCACCAACGTGAGTCCCGAAGAAGGGCGTCTGTACCAAAGGGCGACCTCGCCCAAAGGATCTCGGGAGTACGGCATGAGCATTTAATGAGCATTTAAGGAGCCTCTGACAGATCGCCCACACGCTGCCTGAAATGGCGGCCTGACACGCTGACATCATCCAAGTCCCGTCTCAGCCACAAAACCAGGAGCCTACAAACGGCTACCTGTTCCCTACGCCCAAAAAGCACAGAAAGAATCCGACCGAACACATGTCAGGATCCGAACGGGCCAGGTACTTCTATAAATACTGGGAAACAGGACTTGGCAAGGGGACTTTCTCTATTACTAACCATCGGCACTCTCGCACAGCAGAAAACATATACAGGCCAGATCCTATATCCATTTAGGGTCCCTACTTTACTCACTATCATGACACTAACTTGGGCGTCGGAGGCTCCTCCCCGGAAAAACATCCCGGGGACCTCCTAACACTTTTTTCTGAGCCTTTCAGGTACCTTCCCACCTGGGGAACCTCTCCGTCAGACATTCTCCCTCCTCGGAAGCTCCCTCGGAACTCACCATGTCATTAGACAGAGATGCTTCAGGGCATCAATAGTATTAGATAGGCTTATTCATAAATTTTAGTTACCCTTATAAAATCGTATATTGACAATTTTTTTTAAATTATATAAAATCAATCGGTTAAATCTAAAGAAGATCGTATAGAAGTTAAAAGTGCCAATTATTTCTTGGACAACAATTCTTTTGAAAATTTTTATTAGTCGTGAAATGGATGAAATAATATGAAAGCAATGCTTTGAATAATAAATATGTTAGACATTTTATAAAAATTTTATAGAATTTTTACATATTCTAATTGGTTCGATCATATAAATGGAAGTAGAGTTGGTTAAATTTTCTGTACCCAACCTAGAACTTAGTAATATTTTCATATAATATATTTAGTATATATTACATTTTTTGAGTAAATTTTGATGAATTTATTACATTTATTATTTTAGGATAATTTTTCAATTTAGAATATAATTTAGGAGAAGCAGGACAGTTCGCCAAATACATTGGCTATTTTTCTTTTGCATTAGTTTTGCTTCTCGGAAGATGAAGATCCTCTACCACTCCGATTCCCCCTTGGTCGTTCGCTGCCACAGTGTTTTCGAGAAGTCATCTACCATCGACATGATTCTCATTCAGTACTTGGACGGTGGCTCTATGGATTTCTTCATTCGTAAAACAGGTACCTATTTAGAGCCGGTGGTTGCCCACTTCGCCCAGTAAAATTCTCATGGGTCTCTTTCAGTTGTACAGACACAAAATCATCTACCGCGATATTAAACCCTTCAATTTGCTGATCAACAGGAAGATGGAAGTCAAAATCATAGATTTTGGGTGAATTTGATGTGCACAATTTGCTTTAACGAACCGTTGAGCTTGTTAGTAGATACCTTAGATGAATTTTAGAGCTTTATTCCGTGTTGCCTGCAGAATTATTTGAATGTCTAGTTGAATTATTTTAAACTAGGTGGAACTATTTTGTCAATTTCAAATAAAATAATAAGAGAGTTTTGTAATATTTCAAAGCCTAGTTGGTGAATTGAGCTATTTGAATAATGTTAGTGGTTCATTAAGCCATTTTGAATAAAATTAGAAAAACATCAATGGCATGTTCAAGCCAATCTCAAAATATTATGGGTTTATTTGTATTTTTCCCTTTTTACACATTGTCGGCCGCTTAGCAGATAATGTAGGGATGACAAGTGGGTAGGTGAAATCTATGATTTGTGGATACCCTCTCATGACGAGCAGGTCAACGGGTAGAAATACCTGTGATGGGGCAGACATGGGTAGCAAATCACACTTGTCTAGTAGGTACAGGTGGTGGCAAGTAGGGGTTATCCGTCATGGGTAAATTCACCTCACCTACCCGCGAAACCTGTGAGTATAAATTACTACTTATTAATTATAATGGGATGAAACACCTACATTTAATTAATATTTTATACCAATTCTTATTGAATATTTTCTTGTATGTATGTAATGATTTTGTGTGTTTTATGATTTTGTTGTATTATATTTGAACAATAACTTTTTATATATATATTTTTTATATTTTATTTTTATGAAATTAAAAAAACACAGTTTAAACCGTGGGTTACCTACGAATACAGATTATCTACGGGTTATGGGTACTAAAAAAACCATGGACACGGATGGTGGGTAAGGGGTATTTGCCCTCGATCTGCACCATTATCATCCATAAGGTAATGTGAATGCAGCTATGAGCCTGCGACTACGAGGAGGTGTTAGCACTGCCAGATCCCTCTGGCCTTTTTCTCTGCTTTATTTTTTTTCCATTTCAAAAATTACAAGATCGTTTTTGCCCTTTCGAAAATTACAAGTGACAAATGTAAAATATAAATACAGGTATAACACTCATACAGAAATGTAAGTGAAGTAAGAATACTATAGTTACAAAAAAGTTTATATAATTATTCATATATAAATGACGAGACAAATTATAATTTAAATGTATAATTGTGCATAGTGCAGATTTTATTTTAATTTTCTAATATGATAAAATTGATTTTACAAAAATAACTATCCCCTAACTACTATAATTGGTGACACAAAATCTCTCCCTCTATCTCTCAATTTTTTTTAAAGATTTAAAATAACTAGAATTCATTAATATAACTAGCATTACTAAAAAAAATCATTTTTCCAATGGCCATTTCCAATGGCTTCACGTCGGAAATTTTAAAATTTCCAACGCTAAGCCGTTGGAAATGAGACGTTGGAAAACCAACCGCTGGAAGTCCATTTTCCAACGGTCAAAGTTAGGGCCGTTGGAATCTAAGCAGTTGGAAATTTTCCAACGGCTCTTATTATTTTTTTTATTTTTTCCGTTTTCCAACGACCAAGATCGTTGGAAATTTTTCCAACTCCCAAAGGCTGTTGGAAAATTGGAAAATTGAAATGTTGGTTTCCAACTACCTTGGTCGTTGGAAAGTAGGTTTTTTGATATTTTGTATATTCCCGTTCTATTTCCAATACGTTTCTTTAAACGTCAAACAGCTTAGGCGGTTCAAATTTATTGTATCGTATGTAATCATATTCTGAACAGGTGCACGTACATATATGCAGTTGTAAATCTCAATGAAAACATACACAATTGATAGTATAGAATCATGTCCAGACATATAGGCCGTTGAAAACATACACAATTGAAAACATACACAGAGGTCCTGCACATTTCCCAAGTCCAGACATATATACAACTACTAAATCAGCAGATGTATACTAAACAAGCATATATCGAACGGTCCAGTATGGAGCCATTTCATTACAACTCCTGTACTTTCAGGTACCATTAGGCCTGAGCTCAATCCCTTCAACAATGAGTCCCCCTTTGACTCCACAGTCATCAACCTCCCACAGACGGCAATCTACTGCCCCATGATCTCCGTGATCGTTGAGGAACTCACCAATCCTAATCTCCATCCATCCATCTCCTCTATCAGAAGAATGTGCTGGAGCGTCCAGCAGCACAGTGCTCTTTTGCTCACCACCAATTCCCTCGGGCTAAAAAAGAACCACTGCCTATCTCCAGTTTTCAATATGGATTGACCTGCAAATCATTCGTATTAGGAAAACCAATTTCTTACCAATACCAAACTACTTATTCATCACTCCCAACAACAATCAGTGAAACAAGAACAAGACATTGTTTAGTGCTATTTCAGAACCTTCGTACATCAAATCTAAAGTAGCCAACAACACATAAACAATCTAAGAAATAGAAAGCAAGTCTATTTGACAACACAAATTCATTTGATTCTCAGACCCAATATTCCAATCAAATTACAACCGAAGCAGTACACCAGAATAATAAGCCGAAGATGACAGATACTGTTCAAACAAAACCACAGGTTCTAGATGACAGATGGGAGATAAGATTTCAGATTTCACAAGCATAAAATCAACAGCCACGGGAACACAGGCAGAAAACAATCAACAAACAAGATTTGATCTTATTGAACCAAAAATTATCATTTTTTTTGGCAAAAATAAAGGAAAAATCTGGACCAATGACTCATATCACCTCTATAACGAAATAGCCAGCATGAGTCAATTTTGTACTATTCTTACAGTGATAAAAGAAGAATCACTCTAACAGGAATCAACTGAACATTTTAAATGAACAGGGAGAAAGAGCTACAAATACCGAGTTTCTGTGCATCACCGAACCATTTGCTCATTAAACTAGACACCCTCACATTTATAAAAACAGCTCCAGATTCTTTGGCAATAGCTTTGGCGAGCATGGTCTTTCCTGTACCAGGTGGTCCATACAACAACACCCCTTTCTGCGGGCCGAGAAGCTTTCCATGAGAAAAAAGTTCAGGTCTCCTTAATGGTAGAATAACCAATTCATACAAGGATTGCTTGATGGATTCCAACCCTCCAATAGAGTCAAACTCCACATCAATGTGATCAAGATTTATAACATCACAGGCTATCACATCCTGTTTGACAGTAAAAAGACAACGCAGCTTAACTCCCACACAAACAGAACTAAATTTCGAATTATATTCCATTAGAATTACAGCAAGTTACCGAGAACGAAAGGGGGAAAAAATCATCTTTACAGCTCACAGTTCTCAAAGTTCACATCTAGTTGCAAATTCAAATCAGACCCTAATTGAGAGAATACAATCAATAATGCAATTCCATACCAACGCCAGAAGCCAAAAATACTTGTTACCAAATAAACAAATAAACAGATGAATCGCGAAGTAAGAAACCCAAAAGTATTGGAGGAAAAAAACAAAGAACTTGATGCATGTAGCAACTAATGAATCCACAATAGAAAAAGGGAGGTGATTACGGAAAAATTAAAAGGGAAAAAGGAGAAGAGAAGAAAAGAATAAATAAAACCTCGTAGGGAGTGGTTTGAACAAGAGGGCGACCTAGACGCTTGGCGATTTCCTTTTTGTGTTCGAGGGCTTTCTTGGCGGCGTCTCGATTGGGGTCGAGGTGTCGCAGACCCGCAAAGAGGACGAGGCAACTGAGGGCAGCGCTAGCAGCGTACAATATCAGCTCTTGCAAGAACTTTGTCTCTGAACCACTCATCTTGCCCATCAAAGTAAAAGATTCGAGAGAAGGAAAATTAGTGCCGGGAGAAGTACCATGGAGCCGTCGGCAACGAGGACGGGGTGATGAGAGAGGTGGAAGAAGAGATCCTTCTTTTTATTGAAGGAGGAGGCGAAATCGGAGGAGGATTCGGAGATGATCTGCTGATAATCGGACGGGAAAAAGTTCTCCCAGATGGCGTCGGAGTCCGCGGCAGATCGGAACAAGGGACAGACGACGAACGATCGACAAACGTCCTTGGGAGAGGTGAAGGAGAGGATTCGAGCAATGCAGCCTTCCGGCAACCTTTCACTCATATCCATCTCTTCCATTTGCCTCTGCCTTCTTCACCAAGAGCTACTGTTACCTTCTCGGGCTCTTATCGACGTTAGAGCACCAAATCCAACAAATCAGGCTCTGATCGACGTTAATCCGGCCCTGGAAGACTTGAGGAAGGTGATGTGTGTGCGTGTGGAGATTTGCAGCAGAGGACGCGAGCAGAGAGAGAAGTTCCAAAACTCACGAAGAAGACGAAGTAGCGAGCTGGGGGATATTTATTTTTGCATTTTCCAACGGCCAAGGCCGTTGGAAAAAACTAAGTCAAACGGTGCGTTTTCAACTTCCATTTTTTCAAAATTTCAATTTTCAAAATCACTAAGAACGTTGATTTAACTAACTTCATTTTCCAACGGCTTAGGCCGTTGGAAATAATTTTCAAAATTACTAAGAACGTTGATTTAACTAACTTCATTTTCCAACGGCTTAGGCCGTTGGAAATAATTTTCAAAATTTTCAAAATTACTGGAAATAATTTTTAAAACTCACATACTTAATTCCAACGGCCCTAGCCGTTGGAAATCCAGCTTGTTTTCAATTTATTAATTTTTCCAATGGGAAAGCTGTTGGAAAAAATTTTTTCCCTTTCTCCAACGGCCAAAGCCGTTGGAAATTCTCCAATGGTCGGCTCGTTAGAAGATAGGCCGTTGGAAAAGTTGGTTTTTCTAGTAGTGTAGGAGAATGGTGTCTTTTAGTTGCAATTTTTTTTTCATAAATGGTTTTTTTTATTAACAAGTTCAGTGGCATTGACATAAGGATCAGGGGCCTATAGTAACGGCAAGGCCTGATCCTAAATAAAAAAAAAATATACTAGTAGCAAATCTATATGAGATTGTTTGAACCATCAACTGTACAATTACCTCTTCTATTTGCCTCTGCTGCCAATAGAGTCTATAGTTGCATCCTACCAAATAAAATATACTTCAGACACAATATAGGCTCGGCGGATATTAGCCTTTAACCCTTTGCCTTTAACAACTTTACAGCACCACATCCATAGTGTCTTCCATTTGAAAGGAGCTTGTTCGAGTCTGATCATAAAAGATAGCTCCCGCCAAATTCTTTTGGAATATCTCTCAAATTTTTCTCTCAATGAAAGTTGTATTCCTTGCTGAAATTGGTCTATAGAACAATTTTGGTCCATTATCTCTTGGTTTTCAGTCTATTTTGACCCACTTCGTCTTGTTCAGGGGTTTTTTTTTTCTTGCCCCACATGAAAATTATAGTAGTTTCTCTAGTGAAAGCTATCAAATCTGACAATAGTCGTTGGATGGCTTTCATGGATTATCAATGACATTGTCTGGAGATTAATAGATAGAGGATATGTAAATCAGACTTATATGTTGCATCCTTCGGTCACTTATAATAAATTTAAAGGATTTTTATTGTTTTCACCCATGTGTTGAGCTATATTTTCCCCATATTTGGCATATCTACTATTAGTTGCTAATCTAACTTTGTTTGGTTAGATCATATATCTTTATTTGTTTGAAATTTATGTCAATTATTAGTGAATTATTTCTTCCATGCTTACACATGGAAGGTCTGGTGTGAACCGGCTCTTTCCTATTATTTGATGTTGCAAGGACTCTATTTAGTAGCCAGAATGTCCTAATTTGTTCTTTAGAATTCTATACAATTAGATTTATAAGATACCGTTTACCATGCTCTTAATTAGAATGAAGTTCTTTTATAAAAACTAAATGGTGACACAAAATGGACATGCATTCAGTTGCTGTCAAATTAACATAACTTGGAATTGCTGTTGAGATTACTTCGACCACTCCCATCCTCCACTACCACCCATTTATTTTAACTAAAATCAACTTAATCTAGGATAATTTTTATTTTATTTTCAAATTTTGTTTACTTGGAACTAATTTTATTTAAAATAAATTTTATGTAAGTATAACAATTTATTGGAAATAAAATTTTTATAATTCTATTGATTTTTTAATGATTTTTTATCTTTTAGTCCTATAAAAGAAAAATTCGTAGAAATTAATTAGCAACTCGTTGTTGAATTGTGTACGGAGCCGTAATTTTGATTTTAATTATTCACTAATATGTGAAATTCAAAAAAATAATTAATACACCTAAATGACTGATAGATAAGCATGGCAATTACAAAGTTGCCAATGATCTCTAGACACCAAATTTACCCCTCATAACTCGTAAGTCAAACCCTCAAGCTTTTGAGAATAATACTTGTTATTGAGATAAACAGTATCCAGTTCAAACCGAAATAATTTAAAATTTCATTTAAGTTAATTCGGTAATTCAATTAAGTTTCGGTTAAAATTGAATAAAAAAAATTTCAGATTCAGTTCGGTCTCAGTTTTGGATATCAGTTAATTTGATTACCAAATTGACCAAAATTTTTTATATTAGATTTTTTATATATTTTTTCATGAACAATAAAGCTACAAACTAACCCAAATTAGCTTGGATTTTTTTTCTTTCCATGAACAATAAATATTTTATATTGAATGAAATTTGGAAAAAAAAACAATGTCTCTCTCATAAATATTATAGAATCTTACTCTCATTTTTTTTATTAATTTGGTTTGCATCGGACCGAAACGAAATATTTCAGTTCGGTTTGGATTTAGTTTTATAGGCTAATTAGGTTTCTTATAATCCAAAACAGAAAATTGAATAAACCGACTAATTTAGTTCGGTTTAAATAGAAAAAATTGAATAATCACTCCTGTTTGAAATTGAGGGCATTTTGGACATTTAGAATTGCAAAAAAGAAAATCAGATCCTAATGGTGATAAACAAAAATCACTTCGACATCGCCTAGTGCCCATTCTTGCTCTTCATTCCTTTATTTCTTCCTAGCCAGCCAGTACAACTCAAGTAGGCGGTTGGTTTTGAGCTCTATTTTCTTTGCCATCTGTACCCAGTTAGGTGGGTGACTTCTTAGTTCCTACTCGTTATTCTCAGCATAAAAACGCTCTCTTCCACCACTAGCATTTAGTTCCCCTTCTCGCTCCCACAGCTGATGACGGAATAACTTTACTGATTCGAAGTCCGCAAGAAAATGGCGAGAAGCCCCGCGTGCTCACTTTTGCTTGGCCTGACTGTGCTGTTCCTTCTGGGGTCGGTGGAATCGGCCATAGGAGTGAATCGGGGGACGGTATCGTTCCACCGGCTGCAGCCTTCCACGGTGGTGGATCTGCTAAGGGGGAGTGGCGTCGAGGGAATGGTTGGCATTCCTAACGATATGGTTGCGACGCTCAGCTCTACTCTGGCAGCTGCTGATATGTGGGTTCGCCAGAACCTCTACGCTTAAATTGGCAAAGGTGGTGCTGATATCCGGTACTTGCCTCCCCCTCTTTTTCTCTTCCTGATTTTTTCTTTTTTTAGTGGCTTGCTTTTTGCTCTTCATTTTTGGGCATGTGCGTCGTTTTTCTGTTTATCGTTGAGACTGAGCCGGTGCTTGTGCTTCTCTTGGTTCCTTTTTTGATATGGTTCTGAGTGGGAAAAGGAGGTTAAAATATTAACTAAAGCAAATGGAAGGAAAGTCCTTAGCTTTATGAATCTGAGGCGTTGTTTTTTTATTCGATTCATGTGGATGATTTATTTGCTGAATATGTATAACTTCTAGAGTAGTGTATTGGCATCATTTAAGTTATTTGAATGCTTGGTTGATGGCATGTTCAATCATGAAATCCACCACAAAAGTGAGGGATCTGAAGATCTTCAGCAACGGTGAGTATTAAACTAACTTCTAAAAACCATAAAGGCTCCTTTGTTCGAACTACAGGCCAGAATAGTGTTTTTATTATTTTTCCCTTTAATTAGTTTTTTCTTTTTGCATTAGTCGTTTCTTTTTTGTTTTTCCGGGCGCGATTTGCTCTTTTTTTAGTTTGATCCTTTTTTTGCAAGGCACTAAAGTTTGTGAGTACCTGTGTTGCAATTTCAGACTTTCAATCTATTTCATATGTTGTTTCAATGAAAACACGGTTTTAGTCCCTAACTTTCTAATGCTTTCATTTAAGGCTCAAATTTATATCAGTATTACCTTTTGGTCCCAAAATTTTATAACTATTAATCTAGCCCTTCTATTTGCTCTCTTAGCTTCCAAGCTTTTTTTGTTGTTTTCTTATGTACTATTTTCTAAGATAAGACATTGGTGAGCATAATTTATTCTCTTTATCTCTAATTTTTTTGTTATTTTATTTATTTATTGTCTTCTAAAGCAAAATCTTGATAATCATGGTTTATTTCTTTAGCATGAATAAATAACTTTAGACATTAAGGTTCTAATAATTAACTTAATAAAGGTTAAAAAAAGAAAAAGAAACTGTTTAAATCAAAACCAAATATATCACAGTTTTCAAACTTTTTGATTAATTTTTTTGCCTTTTCTTTTTTATCTTTATTAAGTTAATGATTCAACTTTGATTAATTAACATAAATTAAACATAATATTTTATTTCGGTCATATTTTTTCATTATTGATGATTGAAAATTTTATGATGAGTTATTTACTTTAAAATCTCCATGGTTCAATAAAGTACTTTGGTCCATAATTGCTAAAATTGAAAAATTCATTTTATAACTATTAGTCTAGATTTTCTATTTGCTCTCTTGGTCCTCAAACTTTTTTTTAGTTATTGTTTTATGTACTATTTTCTAAGGCAAGACATTAGTTACCATAATTTATTCTCTTTATCTCTAATTTTTTTTTATTTTTTATATTTATTGTCTTCTAAAGTAAAATTTTGGTAATCATGGTTTATTTATTTGGCATAAAAAAAAATCTTAGACATTAAGGTTTTAATAATTGGCTTAATAAACATTAAAAAAAGAAATATATGGTTTAACTTAAAACCAAATAATATATCAAAGTTTCCAAACCTTTCGGTTAATTTTTTCCCTTTTCTTTTTATTTTTATCTTTATTAAGTTAATGATTGAACCTTTGATTAATTAACATAAATTAAACTTAATATTGTATTTTGATCATATTTTTTTCATTATTGATGATTAAGATTTTTAGAATAAGTTATTTACTTTAAAAGCTCCATGGTTCAATAAAGTACTTTGGTCCATAATTACTAAAATTGAAGATGGATTTTTCTAAATAAATTTATAAAGAATATTAAAAATTGGAATGTGAGTTAATAGGAGATGAATTTTTTTAGTGAATTATTTTTTAATGAAAAATTTTATCCATCATTTCAAAAGATGTAAAATGTTATGTTTTATATTCATTTTCAATTTTAACAATTATGGAATGATGGATCAAATTACTTTATTAAACTATAAAGCTTTTGAGTGAATTTTAATAAATAAATTTCTTATCGATATTGAAAATTGAAATTTAAATTAATATGAGATGAAATTTTTTATTAAATTATTTTTTATGACAGAAAATATTCATCATTCGGAATCATATGTAATGTTATGTTTTATAGAGTTATGTTTCAATTATCGTTAATCATTCTAATAATAAAAACATAACATAAAGAAAACCCAACCCAAAATTAAAATAAAGCAAAATTTAATTAATTAACATCCATTTATGAATGAGAATCTTTTAATTACTATTTATTATTGGCATTTGTTATAATGTCAAATTTATTAAAAAAAATGTACGCTACAAAGCGTGACTAAAAAAACCTCGCTATATTCTAATCACCATTTTATCTACTGTAAACTACAGCATTTTTCTGCTTTTACCCCTCAGTGTTGGGCTAGGTTGTGGCCTGCTCTGTCGCCATCATTTCCTTTTTCTTTTTTGATATTGGGCTGAGTTGCTTCTTTTGGAAGGTTGGTGAAACTTTCAAATGAAAATATTTTTTTGAGAGCCGGTCTCGCTATTCTCCCACTTTCACTTTTCTTTTTTGTGAAATACATTTCCAATCCCTATAATATTTCCGTTACTTATATTAGACCCTGAGTTTGACTATCTTGACATTTTGGACCCTGAACTTAATAACCGTTACTTAATTATAGTATTTTTGTTTAATCTCTTGTTTTTTTTTATGATGTATTATTTTCTAAACTAAAATATTGGTCACCATGGTTTATTTATTTTTTTCGTAAAGTAAAACTTTTTTTTTCTTAACTTTTCCTTAGTCAATTGTTAAACTCTTAATACCTAAAGTTTTAACATTTTATCTCTTGATCTCCAAACTATTTTTGTTGTTTATCTTCATTATTATTTTACTTAATATTGTGACATTATATGACCACTGCAACTGGTGGGCCTTTCATACCTCGCAACTACTAATAAATATCAGTTGCTGAAACAGCTAAATTAATTGGCAGGTGTTCTGTCCTTCGAGAGGAGTTGAATTACTTGATCTTACTTTTTAATCTGGTGATCCTTAGCAAGTCTTGCTCTTCTCTAGCCTTGTCCTTGAATTGAATTTCTTTTATAGGCTAATTCAGTTACTCGATCCTGCTTCATCAAAACATATTTAATTACCCTTGTCTTGCAAACTTTGGGTTGCTATGTCAGATTTGAAATGTGATTCACCAGGGAAGCTACCCGTGCAACTGCTCATTCTATAGTTTAAATGATGTCATTCATGTTATTGTATATAAGAGTATCCCTTTGCTTATAGGCCAGTTCAATAAAGCTGATACCCATTCATTGTCAGCTGTTATTACTATACAGGAAATTTGATCTGTGATTGTCTGAAGATCTTAAAAAACTTAGGGGTGCCATGTAGTATGCTAATTGTTATCCAAGTGTGTCGCCATATAATCTAACAACTTCTTGTAACTTGATGATGAGTCTAAGAAATGAAAGGAAAAAATAAAGAATAAGAAAAGAGGGACTAGTCCAGCCTAACAAAAATGATTGTGGGACCTGTTTAGCAATGTTCTTTTGTCTTGTTGATTCTAAAAATGCCCCTAACAAAAAGTTTATGGTCCTCATGTATTTTGTTTGAAATAGACATGCTTAATTTCTCGTGTCCCTGCTTGAGAGGACATTCTAATTGATCACGCACCTGAAAATGTCATATATTGCTAGGTGTATATCAGGCTCCTGATTTTAAATTATCTCTTGAATCATCTTTATGGTGGCAGGTACATTGCTGTTGGAAATGAACCTTCTCTCACAAGTTATCCAGGCCAGTATCAGTCCTCTGTAGTTCCTGCTTTACTTAATCTGCAGCAATCATTGATCAAAGCCAATCTTGCTGGGACTGTACGGTTAGTGGTGCCTTGCAATGCAGATGCATACGAGTCGAATTTACCTTCTCAAGGGGCATTTCGACCTGAACTGACTCAAATTATGACTCAGCTCGTTTCCTTCCTCAACTCAAATGGTTCCCCATTTGTTGTCAATATTTATCCATTTCTAAGCTTATATGGAAATTCAGATTTTCCGCAAGACTATGCATTCTTTGAGGGTAGTACGCATCCTGTTGTGGATGGCCCCAATACTTATTACAATGCCTTCGATGGAAATTTTGACACCTTAGTTGCAGCCCTCAGCAAACTTGGATATGGTCAAATGCCTATAGTCATTGGGGAGATTGGCTGGCCCACTGATGGAGCAATTGGTGCTAACCTCACTGCTCGCTAGGGTTTTCAACCAAGGCCTAATAAATCATGTTCTGAGTAACGGAGGAACCCCGCTTAGGCCGGGTGTTCCACCCATGGATATCTATCTTTTCAGCCTCCTTGATGAAGGTGCAAAGAGTACACTGCCCGGGAACTTCGAAAGGCACTGGGGGATCTTCTCTTTTGATGGCCAGGCTAAGTATGCTTTGAATCTTGGTTTGGGCAACAGGAGGTTGAAGAATGCAAAGAATGTGCAGTATCTTCCGGCAAGGTGGTGTGTAGCAAACCCTTTAAGGGATCTTACAGATGTGACCAATCACCTGAGACTTGCCTGCAGTGTTGCTGACTGTACAACTCTCAACTATGGTGGGTCATGCAATAGAATTGGCGCAAAGGGGAACATTTCCTATGCGTTTAACAGTTACTATCAACTGCAAATGCAGAATGAACGAAGCTGTGATTTTGATGGACTTGGCATGGTTACTTTTCTAGATCCTTCAGTTGGGGAATGTAGGTTTCTTGTCGGTGTAACCGATAGAAGTTCAAGTTTGTACGGTTACAGATTACACAAACATTTCTGGATCTTGATATTGTGGGGGGCATGGTTCTCTACTTTGTGAAAAAAAGGAAAAATGGTTTCATAAGTGGGTTTTTCAGGGTGCCCCTCTTCTGAAACTTAATGATGCCTGGGTGGCTGAAAGAATACTTTAGGTACAAGTTATTTATAAATAGCGGTATTATTAAATCATTGGAGGTGGTTGTAGGATATCACTGTATTAATTATCAAGTTGAGAGTCATATGTGTGAAAGGTTGAAGAATGTTGTCTAAAACTTAGATCTCACAATAGTTTGAATGAAGATTGAATTTATATGTAAGTGAAGCCTTTTCATTTGTATTACAGCCTATTGCTGTTCATCTTTTGCGTCGTCTTGCATTTTTTTTTTCCTTATCAACCATGGCGTTTTCTATTTTCTTACGATATTTTACTATTTTCTTACGACTCCTAAATTGCAGCAACCCACTTCAGGAAGAAAGCACATTAAGGCATCAGGTTACTTCTTGCCGAACTGCCCTATATTTGATGGCCAGGCAGTTCTTGTTGAGCAACGGAGACAAAACAAAGACAGCAAGTTGGTCCTCATGCCCTCCCAAATGCCGGCATCATAATGCCCAAATCGATGTTAATCTCTCTTGTCCAACTCATCACCATCTTAATCATGACAACCATAAACAGAACTAAAAGTAATCTACTAGTAAGTAGTGACAATATTTGGGCAATGATCCAACAGAGTCTATCTTCTTAGGAAAAAAATTGTAAGAAGACCCAAAGTTGTTGTCATTCGCAAATCTTCCTCAACTTCACAGCTATAGACGTGAAGTAACTAGTTGGAGGAGAGTGGCATATTTCGTGGAGCATGAGACTGAAGAATGTAATGTCAAATTGCAGCATCATCGTTCATCTGGTCAGCATCCTCCAAGCTTTCCTTCACGAACTGTTTCCACTCCAATGCCACCAGTAGACTGCAACAGCTCCTGCCTGATTCGCCTGACTTCTTGGAAATAAGCTTGCCGGCTAGGCCAACCAGAATCAGGCCTGGACCTGGAATTAAATAAATATATAGCTAAAGAAGTTAGCTATCTCTATGAACTCGTTTTGGGAGAGAGGAGAGCGACGTAGATAGAAGCCGAGCATTGAACATTATTAAGAGGAAAATAGAGCAATTTCTTTGAAACTCACATATGTAGGTTGATTGGTTTTGTGTATGGTTCTTTAGCGTGCAAATGTGTCTTCAAGCTTTCAGTTTCTCTCCAAATTAGTTTTAGACCAATTAAGAGAGATACAAGGAAAGAACAAGCTAAAGAGGTTAGCTACCTCGATGAATTCGTTTTTCGTAGATCAAAGCCAAGCATTCAACATTATTAAGAGGAAATTAAATATATAAAGCAATTTCTTCGAAACTCTGATCATATGCAGGTTGATTGGTTTTGTTTATGGTTCTTTAATATGCCAATGAGTCTTCTAGCTTTCAATTTGTTTGAGAAGATACAAAGAAAGAGCCAGACGGGCACACCCACGCACACACAAATATAATCAAGAACACGCAGGGAGTTGCTCTGATAGTATTATAGCGTCTGTTCATGTATCTTTGGTACTAAAAGAAAAAGCTATTTACACAATTAAGGAAAATGCTAATTACCAGATTTCTATGATACGGGCAAGAAGCTCCCAACGGAAGGAGAGTTCAGCTCTTCAATAATAAGAACAAAAACACAAAAAAGAAATGAGTAAAACTGCTATGTGAAAGCATGATTAATTTGCCTTTAACACATAAAGGGAGATGGGAAATCTTACGCACGCCTGGGTGGTATTGGTGGCGGAAGGTCTTCCCGAAACCCCTTCGAAGAGACGGAATCAGAGTTTCTCACTTCCCTGTTCCTGGAAGAAAATAATCGGTTCAAATCAAGATGTCGAATATATAAGCGATGCAATAGGCTCTGAATTTCTTGGGCAATGACATATATATTGCTCCCAATCACAGTAGTAATTGATTATAGATTGATTCGAGAAATCAAATAAAACTACCCAGCCATGTCGACGAGAGATTGGCGTTTTCTAGGGTTCTCCGGCTGGCTCCGCCTCGCTCTAAAATTTTCGTTTTATCCTCCAAACCTTCATTTTTTATCTTCTTAAAGTTCGGGTAAAATTTAAATTTGGTCACTTAATTATTAGGTTTTTCTAAAATGGTCCTCTAGCTCTAAAAGTGACTATTAATATCTCTTAACTCATCTAGTGTGTCCTATTTTTATCTCTACCGTCAGTTTAAGCGTTATTTCAGATAGGATTTGCCTACGTGACAATTTATCACCCCATAGTGGGTCCCTAACTGCCATGTGGAAAATAAGAAAGTCCAGGTTAAAAATCAACAAAATTAAATAACCAAAGGGACTTAAATTGTAAATTTCCTAGAATTATCTTCTTCATCGGCCTTCAATTTTAGCAGTGCCACAGATCGTCTTCAACCGCCCCCACCATCGAATCTTTACTCTTGCACTGAACCTTCATCTTCCATAGAATCACCAATCAAATAGCCCCTCGAATCGCCATTTGAGGCACTATTATCCAAATTAGATATGTGTAACTTCGTCTCGGTTTCGATCCCTGAAAGCCAACCAGCCTATGCAAAATCCAAGAACATGTCATGCTGCCAGGCGGACTCTAGTGCCTTGGGTACGATGTAGGGGGCAATGTGAGCAATAGGCTAGGGATTTGATCATTCCGATTCAAGATGGTAGGCTAGGGATAAGGTTTTCCGTTTCGGTTGCCCCTCCGATTCTCCGTCTTGATCGCCCTTCTCCTTCACACATCTTGGCTTGCTGGCGACGCAGGTCAAGAGGGCAGAGCCACTGAGTTAAAGGGCGCTGCAAAGGGAGTGACAGTAATCGACAGGCGGGAATAAGATGGTGGCAACGACAAGAGAAGATTTGGGTCTTAGAGGAACGGGAGGAGATAGAATCGGAGAATCGTAGGGACGAGGATTTCGTGGGAGATGGGTTGAGGCTTTCGAGTGACAATGGCGACATGGCGGCAGCGGCGCTCGTCCAAGAGAGAAGATGGGGGAAATTTGTGTTAATTAACATTTTAAGTGCCTAAAATAATTTTTTTTATCAATTCTAGCCTAAGATTTATTATTCTCCTAATGTTGTCACTTATTATCATAAAAGATATATGCCACAGGCTATGTGGGACCAAGCCGTGGCTATTAAGTGCCGTGTATGCATTTTCTATTAGAAATAACAGCCAAAATAACGGATGAGACTCAAATAGGACACACTAAATAAGTTAGAGGACCTTAATAGTCTTTTTTAGAGTTAGGGTACCATTTTAGAACAAATCAAATAGTTAAAGAACTAAATTTGGATTTTACCCCTTAAAATACTTAACCTCCCCCAATAGTCCGCCAATTTTATAGTTAAATTTAACGGAATCGTAATGAGAATACCAACTTTGGTCTTTACTTTTTCTTCCTCTCTTTCAAAGCACCCTTAACCTTAAGTTAACAAAATCCACACTTCACCTATAAAAAATAAATCCAAAAAATTATCCCCAAACTCACTCAATCAAAGTAGAGCCAAATCCTCGTCCACTGTTAACTCACCCATCGTCGGCCTATTCATTATCTGCAACTTCAAATCACAACCCCAAATCCTCACCTCTCCTTGACATCGCCAACGGCCGCTACTTTCCGATTTGCCTAAGGTTTTAGTGTCCTGCCCAAACTTGTAAAACACATACCCTAATTTGCAGAACTCGCCGATGGGCTGACTAGTCAGAGAAACAGGCAATTTCAGCAGCCTCCTGGTGGAAGGGTTAAACACCGTGACATTCGTGCTGGAGTAGTATAGGCCAATCAAGCCATCATAGTTGCCAAAAACCTTAGTGGGGCCGTCGACATCTGCCGGGCAATCAATTAGGGCAGCAGTGATGAGTCGAATCGAAGTCAATGGGCTCTAGTTAGGGTCCATGGTTATGGCATCAATGGATGAAGTGAACACCACAGGTCACACCTTCATCGCGACTGCCACCATGATGATGTCCTTCATCCCATTCGCTACTGTGTGGAAGACGTTGATGCAATTGGGTTCTCGATCTGTAGTCAAGCGGCAATCTCATTCGCCAATAGCTTGATCTATTCGCTGCCGGTGGCTTTTTCTAAGGCGTCAAAACTCTGGCGTTCCAGACGGATTCGAGCCATCACGATCCAGGGGAAGCTAACTAGTGCTTGCGTGCAAGAAAGAGTCATCTTGCTTCTAGTTCTCGCGATTAAGGAATGGTTGCGATGATGCCATTGATTTTATTGTTTTTGTTCTTTAAAGATCTGGAAGTGGTGCGGATGTGGGTGAAGCCGGGAAAATCAGTCATGGCGACGAAGGTTGTCAAATCTGAGATGGAAAGTGATAGCTGTGGTGCATCTAACTGATCAACTAGGTAGGGGGTGCTGTCAGGGGGGGAAAGAAAAATATCTGGACCAGAGTTGGCATTTGCCACAAGCATTCCGTCAAACTTAATAGTGAAAGTGATGAAAGGACCACAATTGAGATAAAATCTAACATGTGGAGGACCTTAAGAAGATAAATTGAAGGTTAAGGACCCGTTTAAAATGATATAAAAAGGTTATGAATCATAAATGAATTTTACCCTCATATAAGGGAAAGTAAGTGCTGTGTGTATGCCACATGGATGTTGCCGCGGAGGACAATGTTTACTTTTGTCCTTTTTCCTTTTCTGTGTCATTTTTTACTCGAAAAATTTTGATCATGCAGGTGACACATAGCTTTGATTGTAACACTTTTCGGTTGTTAGAATTACTGCACTTTGCTTGTTTCTATATGATAATATGTTGGCTGTTTAATACTGTGCTAAGCACATATTTCTCAGTTGTATGTGAGGTTCTTTTGTATTAAATGTCGATATATATATACGTATACTCAAGCATCTGTTTTGTTCTTTTTTCAAACTTTTTCTACATAACATATATGTATATGGCCTATCAATTTGCGTGTGGGTTTAACATATATCAAATTGTCTACATTATTGGGATAAATCCATCACTAGCCTCCCATTATTTCTCCTCATTGTATAGGAGTCATGAGTTCTTTGCATGTAGTAATTTGGTAAATACAAGGGAATTGCTTCCATATGGGCCCAATAGATGCATATATAATTGTATTGTATATAATATTTTATGTAAGATCCTTTTTTTTTACATAATAATTAGAGATAATAATTGGGTATGTCGGGTCAAATTTGAGTCAGGTCATTCAGGTTAACATAAACTTGGGTTCATGTCGGGTCATTTGGGCTCGGGTTGGGTTGTGCGGGGTTTATTTTTGTTCGGGTTTACCGTTAGTACACAGTATGCAGTACAAATGTTTTTACATTTTGTCATTTTTTTTACAAAATATATATAAAAAGTGAGCGGTATGTGAAATACCGTGAAATACAATGGTATACTGCATAGTATACCGTTGTATTTTACAGTATTTCGCATACCGCTCACTTTTTGTATACATTTTGTTAAAAAATCGCAGTATATCACAAATAATGTGTAACGTACCGCAGTATTTTATTTTATTTTTCATTTTTTTTCATTTTACATCAAAATATCATAAATATATAAAATATTAAAAATATAAATAATACACTTATCATAAAATAAACATATACTTTTATTTTTTTTTTTGTTATTTTCTTAGTTAATACAAAAATTTAATAGATGGTAGCAGCTTGAAGGTCCCAATATGTGTTCAATTGATTATAGTGGCTTCATGGTGTATAAATCATATGAATATCCACAACAAATGTCATCATCTTTGATTAAAGGTTCATTATCATCAACCCCAATTTTTTCAATAATTTATTCGGAGACAATCATCACATTTTTCAACCACAACTTGGTGTTAAACAATATCCCCCAATTGCATTTCTTGTGCATGTTACCTCAACTGAATATTACTCTCATTTGCAGAATTTCTTGACTCAAAACCAAAATTCCATAACATGGGATGAATATGTTGTTTATGTAGAACAAGCTGGGAAAAAAGTATCATACTTTGAGCCACCTAGGAACTCAATGTTATATTAGAAAATGTATTGTTATTATTAAAGTATTTTTTTTTCTCTTATATCAATAAATTAGTTTTTTTAGTATTATTTATTTTGCTCAATATATAACATTTTTTTACGCTTTTTGAATTAAAAAAATATCTTCTATCATATATATTTTATTTATATTTGATAAATTATGATGAGAAAAATTAGAATACATATAAAATGTGTAAAAAAAATTATTGAACAAATTATGTTATCTTAAAAAATATTCTAATATTTATTTTTTTATGAAAATGGTAACGGTATGTGGCGTGATATACTATGCGGTATACTTTAAAAATTTTGAGTGTTATATACCTAGCAGTAACTGTATTTAACACATTAACTACAAGTCTGGTCAATTTCAATATTGGGTACTTTCATGTTAGGTTTTGGGTCAGATTCGGGTTGACTTTTGTGTTCGCTCGGGTTACTGGTATATAGGTCAAAATAATTGAATCAATTAATTTTTTTTTCTTTTTTTTAAAATTTAAATCAAAAAAATTAATTTTTTGTGTGATTTAATTTAAATTAGTTTTTATTTTTTTAGTATATTTAATCAAAATATTCATAAAAATATTCTTCATTATAGTTCAGTACATATTTATGTAATTTGACATTGTTGGTAATACTTGATTTGTTTTCTAAACCCATACCCTTCAACTATCATTATACAAATCATTCAAATTCTCACTCAGCTATTACCCAAACATACACTATGACAATTTTGCTGTGCTTACGTTCTGCTAAATTTTCTTTGAAATTACTACAAAATACAATTCAAATTCAATATTAGTGACTAAACTATAAAATTTTAAAATTTTTGGTGAAAGTGCAAAGTTTCAAAAGTTTAGGGACCCATGTTGTAATTATTAAGGTTGATTGAAATAATTTTTTTTTAGAATTATATACCTTATTGCACTATACTTAAAATTTTAGGGATGAATGTTATAATTTTAACAATTGCCTATCAAGATCATTAAACTTACTAAATATAAAAGTTACTTATTTTGGAAGATTAAGGTTTAGGGCGATGATTAAAATAAGATATTGTAGTCTTTAGTTATCGGGTCATCTTGAGTTCGGGTCAAGTAAATCTCATGTTTAAGTCATTTCGAGTTCGAGTATTTGAGATTTGGTCATTTTGGTTTGAGTTTTCTCGTATTTCACTTTAATCGAGTTCGAGTTTAGGTCAGGTTGGGTACACTTAGGTTCAGGTCGTTGACTTTTTTTTGTCAAATTTGGTCAAGTTAGGCTTAAGTTCAGGTGATTTGAGCCAGGCCATTGGGTCTGATCATATTTTGTCCTCCCTAATAGAAATTAACTTATCTTATATGATGTATCTAGAACTATTTCTATGCAAAAAAATCAATTAACAGTAAGAAGAAAAAAAAAATTTCCTCTATTACCAATATCATATACCATTAAAATATTATCCACATCACTTATTCTTTGAATATAACACTCTGGAATATATATATATATATATATATATATATATATATGCTCGTGTGTGTAAAGAAATACAAAATATTTTTATAATATATAAATTCAATATCCCATAAAATTTTCTATCCAAATAAATGATATATATGTGTTTCCGTCCCCTTGTTAACCTACTCGCTTCATTATACTCTAGAATTAGAACTAGAACTAAAAACAAATGAATAGTCTTGAACATCTATTGGATATTGGAAGTGCATATTACAAGCGGTGGGGATGTCATCTTACTTCAATAGCATGCAATATTTTGAAAAAATCTAAAAAAACCCATCATCACGACCTTATTTTCTCCATGTGGAAGCCACTGCTGAAGACATGGCTGCTCATAATTTGTAAATTAAAAAGACAAATCTTTGTTATGATTATATTTGTCTCGGCAAGTCTTTTCTTCTCCCAAACACAACGGCAATCAAACTACTTTTTCTTGAGTGACTAAGTATTATGTAACCATCGATATCCCTTTCCATAATCGTGCAGCAAAGCTTGCACCACCCATCTAGTATGTATGTACGTTGAGGTTGGCATCAATCACATTTTCAACCTAAGTTTAAAAACATACTTCTATCCATTACTTTATTCAACTTCATATTAAGCAGAGTAAATTAATATTGTTTAAACTATTTATTAAGCATTAGTAGAAAATAATCTCTACCTTATTTATGCCATAGAATTATTCTTTTACACTCATTAAAAATTAGAAATCTCAACCATGTCCTGTTGCCTCATTCTGCACAGCAACTGCATAAGCCACTTGTCACCATCACAGATCTTGCCTCGGTCAGCCACTCACCGCCACCAGTGATCTCGCCCTATTAATTGCTCATTGCTGCCGACAATCTTGCCTTGTTGCCGTTCCCCTATTTTGCCAACCACCAATGACGTCAAATCGATGGAAGATATGTAATCCTAATCCCTTCCTCGTAATCAAGTCATGCCCATGCCATCTAATTTGTTGCTAGCAATTGTCCAAGCTAGCCTAAGTTGCCACTCACTTAATTTGCCTCCCATCATTTAGATTGAAGAGTCTGGAGAAGAAATTGTAACCCGTTGCCACAAAGAACCGTTCGACAAAACAATTTTGTAACTTTATGAAAAATTCAAAACTTGATCCTTTAACTTTTCTTGAGCTCTTATTTTGGTCATTAATGATTTTGGATTTTTAATTTAGTCACTCTAATAGGCTTTATTTATTTTATTGCAATCCTTTAAGTTTTTTAATTAGGAGTGAAATTTTTCAATTTTGGATCAGGTTTGGGCCTAGACCTGAAATTATTTGAGTCATTCATAGACTCCAATTTCTAACCTGAATTGACCCAATTCGAGCATCCAATCAAACTAACAATAACCCGAAAAAAATGGGTTAGGGTCAGGTTGGGTTGGTTCAAGCCAAGCTGGATTTGTGTATCCAACCACCTCATTCCCTACGTTCCCCTTGTGCCAGCTTCGCTGATTTCATATTGATCTAAGGCCTTTAGCTTATTGTCAAAGGTGGTGAGAAATAGATTGACAATGGGGCATTGAAGAGAAGATCGACCTTTGCATGCATGTGGTTTAGGAAAAGATCAAAGGGGGAGAGATAGTGACAGGCAAAGGACATTGTGCAAGGTGTGACAGTGTGCATGCATTCAGGAGGAGATCGATGGCAGCGTGATGATGAAGAGCAATGAGGAACTATAGGGAGGCTGGGGTATGAAGGACAAAAGATGTCCGATATAATGACTAGCACGACAAGGAAATTGGCTTGGGTTGACTGGATAGGGATCAAGGAAAACTAAGGAGTTTGTTTATAGGTTGGGCTTAAACAAGCGGGGGTAAAGATTAAAGTAGATGGGTTGGGCATTTCTGGTTAATCGAGTTAATTTGGGTTGGCCTCAAACCATCTTGATTTTGGCTTTTTTGAGTTAGGTAAAGTTCAAGTTAACCCGAATCTCGCTTTCCTATGAACTAACCCAACCCTAACCCAATAAATTAGGTCAAGTTTCAGGCTAGGGTCAATCACTGTCGCTTGTATTTCCAAGTACATATATATACATGTGAAAAATGATATGAATAAAAATATGAAATTATAGGCATTCAAAAATAATATAAGAACAATTTTAGTATCATATTGTAATATAGATAAATGAATAAAGAGAATGGTACTAACATATAATTACATATGTACAGTACAATACAAATGAATAAACTTATTTGTACAAATAATGTTCTTTGATCTTATTTGTACAAATATGTCACATATTTTGTACAGATCCATCATTTTTTTTATATATCAAATTTCATACATATCTATTATTCTATTTGTACATATCTTAAATTATGGCGAGAATCAGGATTTGATATGTTTACAATTGTTTCTTAATGGGAGGTTGAACACGTACATACTATTGAATATATCATTAATATGTCTATAATCTTATTTATACATATGTTACACATTATTTATACAGATCACTCACTTTTTTATACATTGAGTTTGTACATATCTTTAATTAGGGGGGACACGGAATTTAATATCTTTTCACTTGTTTTATGTTATGAATTGTAGTATTGAAAAATAAACATATATAAACATAAAGGGTAGAATATCTGTTTATTAATTATCTAAAAATATTGGAAAATTTAAATTTATTAAAATTAATACAATTATCAAACAATTTACATATATAATTTCAGAAGTATATGTATGGTAGTATAAACAAGGGTAGGAGAGCAAGTATAGGTCTCCAAAACCGGGCAGTGTAATAGTAAATACTATCAAAGATTAGGACGAAAAGTGCATACCCAATATAAATACACGTTTTAGTACCCAATATAAGTAAAATCCATATCATCCTTTAAATATAATGGTCATCTTAATGTAGCCCCTTACATCAATTAGTGCCTCTTAAAGTCCCTTTACTCATATAATATAGGAGCCCCTTCTATCAAATTCTCTATTATTTACTTATTTTGAACAAAAGTTGCTTATGTTGTACCTACATTGTCACGTGGCTTTCTTTTTTATAATAATAAATAACTATAATGAAAGAAGAATAAACTTCATACTAAAATTGAGAAGATACATAATCTTAGAGACTCAAAATATATTAGCCCAAACTTAATCTTCTTCTCCAAATCTCCCTCCAACCCCTCCTGCCTCTCCTCCGCCCTCGCTAACTCCCTAGTCTCCTTCGACTTCACCCCTGATATATAGTCGCACCGATGCCATCACTGAGTCAATTTCATTGCAAAGAACCTCAAGCTCCGGCAAGTCGCCAATGAAGTCTGGAATGGCCCTTGATTACTTTGTAGAAGCCTTGTTTAAGATTTAGATCTGACAATAATTTGAATGAAGATTGAATTTATATGTAAGTGAGGCCTTTCCATTTGTATTGCAGCCTATTGCTGTTCATCTTTTGCTTTGTCTTGCATTTTTTTCCTTATCAACCATGGCGTTTCAGAGAGGAACTATATACATTTTTTTAATGGCCAACTATATATTAATAAAAAATAGAGTACAACCAAAGATAAGTCCAGCAGGGTGCTGGGCAATATAAATCCAAGATACTACTCCTATTTCAGTAAGATTTAGACATTAGCAAGCTACAAGTAATTTTGCAACGATGCGACTGGGTCGTGACACCATTCAAACCAGGAGCATCGTAATTTCTTGCAGCTGCTGTAATCCATAAGAATGGCAAGCTTTGAATTTCAGCCACCACATCATGAATGCTAAATGGTTTTGAATAAAAGATGGAAATGTTTCTCTTTAGCCAAATAATCCAAGCAGCTGACCATTTGGTAGCCTCGCAGAATAAAGCTTGATTTCGGTTGGAGAGTGTAGGATGATCTGCCTCCAGAAGGTTGGCATGAGTTGGACCAGCTAGTTGCCAGAGAGGAACTATATAGAAGTAGTTCTTTTGAATTCCATAGAAGTCTTGTACAGATTTATTTGGACCGATCACAACTAAGGGATCGACAAACAAGAGCTTAAATCCTTGTGAGGAAGGGAAAAAGAAATAGTTTAGCTTTTTTATTTCTGCTTTCATGGATATTACAACATCCAGTTATTAGAGCCTAAGATGAGCATGGTGGTATTTGTGGAGACGAGCAAACGCACGCGCGCGCCAGCTTCTACCTTTAAGTGCAGGTATCCCTCTCCACAGCACGTGGCTCCACAGTGGATTGTTGGCTTCCAAATGAAGTAGCAGCAGCGACAACCTGCGAATGCAGCGAACATGTCTGGATGACTATATATTCAACCACCTTCCTTTAATTTTGGAGACCTTCAGAGAAACATTAATATACAGTGCTTAATTACGTACCTTGGGGATGAATTGCATCGGCTGCATTCTCGAATGCTTTCAGCCGAGCCGCTGCCGTCGTGGTGACGGCAAAAGCGAGTACCAGGAGCAACACCAGCCCAACAAGTATAGTCGCCTTCCTACTCATTATAATCTCCTTCCTTGCAATACTCAAAACTTACAGAGTATGAGATGGACTGGCCTTGTCCTGTGATCTCCAATTTATACAGACAAAGATCTTTGCCTCTACCAACCACTTTATGGTCAAAAGTGATTCGAAGCCCTTTTGTCCTTAAACGGACTTGTTGCTCTATACAGTTGCCATTGTTGACCTAGCTGATTCATCCCATATCCAGACTTGATACGTCTCCCGATCTTGTCTCCAAACAACCAGTTGCTCAAGTTGTATGCTATTGTATGCCCACCCACCTTATCCTTTTCGCCCCACCATATATATCTACATTCCATACCCAAACTATTTCTTTTTTTTTTGGAGGAGTGCTGCATTTATACAGAATTTGATAAATTTCTAGGTCAAATAATTAGTAGAAAGTTTGAACTTGAGAGGCTCTCATTTCAATTTCAGTGATTTTTGTGGGACGTCATCTTGTAGCATTGGCTTTTATACTTGAACTTGCAGGTTTAGAATTATTTTAATTCTAACAAAAGAAGTGAAACTGTGAACACCTGAGCTCGACCTCTGTTTAAGCTGTTATTTTAATTTAAGTAAACAGATTAAATTTGATTAATTTAAAACATGTTCATATTCTTTTCAATTCAAATATAAATAAAATATAAAATATCAATACATGTTTCAAGCCAAATATGATTAATCTATTACTCAACTTGATTCGGTTAATTAGTTTTCAGCTTGATGATCAATTCACTTCAAGAATTTAACACATCCATAAATACATACAATTTTTTCCTAGAATATAAAAGCTATCGGATCAAGGAAAACCCGAAAGGAAATATGAGAATTCGAACCAAAGAAGGCCCTGTTTGGTATTAGCGTCAGTGATTAGCGTTAGAGTTTTGAAAAAGCTATCCAATTGTAGCTTTTAGCTTTTAGTATCAACGTTTTCATCTCAATCGTTAAATAATTTATCCAAAACGCTAACGCTGATACCAAAAACTATTCCCAAACGGGGCCGAAGCCACTTTCCGCCGCTTACCATATAACCACTGCTTACAGTGGACCCTGTCGTTTTAATTAAGTACAGCTATCTAACTTGCACACCATGCTTACTTATCATAGTTTCTACGTTTGAGAATCGTTTAGTTGTACAATTAATCTTTCCAAAATTCCCTCAATAAAGAACACCATTGCATGTCATATTGAATGAACAAGAAAGAATTTCTTTCCAAGTTTGATGAAGCCATTTTATAGTTTCTTCTTATTTTTTTTTTTTTAAAGGCACACAGACACATTAGGAAGATTCTCTCTCTAAAAAAACTATCAAATATAAGTAGTTATTATATTATAGACATATGTCGAATTAGACATATTAATCTAGTTATAATTCCCTATATATAACCCATAACTTAGTAAATAAATTGATTAATCTGCCCCTAGACCAAAACTCACCCTCATCCTTGAAACTTCATCTCTGTTGTCGCTTCTACCACTGCCGCCGCCACATCCTCTTCCCCCCATAAATCGTCACTGCCTCTAGATCTTGTAGTCATTATCTACCTTCAGATCTTGCAGCTGCTTGCCTCCAAATCTCATCATCTCTCGCTGGATCTCATTGTCACTCGCCGGATTGTGTCGATCACCTCCAGATCTTGCTTCTGATCATTGCCTCCAAGTCGCATCATTGTTGCTTTCAAATGACAAAAGTATCTACAATAAAATGTAAATGTGTCTAATATACTATGTAGAAGTGTCTACAAAGCAATATAAAATAAATTATTATAATATTAAATTATAATTTAGTTAGCCAGGAGCGATCTTCGTCAATGAAGGAATCCCAGATCTGTCGAACCCAACCGTTTGCGAGATCAGTGAGAAAGATAAACGGGAGAAAGGTAGGACCGATGCTGATCTAGGAGCAAAGGTGAACAAAAACAGAGCCATTGGTGGCCGCCCACTTGAGGAGAAAGAGACGGGTTTGCAAGGTTATTTGCAACAAGAAGAGAGAATTGAGCAGCGGGAGAAAAAGACAAATCAGAATTGGCCATTAGCGAGACAGACACGTTTGATGCGTGAAGTCTGTGAGAATGACAGGTAAACTATCTATGATTGAAGAATAAGAGTAAAAAGTGTTATTTTACCATTTATTTATTTTAGCTAAGGTCACTAATTAGCAACGACATGCCTTCGCTAAATTAGTGACAGCCAGAAGTCACTAATGTGACAAATTTAGTGACTGTTAACCTACATTAAACGTAGCGACAACTTACTTTCACAAAAATATTAACTGTCGCTAACTCACCGATATCATGCTAGTATCAAAAAATTAGTAATCATCGTGTTTGCAAAGGCTAGTTATTGCTAAATTATTAGCTACGAGTAAATTTAGCAACAGCTAACCGTTACTACATCTGGTTTAGCGACAGCTAATATCCGTCACTAAATCCCCTTTTTCAAATTATTTGGTAATTGTTTCTTAGCAAATTCAAATTGTGTCATAATATTTTGAGAGTTGATAGACCATTTAAAATACCAAGTTTCCTATATAAATGGAGTTTCTATTTCAATTCAATCTTTCATATGACTAGGGACTAATACACAGAGAAGTATAAAGATTGGACCAATTTACAATAAAATAGAGATAGGACAGCGGACCAATTTACAATAGTAACTAGAAGTTTAGGACTAATGGTGATTTTTACCCTTTGTTCTACGTCGAATTAGAAACAAACTTCCCCAGAACAAATTAATGCTACATACAGATTGTCCTGGGATAGAAGATGCATGTACACCCAACCAGGAACAATAAATCTATCATTTCCTAAGCGAAATTATCACTGCAAACTTAACCTAGTTTTGGCTTATATATAACAAAGTAAAACTGCTGCATTAACAAATCTTGGGAAATAAATGAGCGCATACCTTACAACATTAAGATCTACTGATCTTGCCAAGACAACAATTCTACAGGCAACAAATACTTGCTAGTACATTTACCCACAATTGCGGGAAAAATGAGCTCCTATAATCGTATGCTACATTAACTTATCCAACTACGCCACATTATCATAACAATGGACTATAATCTCAGAAAGGTAAATAACTCTGTCAACAGAAAGATACAATTCCAGATCCCGGAAACTTGCTTGTACATCCGGCTTTCAAGTGAACTCAAGGCTGAGGGTAGCTTTGGAGTCTCCAATTCCTTAGTAAACCCATCTCGGCAAACCCCAAATCATTAGCACTCCTGATGTTGATCAGTGAGGTGAAGCACCAGCCCCACTCAACCAGATTACCAATTGGATACATTGCCGTCAAATTTTATAGTACAGAAAATACAGTTTCCAGCCGTTGCACAAAATTGGAGAAAAGGAAAGTAATGAAGATTTTCCCCTATCTTGCATGATACTCCTTCTCCACAAAACCAAACATTACCTTCAAGCGATCTTGCAGATTTACGAGAATATTCTTAGCAATCCTTTTCTGGTGACGCGTGCTTTTAAGCCATGCCATTCCAAAATATACCCGAACCTGACATCCCTTAGATCTCGAGGGCAAATCCTCTACTTGAAATTTGACATGGATCTGCACACAAAAGCAGACAAAAGCCAAACATGGGAGGAAAAAATGTAAATCAAGTAAAGGAGAAGTTGCAAAATTTCATATGCATGCGCATTCATACTTACATTAAAATAGTCCCCAAAAGGTACACCGTGGAGGGTCACAACTTCTTCAATAAGCCAACTATTTCTATCAGGGAGTTGGGACTTTTGCTGAGTACTTGTCACCTCTCCTCCATAACGGGATATAAATTTATCAAATCGATAATATGCTTGCCTTTCATATATATCAGCTTTCTCAGACTCCCATGGACTGCAAGAATAGTTGAGACAACCAGCTCTCTCCATAGCCTTACGTTCCAAATCACCCCCGGTAAATAACTCCATGAAGAAACTAGTCTACAATCACCAAAGGCCAAAAGGAAATGGGAAAAGTCCATCAGCAGAATGGAGAATAACGACATAAACAAACCCACACATAGATGGAGAGCGCTTACAGGAACAGGTAGAGCAGCAGAATAGACCTCAGTCACGCTAACATCCTCAAGCCCTAAGAAGGAACCACTCTCCTCAGATTGAAGACCCTTCATTTCTGAATCTGCTTCTACTATTTCCACTTTCTGCTCTGGACTCAAGGATCTAGCTTTCCATAATGCCATGATTGTTCTGTGCAGCATACATAACCTTGAAGTTAAGATAAGACTAATAACACCTTTTCTAAAATTCCGATTTTTGGAAACTTAACATAGCAGGCTTCCCCAGTCTCCTTTGCTAGAGTAATGGAACACAATGCTTTGAAACTTCCATCACTTGCGCATCAGGTCAATATGCACTCTTTCAAAAGCATGTCCAACACTCAAAATAAACATTCTGTTACTATTATCAATTTGAAACCCTCTCAATAGGATCTTGCATATGCGATCTATTTCCTAAAGACGATCTAACTCTCAAATGGAAAAATAACCCTATGCCTTTTTACTGGTATCTTTAGAACTTCCATGAGAGAAATGTAGACTCAAGCTATAACACAAGAATTACACTTCTGAGAGCTTAACCATGTAATGAGGCTGCAATGATTGCTAGTCCTGATAAGTAAAAGGAATGACACCAACTCACATAAACAAACATTGGAAATGCATTACATCAACAGAAATTCAGCAACTATGTAAAAATTGACAAATTTCATGAAGATGAAACAGAATACTCACACATCCTCAAACCTTTTATATACAGGAAGTCAAATTTTTCCTTGGATATTAAAAACACTATAGATAAGAGAACATTTCTTAACATTTATGTTGTGAGAGTAGAAAACTTAAAACCTTGCATACAAACAGCCACAGCAACAACCATCAGTATATAAAATCTTCCCCTTAAGTCAAGAATCACAATGTGCTTAATTTTTAAACACATGCACAAGGGAGATGGAGAACAAGATTTTAAAATTGGCAGATAAAAAAGCATAAAGTGGAAGACATAGAGACCACCAGAATCGAATTCTGGAAAGAGGGAGAAAGAATTTCACTCAAGTTATGGAGTTGTGTGATTATGAGAACCACCTTAGTTTTCTCAACATTAAAAAATCAACTACATCCCATAATTAATTTTAATTATTTCCTATTAAAGGGGGTTAAATAAGTTCTGAAAACTAACTTTAGAACTTTAGGACATAGGCATTAGAACCATATATTTCATTATTTACCTTTGCGCTATGCCAAAAGAAACAAAGGACTGGAAATGGAATTTCAGCCTTCCTTCCTCATCATGAGTCTTTGCCCCATGCCTTGCATCCATACCTCTGCCTGGACGGAGAGTCATTACCATTACTGGACTTCCCATGGAAGACAGTGAGGGAGGCAAAATTTGAATGTCTTCAATATCCTCCCATAGAAAGAAGAATTTTGTCTTGCGTCCAAATAAATTTGCATAGAACCCAATTATTCTTGCTGAAAGAAATAGTCGACCCTGTATATAGACAAACAGCAGATTAATGGGGCAGAAACTGATCTCTACCTAATGATTATATCCCAGAATATTTACCATCTCTACAAAGAGTTTTAAGGACTCTGTTTGTTATTTTCACTGTCATTGTTATAAGAAGATTTCAGAGAGAAAGGAAAAGCATAGTCAAAAGGGAGAACCTGCAGAGGCATTTTGCGTTTCAAGTGACAGGTGAAGTCATTGATAAGAAATTCCTCAGCTGGAAGACCAAAGAGTTTCTGGAAAGCTGAATTAGTTTGTGGCGACCTCACACTTATCTGCAAACATATTATATAAACATGAGAAAACCTAAAATCTCTAAATTCAAGACTTGAATAACTAAATACTCACTTTCTTCCCAACTTCTTTTTCCATCTTAGTCAAATATTCCATAACGACATTTCCACCTCTTGTGTTGTCCAAAAATATTCTAAGGTGCAGCTTAGACTGGCATGCCTGTGCCACCTTCCCTTGTAAAGGAATCCATATATCAGCCAGTTCTGATACATTGGATCTGACAAAGTTGATCTCAGCATGTCCAAGAGATCTAGCTTCATCAAAAGGTCCATCAAAATCATAAACCTCCACATCAAGCACAGAAGGAGGCTCATCCATTGCATTGAATTCAAATATTTCTACAAAGAGCAGAAAAGGTAAGAATCAACTTTCCACCTAAATATGGCAATACAGATTATTTACGCTCAAGATATAAAGAACAGAATAGAACTCACCATTCCACAGAGGATCTGATTTCTGAAACTTAATTGAGCTGGTTCGAGTTTTACCATTGCAAGAGAACACCACATATGGATCACAAAAGCTACCTGAGTCCACAGCTGCTAAATTACTTCCCTCAATCAATGCAACAGTGAGGAGCCACCCATCTCCCTGAGCCTTCACCCCGTGATCACCGCCTGAATTGGGACAGGGAATTTAAAATGAAAAAAAAATAAAAAATAGGAGAACAAGTAAAAATAAAAAACGGCAGATAACAAAAGCCTTTTCAAAATCAAAAGGAAAACAGCAGCTTCTTTTTGAGAGAAGTATACAGAAGGATGTAATTGCAGAGGAAAATTGCACATCCATTGTTAAGGCAACACACACAGAACCACCATATATCCATGATTACCCATATTCTAAATTACTAGACATGTAAATTACTATTCCATGAATTCCACATAAATCAATTTGAAGCACCTTAGTGTTGCCTGTTCACCACAATAGAAAGTGTAACTACAAGATATTAATATACTAATTATCAGATATTAGAGCTATTACCCCTCTGTGCTCTAGCTTGCATGAATCGTGAAATTAAATGCAGTACCCTTTCACATTGAAGAACCAAAACACCACACACAATGAATTCACCAATTGAGTCAGGCAAGTCAAGCCCTACAAATTCTAATCCTTGAATTGGGCTAGGTGCTGTAATCCATATATGGACAAGTGCATACAAGCCCATTAGAATTGTAGAAGCCACAGTAAAATTCATAAAGTACTGTACAGCCAGTTTCCAATCTGACTGAGGCTCTGCCTCCAATGAACTCAAAAGCTGTTCCTTATTTAATCCCATATCCTTGGAATCAACTGGCTCAACCATCTTAGCAAGTAGCGTAGCATAGGACTCAAAGCTGTCCTTCAGACCTTGTCGAGCTCCATTCTCTATCATACTTTTCATCATGGTGCTCTGCAAAAAATTTATTCTCCATGAGACCACCAATCGTGAAGATTGCTCCCCTGATGACAACTCTGGTCCAGGAGTAATGCTGTAAAGAACTTCACACCTAAAGGTGCCCCCATACATGACATCTGGTGTGCTCACACTTGCTAAAACTGAAAAAGCTTTCCCATCAGCTTTTAGATAAGTTTGCTCTTCAGTGGCTTTCACAGCCCTAATTAATTTAGTCGGAGCCTTAATGTAACTGATAACTCTCTTCAAGCCTTCACCACCACTTTCAAATTTCCAAGCTCCTAACTGCAAATCTGTAGAGCCCTGCTCTTCAGCTAGTGACTTAGGAAAAGTCGAGTCAGGTGAAAAGAGCAGAGAGTTTAAATCTGCTGGTGAGACCACATATAATTGATCCAAAAGGACTCCACCAGGTAAATTGCTAGGAATTTCACTTCCCTGATCTCTTGACTCCATGGTTTTCATTCCCTCTTCAAATGAACAATTGGATGGCTGATCCTCCTCCAAATTTTCATCCACTACCTCAAGTCTTGGAGGTTCAACAACATCTGATGAATCAGTACTTCGGAATGAAACAGACTGTGAGAGATCAAGACTTTTACTAGATTGTACTGAATCTGAATTTTTATTGAATATTTGAGCAATTCGACCAGCAAGTGATTTCTGACTAAAAGACTTCTCTTCCTTAGAATGTAGGTTATCTTCTTGTTTCGGAGGTAAATTTGTGTTTAATGGGCTATTCGAGAGAGCTTCACCAGTTATATCACCAGACTTCCTTGACTGTAACAAATTACCACCATTACTAACCATATCCAGGACTGAGTTGTTCTGAGTAAAAGAGATGTCCAGAAGAATTTCGCCTGCAGCTCAGATCAGATAGCAAAAAAGAAAAGAGAATTGTGGTCAGTGCATTATTGACTGATATAGCCAAGCCGTGAAAAGATCCATCGGCAAAATCTGGGAAGACAGAAATTGTTACCCACTCACTCACTCAATGCAGAAGGGAACACAGCAAAACGGAAATACACCTGTATATAGAAATTAACAGCACAAAAGATATGGCAGGATCATATTTTCAACTAACTAAAGCATAAGTAGCACTATGAACCATTTTCTCAGAAAAACCTAAAAGATTTTTAGAGAGAATGAGGAAACTTCGGAGCAACAATTTACAGAAACCAATATTTCAAAACAGGAAGATATTACCTTCTACAATTGTATACATCTAGTCTCGGCGAAAATTTAACAATCACGCAAAAGAAGAAATAGTGACACCAAAACCAATCAATTCGCCACAGAAGACATGCCAAGCTCTATCATTAGCATTATAGTTTTGCCTAATCACTCAGCATTCAGTACGGACTATAATTAAAGTACCCATCAACAGAAAACAGCAGTAGAACACAGGACACAGGAGCATACATCAATAAAAGTCCATAACATCCCATTAACATACCACATTCCTTGTTCTTGGGCTTCTTGTTCTTGGGTTGGAGAGAATACCAAGTGGTTCCAAGAGACTTGCTCTCAGCATCAAAAACCTGCCCAACCGGCACTCTGAGCTGCCCAACGAAGTCATCATTGAAATACTTGTCCTCGTCCAAGACAGATATCACAAGCTCATCGTTCAAATCTTCCACCTTAAAACAGAACTCCTCCCCCCAATTTGGGTTCAAACACTTCTTGATCACTTTCGTTCTGAATTTTTGTTTCCCCAACTGTAACTTCACATACGGATCACTGAGCCCATTCGGGTCCATCGGCGGTATGTTTCTCGCTTCGATTACTCGCACCGACAGCTTCATCCTTTTCCCACATAAAGATGAAATCTTTCTTCCTCACGTCAAAAAATCAAAAGAATCTTCTTCCGCGGGTAATCGAACAAGAAAGAGAACTATCGCAACGGACCAACAAGAATTCGAATAGCATTGAGTACCGAACAGAAGATCAAAGTGGATTTTTAGGCAAAACACGAAAAAAATCGAAATCTTAGGAAACAGTAGAGAAAGATGAAAAATGAAGATTTGTGATCAGTAATCATTAGAGGGAAAAATAAAAGGAGGGACGATGATATGAAACGCGGATAAATTGAAAAGAGAAGCTTGGAGGGAGGAAGAGCCCTAGACCTGGGGACGGTTCAACAAAAATGAAAAAATCTTAAACTGTTTTTGGTAATTACTGGTGGTCAAAACTGGAAACTTGGAAAGCGAGCGCCCTTTTCTTCCGAGTCCAAATCCCCCATTTCATCTCAGACTCATAGTTTGATTTACACGTGCCTCTTCTACAAAAAGTTAACTTAAGTTTCGCACAATTAAGACCTTTTGGCATTAACATTAGCAATTAACGTTAGAATTTTGAAAAATCTATTCAAATGTAGCTTTTAGCTTTTAATTTTAACGTTTTCATTACAACCGTTAAATAAATTATCCAAAACTTTAACGCTAATTTAAAAAACTGTTCTACAACTAGGCATAATCTAACTGATAAACTTGTAAGAAACACCACAAATATGGTCAAGATTTGGACAGGGTCATCTAGCTTTGGCTTTTTACAGTAGCAAAGTGTAGTCAAAGTCCTCCAATTTTTGTGCAGTAGTCACTTCCCCCTAACTTTCTTAATGTACTCCATAAATCCCTACATTTGTAATGTTTTTAAATAAATAATAATAATAATAATAACTTTAACGCTATTTGGCTGTCACTATCAAAGCTGAGCCACTAACTCAACCTTGACCTCTTAATAGAATTTGTGCAAGTTTTCATTTAAGAGAGATTGTGTTCTTTCTTTCTTACTTCTTCATCTTCGTCTTTTTACCCTACAAATTCAAATAAATAATCAACTTCAGCCTTTAATGATAAGGGTCTAACAAAAAAAATGACTTGGTAAATTCAACATAATAGTGAAGTTAACCGCTTTGGATCTTTTATTAATCAACCTCTATGAGGATTCAATAGGTTGACTCCAATGGGCGCATCATGCGAGAGCCCATGATGCCATCAATGGTGAAATCATGGTCGGATAAGTTTGCTACAGAATTAAACAATCCAAAAAGATGATATTAGCTTATGCTTGGGGAACAAATTCAACAACCACATAATCCATAGATGCACACATACGAGCCATCAAATAGAGCCCTTATACCCTACAGAACTTGCTTACCGCTACACTTGTTCAACAAATCATTTTTTTTTTCCTTTTTTGTTGTTTTCTTGAAGATATATTAAATTGATCCAAGGTAGTCCAATGTCATTTGCTTGTAAAGATGATGATGATGATTTGGGCTTGACACTTTTTTAGTACTGTTGATTGAATCAATAGGTGAATTTAAATTCTCAATCGTCAAAGTTAAAGTCATCATAAAATTGTCAATGATTTTGAAAGATTGTTATAAAGATTGTTGTAAGAGGACTTGGTTGTGCCAGATGGATAGGGTGTCACCATCGTAAAGCAATTTCAAACTGAAGGTGAATTCATGAAAGGTTCAATGCAACATAACTTGTGGAGCTCTGGTGAACTCGAAAGCTTGGCCAAGCCGCATTAAGTTAATCTGAATGCTTGGGGTGTCGGAGCACCTGGCGATAAAGATAGATGATTAGACTTGGGAAATATCATTCATAGTATTAAAAAAGATAAAGTATAATAAAAGATACGTGTATGCTTTTGAATGAGTGGTAGATGAGGTGAGTAGGAGGGAAATATGGGGTAGAAGATTTGGACCTTTCTCTTGCCTGCAACTTGTAGTGAGTTGAGCTCTAATTGCAAGTTTGGTGTTTGGCACTCTAATTTTAATTAATTCTTTGATGGGTACACTTTAATTAATGTTAATCCTCCTAATTTGATATGTAGAGGAAACCTGTTCTTTTAACTTTATGACTTTAGCCTTAAGGTTAAGGTTAGCCCTAAGACCTTTGTTTTCTTCCAAAACAAGCTATGTTTTTAGTAGAATGTAAAATTTTATAAGTACTACTTACGTAAGTCTTGCTTATGTCGTACGACACAATCCTAAAATACAGAATTTGATAACTTAACTTTAATTCTTAAATCAAACAATCACATCACTCATTTACAAAATCATGCAAATTACTATTCTACCACGAGCACTTAAAAATCCCAATATTCACAAATCTCCTCTAAAATTCCCCATTAGCCAATCATGATTCTAAAAAATTCAACCACCCCTAATCTATCTCTCTAGTCATGATTCTTTAATCATCTTCCAAAACCCACAACCAAACTGCAGCCAATCACCATTTTTAGTGCCATTAACAACATTTGAAGTGCAAGAAACCAGTAGTAGAGCCACTGTTATGTCGATTTCTTTTTCTGATCTCCTTCACCAATCATTCACTCACTCTTATGATTTTGAGCAAAATCTGCAAATTTTAGCATTAGAATTAGTGACACATCTCTATTTGACTTTAAAAAATCTATAAAGGTATGAACCTATGACAATCTCTATCTGTCCAATAAAAATGACAAGATCTAAAATGTGTGTGTTGTATGAAAGAAGTTTACAATATACCTTCCCAAGCTTAATTCAAAACTCATTCTCAAGTGTACAATGTCAATGAGTTAAGTGTCAAACTATGGTAAACTCAATTTTAGCTAGAGCAAACGAACAATGGAAAAAGGAAATAAAAAGCTAAACTACCAAAATTATAAAGCACCCAATTACTGACCCAAACAAACATAACCAAATATACTAAACACATATAGATACAAAGTTTCTAGGGTGTGTTATCCAAATAATTTGTTATATACATATACCTTTAACACAAGTCTTTTAACTATAATTAACCATTACCCACAATATATATATTACCTTTCTTCTGACCTAGGAAATCTCCCTCAAGTGTTTCCCCTAAATTTAGCAAGCTATTTAACATAACTAGCCAACAAATAATGAGCTTATTCAATCATAAGTAAAAAGAGCTAATAAATGGAAACAATTAATAGGCTCATTCAAGCCAAGTTAAAAGAGCTAATAAATGGAAACAATTAATGGGTTATCTATTTATGAAAGGACATTAATGCATTTTTCTTACCAAAATGGTAAGACACATGGGTCAATAGTCACCCATTAAAAACCCCCCTAAAGTTTCTTATATTTTTGGTCTTTCCTACATGACATAGAGTGAAAATATTAGCAACGTTAAATGAATGCACGATGAAAAATAAAATAAATAACTTAGACATATCAGAAGAATTAAAAGACCAAATGATTAACCTTTTATTATCAAATTCGAATCTGAACCTAATCAAGAAAGATCAAGTACTCATTCTAAAACTCTAGAAATTAATGAACTTTACAGTACTTCTAAAAAAGAAGAGGAAGAAGAATACTCTGAAATCAAAGGTTGTGGATTTGAAAAATGTCAATGTATAGACATGATTTCTTCTAATAAATAAAAAATTCTTAAGTTAATCTTAAAAATTGAAAACCCTGAAATAAAGAAAGAATCATTAGAAAAATTAAAAAATTTAATAATTCAAGAAGAAACTCCTAAGGCTGAATTAGAACCTTATGAATTTTCAGAAATCCTAGAAAGACTTAAAAAAGAAAAAAAATCCAACTCTACAAGATCTTCATAATGAAGTAAAAATAATAAAACAAGAAATTAAAGAATTAAAAGAAGAAAATCAAAATTTTAAACAAAAAATATTAGAATTTGAAGTCCAAACCATTTTAAGTTTAGAAGCCAAAACAAAAAATAAAGGAATAAAAATTCAAGAACAAAATGATGAATTCATAAATCTAATATCAAAAATACATTATCATAAATGGTACGTTTCTATAAACTTAATAATAAATAATGAATATTTTGTTAAAGCAATAGTATTAGTACATACAGGTGCAAATCAAAATTATATTCAAGAAGGATTAATTCCCACTAAACATTATGAAAAAACCACTGAAGAACTACATTCTGCTAATAGTTGAAAACTAAATGTTAAATATAAAATAAGTAACGTTAAAGTATGCAATAATGAAATATGCTTCAAAATGCCTTTTATTTTAGTTAAAAATCTTAACACTAATATAGTTCTTGGAACTCCCTTTATTACTTCACTATATCCTTTTAACATAACCTCTTTTGATATAAAATTGAATGTTCTAGGAAGAGAATTAATATTTCCTTTCACCTTTCTTGTTTAAGAAAAGAGTATTAAAATACTATAAAATTCATATATTCAAAAAATAAACATGATACAAAGCAAAGAAAATCATTATAAATTCTTTAAACAAGAAATCAATTTTTTACATTTAGAAGAAAAATTAAATAATTCAGACATTAAAAGAAAGAATAAAACAAATTGAAAATCAATTTTTTTTCAGGATATTTGTGCATCTATTCCAGACAATTTTTGGAATAAAAAAAGCATATAGTAAATCTATCATATATAAAAGGATTTGATGGAAAAAAAATGCCAACTAAATCTAGAGCAATTTATATGAATGAAGAGTTAGAAAAACTTTATATAAAAGAAATTGCAGAACTAGAAACAAAAGGATTAATTCAGAAATCAAAATCACCATGGTCATGCTCTACTTTTTATGTAATACATGCTGCTGAATTAGAAAAATGTGTTCATCGATTAGTTATAAACTATAAACTATTAAATAAAGTTTTAGAATGGATAAGATACCCTATACCAAATAAATGAGATTTACTTAAGAAATTGCATAATGCTAAAATATTTTTAAAATTTGATATGAAATCAGGATTTTGGCAAATTCAAATTAATGAGAAAGACAAATATAAGACAAAATTTAATGTTCCATTCGAACATTATGAATGAAAAGTAATGTCATTTGGATTAAAAAATGCTCAATCATAATTTTAAAATATTATGAATGATATTTTAAATCCTATTCAAAGTTTCTCTATAGTATATATTGATGATGTTTTAATCTATTCTGAATCCTTGAATCAACATTTTTAACATTTAGAAAAGTTTTATAATGTAATCAAAGTTAATGGATTAGTAGTTTCCCAAATAAAGATAAAATTATTTCAAACACAAATTAGATTTTTAGGACATAATATAAATCAAAGAATGATAACCCCTATATCAAGATCATTAGAGTTCGCTTCTAATTTTTTCGATGAAATTAAAGATAAGAATCAATTACAAAGATTTTTAATATGTTTAAATTATATATCAGATTTCTTTAAAGATATAAAAATAATTTGCAAACCATTATACCAAAGACTAAGAAAAAAACCTCCAGCATGGACAGAAGAACACATGAAAATTGTTAAAATAATAAAATAAAAAACAAAAGTTCTCCCTTGTTTAAGTCTTCTCAATCCCAATGCCTTTTTAATCATTAAAAGAAATGTTTCTGATATCAGCTATGGTGGAATTCTTAAACAAAATTTTCCTGATAGTTCTCAAGAAAATCTAATACGATTCCATTAAGGATTTTGGAACAATGCTCAATTAAATTATTCAACTATCAAAAAGAAAATTCTTTCAATGGTATTATGTATGTTAAAATTTGAAGATGATTTATACTTTAAAAAAAAATTATTAAGAATAGATTGTAAGTTTGCTAAAGAAATATTAGAAAATGATGTTAAAAATTTAATATCAAAACAAATATTTGCCCAATAGCAAGCTTTATTGAGTAATTTTGATTTTGAAATAGAACATATTAAAAGAACTTCAAATAATCTTCCTAAATTTTTATCTCGTGAATTTTTATAAGGTAAATTCAAGAAGCAATGAATACAAATCAACTTACTCCTAATCAAAAGAAATTGAATAAGAATTCTTTTGCATCTTTGGTGCAAAAATCCAATGATTCAAAAGCTTCACCTTCCAATTATTTAAAGGTAGTCAAAAGTAATTCAAAAGAGATTATTAAATCTCTATCTTTGACTAAACAGTCTCCTACGTATTATACAAAGACTAATCCTTTATTTATATTGATTATAGAACCTAAGTACTTCCATACTCAGCATACAACGATTCAAAATAACTTTAATCAAATTTTTAAAAAGGTTTTTTTAGATGATATGATGTATCAACTAGAACATCCTTTCAAAACATGACAATTTTATGAACAAGTTCTGATTGATACTAATTTGGTTGAAATCACTTATACTTTTGATAAGAAGGACTCTTCAAAGATCTCTTATTCAAAATGTAGAATTTTAAAGGTATTAAACCCATTTGATTTTCAACAACCAATTTGGTCTAATAAGAAGTTTTCAGTTAACTCAAAACCACCATCTTATACATATTATGATTTCATTACAGCATGGTATAATGCCTTTTATATTTGCAATTACACTTATTCTTGGTTTTTCTATTTTAATAAAAACTTGTCTCATAATTTTCCATTGGTTTTGGTTTTGGTATGATTCATTCAATTTTATCCGAGAAGCTTTACCTCAAAAAATTAAATTTGGATTTAATGAATATTTAAAAAAGTACGCAAACACGATTAAACAATATGATCAATTAATGAATTTCTTTATAACCTTCAGCATTCTTTGGATAGTTTCATGGACTTTCATTATTAATAAAGATCATATTGGAACATCCCAATTCTCAGTTTTCCTATGACTCAAGAGACTGTCATATAATGGCTCAAAAGTAGACCAACTAATGCAATGATTAAAAAAAACACCAATGAGTAATGACCACCTTACTTTTTTTACTAATAAGTAAAAAATTCAAGGATAGCTGGCTTCCACTTCTTCAAAGTCTGAATACAAAAAAACTCATCAAAGAACTAGTTTATCAAGTTGATTTGGATTCAAACAAAAAAGATGATATGTCTTCCACCTCCTTAAAACAACCAAGTTCTCATTATGAAGATGATTGTTATAATATGGAGTTCGTTCAAGATCCATATGCTAATTTCAAAGGAGATTTATGATTCTAGAATTATGGACAATTTCTAAAGAGCTGCAAGACCAGATATTTGCTCAAAAGTTTTATCAACCCTATCAAAAATCATCTGTTTCACACAAGGAATCAAAATGAAAAAAAGATGAATGATAGAAAGATAAAGTCTATAAGCTTTTCTCTATCTAATCAAAATAAGACATACACCAAGACTATTGACAAAGCAAAGAACAAGTTACGGCTATAAATTGATCATCTCTAAAAATATCAAAACACACATCTCAAAATGTTCTCTAGAAAAGCCATGCAAGAAATATATACTGCTGAAATCACTCTAATGATATTACATAATCATCATTCAGCACAAAGGCATCAATGTTTGAAATACAACATGATCTTTTTATCAGGACAAGCTATTGGCGGACATATGATACTCCACACCAACAAACAAATGGTACGCAAAGACATTATTCTGAAGAAAAGTTTTTTAGTTTACCAGAGGAAGAAAAAGATCAATAATGGAGAAGATAAACACTCAACTAACAATAATTTAATCAACATCAGTAGTGATGTTATCAATTAATAATGGAGTGAAAGACATAAGCCATGATGTCATTCAAATTTCAAAAGTTTTAAGTCCGGGACTTTTCTGCTTATAAATAAGCTTCAAATATATGAATTAAGGCTGACTATAAATCATCCACTTTTCAATCTCTCTCTTCTTTGTAAAATCTTGTATGTGTGTATGTATGTGTGTGTGTGTATGTGTATACCGGGTGTAGAGCCGAACTAATGGTAAGTTGTCTTTTTTATTTTTTTTTCCTTTTATAAGGGTTTGAGGTATTGGCTACTTGCTAGATAAACATTGTTGCTTTGATAAGGGACACGTTGCATGTTTTAGCCCCCGGTGAGTTGATGTGGTGTCAATAGGGAAAATGCATGAACAAAGCATGGTGTTGCAGGGGAAATTATATTGAGACATACATGGTGTGGAGATGAAGTGGTTATAATGATCGACTGACAAAATCAGGCTTACATTATGTCAAATTTGGTTTCTCAAATATGTGAAATAGTGGGTGCTTGAACCGTAACAATTCAGGGGGTGATGACATGGTGGATTAGTAGAGGCTGGAAGAGGAATATTAAGGAAACAATTTGGTTGGTTTTGTATGTGAGGTGTTTCTTCTAACATTTGTTTCTACGTCATAACTGATTCCTTGGTTTTATCCTTCTTAAATTTTTCAGTTTAATGAGTTTGTGTGCTGCCAAAACAAGCCGAACAAGGCTCTTACAGAGGTACGCGATCTTGCACACCGAGTGTTTGAGAGAATGTAGAAGGGAGAACAAATGCACGTGGGTTGAGATCAACCCACTGGGAAGCAAGAGAATAACTATTTCGAGGTGCATTGCCTCATTGAACCGTGAAAGGCCTGGTGTGAAGTGAGGTGAGGCAAGGTGAGGCTTAGTTTCAATTTTGTTCAGGGGTTTAGATGCTGTTTTCAATGGTTTAGCTAGGTCATAATTGCAATTTTCTTAGGTATGAATTTGAATATAATAATAAATGCACAACCAATATATAAATAAACAAACAAATAGACATAAATGAACAAATAAATAAATGAATATAAACAAGCAATAATTGAACTGTTTGTTCACGTAAATGAACAAATGAGACATTGTTCATGTTCATTCATTTAACTAATTGAACAGAAAAATTTATTCGTGTTCATTCGTTTAACTAAATAAATGAATATAAATGAACTCCTGTTGAATGGTTCATGAACAGTTCACTAAATGCTCTGTTTGTTTACACTTTTTTTATTCTGTGCCTCATTTCGTACCCTTTTTTTGTAACTATGTTTTTGTGTCATTTCTTTCATGAATTTGGAAGAAAAATCTCTTCTTTTTTATTATTTGCACTTTCTACTTTTATGTTTAAGCTAAAGCAACCTATTTTTTATGCACTTATCAATTTAGGATTGAGCTATGCACGTATTTTGAATGCTTCATGAGCACCCCAGTCTAGGTACTCTCAACACTTTGGTGTGTACAAGTTTCTAGCTTTGATTATTGCTTTTATCTTTTGTTTTAGGGTTTCCAAAGTTTGTGTGGTTTTCCTATTTCAAGTTCTTATACTGTAATTTAAATGGTATTATTCTCATGTTTTATACATGTGCTTTCCTCATATTTTTCTAGGGAAAATTATAGAAACCCTTATGATGGTTTGACCTAATCTACACTTTGTCCCTTTTTTTTAAACACCTTCAAACCATTTCACCTATATACTATTTATATTTATGAACAACGAATGTTTATATACTGTAAGATTTTTTTGTGATATATAAAAAAATAAAACGTTCGCTACTAAAAATCCCACAATGGAGCGCAGGCATGTGCTAGTTAAGCCATAAAAAGCAAAAGCCAGCACTTTTCTTCCTTTTATAAGTAGGGGTGTAAACGAACAAAACGTTCGGTAAACCGTTCATGAATTGTTCAGCATGAGTTTTTTTATATTCATTTATTTAGTTAAACGAATGAATATGAACATATTTTTCTATTTGATTAATTAAACGAACAAACACGAACAAGATTCTGTTCATTTATTTACGTTCATGAACCATTTGATTACTATTCCTTTATGTTCATTGATTTATTTGTTTGTTTATGTATATATTAGCTATACATTTATTACTATATATATTTTATATACATATATTTTTATTAGTGTCTACTTACTCTACACCCATACATGATTATGTCCCAATCTCCCATAAATTAATCTATTATTTTTATTTCTTCAAATATAATTAGTCATTTCCTTCACAACGTGAACTTGCTGCAACATCAAGCTGAACTTCATAGCTCTTACCCATAATCTCTTTCACCATCATCAATTGGTCCGTCAATTATCACTAGACTCGTTCCAATTTAGATTGGTGGTAGCCATTAACTTTAATTGTTCGTGTTTGTGTTCATGTTCGCTTATTAATAAATGACCGAACACGGACAAAGAAGTTGTGTTCATTTATTGTTCATGTTCGTGTTCATATTCGCTAAAAGTTAAATGAACAAATATAAACATCTTTTGTTCGTGTTTGTTCGGTTCATTTACAGTCATATTTATAGGCCCAATACTCACCTTTTCACTAAATGCTTTTAATGCCATCAACCATTTGATTACAAATATGGAAGGGTATTACTCGCAAATGAAATGTATTTTGCGGGATATTTTAGGAATTTAAATATAAAAAATGGAGAATCTCGCATTAAGAAAGGAAAAAGTGACACATGTTGCTCTATTATTAGCCGTGTTATGTGAAAAGACATTTTCCTCCTTAATTACAAACACACATATAAAATGTTGCAACAATTGTCAAGAAGAAAATTTTTATAACCAAAAATAGCTAATCCTGGTACATCAGGCACTTTACTAGTTTAATGTGTGACATTAAATTAAGCTTACTGATGTGCAATTTTTAGCCTGGTACATTTAGCTTGAAACTGTGTGTACTATTCAATGAATGGTAAAACTTGTTGTCTTACAATATATGAATACTATGTACGAAAGTAGACAAACAACAGTAATGAAAGTTTTATATTAAAAGATAGAAATAATATGAGAAAGTTGATAAAATATTTAGTGTAAAAATGAGGTTTAATCATTGACCAAAAAACCAAAGAAAACTCTTGGAACTAAAAAAGCAAATAGAAAGATTTTAGGTATTCACAATTTAACCATTAACTTAATAAAAATAAAAATAAAAAGGCAAGGCCAAATCAACCCAAACATACATAAAATCAGGAAAAAAATGACTGAAGTTTTGCTTTAGAAAATAATAATAAATAAAATAAAAAAACATTTGGGGAATGAGAAAGAAAATATAAAGACTGTAGAAATTTAAGGTTCAATAATTGACTTAATAAAAACTGAAAAAAAAGATAAAAAAAGATAAATTGCTAAAGTGGGATTAGTTCAAACCATGAACAAAACAACAGGCAAACCACAATGACTAAGGCTTTCTGTTATAATATAGTAATAGAAGAAACAAAAAAAAAAAAATTGGGCACCAAAAGAACAAATGGAAATACTCTAGGTATTCAGTTTGGGGAATAAAATGACAAATAAATAAAACTAAAGGACTGAATAGAAAAGAGTAGCAATTTAGGAACTAAACATGCATTTAAGTCAAATAAAACATGAAACATTTAAGTAAAATAAAAGGGTAAATGGCCCATATTGTTCGCAAGCTATTAGGGTAAATGACCCATATTGTTCGTAAACTAAATTATTGCTCTCATAGTTCTGCCGTCATAACATGTGTTAAAAAGTGACAAAAGTTGGGTAAATTGCACAGTCAATTCTAATGTTTGGTAAACTTTTCCTAAACTTTTTTATATTAAGACTTTTAAGTCTTTTTTATTTTTTAAGGCTTTTTTTTTTGTCTTTTTTTCTTCTTATTTCTTAGGGATTTGTTTTTGTTGATTTATCAAAAAAAACCTATATTGATTATTACTAAGATTTATGGAACATTTTCCAATTTTCAAAAGCATATAGAATCAACATAAAACAAGGAGGTGAATAATTGGAAGCAATAATCGTTGGGAGGAATCAATTTCCCCAAGACAAACTCATCCATTCTACTCTTACTCTCATGATTTCTTTCTCTTTCTATTATTCTTACTGCTGCTCTTGTTGTACTTCACCTGCCTTCGAGTTCCCAATTCCATACTTGACTTTTTATTTCTTTTATGTTTTTAATGTGTTTTTTTTCTTAATACTCAAAATTATTATTACAAAAAGGGACACCAACATAATTTTTATCTAATCTAACAAACACTACTCATATACTACATATTACCTAAGTAATTTATAAAAATGAATATAAAAAGGTAAAAACCCTAATGCTACTTTTTCTTAACCATAATGCTAAATCATCTGCAACAAATGATAGGATTCTAATACATGAAACAAAGATAAAATGATTTTGATGCAAGAATTTTTTTTTTTTAAAAAGCATGCTTCTAAATTTCAACTCGCCTTACTTGCCGAGGATTATTAAAGTGGGTTCCTCGCTATACCCTTGATTATCTAAATCTTTATCTCCAAGCTTGAGCTTTGGAAGTGTAAAATTGGATAAGGTCAAATTTGTGTTTTCATCATTCTTAGAGATTAAGTTCGGGGCTCATGGAGAGGGAGTAGAAGCAAAAGAAAGAAAAGCAGCCTTCATCCCTTTACCATATCCTGATGTGATCTTCAATGGCTTAGAAATGAAGATCTTTCTTTCCAATTGGTGATCTTTCTCAATAACAAAAAAATGACATCTCTCATACATCTTTGTGATGTTAGAGAGCTTTTTGTGGGCATGACAAAAGGTGAGAGTAGAAACTTTCCTCAGGTGATCATTGCAGATGGACTGGTTATAGTAAAAATCAGGGTCCCTATGGACAAGCATGTGATCAATTCGCTTGCAAAGCAAACAAAGGGTCTTAAGTTCAAAGACTTTTTTGGCTTCGTATTTTTCTCCACCTCCCAGGTATTTTTTCCTATGACTTCCCAGTTCAACTATGGACAATGGCAAGGGAGGCATGGCAATTTTGATGTTGGTAGGGTAGACGGAGATTAAGTATATACATTTTATATCTAAACTAGAAACCCATAAAGTTTTAAGACTAAATAGAAAAGTTTCTCAAGTATTAAGAGTAATTGTGTAATTTCCTCCCAACTTCCATTATTTTTTAACATATGATATAATGGCAAGACATAAATACAACAATTCATAATTTTAAGATAATTAAATAATATTAAAAATAGTTTAGGGACAACAAGTGTCATTTAATTAAACATGAAACAAAATGAAGACATGAAACAAAATGAAGTGGAAAACTATTGATACATGTCCTTAAAAAAGTGATTGCTTTTTCAAAGGCGACAAAGCTTAAGAAAATGATTACCTCTAGGAGAAAAGTGATCAGCCTGAAAAAAGCAACGGAAACTGTTGATGAACAATGAATTTTGTGCTACTCACGGTTTTTACAGGCTAGTATTAGCCTAGTCAAAGTCAGATTATAGAATAAGAGATGGCATGCTTTCTCACTAGCAAAGTCTCACATCTCTCCCGTCTTCTAGTGATATCGAGATTGGATTTTAGACGCGACCTTTTTTTTTTTTGTGTCAACGCTAACGAGATGGCCTGTTATGATGACAGACATATTTTAGCCATTTCGGTCTTAGCCACTTATTCACAGCAGGTCTCCCAAATCTTAGTTGGGCCGTAGGAGATAGATGGTCTCGATCAATCTCTTATGATGATGGACAGTGAGCTTGGTAAAGTTTTTTTTTTTTTCTTTAAGAGAATATTAGACCCCTACTATTTTACAACATGCCTGAAAATTAGTTTTTTATTAACCATATACGTAATAAGCATGATTTGGGTAACTTAAAGAAACAAGAAAAAAAGAAAAGAAAAAAAAAAGCATGATTGCGTAAAACAAATACACAATGAGGTAACCCTCAATTACATTGACCTAATATTTTCTTCATGGTGAAGCCCGGATCTGATTCCAGAACATTTGTTTGAACGTTTTTTAAGTAATTCTTCCAAAAAGGTCATGATCTTATTTTCCCATCACTATAAAAAAGACTTTTTTTTTTTTTTTTGAGGAACCATAAAACTGGACTTATCTGCTTGACAAATGAACAAATTCAATCTAAAAAGAAAATCTCCCAAGTAACTCCCAACTCAACAAAGAAGGGAGAGTTGAGAAAGAGAATCTAGAATCAGAAGCTGCGCGGCAGAACTTACATTTTCTATGCAACAGAAGTTACACCTACAGCCAAAGACCATACAGCCAATCGCCCAAAATTTTACAAATCAACAACATACCGGAAAGACGATTTGGACGGTAAAAAAATACAATGAATTTGTTGCGGAACCGGCGTCTCCTAACTCCGAATGACGCAATGAATGGTCAATTTAACAAGAGAGAATTATAGGATATAAGCCTCACCAAGTGAATCAAGATCAGATAATATCAGCTCCTGTTTTAGACTTCTCTTGCCGCAAAAATGCCAATATTGAAAGCATAAGCAATGTGAATCCATTCCCAGCATTTTCTGCTGCCCATCTTGGCTATCCCTTCACCAGGGTGTCTCCACGTAAATATACAAAAGTGGCATCCATGGGGCGAAATTTTTATACAACAGTTGTTTACAACACCTCTTGTTGAACATTCCTCTTTTCTTCTGACCTATGACGAAACAACTTTGCTACTTTTCGTCTCTCACAATCCTGTAACGGAAACAATAAATTGCAATTATCACCTCTTCTTCAAGAAGTACCATGGTTGTTGTGGCAGTTAACATCTGACCAGTTCAAATATTTTACAGGTGCTATCTAGAAATTCTCACCTTGAACATGTTTAGGTAAAAGGGCTTGCCAGGATTCATCCTTCTCAGTTTCTGGTATGTATATGCAAAACTAAGCTGATCACGGGGTGTGAACCGGTCAACTTCATTGAACCAAAGACATGAGAACAAATTTGACATGGGAGTATGCGCTCTAACAATAAGGGATCCTTCTGGAACATCTGTAAACACAAAAGAACATTGCCAAAAAATCATAAATGCAGGCTGCCCATATGCATGCATGTGAATTGATGTATTTGCACTTATGTGTCAATTAAGAAGCCTTACTGCTAGGAAGTAGCTTTTCAGGATCTGAAGCATTGAATCGTTTGAGTCCGTCAGCCTGGTAGAATGCAAATTGTTCATCAATGACTGTGTGATTATACTTGTTAAGCTTCTTGTTTTGTGCAACCTCTTCCCAAACACAATGTCGGTCATAGTGATTAGAAATTGCATATTCATGGCCTTTGCGCCACAAGAAGTATTCCAAAATGAGTAAAGGATCAAGCTGGAGGCGCAGTTTGCTATCCAGCCAAATTGAGTACCTGAAACCAAAATAGCAGGAATTGAGTGCTGAATGGCAGAACCTAACTGAAGATCGGGTAAAAGACAAGTGAAACTAAAGAATTCAAAGAATGGAACCCCCTCTACCCAACCAGAATCATGTACACAGGAACCTGAAGTTCCTGAATATTGTTGAGGAGAGAGACTGACCTACTGGACATTGGGTTTACTTTCAACCTATATATTATCCGTCCCTTAGTAATGATTAAAAATACTAAAATACGGAAATGGAGCAGTTGACGGATTAGATTAAACAAATACACAAAACTGAAGCAACCCATATATCCAAGGGAGGATGGTGTATGATAGAGTCAATATCAGAAACAACAAAATTGATACAAGCTAGGAAATATGGTTTCTGTTTCTCAGACACTAGGCATACAGGCATATGCTTCTCTCTGTTCTTATTAGTTAGTGCTTTAAGTCCAAGAACAACCATCTTAAAGAAAAGTTTGAAAATGTTCGCCTTAAACATACAGCAGACAATACATTCTGGGTCTTCCGCTCCACCTTCAAATGCTTGCTTATTGGCAGCATTCAAACAAAACACAGAAGCACAGAATGACATTTTCTAACATAGAGCTTAATGATTTTTACAGTAAAGATAGGTCAGAAAATTTTACAGTATAGAGCAACTTACCTACACGGAGGGTATAATCTCCTAATCTAAAGTTTAACTAGATAAATTCACACCTTGCAGAAGGAAACAACCGATGTGGCAACAGCTTTGGTATCTTCCCTACTCTTCGCATATCATCATATGGTAGATTTTTTACAACTACTATCCTCCACAATCCAATAAAACCTGATCTATCGGGTGATTGGCCTTCTGATGAAAGTGTTTGCAGTGTGATTTGGTCCATGAACATAACAAAGCAGACATTTTTCCTTGACAATCGAGTGACCTGAAAACAACAAAAACCAAGAATCAGCAGGTATTTGAAATTTGAATCGCAGGAGCAAATATTGGTATGTACACAGAAAAACACATCCAGGAAAGATCTTCAGCAATTGACAACAGAGATTAAAAGAAAACATATTTGCTATACACAATTAATTTTTTATTAAAAAAATTCAGCTCAAGGGTCGCAGCCATAATAGAGTGTAGAAAGTGATTGTGTCTTAACTTGTTCAAAACTTAAAAAGTATCACTATAAACAATAAATAACACCCACAAATGACACCCCTAACTGACAAGCAGTAAAGTTCTGTGCAATTTTTCAGGAAATCCCTAACTAAAAGGGATAGAAGAAAAAAGGAGCTTATTTTCCATTTTGTGTGCCGGGATGCAAAAAACAACAACCACTTTAGGTGCATAGGTAAGTTGGTTAAAATTTCTAGCAATATGCACTATGATACACCAGAAATATCAGGTCATTACAGCCTTCTATGCTTGATATATTGGTACATACAACACAATTTTATATTTCAAACTGAAATTAGTAAATTAAGAATAATAACATTTTTACATTTTAAGAATACACATCAAATGTGGAAGCTTCAAATGATGTATAATGAAAGCTAACAAAATAGAGATTAGGAAAGCATGTCATCTCTTTCTCTGAAAGTATGCTGTATCTAAACTATTCAGGCACAAGACTGTGTTAGACTAATCCATACCATTTTACTAACAGGTAGCCTCAATCGGTCTGAATTTCCAAAGATGCAAGAGATAACAGCAATATGGCACATGCTGATATAGTTCGTGTCATCTTCTGTCAAGTCAAATCCAGTACTGGAAGATCCCTTGGGACCTTTAATAAATCCACAGTTTATTCTCTGATCATGTGCGACAAAAGAGCTTTCTTGCTCTTGTAAACTCCGATGCCCAGAAAATCTGGGCTCCCATTGTCCTACACCTTCTTGTTTTCCCTCCATTTCAGTATACTGTAAGGAAAATCTCACAAACTTTCGGGTTTCAAGAGGTTCTACAAGTTGTACTGTAGAATTTAATAACAGCATCTCACAAGAGTCTGAAAAAGTTAACATGGAATATCAGGTGAAAGAAGATAATGCAATAGTAAATGCTTACCATTTAGCAAATATACATGTAAAGAGGAACTTAACTCCTTTTGCAACACACACTAAATTGAATGAAATGAAGTACAAGTTTCTATATTCCCAAATGAGATGATTCTCCATTTCTGTACAATATCCAGTCCTATAGTAGGTTGTGGTGAAGATTGTAACAAAAAAATCTTTAACAGAATAATCTATTCCGGATTTGCCACAAGGAACCAATGGACATGCATCATTTCTCCTTCATTGAAGCTACCACAAAGGTAGGTGTGAAAATTACTTATGAAAAAGGAACCAGCCTCATTTTGAGATAAGATGGATGTATCACAACTTCATATCACAATATGTCACCTGTTTTGTAAATCTAGTGTTTTATAAATCCTAACTCAGGTAAGTTTGCCAATAAATGGTTTACAGAGGCATCATTAATGGGTTGTGCACATGTAATGTCAATTGATAGTTCTTACACAGTAACCAATTTTTTTTTTCTCCCTTTAATCTGTGAAATACTGGTGCATACAAATACCATTGAAAAAATAAAGTCCATCAAAGTTACCAGAAACTTACGGCGCTTTGATTTTCGCTTTGGATCTGATCGTGAGGTTTTTGCTGATTTACTACCACGGGAACTGACACGATGAACATTTCCATCAACAGCACCTAAATCTTGAGCCTTCTTTGATAATTTGGACGCTTTCTCATCGTCTTTGGTGATAGGCAAACCCTTGATTATACCATGAAAACTCAAAGACTCACTTTCATCTTCATCAGTAATTCTTTTATTATCCATTCTGGTACCTTTGTCAGAACTAGAATCTTCATCGTCATCAATTTGGAAATCAGCACCATCAATATCATCATTATAATCATCACCACCCTCCTCCCCATGCATCTTAGAGCTGCTTTCACCCAACATCTGATTGCTATTCTTGTTCACCGTTCCAGAAGAACCCGAATTATCCAGAGAAGCCTCATATTCAGCTTCATATATTTTCAACTCATTGCGTCCAGCTTCATTGTATAACCCAACAACCCTGTGATCAGATCCTTTAGTAGGGTCAAGAGGAGCCTCATTATTCCTGAACTTGCTGTTGACAGAAGAATGCTTGTCAAGAGACTTGGCCCTAGAATCTAAGCTATTTTGCTCAACTGAATCTTCATCATAATCATTGTCCCTTCTTCTATCATCCCTATCCCAATACCTTGAATCTCTCCCGTGCGCTGTGGAACCATGGCCAAATTTGAGGATTTTGTGAGTGTTCGTACGTGTAACGTTCGCAACAAAATCCGGATCTTTCCTTGAATCCTCATCTTCAGAACTATAACCATTTACTTCTGCATCAAAATGCATATGACTATTAGATGCTCATTCATGTCTAAAAGAAAGTGGATACTAACTAATTAGTGTGTGTTTTTTTTAGCTATGATAACCAGGAGTAATTGAAACCTTAAAAGTAACTGTGCAAACTATTCGGTCCAATAAGAGAACACGGGACTGCATTGTCATGTTGCTTATTACTTAGCACAAAGACTCAGTTGTGGAATCGCCATGTCATGCAATCTAAATCATACAATCTAACAGAAATTTGTCCATCACCATATGGATCTTGCAATTAACATAAATGTTAACATCATTATCCCAAGTAAGACAGTTTCATTCATAACTCTTAAGAGTATGCAAAATTTCATAAATGAACAAGAGCGATCATCACAAATGGAGTCCTTGAACACGGCATCTACAGGCCAGCCTCAACCCAATCTCAATAAAATTCAGCAGCCAAAGATCCATCAAACATTCGTCAAATTTTGGATCAAAAGTTAAGTTCCTTCTCGATGTCGGTGTAATGTTTTGAACCTAAGAATTTTAGTCACCAAATAAAACCCAATAAAAAGTGATTCCTTATCGGAACGCAATATAGGAAAGTGATGAAACACAGCCACCAGTTCGGAAATAGGAAAGCCAGTCCAAATCTGCTGCTCGAGACAATAAAATAACCAAACAAATGGGACAGTGAGTTAGTTTCCTTGTTTCTCAAAGGAATCTGACTATAAGTAAGGATCAAAGCAAGATCAAACTCTTAGGGATAGAAGACCGGCATTGATCCATCAGTGGCAACAAATGTAATTAAGATAGAGCAATTTTTGTAGCAACGCGAAGTTGAAGCGACTCAAATGATCATAGGGAGCACAAATCCCTAAATTACAAGTAAAATATGCAACAACATGAACGGAACCGACCTGCAGTTTGATTGACACCAGAGACGTAATGGTAAGCCAATATAGTGGCGAAGAGGACGACGGATAGGACGAAGACGATGAAGGAGCCGATCGAAAGGCGGCGAGGCTTGTCGGGGCGGGTGGATCGCCGCAAGCGAGCGGCGCCCTTGTGAGCCGGACCGGTTCGAATCCCGATGGAGACGTGATCGGCGGAGATGCCGTTCAAGTAATGGTGCTGCTGCCTGAACTGAGCCATCCTTGCATTGTAATGCCTGTGGAGCTCACTTGCTTGTTTGGGAAAAGGGGGGAGAGAGAGAGAGAGAGAGAGCGAGCGAGATACAAATCCAAGTCTTACCACACCACACCACGCCTGTGGGTAAAGAGAGAGACTTTGAAGTGTATATTCGTTTCTGTTTTTGTACTATTATATTGGGTATGGAATTGCTATAGCCAGATAGTTTTGAGGGGCTGATATACGGATCGCATTCGGAGGTGCGAGGTGCCGGAGATGGGACGGTAACAAAATTCGCTCGAGTTGGTCAAAACTACGTCTGTATGTGCGCCTGCGGGCAAAATTACTCTTCTAGCCTTGTTAAAACACTAATACGGAGTACTAAGTCTGTCCTTTTCTTTTTGGGAAAAGTACCAAAAAACTCATTGTAGTTAGAGGTCTGGACCGATTGGGTTACTATAGTTTTAACTGGTCTCAATTGCATCACTAAAGTCATACTTTCGGCCTAAATTAGTTAGTAATGTTACAATTTGGTATCAAATATGTCACCGGCCATTAAAAATCAAATGGTAAATGCGGGAAGTTGTTAAGTTTGAAATCTTTGGGTACTAATGTAACTTTTAACAAACTTTAAACACTTTATGTAATTTACCATTTTCATTTATTTTATGTGTAAGTCATTACATCGATCACTGCTAAATCTGCCACTAGTGATGGAGGTGATGTCAGAGGATGTAGCATTAGACATAACTATTTTTTCAAACAAAAAAACTGTAATATCGGAAAGTAGATAATCAGAAACACATTAATATTTGATGAATGAGTTTCATTTAATCGAGGTTCAGGTTATATGTAGTATTAGAATGTGATAACTAATTTAAATATCATTTGAAGAGGAACCAGTGACAAATCTGGTGAAGGATAGAAGTAACTGTCGCACAAAAAAATAAAAATGATAAATTATACATAGTTCCTAAAGTTTGTTAAAAGTTATATAAGCACCCCAAAATTTCAAAACCAACAACTTTTCACGTTTCCTGTAAGATTTTTAATGGCTGGTGACATATTTGGTATCAAACCGTAATATTAATGATTAATTTGGATTTAAACTATGACTTTAGTGATATAATTGGAACCGCTCAAAACTATAGTGACCAAATCGGTCCAGACCCATAACTACGTTGAATTTTTTGGTACTTTTCCTTTTCTTTTTTGCATTTGCATCTCTTCCTTTATCTCCCACCGACCTCTAGTCCTTGTCTCTCACCACCAGCCTTTTCTTACTAGACCACCTCTTGGATTGTCGCGTCCCATGTCATGTTCCTCAGCATCGCCAGCCATTGGCGACGCCAAATCTAAGAGGAATAACCACTGTTCGATGTCATTCCATTGTTGCATTCGTGTTTTTGATCCGACACTATCAGACATTATCGTGTTCCATTAGCGCACCTGGAAGTTATCTGCATTGTTATCATTGGAGCCCAAGCTGCCATCGCCCCTATTTCGTTGTCCCATCCTTGATGGAAGAAACACCTCCCTCGTCAACCTTATGTTCACAAAGGCAAGTAGCATGCTTTCTGTACTTTTTGGTCTATATTGGTTTTAGCCCTCAATATTTTTTCTTTTTACCTACTTTTATCCTAATTTTATTTTCAAGCAAAAACTTTAATCATAGGTACATATGTAAAAATTAAATTTAAAACACACATTCATATTTTTGTTTTGTTTTTAAATGAATCTCCAATGTTCTTTCAGGTACACATATGTGTACATATGTCTGACATTATTTATACAAATTTTTAGCTTTTTACATCAAGTTTATACAAGCCTAATAACTAATGTGTACATATCTCCAATTTTTATTTTATTTCAAAAAATGTAAATCTCATACATTTTCTTGAATATATCTGCAATATATCTCTAATCTTATTTGTACACATGTGAAACATTTTTTGTACATATATATTACTCACTTTATATATGGAGTTTCATACATATCAGTCATCTATTTGTACATTTTAAAATTTGGTAGGAAATGGGATTTGACACGTTCACACATATTTTTTATCGGATGTTGAACCTATAATATATCTATGATGTCATTTGTACATATGTTACATATTATTTGTATATATCTCTTACTTTCTTTGTATATCATCTTTGTACATATTTGATTTCTAATTTGAACATATATTCAGTTTAAAGGGAACACGAGATTTGATATGTGTTCATACATATCTCCAATTTTATGCTATGAAAGGCAGCATTTTTTTTTTTTTGCCAAATGAAGATTTTATTAACCACAAACTCAAGGCAATTCAAATACAGAGTCCTTAGCCAGAAGAAAAAGCAAGGAAGATAAGGGACTTGTTGTCCAATAAATATTTCTCATTTCCTTTTGGCAAGATGGTTTTCACAACCATTTGCACTTCTATCTATTTTCCTAAAATGAGCAATCCTGAAAACAAGAAGAAAGGTCCTGGATTTCCTCCACAAGAGTATTATTAGTGTTAAAAGTTGTGGGTTACAACCAAAAAATAAGTTTTTTTATAGGCTAAAACTAGGGTAAAAACTAAGCCAAATTCGCATAGAAAACCTAAATTCAAAAGACTTACCCTCTATTTCTTTTTACAGTATCCAACAACTACAATAGATATAGTACACAAATGTCTAATTAGACACAGCATAAATTTTACATTTTTACCCCTTACTATTGTAAAAAATTTCTGATAAGAGGATAGTCTAAACGTTACTCCTCCACGAGAACCACCACTATAATAGTGGCGGCCGAAGGAGGCGAAGCTACGAGCGGCAACTAGAGAAGGCAGAGGATGGGGAATCTAAGAGGAAGATTAGTGATGAGAATCAATGATCTGAAGCGACGCGGCGATGATTCAAGGCGTGACAATGCGATTCGAGATAAGGCAGTGTGATTTGAAGCAAAACGACAATATTCGATTAAAGGCGAGGAGAGGTGAGGCTTGACGCGGCATGGCGAGGCGAGGTGAGTGGAGGCGCAGCGAAGTGAGATGAGCGGCGAGGCGACAAACAACAAGGAGAAACGCGACGAGGCTAGTCGAGGCGCAGCGAAGGGAAGGCTGGGTGTGGAGGGAGGGTGAGCTGTAAAGGCAAGGGGGTTGTGGAGGGACGGTTGCAGCATGGAGGGAGGACGGGCTGTGCGGCAGGGGGCTATGGATGGAGGGTTGCAGCAGAAGCAGATTTGGGACCAGTGACCAAAGAAGGAACCGCGGCGGTAGAGAACCAAGACTAGGTGAGATGCGAAGGCTGCGGAAGACATTTTGTAATTTTTCTTTATACACTCTTACACACAACACTTTAAATGGTTATTTAGGCACTTGTAAATTTCTATTTAGATACTTTTTTTATTAGTTCATTTACATTTTTATTATCACGGAAATAAATTATTTACATATTGCTTCAGACATTTTATAGCTTTTCTTTAGACACTTTTATACATTTATTCGGATACTTTTTTATTGTTTCAAATAGTTATTTTGAAGAGAGTAAATTATTTATGTATTGGTTCAGACACTTTTAAATATTTATTTAGACACGATTCGGTATCCATCCAGACACTTTCATTGTTTCGTACATTTTTCTTATTTTTCTGATAATAATAAATTATTTTTAAATTACTACAGACACTTTTAAATATTGCATTAAATATTTTTATATATTTTTTTAGACACATTTGTTAATTACTTTAGACACTTTTACAACGATGCATATTCTCACAGTGGCGATACGATTTGGAGGAAGTATGATGATGGTGAGATCTTGACGCCTGACAATCGACGGCACCGCCACCGAATGAGTCAACAGTAACAAACTAGAGTTTTTATAGAAAAGAATATTTTAACTAAAGGTATTTTTGTCAATTTTTTTGATAATTTATGTCTTATATATAGAAGATTAAAAATTGGGTTAGCATGTCTAATTAGACATAGGTGCATAATAAAATAACTATTCAACAATAACTTTTAAAACTTTAATTTAAACTGTTTGATAAATATGTTTCAGTAATTTTAAAATTTTTGATATTTCTTTCATAATTATTTGCCCTTTAAAAAACATTAATATACATTTTATAGGGAGAAAAATGCATTTATAGAGGGAAAAAATAATAATTATAATATCTATTAACTATAAAAAAATTAGATAAATTAAAATTACTGAAAAATGACTATGGTGACTATTATACAGTTTAAATTAAGATTTTAAAAATTATTATTAAACAATATAAAATAAATAAGAGTAAACATTATGAGGTAATTGTAAATTTTCCTTGGTATTTTAGGAACTAATTAATATGCTTTTAGTGTTCAAAATAAACATTAGTGTTCAAAATAGGGACGCGATTGCACAACCGAAATATGGGGAGAGAATCAATCTCTAATTTTGCGGCCATTGTCATTTTTCTAGTTAAGCCTCGAGTCATCGACAATAGTAGTAGATCCCGGCACCTCTGGCGCGCATATTCGGTGTCTGCTTCCCTCCTTCCGCTCCTTACTACCACACCGCTCTGGGCTTACTTGGTGGCTAGCGATTTACCTTCTACTCTACTCTACTGGTAATTTTGTGATATCAACTTCCTGGCCTATTTTTTGTTTGTGGGTGAATATGCGCAATTTGTTTGGCGGTGGTGATTGTGGCTGCTCTAAATCGTCGGTGGTTTTCTGTTGATTATGGATCCCTTTTGGTACATTCCATCTCGTAGAATAAGTAATTTCTACAAAAAAAAAAAAAATGGAACGATTCTAATTATGTTTCGAGTTAGAGACTTAATTTATTTCCTTTAGGTAGATTTCTTTGGCTCAGAGCTGGGTTACAGCGAGAGATTTGTGCTTGGGTCTATTATACCTGTCTGTGTTCAGGTCCCAGTAGAACATTCTAACATTCATTTGTGTTCATTGTGAATTAACCTTGGTTGCGGGAGCACTGATCTCTGATTGGAAGTGTCCTCTGATCTACCCTACCAATTGAAATTATTTTCACGACGTTATAATTGGAAACAGTTGAACAAGGCACATCTGCTGTCTGTAATGGTATCTTTGGTGGAGGAGAAACGTAATGGTCTTCCAACAAACGTGTGTGAGATAGAGGTGATAAGTACTTCTACTAAGTGGCTTGTTTTCTTGGTTTCATATGTTTGAACAGAATGTAGTGGCTGTGCCGCTTCTGATCCTTCTTAGTCCATCCAACAGTTATTGAGTTCTGTTAATACCATCCACCGAGCACATGTATATAGCAGCTGACCCCTGCCCCCCTAACTAGTTGCGTCAAGTCGTCATTGATTGATTGAACTTATATGTATCTCTTGCCTTTTTTTTTCCAAATTGCTTGGTGTTTGTTAGCCAGTCTTCTTATTTCTAGAAAGAAGTTATGCTGCTTATTGATGTGCTCTTGTCTAATTAAATCTATTGGAAAATTTAGGAATGCTGCGGAACTCATCATTGTCTAGTCTGTTGTCATTTGATTCTCAAAAGTACTGCTACTCTGCTGTAAGTATAGATTCTCAGCCAAATCGATTTATATTTGAAAATCAAGATTATTTAGGTTTGGTTAAATGTTACATGTCTGATAAGCACATGTGACGATAGTAGTGCAATTCATTACTTCAAATGCTTGAAACATAGTATTTTAATGGTTGTTAGAGCTTACTGTGTATACAAGGATCATGTGCACAATGGTAATACAAGCAGGAACAGTTCCTTAACAATCAGTAATTTGTTCTGTCCACTGTATACAAAGGAGTTTTTTCAATCATTTAGTCTATCAATCAATCAATCAACCAACTAGGCCTTAACCCCACGTAGTTGGAGTTGTTGATATGAATCCGTGTCTTCAATCTGCTCAGTTGGAAACAAGTTCCTCAGTAAGCTCCAAAAGAGAGGTATTTATAATAGCAAGGAAGCAAGTGCCCATACTAAGTCATGATACTAATGTTAATGAAATATCATGTCCTAAGTCCTGAATCATAATGAGTATACCGAAGTCCTTAAGTGCTTGCAGTCCATGAGATGGACGTGCACACTAGCATGCGTCCTGATTTTGAAATCGATATTTTCCCATGCAGCCTGTTCTTGGAGCAGCTGCCCCAAGTGTCTTGCAATGCAGTATTACATTTTCCAGTGGTGGTTTCTCACATAATGTCAGCAGAGGAATTTCAACATTTCATGGCTCTCCTAAGAAATGGATGATTGGTTCAACTGTACATATTGAAGATGTAGCATTAGATGATGAAGGTCAAAAGTCATGGGAAGCATGTCGGCAAGCTTTATCTGCATTTGGTTTCAGCATTGAAGAGGAAGACAATATACTTGGAAAAGCATTTGGGCACATTCCTTCCCCATATTGGAGTGAGGAACGTAAGAAGGAGACACCAAGACTTGAAAATCTAAATGCAACACTGGATTATCTCAGGAGATTGGGTCTGTCCGATGGTGATCTTTGCAAATTGCTCAAAAAATTTCCTGAAGTGCTTGGATGTAGCCTTGAAGATGAATTAACAAAAAATGTGCAGGAATTGGCGAAGGAGTGGGGAATAGAAGGCAAAACTCTGACAAAGCTTCTGCTTCGAAATCCAAAAGTGCTGGGTTACAATGTTGACTGCAAGGGAGACTGTATGGCAAAGTGTACAAGGTGCTGGGTTCGGTTCTAGCTGCATCTTTTACGTTTCCCTTTCCTTCTGTTTCTTTATCCTCACATAGAAAGGGAGCTTGTGCTGATACGTCTATACCTACATTCTATTAGCATTTGAATTTGTAAGTCAACAGGACTAGTTCATACCAGTATGGAATTGCGTATACCCTGTCTATTATGCTTGATGATATGATATCAGGTCTTGCAATATCTGGATTTGGAAACAATACGTCTGGCTTGGCTACACAGACACGCACACACATTCACATATATATAGACACACACACATATATTTCTCTTAAACACACTCGCGCACGAATTTACAGAAAGGTGGGGAAAACATATGGGGAAAACATATTTGGTCCAAGGTTATTAAATGGAGATTCTACCTGGGATCATCTTTTTCCTTTTACAATTGTAAAGTCATACAATTATTCATATGATTATATTTAAAATGTATGAAAAAAAATTATAACTATCTAAATTATCTTTAGAAAATTATGTTTCAAAACGTTTTCACTTACCAATAGTGTAGTATGACAAAGAAAGTATGGTTACATAAACATACAACATGAAAAAAAAAAAAAGGAACTTCTGTATTTCATAGGTCTGCACATGTTCATTATCTAGCATGCCATATAGAATCATCAGGACCAATAATACTATCAATATTATCACTTTCACTGTCGCTATTTTCATTTTATTCTCTTGTTATTCCATCATTTGAAGAATAAAATAAAAAATAAATAGATGGAAAATATACAAAATGAGAAACCATTAGAAAATATATTTTAGAAAAATACAAGAAATACTATACTCCAAATTTCTTTTCAGAAAAAAAAAACACAAACAATAGACAAATGGAGTCACTGGAAAATTTACTGTGAAAAAAAATAGACAAGCGAGACAGGGACCTAAAAAAATGTTTCTGGGGTTTGGTGATCTATCCTGTTACAAGATCGAGGGTTTTGTGGAGCTTATTATTTGTAAACCATTCATTTCAAAGGTATGTCCAGTTCTACAAATAGTAAAAATCATCATTTCTAATTTTAGTAGTAGTTATCCCCTCTTGGCATTATAGCTACAGAATCATTGGTCGAGCTCAAAAACAGGACAAATTGTGCGGGGAAATTTTATTGTCCACAGGATTAAGAACGTGAACACGCCTTTATATATGGGAGGATTTTGGCAAATACCATGCCAAAATGGTGAAAACAGACAACAAATAAATTAAAGAAAAAAAAACCCAAAAAAAAGGAGCTTGTTTGTTGAAGATGGCAAACATCAAATGGACACTTGCATTATCTGTTCTTTGTTTCATCCTAATATCAGAGGCATGCCATTGAATTAAAATTCTTGAAAATCTGTTTGTTAGCATTACTTATCTGATAAAGTTGCTAACAGTTTCAATTGCAACTTTTTCTGCTTATAGGTTGGAATGAATATGGTTGAAGCTCAAAGGCCAGGTAAGAGACAACGATATTATCAAGATGAATCATATTAATTATGTTACATTTGTTAAGATCGGGAGCTTCAATTAAATTAACCAGCAACTTTTGCATTAATGCGATACACACAGATTGCGGGCCTAAGTGTGTCAGAAGGTGCAGCAAATCATGGAAGCCAAACATGTGCCATAAGACGTGCAATGTCTGCTGCCAGAGGTGCAACGATGGTTGCGTGCCCCCTGGCCCGACTGCTAATAGGGATGTCTGCCCTTGCTACGCGAAGATGAAGACCCACGGCAATAGATTCAAGTGTCCTTAAACTCAAACCATACTTCTCTTTAATGCTCTAATCTCTACTACCTCCAAATATATATATATAATAGTTGGCTCCGCGGTGAAGACCAAAATTAACCGGTATATTGGAAGCATAAAATTTATTAAAATACAATAAAAAGAGTGAGAAAACATTGTAGAGATAGTTGCAACTATTTGTGCATGAAATTAAATAGTAGCAGATCTTGGTTATTAGTTATCCTTATCTCTACATTTCACTCAAAATTATATTTTCTTTTTATTTCAATCTCTTACATAAATTAATATTTAATTCAGAATAAATAATAATATCATATAGATTTCAAATAAGTCAACAAATTCATCACCTTTATTTCTGTATTTGATTATATGCATGCTTTCATCATAAATTAACATGAAAAGCCATACACCAGACTAGGAAAGCAAATTTTGGGAAAATCATCCTTTACTGCCTTTATTAATTTAACGAAGTGCATTACGCCGGTTCATTCCATATTAATATAATGTTAATATAATAAATAATGACCATTGACCACAAAAAAATTTTCCATAAAAATTAAGTTATTGGGGTTTCAGTAACTAATATAATGTTAATATAATAAAATTTGAGGACCAATAGGGAAAAGGATAGGATCTCAGTGACTAATAGTAGCGTTTAACCATTAAGAGAGAGATGGTAAAAGAAAAGAAAAGGAATAAAAAAAAAAGAAAGAATAAGAAGCAAGAATTGGAGAATAGAGAATATACACCTGGTGTATATACACCAACTGACGACGTGAACCCCTCTTCCGTCAAGAAATTTGAAAAGAAAATTAATGCGCGAGATATGTGGAATATAATGAAGCAGTTACATCTTCTGAGTCCTATTTTCATACAAAAACTTCCTAGCAGTTTGATAACCCTAAAACCCACGATTTACGCGTCCCTAAAATCTACTCTGGCTTCACCGAAACACAAAGAAAAGCAAAGATCATCCCGCCGCTTATTTGAGACTTTAGGCTGGAATCGAAGTCTAGAAGGGGTTGCACAGGTGGGAAGGTGACGCGATACGGAGGACGGGGCGTTGCGATATGGATGACGGGGCGTCGTGATTGTGCAAAGGTGAGAATCGGATTGTCACCTACAACCTTTGCAATCTTCTCCCACAACTTTTCCTGCCACCAGGGGTGCTGCTCCAGCAGCAGCGTCTAGGTTAGGGCTAGCACCGTCGTCTTGTGGCCGCCGAAGAAGAAGGTCTTGCACTCGTCCACCAGCTCCATGGTCGTTAACTTCCTCATCTCCTGATCCCCTTTATTCACCCCCAGCAGCAGCCTCAACAGATCCTTCCCCTTCTCCTTCTAACCACCGCCTCTGTCTCCCATGTCCATGGCTTCTTTTGTATTGGGGTTTTGGGTCTGATTATGGTATGTATCACATGGTTGAATAGTTTAATACAACGAATGTATAGAATAATATATTGGATTTCTAAATTAATACATTAGATGTACAGTTTAATACAATGAATGTATAGAATGATACTTTGGATTTCCAGAATGATACATTGGATTTCCAGGGTAATACATTGAATTTTTTGTTTTATACAAGGAATATATATAATGGTACATTAGATTTCAAGATTAATACAACGAATGTATAGAATAATACATTGAATTTCCAAATTAATACATTGGATTTTCAATTAAATATAAGGAATGTATAGAATGATACTTTAGGTTTCCAAAATGACACATTGGATTTCCAGGGTAATACATTGAATTTCTAGTTTAATACAATGAATGTATATAATGGTACATTGGATTTCCAGATTAATACATGTGATTTCCAGAAAAATACATTGAGTTTCTAGATTAATACGTTAATTGTATGGTGTTATTGTTGGCGAAATCTATATAGTTATGTGGTTTTCTTTTTTAAACTATCAAACTGTAGAATAATACAATGCTAGTACAGGGTATTGCGTGCATGAGTATTTTCAACAATTTAAAAAAGGATTCACATAATCGTCGCCGACCTCTTTCCCATATCCTCTAACTTCAACGTTTAAACCGCTACTTTTATCTTCATCAAATATACAATTTATCTTCCCAATGTCTTCCTCGCCCTGAGCACCAATAGAATTATCTTCAACCGGTAGAATTTTTTCAAGTCAAAAACCATGTTATACCAACTATCGAAATGCAAAGAAAGAAATAATAGAACTATTTCAAAAAAATATAAAAAATAAAAATTGATATAATGATCGAATAAAGTATAAGATGAGTGAAGAATGAGGGAATCGCTAAATTCAAAATTGGTATGGATAATAACCATATTAAAGATTTTATTAAAGGTAAATAGATCACACTTATCACCTAATGGTGACAATTATCCTAACCGAAACTAATTTCCATATTCTCTCAAAAAATAAACGTCTCCTTCACGTTTTTTAACCGGGTGTATGTCCACCCGGTGGATACAACCCGGTGGATACAAGAATTTTCGCAAGAATCGGGAGTAAAAAGCCAAAGTAAGATTTGGGGACTAAGAAAGCGAACGCAAAGATTAAACGCACCAGGGATTTAACCACCGACTTAATACAGAAATAGACAAAAAAAGTGAAATTAGCCAAAGTTGGATGGGCACAAATCATGCCAAAAATAGACAAATCATAATGATTAATTTTTTTTTGAAGATAGAAATAATACAGAAAAGTTAATAAATAAGACAAGGAATGAGATTTTAGTGACAAAAATAATGTTTAATGACTAACAAAAAGAAAAGAAAAGCAATGGAAAAAAATTCTTCCGATCAAGAAGACTTCCGAATTATTTAGTCGGATGAAATGGAAAGATTTTATGTATTGAGGCTTCCATATCCAAAATTAGTTAATTATTTATTTCTTTATTATTTTTTTTGAATTACTACTAGTTTTGTAATTACTAAATGGTAATTCTTTTTGTTTATGAAATTTTTAGATTTTTGTCAATGATTTTTAATGTTAACCTAATAATATTTTAATTTTGTTTATTTTTTTTTTATATTTTTACTTCTTCTTCTTTTATTTTCAATAATTCTTTTCTTTTTTTTCTTCTTCATTTTACTTTTTACTTTTCTTTACTATCTTTTTTTTTATTCTTTTCTTTTAGTTTTCTTTTTTATTTTCTTGTTTAATAAATACTTAATTTAACTATAGTTACTAAAGTTTTATTTAAGAAAACAATAAAATAACAAAAAGAGTTTGAGAACCAAGAGAGGAAATGTATTGATTTTAGGTGTTAAGGTTTTAATGATTAACCTAATAAAGGTAATACAAAAATAGAAATAGAAAAGATAGTAAATTAAAAAAATAGAAAATAAAAAAACGAAGCAACAAAGATTCATGAGTGATCAGTTTATTCGGTTTAAACCAAACCAAATTAGTCAGTTTATTCTAATGGCGGATCTAGGAATTTTACAAAGGGGGGTCCAATTAAATAATAAATATTAAATGCTTCTTTCATTTTGCATTAGTTAGCCTTTTACCCTTTCTAACTAAAGTTTAACTTGAATATATTTGCAACGTGAAACGACGGAGGGAGGAGGGGGGGGGACGGTCGGGGACGGCATTCATATTAATATACACTGAAAAAAAATTTAAAAAATTTTAGAAACTATAATCTTTAAATTTTCATTTTCCTATAAAAATTTTATATTTTTTTTTATAAATTTTGAAACAAATAAAGTTTTAAATTAATTGTTGTGTCACTTGTATGAATATTTCTATATGTTTAAATGGAAAAGAGAGTGGCGAAAAATTTTGAACATTAAGGTGGAAAACTATATGAAAGTTTAGGGGTAAAATTAGACTTTTGTACTTAGAAAATTGTTTGTAGTAAGAGGTGGAGGCTGACCCCTTTTTTTTTCTATTTTTAAGGTAAGAAATACTCATTTGTTTGTCTCACTAAATCTTATAAAAATTAAAGGGGTCCATTAAACAAATTAAAGGGTTTAATTACTAAATTATATATCTATTACTAACAATTTTATATAAAAAAGGGGGCCCATGGACCCTCATATTGGACAAATGAACCCGCCACTAGTTTATTTGGTTTTCGATTTTAGATGAAAAAAAACCTAATAGACCGAATTAGCCTTTAAAATCGAACTCAAAACGAACTGAACTATTTTGGTTCAAACCAAAAAAATGAGAGTGGGATTTTATCATTCTATGAGAGAAGGAATGAAAGAGAGAGATTGTTTTTCCTTCCAAATTTCATTTAATATAAAAAATTTATTGTCCATGGAAAGAAATAAAACAAGAATCCAAGCTAATTTGGTTGGTTTGTAGCTTTATTATCTATGAAAAAAATTGAAAAAAAAAATAATTAGAAAAATTTCGATTAATTCGGTTACCAAATTAACCGACATATAAAACTGAAACCGAACCAAAACTGAAATTTTGTTATTTGATTTCATCCGAAACTAAACAGAATTACCGAATTGACTGAGCCAAATTCTTAAATTATTTTAGTTTTTCAGTTTTTTATTTGAACCGAATACTAATCATATCTAACAAAGAAAGTGTGGCAAGGAGCAAACAGAAATAAAATGAAATTGGGAAAATAACAACACATGTCATTGAAAAAGTGATCACTTTTCTAAAGACAATCGAGTTTAAAAATAGAAGGTGATCACATTTCATAAAAGGCAATTATCCCAAAAAATGTGATGAGTACTATTTATGAATAGTGAAATTTTACTATTAACTGAACAGTGACACCTTTCACGATAGTTATGATATATTAATAATTAGTACTTTCACTTTGAACATTTACTATAACAATATATATATATATATAATAAATTCTACCGTGGGTCTCTTAACTTAAATTTTTATTCTATCTAAGTCACATGACTCCATTTTGTTCTAGTAAGCTTCTTTAACTCATGTGGCCTGTTTTATTGGAATCCTTTCTGTCACTTGAGCTAGTAACTTTAATAGAATTGTGGTAAAATTGACAACTTCAGTCCTTCAATTTTTTTTATCTTACTGCTAGCATCTTAGACTTTGTTCATCCTACTTCTAGCACCCTAAAAATTATAGATCTAACACATCAACCACCTACTTCACCTCACTTATCATTTTTCTTATTCTTCCAGCCCTTTCATCATCTCCTTCACAAAAGCTCATATTTTTACAATTTTCCCTACGAAAAAGACAATGTTTTCAATTTTAACAATTGGTATCTCTGTGTACCAATCATTTCTATGTATCAATTGATTTTCTCTCGGTTTAATCATCTTCCTATTCTACCCCTTTTCACAAGTCATAGCTTGCTCGATCTACCAATGGTCTCTCCCTCTTATTCCTTATACAACTCCGTGGATCCGAGCAGGTGATAGTGCGCTGTCATCATTGAAATAAACAGGTCAAAGCCGAGGAGGTCAAAGCGGCTCGATGGCGAGAATCATGAGCAAATCTAACAAAGTTCGCGTTCGATCTGACGGAGTTCATGTTCAATCAAGACTTGCACCAGAGAAAATCTGACCGATTTGCGCCTAGATGCCTTGAATCTAATAGAGTTCGCTTATTGGAACTCAGCGAAGAAGAAAGGACGAGAAGCTGTATTGTAATTTGTTTTTTTTTGTTTTGAATTCAATTTGTTGATTTATTTTGTGGATTATTTTATTGGATTGGAAGATCTTATTGAATTTAGGCAAATTTAGAGTGAACGAGATGAAGATGATGGTTAACATGTTAGATCCACAAGTTTTAGGCTATTGGGAGCATGATGATGAAAATTTAAGGATTGGAGTTGTAACTTTTCACCAAGATTCAGTCAAAGTTAATAGCTTAAAAGATGAAAAAGGACCCTAATAGGACGAGTTACATGAGCTAAAGGACCTTGCTGGCACAAAATAAAGTTACATAAACTTGGATAGAACACGAATTTAAGTTAAAGGACTTATGATGGAATTTACTAAAAAAATTTAGAGAAAAAAGGGGTTTGGCAACACCTCAAGCTTGGGCATGGTTGGATAAAGTTTGGGTCATGCTTGAGCTAGGTAAGCTTGATAAAATAGAATTAGAAAGTAACTAGATTGTGACCTACACTTCATTGTACGAAGATGTAATTTTTTAATGGTGATTATTAGATAGAGGAAAACATATTAAAAAAGTTATGAATTCAAAAATAAGCTATAATCAATTTAAAAGAGCTAAAAAAATTTTAAATGATTGAATGGTGTTAAAAATAGATTTTGATAAATAGAAAATATACGACATAAGACCAATATAATGAATTAGGATATCAAGAGAAATCAAGGCTTAAATGTCATGCATGAAAGTTGAAGGACCTAAAACACAAAAATCAAAAGTTTAGAACAAAGTGGTAAAATACTCACTTTCAAAATTTGATGACCAGAAGAGATCACCATAGACAAATGGAGGATAAATTGTGTACTTTACCCTTTTTCTACGAAAAAAAAACCAGCTAAAAGTAAAGCAATTTTAGATTTAAAAAAACAGCCAAAATGAAAAAGAACCCCTTAAAAAAGCAATTTGGTAAAAAAAATGGTCCAAACACACACACACAAAACTGTAGCACGAGCAACACTGTTGATAAGCATAGTGCCACCACTTAGGTAATTGGTATATATAATTAGTATGTGGTCCGTATTTTGTTGTAGTTTGATTAATGAAAATATTAATTTTTTATATTGATTAGATTTATTGGGGGGGGGGGGAATGCTAAAATGAAGGTATGAATGATTAAATCAAAAGTAAGTTATAATGATAAATTGCAAAGTTTTACAAATTGAAATTGTTTTCAAGTTATTGGTGATTAATTTTTGATAAATAGAAGACATATGCATAAGACTGAGATAGTGTTTTGGTATTTTAGCACAAATTGAGTTCTTGATTGTAACTCATGTAAGTTCAAGGGATAAAAACATAATAAAAAATACAAAATAAATAAGACTTCTTTGGTGCTTATTGGGTAGTGCCAGTAGTGGCAAAAAAAAAAAAACTAATTTCAAAATTTGAAGACCAATTGATGTCATCACATAGAAATGAGGACTATTATGTAGTTTTCTCTTTTTCTATTTTTGGATGTCTTACTAGACTAGAAAGAAAAAAGAGAAAAAGACTGAGGTTAGCAAGGGATAATGAACGGTAATAAACCTTGTAGCTTTAGGTATATATAGTTGGTATGTTTTGAAACCCAGGAGAGTAAGTGTTTTTTTCTCTTTTTTTTTCTTCAAACAGCAGATGAAGATTTATATTAATACACAATGAAATTTACAAGTACACTTTCAGTTCTAGCAAGATCCTAGACCAATTTTTAACAAGTAAATCTTGCTCTGTTGCCCACCCATCCCATCTACTCTTCCTGTTTTACAGCCAATTTTTTATGGCTAATCCCGGATTATTCACCCACGCAAACCAATTACAATTCAGTTTGGTTCACCTATTAATTAGATACTCATAAAAATGATAGGGCCTGTATTTTCTCCAGCAAACCATTGTCACCAAACTGAGTCTTTTAGAACACAACAATATTTCTCCTGTTCCAGAGTACCCAGATGCCAATAAGAATCACTACTTCTAGTCCTGTCACTTCTTCTTTGCTCAAATCATGCAAAGGCAAATTCTCCACTAAGCCAGCAATACTTACCAGACGCGGATTCTGAATTTGCCAACATTTGAAGATCTGTCTTCACTCACACCCCTTCCACATGTATGTTGGAGAGTAAGTAAGCGTGAAGAACTTTATCTGGTGCTCTTAAAAAAAAAAACTTGTAATTTTAAAAATTGAAAGATGTAAGTAGGTGCAATTATGACCTGACTTGAGGTAAAAAACCTTAGTTTCTTTTAGGTTATTTGTGCAAGATGTCCAGTAGCTAGTGGCCATATTAGAACTTCGACTAATTAATTAGCTATCATCATGTCATGTCAAATTTTATTTGCTAGGGAAGATGACAATCTCATTTCCGATTCATATCATAAATGTTTGGCACCGTGTTTGTTCAACAAAGAGGCAATCATATGCTTTGAAATATGAGAGACGTTAGTACAACCATGACCTAGTTTTATGTGTGTTAGTGTATGTGTAAAATTTAAGCCTAATGAATAATTTGGCTTAATTTGAAAACTTCAAATTGACATCTCTCTTTCTTTTTAAATTAGGTAATGACAAATCTTAATAAAGTCGAGACATCCTTATATTCGCTGGAAGTAATTAATAAATAGTTTGAAATAACAAAATATAAGGAGCCTTGGTGAGGTCGGAAAGCAAAAACGAAGACTACAACCATTTATAGTTGGTACAAGCTAAAATTTATGTAGAATTGATAGGTAGAGGTTACCCAATAGTAAGTTTACTAAAAAATTTTATTAGTAATAAAAACTTGTGATTATTATTAAGAGTTCTGAGGTTAAATTAATCCCCAATTTCCCCTCACCTCTCTCTCCAATATATCGAAAAATAAAAATAAAAATAAATATATTATAAAATTTTTAAATATGTAAATTTTAGTTGTAGGTTAACTTTGTTCTTATTGATTCATAGACTACATACGTGCACTAATTAATAAGTTACATCAGGCGCAGCGCCACTTAGTACCAAATAGGTGCAATTGCCCTTAGTTAATTTTGGAAAAACTACACATTTTAGGTATAAACTTATGATAATTAAGTATTTTGACCACATAATTCTTTAAAATATGTAGCTATTTACTCCCATTATCTTTAATATATATAGTCCTTACCCCCATTAAAAAAAAATCTAGGTCCACCCCTCAGTTATATCGTATAATTGAATCCTGGAATGTACCCCCGAGTTACTGTGAAATGATGACTAAAAAAATAGGCCAAGTAGAAACGAAGGTTATTAAGACTGGACATAATATTGACAACATAACACAACAATGACTAATTATTGTTGGCATAAATTAAGGTTAATTAATTGGTTAGAAGGATCGAGAATATATTAATTATATTTGCACGAATCTAAAGCCAAAGCTGGGGAAATACAAAACGAATGACAGGTAAGAACCTGGCAGCAGCAATGTTAGTGTGATAATAAAAGCATGAAGAGCATGACAATTGACAACTTATATGGTCTTCATCATTTGCGAGTTGCGAGCAAATGACGATCACATACATGTCTAAATTTTTCATTAACTTGCAAGATATACATAGCTAGACCTAAGATAAGCGAAGCCAAAATTTTGAGTTAAAAAGAGGCAAATTTCATTTCAAAAGTTTAAAAAATTTAGAGGGCCACAGCCAAATAATAATAATAATAATAATAATAAGGGCTTTTTAGTTTTATCTTTATATATATAATTTATTAGAATTTTGGAGGCACCCCTAGCTCCTATTAGCTCTGCCCCTGGAAACAAGCAATGTTGAGCTAGCCAACAACTAAACAGGCAATTTAACATCGTTCCGTACTATATATGTATATGATATATACATATATATAATTAAAGACGGGTAATTCATTTTTTTTTGGGTTTCTAATTTTAATTTGTAAATAAATTTTACATGCCTTGAAATTTTAATTACTATTTATTTAAAAGCCGCCTGTTCTTTATTTTACTAATTTATGTGATTTAGTTACTGTCTTAGTTACTGCTGGGTCATCCAAATTAATTCAGTTAAAACCTTGGTGTAGAATATATAGTAATACTTTCTTAGTCTTAAATTTTTTGCTCTATTTAATCTTTTGACTTAAATTTAACTCAAATTTATTTATATTATGGAGGTAGTATTTGTCGCTAGTGGCCGAATGCGTATTAACATTAGTAGCAAAGAATTTGGCACGAATGTTATTCTATATATATATATACACACACACACAGTACAGAGTAGCCCATTAATTACCTGCAATGACAACTACTTCTTAAATTCTCCAGCTTCGTAATCCTCACCATCCTCTGCAACTCTTAATTTGTTGCATATCTGAAGATACATATATAAACCAACATGGCTTGCATCAAATTCAAAACAAAACTCCTGCTGCTGCTAATCCTCTCCCTTTTCATATTATATGAGGTGCTTAATATTAACTCAGTCACCCCTTCCCTCTTTTCTTAATTTCTTTTAATTCCATTCAATTTATTAATTTCCCGTATTAATTTTATTAAATTATAGCTACCCACGTTTTATTATTATTATTATTTTTTTTTTTGTGAATTTTCAGCTGGAGATGCATAAGGTTGAAGCACAGACAATAGGTTGGCGAACTCTTGATCGAGTATTTTCAAAGAATATAAATTAATTATCCCATATATATATAGTTTATTTGAGTAAAACTCTATCTAATACTGGTGGGTTTCCATGCATGAGCTAGCAGACTGTGCAGGGAAGTGCAACTACAGATGCAGCAAGGCGTCGAGGCATAAGATTTGCATAAGGGCCTGCAACACCTGCTGCCACCGCTGCAACTGCGTCCCTCCAGGCACCTCTGGCAACCGCGACGTCTGCCCTTGCTACGCCAACATGACCACCCACCACGGCCGCCTCAAGTGCCCTTAATTAATTCCTACCAACCCTGCATATATCTTATATAAGTAATTTGCATATATATATATATATATATAAAAGCCATGTATGACCTCTCTATAGGCTGCCTTGTGTTATCATATGGACGCATATATTCTCTGAGTGAAGATCAATAAGACTTACGCCTAAGTGACTACTATACATCTTTTTCTTTCTTTGTTTGTTTTTTTTCCTCCCGCTAGCTGTTTACTTTTCCTCCGTTCATCGTTCAAGAACAGAATATATTTGATCACTTTGTGCACCTTTACTTATGTGCATTTGGATCTGGTTATTTTGCCAGAAACTACAAATCCACACTAGTCACGGGATATTGCAAATTTTGGTATACGAAAGGAAAATATATGTTAATCGAGACACATTAATTAAAATCCGCAAAACCTATGGTTTGATATATACTGTACTAATTGGAAATAAAAACATGTTTGAAAGACTATGATAATAATCAAACTGTAGTGGACAGGGTTAAAAATAGAGCATGTCTTTGGTATAGCTAGTGGTGCTGGTAATATAATTAATTAAATGCAAGAATTTGATGGTGCATGCCCTCAAATAGTGAATCACTTCAAGCTAAATTAATGTGGATAAGGTTCTTATCAAAAGAGTGGGAACATGGTATAGGAGCTGGAGGTCTCATTAATGATCATTTTGGTAAGGTTTTAGTAGCATTCAACAGGAACTTGAGCTTAACTCATACTCTAACTATTGAAACATGCGCACGGCGGGAAGGACTTAATTAAGCTTGTCCACCAAGTTGCACCTAATTTGTTTTAACTTAAGTTAATTGATTTTAAAATATTTTATTTTTATTTTTATATTTTTTTATCGAAAACTAATTTTAATTAAAATCCAATATTATGTAACTACAATAATCCATTAAAAATATAATTTTTTTAATCTTACTAATTTTTTATGAATTTTCCTAGTTTAATACATGAAAAAACAAAAAATTCATAAAAATTTAATAATATCATAAAAATTTAATTTCAAATAGATTATTACATATACATAATTTTGACTTTAAAATAAAATTGATTTTAGAAAAAAAAAAAGATATAAAAATAAAAATAAGTCAGTCCATTTAAGTTAAAACAAATTGATTCTTAAATACCTACTACCTCTCATTGCAAAGAGAGAGAGAGAGAGAGAGAGATGTATTAACAAATTATTGTTAATATGGTGAATTCATCTCTATTGAATTGTGTTAGACTAACTTTGAAGTGCATGTCATTAAAGGCTCAAATGCAGATTAACAACATCCAACATACTTTCAAGGAGGGGAACTGAGCCATGTATATATGTTTTGGCCAAGTGGGGGTTTATCCGTGGCCTACGTAAATCTGCAGATAGTTTCGACACAAATGCTAGTTTTCTCCCTAGGATTCATGGCAGCAGTATTATATGTGTAGACTGTCAAAACTTTTTCCGTTGTCTCTCCATTAATAGTATTCTTCTGTTTGGTTGAGATGGTATTTTGTGAGCATGTCTTTTCTGCACATGACTTTGCTACATCTCCTAATAATAATAATAATAATAATAATAATAATCTTTTTGTTTCAAGTTTTTCACACGATTTTAGTTTTTTATTTAAGTTTGAACTACATATATTTATATAAATCTTTGTTTAATTTTTTTAAAAAAATATATTTAGAAAATAATAAACTTATAGTTATTAAATATAATTTTTTAAAATTTTTTCAATAAATATTAATATAAATAAATTTAATTTAAATTTAAGTAAAAAAAGTAAAATATTATAAAGAACTTAGAACGGAGTAATTGCAACAATATTCTTCTTTCCCTTGCAAAGAAAAAGAAAATGTGAGAACAAGGAAAAAGGATGTACGGGTTAGTTAGCGGGCTTTACTGAAAATCATAATTAGTATGATCCTTTTATATATTAAAATTATACTATACAGTATACACCAATCGCGGAGTGATTGTTCATGAACAGTGTGCAGCGCACTCTGCTTTTCTTTTTGGGCTTTTTCCAGAGTAATGGTCTAAATGTATTTTAGACCTTGTAAATTTATTTTTTTTTCATTTTGGTCCCAAAACTTTGCCAAAAGGGATACTGTTCAAATAACACAAGTAGACTACAAATACAGCAGTGAACTTGGTGCAAGTTTGGTTATGCACTATTCATCTATAGTTATAAACAGTGAGCATCGCTTTTTTTTTTTCTCCCTATTTTCTTTTGAGACAGAATTGCTTCTTTGGGAAGATCGGTCATCTTTTCAAAAGACAATAATATTCTTGATGGCCTATGTTGCTATTTATCCATTTTCATTTTGTTAATTTCATGTTTCTTTTTTTTTTTTCTCTAAAACACATTTTGAATCATCCACGGTGATAAACAGTGTGTATCACTTTTTTCCCCTTATTTTCTTTTGAGACGCAATTGCTTCTTTTGGAAGATCAGATATCTTTTTGAAAGAACAAAGTATTCTTGAGAGCCTATGTTGCTATTTCTCCATTTTCATTTTGTTTTACGTTTCTTTTTTGGTAAAACACTTTTTGAGTCGCTGAATTGCTTTTACTTCCCATTTTAGTCCTTATGTTTGATTTGTGTGATGTTTTGGTCCCGAACTTAATAATTACTTATTTTCTATTTGTATTTTTTGGCCCCCAAACTTTTTTATTCTTTATTTTTATCTATTATCTTCTAAAGTAAAGCTTAGTCACCATGGTTTGTTTGTTTTTTAGCAAACCATCTCTCTCTCTCTCTCTCTCTTTCTCTCTCCCTCCCTCTCTTTCTTTCTCCCTCTCACTCTCCCCTCTTTTCACTTTCTCTTCTTAATTCAGAGATTTGATTAGTTAAACCAATGCATAACTTGCATTACGTATGGGTGCTTGATTCTTCAAACATTTCACTTTATCACTGATTCATTAGTAAGTAAGAATTTGAAAAAACTTATACATTATATTGTGCAATATTATCCTATATTATAAATAATAGAAACTTTTCTTTCTCTTGATGGTTTCATGTGAATTGGTTAATAAAATTGCTTTGATAATTTTTCACCTGTCATCTTTAATGGGTTTTGACAATATATAAACACATTTTCAGTTAACTATTATGTGTGTTTACAATTATCTATACTTAAATTTTATTTAACGTTAAGGTATGTCTTATCTTTTTACATTATTCCATTATTAACTTACATTGATTACATTATAGTTAACGTTGCTACAGAATGTACCCAGCGTAACACGTAGGTCTATATATTACCTTGCTTACTTCTAAAAGAGAGCTTCTTTTTTACCATTCATCTACAATGAATTTCATCATAAATGAACAATGCCTTTTTTTTATCTTTTCTTGGATGCAATTAACTCTTTTTTAAGTTATATCCCCTTTCCACGAGGCACTCGCTTTTTGAGAGCATGTGTTGCAATTTTTAGCTTTAGTTTGTTTCACGTTTTTGTTTTTTGTTAAAATGCAATTTCAGATTCTAAATTTCTACTCTTTCCCAATTAGTCCCAATGTTTCATCATCCATGTTCCATTTTGATCCCAAATTTTATAACTATTAGATTCTTGTTTTTCACTCTCTTAGTCCCCAAACTTATTTTTATTTTTTTATATATTATCTTCTGAAGTAAAACTTTGATCACCACAATTTATTTATTTTTTAGTTAAATCATTTTTTACCTTTATTAAGTTAATTGTTAAACCCTTAATACCTAAAGTTTTACCATTTTTTGTCTTGATCCAAACTTTTTTTTGTCATATTTATTTATTATTATTTTTTAAAATGAAACTCTAATTATTATAATTTACCTACTTTTGACTATGGTTCTAGTTGATTCAGTTTTAATCAATTTTTTTATTTTTATCTTTTTTGAGTTAATAGTTGAAATATTAATTGATTAATATAAACTAAACACAATTTTGTGTTTCGATCATTTTTTTACTATTAATGATTGATTTTTGTAACATAAATTATTTACTTCAAAATCTATTGTGTAATTAAACAATTTGGTCCATAATTGCTTAATTGAAAGTAAATTTTTCTAGATAAATTTTTTATTGATATTTAAAATTTGAGTTTGAGTTAATAAGATATGAAAATTTTTAGTTAAATTTTTTTTATTAACAAAAGAAATATGTATCATTTTGAAGAATATACAATGTTTAGTTTCACAGTGTTATATTTTGATCACAACTAATTATTTTAATAATAAGAATATAACATAAAGAGAGTGCAACTCAAAATTGAGATGCAGCAGAATGTTAATTATTTAACATGAATTTATAGGTGAGAAATTTTTAATTACTTATTACTAAAATTTATTTTAATGCTAAATTTATTGAAGATAATACCGGCTACAAAGTGCGGGTCATAAAACCCCTCATCTTCTAAAAATGAACACAAGTACATTGTAGATGAATAGAGATAAAGTAGACTGTGGGTGCTGCCACTTTTTTTTTTGTGATTTTGGCTAGACTTGGTCAACGCTTTTTGAAGTTTGGTAACCTTTTCACAAGCTGATCACATATTGAAGGCCTTCGTTAAGTTCATTGTAGATGAATAGTGTAAAAGTAGAGTGTGGGCACACTGGTCATGAACAGTGCTTTTTTTTTTGGGTGCTTATAGCTAGACTTGGTTGACACTGTTTGAAGTTTGGTATCCTATTTGCAAGCTGATCACATCTTGAGGGCTTTTGTTGCAATTGTTTTAGTGTTAGTAACTTTTTGTTGTGGTTAAAATGTATTTTCAGTCCCTGTATTTCTACCATTTCCCATTTTAGTCACTAGTTTTGACTCCTATTGGTTTTTGGTCCCCAAATCAAACTTAATAACTATTTAACTAGTTTCTTTCTATTTGCTCTCTTGGTCCCCACACTTTTTTTTTGTTATTTTTTATGTATTGTCTTCTAAAATAAAACATTATTACAATCAATTGTTAAACTGTTAATACCTAAAATTTTGTCCATTTCCTCGTATTCTCTAAATTTTTTGGCCAATTTTTTTTTCTTTTATTTTATTCTTTATTAAGTTAATAGCTATATCGCTGATTGATTAAAATAAATTAAACAAAATTTTTTTGTTTCTGTCTTATCTTTTTGTTGTTGATAATTGAGTTATATAGTATGAGTTATTTCATTCATAAGCTCTATGGTTTAATAAAAAAATTTAGTCCATAATTGCTAAAATTCAAAGTTAATTTTTCTAAACAAATTTCTTATCAATATTAAAAATTGGAAGTGATAAGAGATGAAATTTTTTAATGAATTATTTTTTAATGACAAAAAATTTAATAACTACTTAACTAGATTTTATCTATTTACTCTCATGGTTCCCAAGTTTTTTGTTGTTTTTTATGTACTATTTTCCAAAGAAAAACATTGGTCACTATCAATTGTGCTCTTCCATTTTCTCTTTTAGTCCCTAAACTTTTTGGCTAAGTTTTGTCTGTTCTTTTTTTTAATCTTTACTAAGTTGATGGTTATATTGCTAATTGATTAAAATAAACTAAACACAATTTGTGTATTTTAGTTATATCTTTTCATTATTGATAATGGAGTTTTATAGCATGAGTTACTTAATTCAAAAGATTTATGGTTTAATAAAATAATTTGGTTCATAATTGTTAAAATTAAAAGTGAATTTTTCTAAATAAATTTCTCATCGATATTAAAATTTGAATTTAAGTGATAAGAGATACATTTTTTATTGAATAAAATTTTTAATGCATTATTGGTAATTAAGTTTTATAGCATGAGTTACTTACTTAAAAATTTTTATAGCATGAGTTAAAATTGAAAGTGAATTTTTCTAAATAATTTTCTCATTAAAATTAAAAATTGAAATTTGAGTTAATATTGGATAAAAATTTTTACTGAATTATTCTTTAATGACAAAAAATATCCATAATTTTGAAGCATGTACAATACTATGTTTCATAGTGTTATGTTTCGATTATAATTAATCAATTCAATAATAAGAATATAACATAAAAAAAGTTCAACTCAAAATTAAAATAAAGTAAAATTTTAATTAATTAGCATAAATTTATAACTGAGAATTTTAATTGTTTGTCATCGAGATTTACTTTAATGGTAAATTTATTGAAACAATACCTGCTACAAAAAAACGGGTGAAAAATTATCCCATATATACTAAAACATAGTAGAAAAACCACTATAACAGTGTCATTTCTTTTTTTTTTTTTTTAAAGAAACTTTTTCATATGTAATGGCATAACCTTTCTTCCAGCCCATCTAAATTTCTTTTCTTTCATTTTAGTTTCTAAATTCAATACATTTTCCATTTTGGTCATTTTTCTCTTTCTCTCTCTTTTTTTTTTTTCTTTTTATGCAAATTCAATATTGAACTCTTACTAGTTGTAGTCTTTTCATTTGCTTTATTAATTCAAAAATTTTACCTTAACTTTTGTGTCAGTGCTTAAACATCATTTCCAAACATAATTGGATTTTCATTTAAACCCTTAATTCATTTTATTTTATTACTCTTTTTTGTGTCAATAGTAAAACACCAGTTTTAGTTTCTAAAATCTTGTTTTTTAGCCTACCAATCTAAAAAAATTTGTTGTATAATGATTAAACCTAATTTTAGGTCAACTCCAAATCTCAATTTTTTATTTTCGTGAAAAAGTTTATTTTATCAATAGTTAAACTCACTATTAATTACTAGAACTCTAAATTTTTCTTTCTTTAACCCCAAAATTCATTATTTAATGATTATTATACTCTATTATATTAAATGCTATTACATATTGAACTACCGTAATTCCAAAATTTTGTACTTTATGTTTTCGGTCCTTAAACTTTTCTTTTAGATAATTAATCATTTAATTTGTAGTATTTAAGTTCTTTTTTTTTTTTGGTCAATTAAAACGAAGATGTATTAAGAAGAAAGACCTCAAGGAGGTTCAAAGTTTACATCAACTGACTGTTGAAGGGCATAAACCGAAGAGGGACACATTGTCCAATACTCTCTCTTCTGGACACTCGTCCATTTAGCTATGTACAAAGCACACTTATTGGCTGTTTCAGCCACTTTTTATACAGAACAATCAGAAAAAGACCTTTGCAACGTTTTAATGTCAGAGATTATGGGGCCTATTCTCCAGTCTTCTTGATCCCTTAATCTGCCGATGAACTCTTGATCAGAAGACTCAATTTTTACAGCAGTGTACCTTAACCGACGCAAGTCCTGAAGCCCCTTCCTTGTTGTTTCAGCTAAGGCTGCTAGTTTGTATGTGCTGGCGGCAAACCCAGCCTGATTGTACAGCACATTCCTTTGCCAGTCACGAGCCAGATACGCTATTCCCAGTGAGCTAGCTTTGCAGGCTACAGCTACATTGAGCTTAATTAAGCCCCTTGATGGTTTGCCCCATCTATCAGAATGAATATTCCCCTGTAAAAGAGGACATGCAGCACCCATTTTCTGTTGTGTTTGGTAATACTCAGCAACAGCATTTTGAATCCTGTAAATCACAGAAACAGGGTTAGCATTTTTCTTTTGGAAAATGGCCTTATTTCTTTCCAGCCAAATATACCAGCAAGTATAAGCAATGGTAGAGATAATAAGCTCTTTGTTTTCTTGTGTATGGTGCAAAGCACGAAAGAACTCAAAAAACCATTGATCAAAAGTATGTATTGCAACATTGTGGGGTTTATAATCCAAACACACAAACCAGATAAGGTGTGTCCATTCACAATGCAGCACCATATGCTCTACTGTTTCATCATGAATACAAAAAGGACATTTAGGATTTATCGAAATACCTCTTTTGGCCAAGTTTAGCCGAACAGCAACTCCATTTTGGCAGAGTCTCCACATAAAATTCTAAATCTTAGGAGAACATTTAATTTTCCAGATTATTTTTCATACACTGGAGTTTATTTGATGAGAAGTTGAAGCACAAAGATTAACAGGATGAGATATTTTCTGAATCCTATAAGCCGTCTTTACTGTGACTCTACCAGTCTTGTCATATGGCCAAATTAGCTTGTCTTCCCCTGGGTTATGACTAATGGGTATATGTAAGATGGCCTGTTTTTCCTCAGTTGAAATGTAAGAAGCTATTTGACTTAAAACCCAAGTATGAGTGCTAGGATCAATGAGATTACCTACAGTCACATTTCTTACCCCTGCTGGAATATTCATGTTTGTGTGCAGCTTAAAATCTCTAATATTTGGAATCCAAGCATCATTCCAAACTGAAATAGATTGTCCATTTTGCACTTGCCAGCAAACATAGTTTTTTAGGAAATCCCTACCAGTTAAAATACTAGACCAACCCCATGAAGGTTTTGGTCCCTTTCCTGCATTCCAAAAATTACCATCCGGGAAGTATAATCCCTTTAAAATTTGGGCCAAAACTGATTGGGGATGAGATACTATCCTCCAGGCAAGTTTTGCAAGCAATCCTATGTTCATGGCTTCTAAGTCCTTAAAACCCATCCCTCTATTTTCTTTTGTTAAGGATAAATATTCCCAACTTTTCCAGTGAATACTCGAATCTGACTTCTTCCCATCCCACCAGAATTTAGCCATTAAGGAGTGAATATTATAACACCATTTCTTGGGAAGTTTAAAACAGGCCATGGCATATGTTGGGATAGCTGTAATAACAGATTTAAGCATGATTTCCTTACCTGAATAGGATAGTAGAGCCTCTTTCCACCCTTGTATTTTTTTTGATAATTTTGTCCCTAAGGAAAGCCAATGCCTTTGTCTTTGAACATCCCCACAAGGTAGGAAGACCAAGATACTTCCCTGGGTTTTCTGCCTTAGGAATTTTCAAGAAAAGACTAATTCTTTCCTGCAACGTAGTAGGGGTATTAGGACTAAAGAAAATAGTAGATTTTTCAAAGTTTATACATTGACCAGAAGCCTGGCAATACTGTAACAAAACCTGCTGTAAGTTGTGACCATTTCTGACGCTAGCCTTAACAAAGAATAATGAATCATCTGCAAACAACAAATGCGTTAGTGTGGGGCAATCCTTATTCAGTTTAATGCCTTCTATATAGTTTTGATCAGCTGCCCTTGTCAGCATTTGTGATAAAGCCTCAGTAACCATGATAAACAGGTAAGGAGACAAAGGGTCACCTTGTCTTAGTCCCCTAGTAGGCTTAAATGTTTCAGTCTCTTTTCCATTAATTAAAATAGTATAGGACACTGTGGTAACAATATTCATTACCCAAATAATCCACCTATAGGGAAATCCCATTTTGCGCATGATACCTTCCAAAAAAGACCACTCCACACGATCATAAGCTTTTTGCATATCAATTTTAATAGCCATATTCTAGTCTAACCCTTTCTTTTTAGTTTTCAGCATATGAAAGATTTCATGAGCTACTAAGATGTTATCTTGTATTTGTCTACCTTTAATAAAAGCATTTTGCAAAGGAGAAATGATATCATTTATATGAGACTTAAGTCTATTAACTAGAACCCTAGATATAATTTTATAACAGTAATTACACAAACTAATTGGCCTAAACTGAGTGACTTTTTTAGGATGGGGAATTTTTGGGATCAGCACAATAGTTGTTTTGTTTAGGCTAAGGTTTAGAGTACCTTGATTAAAGAAAGTTTGTATTTCTTTGGTGACATTCTCTCCAACATCGTCCCAATATTTTTGGAAGAAGATTCCTGAAAATCCATCTGGTCCAGGGGCTTTTAAGGGAGCCATTTGAAAAGCTGCAGTTTTAATTTCTTCAGTTCTCACGTCTTTCTGTAGGTTCTCCTCCAGATCTTTCTGAACCACAGGTTTTATATGATCCAGCACCTCATTTATTCCTATAGGTCCTTCAGAACAAAAGAGATTCTCATAGTAGTGCTTAAAGGTGTCTGAGATATTTTCCTCCTTATCAATCCACACACCTTTTTCATTTTGAATCCGTAAAATTTTGTTTGAAGCCCTTCGCTGAATTGTAACATTATGGAAAAAAGCAGTGTTCCTATCCCCCAATTGTAGCCAGTCCACTCTGCTGCGTTGCTGCCAATACATATCTTCCCTAGTCCAATGCTCCTTAATTTGTTTAATAATAGGGCTTTCATTCCTTGCCACTGATGTATCAGACTTGTCTTGCAGCACCCCTAGCTTCGCAGTCAGAGCCTCTATTGCCCTTCTGTTATTAGGGTAATAGGCTTTGCTCCACTTAGTCAAAGCTCTGCTGCACCCATTCAGATTTTTCTAAAGAGAATACGTATCGTTCCCTGCATATATATCCTAGGATTGCTTAATGACTTCTTTGCAGGCTGGTTCTCAAGTCCACATGTGCTCAAACCTAAATTTTCTCCTTGTAGAAACACTTTGAGCCTCTGAGGTAAGGATTATAGGGCAGTGATCGGAGCCAATTTGAGGACAGTGGAACACCTGAGTGTCAGGGTATAGAAGCCTCCAAGAACTACTCACCAAAGCTCTATCAATTCTCTCTTTAACTAGACCATCTTTTCTGCCATTTGACCAAGTAAATTACTGTCCCTGAAAACCAGCATTCTGAAGGTGTGTTTTTAACATCATTTCCTGAAATGCCATTATTTGGTCTTGATCTTTCAGTATGCCTCCTTCCTTCTCATGTTGGGCTGCTATGTCATTCCAATCCCCTATACATAGCCAAGGTAAGGATCTTTGTACTGCAAGTTGCTGTAGGTTTTCCCAGTTCTTTTTCCTATTAGTGAATTTTGGATCTGCATAGATCCACTTAATTCGGCTGGTGTTCCCCATGCTATCAGTTACTCTTGTATCAATGAAATTCTGAGCCTTCATATCAATACACACTTGCACCTCATTAGTCCACCACAGCGCCAGCCCCCCAGATAAACCAACAGGGTCTACATAACAAGCATTCTTGAATCGAAATTTCTGTCTCTTTTTTTTTCCCAAATTAACCATTTTATTCCTTGTTTCCATTAAGAAGCATAACTGAGGATTATACCTCTTTTGGAGCCATTTGAGGTGCTGAACTGTCAAGGTTGGCCCCATACCCTGGCAGTTCCAACTTATGAGAATCATGATGCTTGGGTGGCTGAAGGGCAGCCACCAGACCCGTCCTCATTTGTAGCATCCTCTCTGGCTCTTTTTCCATTATTCTAAATTAATAATATCTCCTATTCAGTATTTTTCCTCTTAGGAGGTCTCCCTCTCTTTCTGCCCCCTCTCTGTGTCGCAGCATCATATGACTCTTCCTCCTCTGCTCCAGTATTGTCAGAATCAATTGAGTTGAGTGACGCTTGAGGGTGGTGTATTTGACCGGCCAGATTTGGTGAGATAGCATCAGGATTGGTTTGTTCCAAGACTGGTAGCATTTTTTGCTCCAGTTGGCCAGTTTGGCAGTCAAGAAAACCAGAAGGTGATGCTAGGTTTTGCCCTGATATCAACTTATCAAAGTGTTCCTTCCATGTGTTATCTATATCAGATTATTCGTTGAAGAACTTATTCTGCCTTGTATGCCCCACTAATGTTCCAGGTAATAGCTGATCTGGTCTTGGTGGTAGAGATTTGGTCATATCTTCAGCAGCTCTTGGCACATGAGCTCTTAACCAAGGTCCATACATCTGCTGTCCAGTACTCAAAAAGAACTGGCTGTGTAGTTAATTTGCAGCTTATATCAAAGTAACCAAGTCTTCCACACGCATGACATAGATCCCCTAACCTTTCATATTTTGCTGCAATCCATTTCTTACACCCAAGAGGTTTAGGTTGCCAAAAACCAGCCTTGATAGGAGTCATGACATTCAATTTGATCTTGATTCTAAGGTAACCCCTACACAATTCCCCCAAATTTCCAGGGTCCTCAACCTCCAAAACTTCTCCAAATTGTTTTCCAATAATAGGACCATTCGTTTTAGTCATTAGATTGAGTGCCAAGCCATGTATCTGCACCCAAAAAGGGACCTTTGTGAACTTCAAATCCTGTAAAGCTTGAGCAGGCAACCATTTTTGGAAAGAAAAAATACATCCCATGATATTCCATGGGCCATTAGATAGCACACGTTCAACCATATCACACTCCTTAAACACACAGTGCACAGTTTTATCATCCAAAAAATTAACCACTTGAACCCCGTAGTTCTTCCAAATCTTCAATAGGATATTCACAATACCTTTCTGGTTCAACATCTTATCAGAAATGATCCTACCCACTAGAGACTTTATCTGTTCGCCAATTTCCACCTCCGGCTGTAAATCGAGAACCAGTTCCTCCATACAATCTGATCCAATATTGGAGAAAAGTCACCCTCCGATACCTCTTCCATCCTTAACAGTAATGAAATAGAGCACCTATAAAGCACCTGATAGCATAGAAGAATCATATCAAGTAATGAATCACTACATCAACCTTATCAAGAAGATTGGGCTTATCAAGAAGATATGTCAATAGATTCACAGAATCAACCAATCGTTGAAAATAAAATCAATCAAGAATCGGTAGTGAAAACAAGAATCAGTAATGAAACCAATGATCCGTTATGCAAACAAGAATCAGTAATGAAAACAAGAATCGGTAATGAAACCAATGATCCGTTATGCAATCGAGAATCAGTAATGAAAACAAGAATAAGTGATGAACTTAATTAAGAGGATCTTGCATTAGTATCCCCAGAATGCAAGAACATCCCCAATCCGGATGAAGATGAAACTAATCTATAAACTACTTCAATCGTACAAACCTTCTTCCACAAGAAATCCTAATCTGGAATCCGCTTTTCTCCATATTTCGAATCTAAATTCAGAGCGCTCGCAAGCCTTCTTAACCCGGATCGCTCAAACAATGCCGATTCAAATAAGACTACCACTGCCTTCTCTTGTGCGAAATCTGAAAGGGCACTTTGATTTGACCTGGAGTTAACAATGTCTCAAAGAATCCGCTTTCTGGAAGAACGAATTGATCTGAAACCAGTTTCAGGGAAGCTCTCATTTAGAGAGAGAGACTCTCACGAGGAGAGGGTAACTTTGTAGTATTTAAGTTATTAAAATATTATCATCTACCTCTTTAAATCACAAATTTTAATTATTTATAATCAAGTAGCCGAATAATAAATTGTCACCGTAACTCGCACAATTCACCTAGTGTAAGAAAAAGAAAAGGAGAGGTTAGGGGGCTTTACTGAAAATCATAATGAGCTCACATACATTAATTATTTGGCCATTCACACCCTCGCAGAATTGGACTGCGATCGAGCGAGTCCACCATCGTAATCAACCGCCATACTTCTGCTGATGCGCATGTCCTGTGGCTGAAGCCTGAAGCTGAGTGCCGATGAATTGGTCCCTTATTGTTGTCGCAGGCTCCGCTTAACGTATATACCGATTATTTTTGGTCTACCCCAAATTCCCCCGGTTAAAATATGGGAAGTAAATCCAAGAGGAAGTACTCGGACGACACTGCTAGTTCATCCTCTTCACCTACCCCCGAGGACGACTCCGACTCATCGCCGAAGAGCCGGCGCCGATGCGGAAAAGAGCGGCGGAGGAGCGATGGGTCTTCGAGAAGGGAGAAAGAGAGGAGGAGGGAGAAAAGGAGACGAAGGGAAAAAGAAAGGGCGAGAGAGAGAAGGAAATCGAGGAGAGGTGATAGGAAGAGCAAGAGAAAGCATTATGCGTCTGAATCAGGGTCAGAGTCGGACTCTGGTTCTGCGACCGATTCAGGTACGGAGAGAGTGCGGATAGCGCCGGAAACGGTAGTGAGAGACCTATTGAACAAGTTTCCCAGCGTTGGCAGTGATTTGCGACAGGTAACTGTTCCTTTTGACCTTGGTTTTATTCTATTTGATTGTCATTTTGGTTCTCCGCAAAAGGATTCTCAGTAGGTTGCTGTTAATGAAACTTAGTTTTCCCTGCGTACTGCTCAGTCGGGAATTTAAGCTACATCAAGCACTGACTTTCAGAGGCTGTGATAGCATGGATGAATTTAGATTTTGGGTCAAACAATTGATTCGAACTCTTGTTTCACATACTGATTCTGGTTGTAGGCTTATAAATGCAATAATATCAAGAGAACAGAAACTTGAAAGAGTAAAAGAAGTGGCTACTTTTGTCGAAGTAGATTGTGCAAGCCTTGTTAGTTAATAATGGTTAGATGCTAGGCGCAAGTATTATTAAGTTTCTTTTAGGTTCTGTTAACGACGCTGAGAGATTCTGATGCATCTCTTTGAATGAAACAATTTGGTTTATGCACACGCCTGCAGTTCTCTTTGGAATACAGGTAGTTGAGTTATGGACATGGAATGCCATGCCCACTTATTTATCTATCTATATACTTCTTATTTGTTGGAAGGTTAGATGCATTAAGTACAACATACATTAGCATTTTGATGTTTTTATGTCACGGGAGAGATCTTAGATTATATAAGCTATCCCAACCATGCTTAAAAAGCTTAGATTTTGGAAGACAGAACATGCTCTTGAATCATGTATTTTTCTCCGCTAGGTTGAATGGAGGACTGGATTTTATCTGACGGCACCATATTTACTGTTTTTCCCCATTAAACCCGTGTCATGGGTGGAATATGGGTTGATTTCACTGAAAAAAAGTAGCAACCAAACTGGAATAAGATCTGAAAAGGTTACTCAAATTATTTTGCCTAATTTTTTTTAGTTATTCTTGAGCTGAGGTTCTATGGTTGATGTACTTGCATTTTGTAATAATGTCTTTATGAGCTTGTTCCTCAACTATGAATAGTTTTGCGCACACACACACTCCCCACCCCCAAAAGAAGAAGAAGAAGAAGAAGAAAAAGCTTACAGTTGTGTTTTCTTGTGGTTTTTTTAGCTTCTACAAATGATTGATGATGGGCAAGCTGTTGACATAAATGGCATATCTGAAAGGGCCTTGATTAAGCATTTGAAGAAGCTGTTTTTATCCTTGAAGCTAAAGGAAACCGGAGATAAAGTGTTTTTACTGCCTTCAAAGAGAAGCCCCACATTAGATGTGGTGGGCCACTTGATTCAAGCTCCTGCTGAACGTAATGAGGACAAACCTCCTAGTTCAATCGCGCAGGATGAGGAATGCAGCTACCAGGCAGATGAGAATAATTCATCCTCTCCTCACCCTAGGGATGGCTCTTCAGCTCCTAGAAGGTAGTTTTTTACTTCAAATATTGTGTGTCAGCAAACCAAAACTCTTAAAACTGTTACCTTGAATTTCAATTTAGAACTTCTTTTTTTTGGTGGGTCGGCCATAGAACAAGGTTGGGATGAGGTCATGTGTGCAAATGGTAAATAAAGAAGAAAGCCTTTGAAGAATAACATTTATAATGTGTGTTAAGTTTTTTTCTTTGCATGCGTTTTGAGACAGAGATGGTAGAGACCTACCATGGCCCTGTCAACTCTGAAAGAGTGCATTGCACTGATTGAATATATTAGGATGATAGTATGTAGTCAAAGTTCCCGTACTAAAATGCCATATATTTTATAAATGTTTCTTACTTTTCTGTGATCATATATTTCAACTTTGGTAATCGATAACCAAGGGACCATTGTTGTCTAGAAGTGGCGTGCTAATAGCAGGAGGTGTTGGGACTGATAATGCTAGTCCCAAGTCACATGTTCAGGTGTTGATTAAAAAGTTATTGTAAATTAGTTTTCTTAAAACCACAAGATGCTGAGTCCTTGTTGTATATCAATGCAGGGTGATTGGCCCTGAAATGCCATCAGCTGAGTTACTTGCTGCTGCTGCCAAACTAACAGAAGCCCACGCTGAGCTTAGGTAACATATGGGAGAGAAGCTTTCTATGTAACATGCTTCCTTGCATACTGTGAATTATTGTATTTTTTTGTTCACACATCTATCTTTTCAAAGCCTAATTAATCCAATTACTGCAAATTAGTGCTAGGTGTCCTTAAAAGCATCTGCATTTATGAAACTTAGTTCTTGATATTATGATAATTCAATTTAGGGATGCTGAGTTGGAAGAGGATACTGAATTATTTATTGGACCACCACCTCCTGCCCTGGTTGCAGAAGCTGAATCAGCAAATGAGGCAGAGCGGTTTGAAGAGGTCAGTGATTTCACGTCTTATTTATCTTTGTTGTCTACTTGTTTTTTGGTCATTGACACAGTTTCTTTATGTTTCCCATTCAGGTCACAAGAATAATGGCATCTGAGACTGATTCTCCTTATGATGTCCTAGGAGTGAATCATAATACATTGGTAGACAACATAAAGAAAAAGTATGACCTTGTTTTGGGTGCATACAGTTTATTTATTTTGGTCATGAGTGTGCAGTTCGTGTGATGCAAATTGGATGCTAATTAAATAACATTCTCCCAAGAGAATGTCTTATCAATTTTTAGACTCAAAAGGAATTCATGGCAATTGCAGTGAGCAACTATGAATTCCCTTTTCTTTTTCTATTTGATGATTCAAATTTAACCAGACAAATTTCTTAAGTTTATGAGTATGATTAATTTGAGAATTTTTCTACCTTGATCATGTTGATTGAAATACCCCATGTATTGCTGATTCAGTAATACTTAATATAACAAAATTCAGAAGCTGCCATACTGAAGTTCATGTATTGTCCATTTGTGAATTCAAAGGCCCCCTCCCCTCAGAAAAAGGGGAAAAAAAAAAGAAACACATAGCCATAACACACACACGCACACACACACAGAATGCATATATAATTTGCTTTCTATTAGATGTATGATTTGCTACTTAGCTTTTACATGAATTTAGTGTCAACATTACTTTTTATAGTTGACATGGTGAACTTCATGCCACTGACCGTTACATAGTTGGAATTAGGGTATGATCTATGATGGTGACAATAATTGTATTCAAGTCACAAACAAAATGAGTTCGGCAAAGTTTAGAATGTATTATGTTGGATGAGTGGATGTACATTGAAGGGTAGGATTAGAAAGGAGAATGTGAGGGACAAGATATAAGCAGCTTTTGTTGGCCTGATATTAGAGAAGGTCACCTTAGATGGTTTGGCATATTCAACCTAGTCCAATAGACTTATTTCCAATAAATTCATTCTTACTGAAAGAAGGAAGAAGAAAAAAGATCCAATAGCTGTGTGAGTATGCAAGAGTTGTAGGCTAGGCATATGAGTGGCTAAATGAGGTAAGGGTAGATCTAAACTTACTTTGGTGGGAATTATGAAAAGGGATATAGTATTAGAGTTTCAACCAAGTAGAATGGAGATACAATATTCTTGTAGCTGCACAAACCAGTTGGGATTAAGGTGTAGTTGATTGATTGGTTCTATTTAAGTTGCAAAATGAGGTTCACAACCAAGGGGTATTTTAGGGCATTAAGATAGGATTGGCTGTAACAGGATAAAACCAACGTACTGGATGGGGTTAGAGTGAAAGTTTGGAAAATGTACATTAGAGAAATAAGGAATTTGTCATTTTCAATTGCATTTATTTATTATTATTATTGAGGTAAGAAAAGAAATCGACTGTCACTTAGCCGGACTCTTTCAGGTTAAATTGAATTTTTTTTCTTTTTCAATTCTACAGCATTTTCTAACATAAAGCACTTTAGTGGGCTTACAGCAGGCCTTATTCTTCCCATATCTTGCTAGCGTTCCGTACTCAAATTGACTAGGATATCAAGTGACTATCCCATGTTCTGGTCAGGTATTGGAAACTATCACTTTTGGTTCACCCGGACAAATGTTCTCACCCTCAGGCCCATCAAGCCTTTATCATACTTAATAAAGCATTCAAGGAATTGCAGGATCCCGATAAGGTGAGTTTTTATACACTATAACTCATATTGGAATGAATGCAAAGGAAAATTATATGCCTTTCGCTGAATTTGTATTTGATCAATCTGTTTTTTTCTTTCATCTTGGCTTATATGTGGTTGTAATCCCTGAATCTATGAGGTTTTGGTTTTGAGATAGTCAAGCTTGGCAAATTTAAAGTAGAATTGAGGGAGTCCACTGAATGCAAATGTTGTGCATTAAACATACACGATTTTGTGGATATTGATATTGGAGATGGATTCAGATTGGTTTTAGATATAACCTAGAATCTGCTGTCACCTTAAAGTTTTTATATCTTCTGTGACTATTACGTAGCAGGGACCATGTTTTTCTTTGAGTAGCATTTAGAGTGTTGTGTTAATCGTCTCTTAAGAACCCCATACTGTTTGTGGACTTATCTAGCAAAATTAGTTATGTGTTTGTGCAAATGTAATTTTTATATGTTTATCCTTTTACCATGATACTTTTTTTTTTGTGTGGAAAATTGGTCAGTGATAAATGTTTGAGGATAATATTTTACTGCACAAAGAAATTTGACATGTCATATGTCGCACAACATTCTTAATTCCCAAGAAATAGGCCCTTTCAGCCATATGGCTTTTGCTTGTTTGTCCCACCCCCCACTCTGTACCTATTAAAAAAAGATGTTTCTTCAGTCTTACATTTTTAGTTATTGCAGTAGGATCAAACAAGATACAGTAATAACTGTTACTTGGTTCATGGATTTTGATGAATGATGTGTTTTTAATCTGATGTCTTCCAATTGTAGAAGAAGCAACTTGATGAGAAAATCAAAGCAGAAGAGGAGAAAGAAGCATTCAAGGTGTGTACTTTTATCCTGGAATTGATATGACATCTCAGAAACTTGTTTGACAGCTATGATAAATTCCATTTCCCCCTTTACAGGTTGAATTACAGGCAATGCGTGAGGCTGCACAGTGGAGAAGATTGCAAGGTTGGCAAATTTCTGGATTTATGAACATTTGAGCCCCACCAAATAATAGTAGTAGTAGTAGTAGCAGCAGCAGTAGCAGGAATAAATAAAATAATCTCCTACTCATGTCCTCTCTTCTCTCCCTCCCTCCCTCCTTCCTTGCCTTTCTCTCTTTCTCTCTCGATTACCACCACTTTCAAGTAGCATCATAGTCAAAAGTTGCTTGTGGCTAGGATCTCTTTTGGCCATTTGCACAGACCTATGATTTCATAACATTAGAAGCAGTTGCATTAAGTTCTTGCCCTTTCTGTCAAGTTCTTTTAGACATCATCTTTTGGTGTTTTCCTCATTGCCCCTCGGTCTACCTTCTCTTTTATCATTGGTCTCGAAGTAAGAAATCTGTTTCATTGTCAGGTATATCCATGGAAGGTGATGATGAGCTCCTGGCAGAGATTGAAGTTAAAGCACCTCAAACAAGAGATGAATGGATGACAACACTGCCTCCTGAGAGGAAAGTAAGATATTTAGTTTAAGGGTTCATTTGGTGGAAATTAATTATGTGGTTATTTGACCGCTTATTTTCAATTTTGCCTTTTTCTTAATCTGGAATTAGTGGCATTTTAAAGTTAATCTTCTATCTACTTAATAATCACTTGAATCATATTTTTTCCCCCAAAAAATATTATAAACATTTTTCCTTACCTAGTTTAGAAAAAGAAAAAATTAATCAAAACTATTTTTCTTTCGTATAAAATGTTTTAAAAGTGGTTTTCGGGCTTCTTGAAATGTAGAGCTTTGATTGGCGTACAAGTTGAGCGGATAATCATTATATATAAAAATAATTACTAATTATCACTTACGATTAATCTCCCTCAAATGCAACCAAAATGTTATTCCCCCTCATTAGTTGTGGGTAACTCGACTGATCATCACCCTGTTCAATAGCAATGATTCCATGGTCTAACTTGGTTGGGTCTCCTAAAATTCAATTCTCCAAATCTGATTGCTTTTTCATTCCAGATTCGTGTCATCCAACAGTTCTGTACGAATTTCAAATAAAAGTTTCTTAGTATCCTGAACATAGTAGAAAGGGCACTCAGAGGCTAGGCATAAGAAATCAGAAGCCGCATGTTGAAATGAAAGGATAATTTTGAAGGAAATAAATTCATTTGGTAAAGACCCGTGTTATACAGTACAGCTCGTTGCTGACCATAATCTCCAGCTTTGACTAGAAAGACTAGTACAGTTAATTTCATGTTCTCATTGTTTGAATAGATTTAGGTTTTTGAAAGAAATAACTTATTTTGGCTGAGGGTTTCTACTTTCTGTTGTTTGGAAAGAAATGGGCGAAGTATCTACGTCTAATTCCCAACCACATTTCATACTTTACAGCCCGGTGTGACCCAGCATTCAACAAAAAGATTCAGCAAAGGCACTAAAGAAGGAAGAGGTGATACTAGTGTCTGGACTGACACCCCATCTGAGAGAGCTCAAAAAGCAAAGATGAGGTTAGGTTGTTTTTTACAATGCCTTTGTTGTTTCCTCCTCCATTCTTATTTGGGTTTATTCATGGCTGTCTCTTAATTACAGCTACCTGGAGGCATATAATGAAGCTACAGCACTTGCTTCTACTGAAGAGGACAAACAGAGAAGCTCGGATGCAGATTTGGTGGATAAGTATAACGAGGAGAAAAGATCTAAGTCACTGGTGCAGAAACACCGAGAAGAAGCTGCAGCTTCAATCCGTTCAAAGAAGAAAAGCAAGGCAAAGCAAGAAGAAGAGAAAGAAGAGTGGCTGGGAAAACATCCCTGGAGGCCTTGGGATCGTGAGAAGGACTTGGCTGCTGGGAGGCAGAGTGTGAAATTTGACTCCGATTCAATGGCCGAGGGTTTGGCTTCTAGGTTTTCATCAGGAAATTACCAAAGAAACTTCCTCTAAGAAACGTAAGCTTCTTTACGCTTTGTTTAAGCTAGAGATATTTATGAACATTGCTTAGGCAGTTTTGAAATTTTGCTTAATCATGTAGAAATATGTAGAAAGGGGAAGAAAGGCTAAATGAAAATGAAGAGCTTTTACGGCATTTGTTGGTGCCGTAAAGATAGCTGGATCCAAGGTTTCGTGGGCCTTGATTAAGTCGGATCAGAGTGATAGAGCTACAGGTCAATTAATGTTTGCTTCGGTCATTTGTTGATCTGATCCATGGAGATGGTTTTATTTGTTCCAAAGAGCTGACGCAGGTTTGTTTGAGACCATGTCCGATCCCATTCAGGTAAGTGGTGTGCTAGTGTTAGCTCCCACATTGAGTTTAATTTTTCCTTTGCTTTCAGAAATTATCTAGAGTAATTTTTGTTTAGTTTTTGTTTTCTTTTTTTTTTTGTTTTCTGTTTCGGGTCAAATCAATTTGTTATTGAATGTTTAATCTGAATGTAGCTGATGGTAAGTCAAAATAACTTTTGGTTGGATGTTCTTGCAGAACTGAGTGAACATTTTTATTTGTCAATATTTTTTTTTGCTGGTACTAATTTTATTTGAAAGTTAATATTATATGTAATAATTTATTGGAAACAACTTTTCATAATATTATTAAATTTTTATGATTTTTTTAGGCATTAAAAAAAATAATAAAAATTTCATGATATTTATGAAAAATTTATCTTTAATGGATTATTATATCTATATAATATTGGCTTTAAAAATAAGATTAATTTTGGATAAAAAAGATGTAAAAGTAAAAAAAAATTATTTTAAATTGAGTTAATTTAAGTTAAAATAAACTAAGTGTAAAGTTATAGGTGAACATATGCTCATATCGAGTCACTTATCATGCCGTGGAACACATGTATTTGGGTTCGATTGTTCATAGGAATGAGGATGTTGAATGAGCTATAACTAGATGGGCAAAAGTGAAAAGTCTTTCAAGCCCTGATTCTTGGTTGAATTTAAGTTCAACAGTTAAGTTGATTAAAATATTTTTGGCAGATTTCGAATTTCTTTTTCCAGACCCTTACTGCGTTGTTTGCTCAGCTTGGCTGAAGCAAGTCTCGTTCGATCGCAACATTGTTTAGGTGATGAATTGGTATGCAATTTGCTCCTATTAAACTCGGGCAACTAGAAAATATATAGCTAGGGACGAAGAGTTGATAAATAACAACGGTAAATTTCCTCATTATTCGGAGGTTATGAGAGGGACATACGTTTGTAGTTGATCAGTTCATAACTAGGGAGCGAGCACAAATCTTACGTAGGAACAAGACTTCACGTGTTCGTGGAAAAAGATGGGCTTATCATCTGGGGAACAAGGTGTGGGTGGACTGACTGAGCTTCTTGTTAGCTTGGTGGTGTTGGAAGTTTTGTTTTCGTTCGAAGAGCTGTAAGTTATGGCATTTAATTAAAGAAACCCTAGCTAACTTGTATTTAAAAACAATCCATGTGCAGGGAGGGAGAAAATATTAAAAGGAGAGCAGAAAAGAAGACTATAGGTCTAGGCAATCATAAACCAGGTTATACATATATGTAAATATAAATAAAAAGGGGGAACAAACTTTGGAGGTGTGGGGAGGAGTCATGATCGAGCTTAGTTAAGCTTTCCTCAGGCCTCTAGAAGTTGTTTTGTGTTGAAGTCTCTTTCAAGCTTTGTTAGCTAGCCTGATCGATCGATGTTTCTCTCCGTAGCGACCCTACAAAGGTTTGTTGGAAAAGCACATGTATAAAATTGGTGGTATTATAGTTTGATCGAGAATTGTGGGCGGAATGGATTTCCTATATATATATATATTGTTATCTGTCCATATGTGGGAGTGTGGGACGCTAGGAAAAGCAGGTGGGCCGGAGTCCCACAAACCGCCCCACAGAGACGCCTACTTGCTTGCTTTGCACTATTTCTTGTTTGCTATCCTAAAGCAACCCCCGCCCCCTCCTATCCCTCTTCCTAACAATTGATGTGGGCATATATATATATATGATGTGGGCATATATATATATATATATGCCCTATATCTGAGTAAATTTTTTAAGATTTCCTCTTAAAATTTAGATATCTGTTTTATCCATTACGTGTACCTTATCAAGGACATGGGTGGATTAAATATTGTGAGTTAGCCAAGTAAAGAAAAAAAAAAAGATGTAGAAAGTGGCGGTTTTTCTATTTTCTAAGTATATTTTCGGGCATTATTTCAAAAAGTGTATATTTTTTAAGATAGAGAGGAATTCCAAGTTTTTAAACTATTATGTTTTCCCCCAAAAGGCTTCTCATAATCCCATTTGAAGCAAAGATCAATAGGAATGAAGTTGGAAATAAAGATTCCTGTTATTTGAAAGTCACAAGGTTCGAGCAATTATATTGCTTAAGTTTACCCAGCCCCTTTCAGGTGTCAATATGGAAGCAAAATTAATGATGACGTACGATAAGTGAAACAAACCTTCATTAAGGTTGTACTATTTCGTAGTGGGGCCGGGACTGTAGGATCAAATAAAGGATTCATCTAAATCAAATGAAAGTACGCGTGGAAATTAAACTGAACAATATTTTGAGAAGTAGTTTTCGGTTCAGCACTTAAGCTTCTCATTTTTCAAAGCTTAATTAGTAACTGATGATATATATATCTCCTATTCTAGGTTGGTATTAGAAATTTAGAATCGAGGCTACCTATAAAATTAGAAGTTCAAGTATAACTATTAATTGGGATTTCAGCTTATAAAATATGTGCAGGTCTAGACTCTAGATATATATTCTTTAATCAATTTTTTCGACCTTGTTATATAGAGATATCATAACATTTTAGTTTTGTATTTGGCTCAACTAATTATTCCCTTTCTTACAATTTCTTCCAAATAATCGAGTTTAGTGCAGATATTAAGAAAGAGGAAAAGTTCATGTTTCCATCTTTACCATTCACTTTTGACATATAAATCAAGAAAGATGAAAAAATGAATATTCATATAGGTTGCTAGCCCTAATAATAATGCGATAAAGTAATTTATTAAATATGAAAATGTTGTAAAGAACTAAAGCCAACCCAAACTAGTAAATATTTCAAAGAATATGATATAGATTGAGTATTACATAAGTATTTTATTACCACTTTATTTTCAATTTTGCTTCATTTTTTTGAATTAATATTATCTAAAATTTAATCCTTAAATTAATTTTTATAAAAAACACTTATTTTTTAGTTTTTAAGACTTCAAACAACATACAAGTAAACACACACACACATACTAATAATCACATATTAATAATTTCTCATTTTTTATGTGGCATCCCGGACCAAGAAACAGTAATTGTGAGTGATATATTTTTCAAAGCACTCACCGGCCGGCCATAACATGTCAAGGCCATGCAATAACCGGCCACGACAGGGACAAGCTATCTTAATTGATTAATCTTTGCGATTTATCATAAACTCGTTGTCTATAACTTGTATTCAAATGTTTAATTAATTACCTAATAAAACCAATCAGTTAATGTTCCAAAAATCATTAAATTTGTACAATTATTTGTTCTTATAAATAAAAGCTGTGGTGTTCAAACTCATCCCCACAAGTGTTCACTGAAAAAAAAAATAGTTACCACACAAAAGAATAAGTTTGTAGATATAGTTACATATACATTTTTTTTTTAAAAAAAAGCTATTCTTTTAAAGAAAGTTAATTTAGTAAGATAGCTCCTTTTGTAATGTGATAGATAGCGATATTGTAGTTTATGAACCCAAAAAAGAAAAACAAAACCGTACTGGAATTTCATGAAATGAACCTAATAAACTGTAAGTGTAAGATAATTTATGGAATTTTATGAGCGAAGGGAGAAAAAAGTAAAGACAATTCTATTCATGCTAATTCGACGTCAAAATCAAATAAGGTAATGTGGATAGAGTGGTCACTAATTTATGCACTAGGCGACAATTTTTATGAAAGAGAGAGAGGGAAAGACACAAACAAAATGTAGTATTAATTGAATGGAGTAAAAATTCTTCGTTGTATTGATGTTGTCGCGTCGACCACAGGCAATCATTAAGATTAATAGTACCAGTTCTAGCTAGTTGCATATACAGCACTCCCTTTGCCTTTCATAAACCCCCTTGTGTAATTTAGAGTAAATATTGGTTGGTTCAGTTTATAATTGATTTGAATATGATGATTTAATTAATTTTTTATTTTTATAAAATATATTCAAATTATCTAAATTATATGTTAGATTCAATTTAAATTATTACATTTTGATTTATTAGTTTGGTTTATTCAACTCTTCTTTCTAAGACATAGATACATAGTAATTAAATGAAAGATAAATATTAAAAATTTTACCAATTATACCCACAATTAAAGAATGGTAAATAACATGTAGTCATAAATTAGTAGGAAACAACTTTACATATATATGGTTAACATAGATAATAGTAGAATATTTATTACTATTCGGTATTCAATTTCAAGTATATGATCTAATATTTGACCTGACAACTGAATATGAAATTCAATTTTAATCCAAATCAACTAAATTAGAAAAATAACTGAACTATTTTATTCAAACATAATTGATCTATTTGATTTTTTTGGTTTTGTTAGAATAATATTTACCCTTAGTCTAACCTATACTCTTGTTAGCCAAAACATATTTGTTTTCCATTTAAAGAGAAAAATTGATGATTTCTAATTGTCAGTAACCATAATAAATATTTTAAATTTATTAAAGCTAATTATTAAATAGCTTAAATTAATAATTTAAAATAATTTCAATCCATTGCTTTAAATTAATGAGTTTCTTTCACTGGGGGACTAATATATACAAAAGGTTTTAAAAGGGTTTAAGATCAGAAGACAACAATTGATAAGATTATGATCAAGACAAACTACCAATTAAAGGGTAGCGGAGGCCCATAAATTTACCCTTATATTCAAACTATCACAATAATGATGAAACGTATATTTTTTTTTATTTTACAAAAATTAAAATATTTTATTTTTTAGAAATGTTTTAAAATTCAATTTACTTTATTACAGTGAGAGATGATGAGAATGCCAATTTTGCTGCCAGGGCAGATCTTAACGACGGGGCTGTAGCCTGTAGTCCAGTAGGAGGCCGGTGACGTAGGTGTGGATCTCTGGGTCGAGGAGAGGAGCTAAGGAGCCTTCTCACGACGGGGTAGGCTAGCTAGGGGGAATCGTGGCCGATGTGGAATTTTTTTTTTTTTATTTGAGCAGGAAAATGCATGTGTACAAGTCTTTGGCCATTCAAAAAACAAAATGCATGCATATACTAGATAATGGTTTGCCAATTTTTGATGTGGGCTAGTTCGTTAATTGTTAAAGTTCAGGGGTTAAAACCTCCACTTTAAAAAAGTGCAGTTCAAAGTCTGGGTTTCACTACTAACTTTTGTTGAATTACCAACGGGCTATTTACCAACGGCCTAGCCGTTGATAATTACCAACGCGTAGGACCGTTGGTGTTAATTTTCAACGTGCATGCGTTGGTAGAACAGTAAAATTTTTGTTTTATTAATTTTTTTTTTCCAACGGGCTAGCTGTTGGTAATTACCAACGGTCACGACCGTAGGTAAGTTTCCAACTTCCCCGCGTTGGTAGTCGAGTCAGTCAGTTATTAAAGGTTAAAGCCGTTGGTAAATTTTTAAATGAAACGGTACGTTTAATTTGCTAACTTTCCAACGGCTAGCCGTTGGTAATTGCATTTTAAATCCATCTTCTTCCTCATTCAGCTTCAGTCGGCCATTTTGGGGGGGAGAGGGAGAGAGAGAGCTCGCACAGCCGTTTGAGTCGCTGACGCCGTCGACGGAGGTCCTTCTCCGGCCGTTTTGCCCTCCGTTTCGTAGATCAACTCGTTATATTGATGGGTATGTGTGTATTTAATAGGTATTTTTTGATTTTAGGTATATAGTTGCGAAAAACCGTGGTTTGATTTTGATGGCATCATTGTTTCAGTTTCAACTCTTATCTGAGGTTCCATAGCTTGTCATTGTTATTCCTCAGCTTCTGAAGTTGGTAGAGGTACGTTTTTATTTTTTTTTTCTATATCCGAAATTTTTTTTTAAATTTTGAGGGAAAAAATTGTATTTTATTATTTATGTTGTGATTAAAATTTATGTATTATGACTGTGGTTCTACATTGCTCTGGTTATTTTAGTTGGGTTTTTCCCATTTATTTTGTGTTAATTATTTTTTATTTATGGGTAATTTTAGTGATGGAAAATGTGAAGATGAAATTTATTTATGGTATTTAATTATGTTGAAGATAGGTATTTTCAATTTCCATATAGATTGTTTATTTCATTTATTTTTTCTATATTCTTTAGATCGTAATTAGTTGACTTAAGCTTTAGTTTGAGTGATTTAGTGTTGGGTAATAATAACAATAATAAAATAATCATACTAATAATAATTATTATTATAATAAGATGTACCCAATAATATAAACATAATAATAGTAATAATAATAATTAAGAATAGTACGTAGTAGTAGTAGTAAGTTAGAAAATAATAATAATGAAACTAAGTAATAATAATTACGTTAATCATAAGAACAATAAGAATGAGAATAATAATAATGTAATAATACGCTTAATAATAAGAATAAAATGAAAAATATTACAACAATAATAATAATATTAATGATAATGATTATTATAATAATAATACAAAACAAAATTATTTGTACCAAATAATTATAATAACAGTAATAGTTCTAATAATAGTCATAATAATAACACGTCGAAAGCATAATAATAATAATAATAATAATAATAATAATAATAATAATAATAATAATATTATTATTATTATTATTATTATTATTATTATTATATTAATAATAATAATAGGAATACTGGCTTTACTAATGATAATAATAACAATAATAATTATAATAATAATAATAATTTTTATGATACTTATAAAAAAACCAATACTAATTATATATAATAATTACTTTAATTATAGTATTAAGTACAATAATACCCATAGTAATTAAATTTGACTAATAATAATACTATACCCATAATAATACAGATAGTAATTATGTATAGGGTTGACAGGTCCGCAAAAGTTAGAAAATAATAATAATGAAACTAAGTAATAATAATTACGTTAATCATAAGAACAATAAGAATGAAATAATAATAATGTAATAATACGTTAATAATAAGAATAATATGAAAAATATAACAACAATAATAATAATATTAATGATAATGATTATTATTATAATAATAAAAAAAAATTTGTACCAATAATTATAAAACAGTAATAGTTCTAATAGTAAGTCATAATAATAATGTCGAAAACATAATAATAATAATAATAATAATAATAATAATAATAATAATAATAATAATAATAATAATAAAATAATTTTTAATAATTAATATTAATTATAAGTTTATTATTATTATTATTATTATTATTATTATTATTATTATAGTAGTCTATATAATGATTATAATAACAATTATAATAATAATATTATTATTATTTTTTATGATACTTATAAAAATACCAATACTAATTATATATAATAATTACTTTAATTATAGTATTAAGTACAATAATACCCATAGTAATTAAATTTAACTAATACTTATACTATACCTATAATAATACAGATAGTAATTATGTATAGGGTTGACAGGTCCACAAGTTTGGGGGCTGCAGCTTATAGAGAGGAAAACTATAAAGACTTTCTCTAGGTTTTGTTTATCTCACAATTTTTTAAGTTAAATGCGTTTCAATCCCTGATCCTTTTTTTATCTTTATTAACTCAATATTAAACTTCACTACCTATATCATTTCCATTTACTTTAGTGACCACTAAACTTTACTTTAACTTTTGTGTGAATGTGTAAACATAATTTTTTGTGGGTGTTATTTTTATCTTCTAAGGAAAAACATTTTTCCCCTGGTTTGTATTATTTTGGACATGAGTTGGATTGTTCCCCTGGATGCCGTGTACGAGAGGAAACTCGAGAAAATTAAGAGAAGATAGAGAGCAAAGATGGAGGTGAATAGAGCCGCATTGGAGGCAAACCGGGCTCAGTTGGAGCTTATTTGTCGTTCGCTTAACCTTCCGTACCCGCTGGCTCAACAAGTTCCATAGTATCCTGATGATTCGAAGTCGGAGGATGAGGAGATAGTTGGGACTCCTTGATAGTCATCTTCAACGGGTACATCATTTCATAATTTTTTGTGTTATTAGACTTAGACAAGAATTGTTACACCTAAGACTAAGTTGAAATTCCTGAGATGTGTTGACCATTGAATGTTATATGGTTTATTCTAGACATATATGTACTTGTTATAATTATGATGTATTAGAGAATGTTTGATGGAAATTACGTGTGCCAATTTGTGTAATTTTGATTGCTTAGCAATGCTGGGGGAACTTTGAAATTGGTATCTCCGTTTCAAACTTGTTTCAAATAGGAAAAAACACGAAACGACCTTTGCCCGGAATTGAAAATGTGAATTACCAGCGCGTGTTCACGTTGGTAAATACCAGCGGCCGTTTACCAACTCGCACGCGTTGGTAAGTTTCTACTTACAGCAGTTGGTAAGGGTAATTATGGCAGTTGGTAATTACTAACGCGCATGGCAGTTGGTAAATACAACTACGCGTTGGAAAAGAAGGCCAGTTCCTGACCTTTGGTAATTACCAACGTGCATATTACCAACGTGCATGCGTTGAAATTTACCAACGTGTTAATTTTTACACGTTGGTAAAAAAATTCCCAACGAATCGATTACCAACTTGCATTTACCAACGCGCAGCAGTTGGTAGCTGCGTGTTGGTAAACATGGAATTTTTAGTAGTGTTTAGCATCTACTTTGGCTAACAAGAGTGTAGTTTAGACTAAAGGTAAGTATTGTTTGGACAAAACTGTAAAAATTAATCTTTATTCAAGAAAAAAAAAAAGTTTCATCTGTGAAGTCGCTTTCCTAGGAACATGCATGCACCTATTTTAATGACTTCCTTCCATAACAGGACAAAAATGAAATTCTTTAAAAAAATTAAGGGCCAAAATGATAACAACCACTAGGTTCAAAATCAAACTGAAACATAAATTAAAGGGGTACAGACAGTCACTGCAAAATTTACCCAAAAACTACTGTTACTAGTGCGTGTGTATGAAATTTATATACTCGATGGGTAGGACTTGATTAGTTAATTTTTTAATTATAAGGCGCCTACAATAATCAACGCCAATCGATGGATTGCATTATTAATTAATCTGAATTCGCCAACCAACATCAAGTATAGCTGATTACAAAAAAAAAAAAAAAAGACATAAAGTATAGCTTCCTAGCTAGCTGCCTCATCTGTTTACAAAAATACATCACCCTACAAGTTAAATAGTTACCAAACTACTGTATTAATTAATTCTTCAGGAAAAAAAAAGAAAAAAAAAAGAATCAACTGTAACCATGGCCAGTATATATGCTTTATTGTCTCTGTGATTTTTTTTTAAAAAAAATTCCCCAATTCCCAGCTGTGAGATCATTTCTCAGCAAGCCTCAACCCCTGCACTTGTATGATCAATTAATGCATATATAATCATTATAAAAGCTTTTGTCAAGTGATGAAAATTTATTATGGTTATTAAGAGGTCGAGTGTTCAATACTCCGCTCGCCCTAATTGGTTTCAACCATGTACGGATCCAAAAAAATGATAATTTGGTATATGTAAATCTAATAGGTGATAATTAAGTGTGCTGGCTTTTGATTGTTTTCTTTCGTACATACTAGCTAACTAGTACATTATTGTTTTTTCGCCTTCTTTATTTACACAGTACGTACATTTACTTTTTTTTTTTTTTTCCCTTTAATTGCTGATAAAAAGAGGTAACCGTAGATTTTATGGATGGCACGTCAGAGTCTGAGAAAGAAGCTTTGGAGGTTGGGTTTAATTTAATGGGCAACCCAAAGATCTACGCTCGATCCTCCGACCGTCTTTCAAATTTTCACACGCCAAGTAATGATATTAATATGACACCTCTTTAAAATTTTTTCTATTTATATAATTTTATACACGCAAAAAAGAATGAGCCTAGCAACACTTGCATATTCAAGAATCACGGGCTCGTGGTTTATATTGTATTAGACCACTAGATCTATTAAAATACCGCAAGCTTAACTTATTAGAAAAGAAACAAGATTAATTAGATGATCAGCTAAACCAGCTTGCATGCAGCTAGCTTAGCTAGCAGGTTAATTATAATTACACCTCTTGGTAATATATATATATATATATATATATAAAATTGGTGGCACTGGCACATACATATATGATGATGCAGCAGATGTTAAGTTGTTGTTTTTTTTTTGTCCGAAATGAAATGATGAATGTAATCCAAATGGAAGTTATTATATATGTACCACGTATATGTGTATGTACACACTAGACTCAAGACCATCGATATATGGAATGGGAATGGATTGCGTTGGATGAGAATTTGGATCTTAAAAAAATGTTGGCAAGGGAAAGTCGGTAGATTCTCATCATTTTTATCAGATTAGCTTCATCATTCAAATTCAACTCAACAGGTTTATCAGATGGGACCCATCTACTATTAATTATGCATCATTAACTAACCCTCATTAATTACCAAATTAATTTCGATAGCTACGTTTAATTACTCAGTCTCCATCGCTAGCTAGTGATCGATTTGTCTGATAAGCTTTATAATTAATTAGAGGGACCATGGCTAGGGTTTTAATCTTGAATTCAATTGATAGCAAACAAAAGTCAAGGGATATTCATATTGGACGGGCCTGGCCATAACTATAAGCCAAGCCTTGAGGAAGAATGTTCGCTGACCAAAGCCACATATATATAGAGGCGACTAGCTAGAAAACGCGTGATATATAATTACCTAGTGTTGACGACAATTAGTCATGGCTTTGTATAGCTTATTAGCATGTTTTTGTCAAACGTGAAAACTCTTCTTGCATTGGATCCACGATTCATATTGCAGAGAAGGCACCGGCCATCCAAAGAGGTGAGCTCCTCACTTTTTCTTGGTCTCACCATTAATCATCATGTTAAACTATATATAACATAATCAATTAAGTCTGATCAGGTGATTCTATACTATGTCCATTAATTAGTTATTGCAATTAATTAGAAGGAAGACAACTAATTTGATAGTGGAGCCAAAACAGTTTTACGGCATCCAAACTCCAATCCAACTAATTTATTTGACACTACAACACAAGAAACAAAACCATGCACCTCCAACTCCAAGGCCTTGCATTGACTCGCGTTAATTAGGTCTCATAAGAGACAAGGTTTTTATTTATTTATCTATGTACATATTTCTAATAGTCAAAATCTTTACAATACTACATGAGTTAGAAGAATCTATAGAAAAATTAATGGTAGAGTATCTGCTGGATGAAACCCTGTAGAATTCTAACCATAATTTGACTACTTTTGAATAACTGGTTTTTGATGTGCTGCATCACTCAAACCTAAATCTTTTAAATGAGATGTTCTTTACATTGTCAGGTAAGCTGAGAATATGGGATAGACAGGAATTTTATTGTCAACAAGGTACTTCGTAATATGTGGTATATTTACAAGGTCAACATATATAAATGAAGATAACGCAGTTAATTGGCCATTAAGGCCTTTATAGTTTATACCTCGCGTGCAAGCCAAAGAAAAACAGCAGCCTTTATATAAATGCAACCCCGGAATATACCAAAGAAAAACAGAAGCCCGATGTGAAAAATTTATTATCTTTCTTTTCCGAATTTTTTTAACAAAAGTTTGAGTATGTAACTTGTTTTAATTAAAAACATAGAAAATATTATTTTCTAAATTTTAGAAAATTCATGCTATAAAATAAAAATTCTTATTTTAAATGTTTTCCATTTTAACTCATGAATTTTTCAAAATTTAGAAAATAAGATTTTTCACATCCTTAAAACATGTTATGCATTCAAAGTTTTATCAAGCAAATTTTGAAAAAAATGAGAAAATTCCTACAACTAAACACTTCTAGAATAGAAAGTCACGATTCCAACTTCTACCACATGCATACTCTCCCAGGAAAACACCCTCTAGTCATATTGACGTAGAATTACACAACTCTTACATTATTATTATTATTATTATTATTATTATTATTATTATTGACATATTTTAGAGGTTAAGGATTTAAGGGATGGGGGTTTACTCCTCTACCTCAGCCAACAAGGCAACAAGTTTAACAGTTTGACCAATAGCCAAATCTTGAGTTGTTAAAATCTCACACACACACACACATATAATTGCATCAACAGAAGTAGCACACACACACACACACTAGCTGTTCTTTTTCTCCCTTTTTTCCCCTAATGAGTGGCTCAATAGCTGCCAACACAATGGGAGGTTAATTGATCTATCTGTCCCGCGCTACTAGCTTATTTGCTCAAAGTACCAGATTCGGCCCCTTCCCCCTTCCCAATACAAAAAATGCCAATTTGGTATTAGTTTGGTTGCCTTTAATTTGGGGCCTCAAACAAGTAGACATTTTCATTCCTGGTTTCTTCTAAGTTCTAACTTCAAAATCATGTAAAAGCTGATTCTCAGTAATAACAAAAAAAAAAATGTGAGGTTGATTTTTCTCGCGGAGTTATAATTAATAATTTAGTCTCTCGACTTTACCAGCTAAAGTGTCTCCATTTTTTTATTCGTTAATTGATATAAAAGTATTCCGAAGGTAATTACTAGAAATTAATACTCTATCATATTAAGAAATGAGCAGTAACTTTTTTTTTTTTTGTGATCAGCAATAAATCAGTCGTTACTGATAAAGGAATATATATACCTCAGTTGATTTGGTAACCATTATATATATAACCAGTTCACTGCTAATTAAAAATTTAGTAGAAGTTCCAGACGGGAGATGAAACAAGAACATGTATATAGATAGGCGAGAGAGGGTGAAGAGACAGCAAGTTAGATCCAGTTCATTTTAACTTAAGTCAATTAACTCTAAAATAATTTATTTTTATTCTTATATTTTTTTACCAGAAACTAATTTTAATTAAAAACCAATATTATATAACTGCAATAATTCTATTGAAAATATAATTTTTGTGTTCTTACTAAATTTTTATGATTTTTTCTAGTTTAAGACATTAAAAAAGAAAAATTCATAAAAATTTAATTTTAAATCGATTATTGTATGTACATAGTATTGACTTTTAAATAAAAATGATTTCATATAAAAAAATAAAAAAATAAAAATAAGTCAATAAATTTAAGTTAAGTTAAAACGAATTAACTGTTAATTAGTGGAACTCGAGAGGAGAGGAAGAAGAGGAGGCATAAATTAAAGATTAACTAGTTGCTTGGGAAGGACAGGACAGGTGGGAGTTGTGACATGGAATCCAGGTGGCAAAAAGGTAGAGGAGCCAAGTAGGCAAAGGGCGGCGCACCAAACAGACAGACAAGAGAAGCTGGATTGTGGGAAGAGAAGATGGTTGATGTGCAAACTAAGGTAGAAATGAAAATGTGTGTGACGGCGATGTAATAGAATTAGAATTGATGAATGGTGAATAGACAGACACATGAGGCTGTTGTTGTTGTTTTTTTTTCTTTCTTTTTTGTTGGGAATTAAGGAGAAAAAAATAAGGAGGGGAATTGAAGAAATGAGGTTGTGGGGTGGCGTGAAAACTGGGTGTCACGCCGCCCAAACAATTAAACGCCCTTCAAGTTACAAGTTTGAGCAAGTGATCTGCCACCCCACGCGCAATCGAGTGACCTCTGCTTCACACACTCCCCCCCTCTCTCCCTCCGGCTCTCTGTCTGCTTCTTTCTCCAGATCGGATGTACTAGTTCTATATATTGTCTTAGAAAACTGCTAGTATTAAGTTTTAAGCTGAAAGGAACATTATATATTGCTGGATTCACCAGCTGTTTCATCTGGATACCTCTATTCTCCTCTTATTATAATCCTCTCCTCCCCTTTCTCTGATCCTCGCTCGCAACCATTCCATTCCAACATCTCCCTCTACCCGCCTCCCTCCTCTTTGTCTCCACGTAATAAGTTCCTTGGTGTGCGCGCCTGGGAAGTTTCAAGGAACACAGGAAGAAGCAGAAGAAGAAGAAGAAGGATTTTGAGATTGCTTTGCCCTGTGAGTATAATATGTACATATAATTAAGCATTTTTGTGATACCACATTTGCATGTTCGTCCGAAGATAATCCCCGGCAGCCCAAATGTGTCTTCTAGCGAGCTAGCTATTTCGTTTTCTGTTTGTTGGTTCATGGTGGAGCTGGATATCTAGATACATACATACATACATACATATATATACATATCTACTCGTTTGTTCTCTGTGAAGCTAATTAAGAGGACCCGCCGGCCGGCAGGCCTCATCATACAAGAGTAGTGAGTGGTGCATGCATGATTTATCAAATGATGGCTGTTGATCTGATCGAGATCATATATGTAAATATCGTGTAGATATTTTGCAGGAAAGCTAGCTAGGTAAGCAAAAATATATGGACAAGAAAATTAAGTCATTCGATTGGCCAGCCGTAGCTAGAGCCTAGAGATCATGGATAGCGATGAAAGAAAATAAATGATCATAGTTGCAAAAAAGCTAATATATATATATAAATATATAAAGATGGATGTGAGGGATCAGCTAAAATAAAATATCAATCTTAGAATTATAAAAGCAAACGCCACTTTTCCTAATTTAGTTCAGGGAAACTTAAACTGCATCAATCATCTGACATTCACTTGGAATATTTTCTTCGACTAATTAATAAAAGTTTCTCTAATTAAATAGTGTGATGATTTAGATAGGCAAAATTAAAGAAAGAAGAAAAGAAAAATGGTAGGAGCAGGAAGAAAAAGAAAGAAGCTAGGGCAGAGTTTGTTTTAGATAGAGAGGAGTAGTGGTGGGTGTGAAAAGGTTGGATTCGGAGAATATAATTAAGTGGAATTGGATTGCAGAAACTAATGAAAAGAAGGTAATTAAGCATGCACGCCCCGCACCGCACGAGCAACAAAAGACAACACAACATACTGACTGATTACTGATCGAGTGCACTCCACTCAAAGAAACATGCCCACCAACTTTTAGTCAACCTTTTCGCTCCCATCATCAACCTCTCCCCTAACTACTAAGTGCTAGCTACATATATACCTTTTGAATTCATAATATTGCTTTAATTTATTTATTTGAAAACACCTTAATTAGCTACCTAGTAAACACAACATATACTCACATGAAAATAAAATAAACACAACATTACTTTTCTGCAGGTCAATTTTATGCTCTGGTTACGAGTTGATGAGTCACTTTTTATATTTATATACTTTTTTCATCCTATGTTCTATATTTTTTTTTTCATTTTAAACCTTTACAACATTTTCATATAATCGTATAGTATATTATATTCATGAAATCATGATCCTATAAATATATATGGAAATTGGACTATTTCACCGCCTATTTCTTGCTAGATTTGCTTTTCTACTTTATTAATAACATTTCGTGCTTTTTGCTGCTAAAAAAAAAACAAAATAAAACAAAAAAAAAAAAAAAAGGAAAAAAACTTCACCGCCCATCAGTCATCCCTAGCATATTCCATAGCTGCAGCTATATAATTCCTTACTTGCACCTGCATCTAATCCAAGATAGATATATGTGGACCTAACTCCTCCGCTTGCCTTTTCTTCAACTCCTCCGCTAACACAACCTTTACGGAATATACATACACCTTCTGACTTTTTTTTTTTTGATATATAGACACATACTGATACTGCATTAATATTATTGATATCATGATCATACTTACTTATTAAACAGCCACCTCCTCCTCCACCCCCACCCCCTCTAGCATTAACTAATTTAACTGATGATACGATCAAGAAATTAACTCATGATTAATTAAAGTTCTTGTGGTTTTGGTGGTGAACCAGAATAATAGTTAAACTTGTGTGCCTATATATGGAGTTATCGGATTATTCAACGGTGCCACCGGGGTTCAGGTTTCACCCGACAGAGGTGGAGCTGGTGGGCTACTACCTCAAAAGAAAGATTGACTCCCTCAAAATCGATCTCGACGTTATCGTCGACATTGATCTCTACAAAATGGAGCCATGGGATATCCAAGGTATGTCCCTCATGCATGCATGCATGCAATTATGTATATATGTATGTATGTACATGTGGATCGAAATTAATAGCGCACACATATATCTTTATATATGTGAGTTGCAGAGAGATGCAAGCTAGGGTACGACGAGCAGAGCGAGTGGTACTTTTTCAGCCACAAGGACCGCAAGTACCCGACGGGGACCAGGACCAACAGAGCCACTGCCGCCGGATTTTGGAAGGCCACGGGGAGAGACAAGGCCGTGGTCTCCAAGAACAAGATCATCGGGATGCGCAAGACGCTTGTCTTCTACAAGGGCCGCGCCCCTAACGGCCGCAAGACTGACTGGATCATGCACGAGTACCGCCTCCAGACCTCCGACCACACTCCCCCGCAGGCATGCCTGCCAACCCAACCGGCCCCCACCTCCTTGTCATTTCATTTATTTATTCCTCACTATTAATTAATTAGTACTATATAATTGTATTTGTATGTTTTAACATTTTTATATATAAATTAAACCTTTTGTATATGTTTAATTGCAGGAAGAAGGGTGGGTGGTGTGCCGGGCATTCAGAAAACCGATCCCAAATCAGAGACCGGGCTTCGAAACATGGAACCTCCACGCTTACTATGTCAAACAAAACTTCAGCGGCCAGTACCCGCCTGCAGCTGCAGATCATAACAATACAAGTTCTCATTATGATCACACTCCGAACCATCCATTCATTGATTATGATCACCCTAACATTAGTTCTGCTTCTGCTTCTGAAAATCATCATCCCCATCTCATGGCTGCTTCTGCAACTACTTCCACACATAACTGCAGTAACAATCCTTTATTGGAAACTCCACCAAATTTTATTATAATGGACCTCCCCCAGCTAAATAGCCCCGCCCCTACCCCTGATCTGTTGACCAACCCCAGTACCGATCAAGATACTATTACTACCAGTGATCGCCAGGAAAACAGCCGCCATAACAGAAGCAGCACTACTATTGTTGACTGGAGAAATTTGGACTCTTTGCTTTCTGCCAACACGTCTTCGTATGATGACCCCTTCCTTGGATGCTTCACCGCCGACTCCTAGCTAGCTAGCACGCACCCCCCCAATCTATTCTATTCATTCCAAATGAGACTCATATATATATATAATACTATTGGTTTTTTCCCCCCTTACAAGAAAAAAAAAATTGACCCTATTATTTTAAGGGTTGATTTCTTGATTTCTTTAATTCTACAGAATTAAAATATATGTATGGATGTGTATTAGTGATAGAATGAAATACTAATAAACTGGTCCTGATGACGAATATGTAGATTCAAGAGGTTTAGCGTGCAACGTAACCTCTGAATTAGCTAGCTAGCCATTAGGATCTAATTATATTATTTGAACAACTTTTTCCCTTTTGCCTGTTTTGTTTTCATTAATCTGTAATTACTTCTTAACTGTAATTACACTGGTGTGCGTATTACATTTACATATTCATCAAGGTTACAATTCTATGGCTTTATCGTCCCCGATCTTGATCCAGTTACTATATATATTTTTGGCTAGCTAGTTAATACATAGATAATCTTTCTGCAGCAATCTAGATGATGGCTCGTCATCACTCGAAAGCTAGCTAGCAACCGTTGAATATTAGCTGGACTGGAGTTTAATTACGAAACCCAAATTTTGAAGTAACTAAAACTGAAGTTGTGCATCACTTTTGAAGGAGAAAAAGGCATGGAGGCTGTTTGTTTTACTTTAGTTTGGGTAATTTGGAGAAACAGGAATAGATTGCTTTGAATAAAATTCGGGTGTCTGTTTTGCAAATGTTGGATATATAAGGCTCAAGTGTGGTCTTTATTATGGGTTGGAAATAGATGTGCGAAGATTAGTTGTAGTTGGATAGAGTTGGTGATTAATCCTAAACAGGCAGTCAAAAATTGGTTTTAGTAGTCTTCAGGAGTTGGGGGTGATGTTTATACGCAGGAAAAGTTTTGTTTGTCTTTCTGCATCATAAAATCATTTACCATACGAGTTGAATCTGTGATCTGCACGCATACTTCCAGATTGTCAGCCTATGGGCTTCAATGATCAAAGCAGGCTACGAGAATAAAAACCCAAAGTACTTTTTTCCACGAGGTAGATTGGCCCAAGTTCATCTTCCGAATTTGGATGCTATAGTCCATTGGTATGCCCAAAACTGAAAAACCAAATCCACGCAGTTTTTTTTTTTCACCCCGGGGAAAAAACCCACGAAGAGTTTGCACCATAAAAAGCAATTGTTTTTCTTTTATTTTTCTCTCTTCCCCTTTTCTGAAGGAGTTAACTTCTGTAGCTTGCGTGTTATAATAGGAAACTTACAATTACCTCGTGAGATTTGTCCTAACCTACAGTTTACCCTTTTATTTTTAAAAACTTACATTTTGTTTATGTTTTTTTTACACTGTCCAATAGGAACTTCTAAAATTGTAATTTAAACCGTATTATAGTAATCTTCTAGTAATTTTAATCTCTTCAATATTTTTTTATAGTTAATAGACATTGTAAATTATCATTTTTTCCTTTCTGTAAATACATTTTCTTCCTATAAATGCATATTAGTATTTTCTAAAATTTAATTAACTGTGAAAAAATATAAAAAATCTTGAAATTACTGGAATACGATTATTAACTAGTTTAAATTAGGGTTTCAGAAGTTGTTGTTAGACATTATAAATGAAGAAAGGGGTAAAGTGTAGGTTTCTGAAAATAAATGAATCAAAATGTAGGTTAAACCAAACCACATGAAATTTTTGTAATTTTCCTGTTATAATAAGGGTAATTTGGTAATTTCTAGTTAACTTCTGTAAGGAGTTATAAGAAACGTTAACTTGGTAATTTCATGTTGAAATTAAGGCTTTATTTGAATATACTCATACTAAGGGAAAGAGAGGGGGAGGATGTCATGACCTCACATTGTTTTGATAATGTTATTAAAGGAAAGAAAGAAACATACACATTCCCTTGTTTGGATACATTTATTTAAGGATAGGAAAGGAGGGAATTTAATTATCATTACAATTTTAACCTCATTTAAACTATTAAACCTACTATGTCCTTCTTTCTCAATAATGCGATAAATAGTTGACAATAACGAAGTTTTAAAGAAGAGGCAGAATCATAAAAAATGTAGAAACAAAATATTACAATTTTTAAAATCCTAGCAAACAAAAACAATATTATAATCGGAACCAATGTCAGTCTCTGGAACAAATTTTGAGCGCTTCTGGGACAGTTCAAATAAAACCAACTCATCAAAGTTAAAGCATTACTCACTAGGAAATTGAAAATAGAACCAACTCATCAAAGTTAAGAGTACTACTACTTGTATATTAAACCCCCCAAAAGAAATGAAAATGTAGTCTAACAGAGATCCAGTATTCATTATCTTACCCGAGATTCAAACGGAAGCACACCCAGTAATTAAACGTATAGATTTGTGTTCAATGTGAAATTAAATCCTACCTAATATATCCAAATTCCCAAAACATTAAAACTTGAAGCTTGTCCATGAATCAATTTCTGTTCCTGAGCGTAAAATAAATTCATACATACCAAAAGTCATGCGATTAACATATCCTTCTATAGAATCTATACTATTCAAAATGACTAAAAAACGCAACAAATTCCGCAAAATATGGAGTGGGACAGAGACCAACAAACAATCGAACTCGTTTGTTTGGTCAATGTAATTGGAATTGCACTGAATTAGGGCGCGAGATGCTCGTCTCCAGCTTCTGAGGGCAAGAGAGGTCCTCTCATTGCTTCAGCCGCAGCTGTCGACGATGTTGACCAAGTGGATAACAGTGGCGGAGGCTTAGGCGACGGAGGCCGCGAAGATTCCCGTAGAAAGCGATAACAAGCAAGCAGCGAGAGGGCAATTTTGACAGTCGAAAAACTCAGTCAATTAATTTCATCAAACCCTCCCTCTGATTCCCCCAGGATTGCCAAAAAAAGCTTGCTAAGGGAATAACGAGGGAAGTGTTTCATCCCTTCTCAACCTCTCATTCTTGTTTTCTCCTATCCAAACACAGAAGGGAAAGCAGAGGCTAAGAGCCTATGGTGGGGATTTACTTTTAGGAGGGAAACGTGCTAATTTTCTATCAGAAGTGATAAATATAACTTCAACCTATCCTCACGGAATTTTCTACAATTTGTTTAAAAAAGTATATATGTAACTTCATTAATGATTCAGTAAAGAATAAAATTTTAGTAGCTAAGTTGCTGGTGCCTATTTCGTAAGGTGCACGGCCTGTATTGCATATCATCGAGCTTGTGTCCATCCATCCATTTGGCTAATTAACAGTCCAATTTTCTTGTGTATGATCTTTAATGAGTTGCGTTGTATACATATGTACAAATATTTTAGACGTCCCATCCTATGTAAGTGTGCATGACTCAAAATCATGGACATGGATCCTTCCCCCGAACTCTTACTCCTACTTCATGCAGCACTTTGTTTAAATAATTGGGTTGGTGTGAGTTGAGCCTCACACTCCCATTAAAGAGCCAATAGCCAACAAACATTAACATGGTCCATGTTACTTCATATTTTGTGTCTTTTTTGTTGTTTGTGCAAAAATTAGAAATTTGAGCTTTATTGCTTCCTAAAATCATCCTTTGCCTATTTTTTGTACTTTTTTAATACATTAAATCAAAATAGACTTAAATTGTATCAATAGTTTTAGAAATTAAACAGCACAAAATAATCCCCAAGCCATTGCCCATGTTGCATTCATCCTCTAATTATGAAATGTTGTACCATCATTTTGGAGCTATTGATATTGTTGCAGCATTCATCCTCTATTATTAAGTTGAATATTTAAACTAAATTAAAGGTTTAAGAAAGTGATTTAGCCACAAATATAAAATTTAAATTATTTGATAACTGCCTCTCAATAAATTTAAGGAACAGTTTGTTTAAAATTAAACTCATTAATGTAGCTGAATTATTTGCGGATCTAGGTAGGTTAAAGATGGGTCAAGATGACCCACGAGTCAGGTTTGAAAATAGGGCATTCATTTGTTTTTATTTGCATCCAGTTATCCCTACTTAGGCTGCATTTCTCCATGTCTTCTCTCTCCTCTCATCTTGGGAGACATCCTTCCCAAAACTAAACAAGGCGAGTTGCTACCATTGTTGTCCTTCGCTGTCTGCCAACTAATAAGTTTGAAGGTTCTTCAAATTTTCCCAATTATATCATTGACAACTTCAAATTTGATCTAAAGACTTTTCAAGAAACTCCAGCTAGCCAAAATCAATTTCCGGCATCGACTCAAGCGAACAAGGGAAGTCATGAAGTCCATCGTGCGGGTCCTCTATCAATGGGTTGGGTCACCGTCAATCGGTGGATCTAGTTATAGATCACCAAATCCAAGATTTTGAGTCGGTTGCCAGATGTGGGAACAATTCAATTAGACAATGGGCAGAGCCACGAAGGGGATGGCAAGTATGGCGGTGGTCTTTCTGTGATAGTGTGAGCAATCGGGTAATTGACGTTTATGAGAATCTGGTGACAAAGAATTGGATTCGAAACCATGGTTGGTGACTGGAGCTGGTGGGTGAGAGAGAAATGCATATGACGAAGCAGCCAAAGGAAAATGGAGGGCTGCTAAAGAACATAAATAATGCAAAATTGGGGGAAGTTTATACTTTCCTAGTTGATGGTTCTTATGACTTGCGAACAACCCGGACTTGACCTGGGAATAATGTGGTCTTGTTAATACGTTTAATGCAAAATGAACTACCCGTAAAATGTTAAATAATTTTTTGACAATTAACAAATAACTTGATTTATCAATTTTTTTGCTCTCAATGAATGCAAAGATAGTTTTTAATTTGGAAATAAATTAAGTAATTTCTATCAATTTTAATTTTATATTTATGGTCGACTTACTTTCTTAGGCCTTCAATTCAATTTAAATATTTAGTTTAGTCTTAGAGGATGAATATTACAACATTATTAATAGTTTTAGGATGATGATGTAACATTTTATAGTTTAAGGCTCAATATGCAACATAAGTGATAGTTTAGGGATGATTAGTGTCATTTACCCTTTCAAAATCATGGCTTCCTATTTATATTATTTTATATATTGGTAATTTATACCCTTGTTAGGCATTTTATTTTTTAGTTCATCTTTTTTTTTTTTCATTGTCTCACTAGTTTAAATCCAATACATGTTATTTGTGTTAATAATATTTAGATACCATTTAATATTTATTTATTTTTAAAACTTGAAAAGAGAATGAAACTCATACTGTGCTTGACATGTAAACTAGTTTTATAACGAATGTTCTAAGAAAAGGAAACGGAAAGATAAAAATTAGCTTGTTGGATTACTCTCATCCTAAACTTTAATTCGAATAATGTTTACACGCATGGGTTTTAAAATGTAAATTTATCGGCTCATTTTCTATATTATCTGAAATTAATTTTAAAAACCTTAATTTAAATGTCTAATATTTTATTTGTAGTTAATAATTTAAATTATCAGTTTTTTATATATAAATGTAAGATTATCTGGTAAATATTTTTTTAGTAAATTTTAAGTTGTTTAAAATATTTTCATAATTAATTTTAAATTATTAATTTCTTTTCAAATCTAAGATGCTCTTTTTTTCTTTGTTAGTGTTGACAAATAGGGGGAATTGAAAGGATAAATTTTAACGCTCGAGGGTATATGTGATTTTGACTAAAATTTAGGGGATAAATGTAGTTAAACGAAAAGCAAAAAGCTACAGAAAAAGAAGGAAAAGGAAAAAGGCTCGGGAGCAGAATAGAACTCCTCCAGGTCCAAGTCCTTCCTCCGGTCGTGAACTTGTTTCCAATAAAAGCTGTGTCTCTGCAAGCCTCCATCTCTCCGACTTAAGCGACCAAACCAAACCCCTATTTCTCAGTCCAATCCTTCCTCATTAACCCTCTCAAGCTAACCCCCAAATCCCTTCTCTCTAGGGTTTCTAATTTTCGTGCCCATTTTCATTCAAATTTACAACATGTCAAACCCTCCGTGTCGTCACCCTTAGACCTTTTTTGGGTCTTCAATCTCGCGTCCACTGATCCCCATTTCAGATCAGTTTTCTGTTCGGTTCTCAATCCATTGCAACCTATGGGATTTCGTCAAATAATGAGCTTTTGATTGTCGAACTGCGTTTTAGAGACACCCAGATCAAGCCGCTGCTGGTCCTCCTCGTCACGTCAATGGCGGCACCGAGGAACGTCTTGAGAGACGAGGAGAGCGCGGCCGTCATCAACGCCGCCAAGGATGACGATTCCCCGACCGCTAAGAGGTTCAAATCTGATAGGCTTCCCCTGTCCCGATGGGAATTCGCCGCATTTTTGGGGGTTTTCTCCATTTTCTCTGTCGGCTTGTTTTGCATCTACCTTACCATGCCTGCTGCTGAGTACGGGAAGCTGAGGTTGCCTCGCACCGTCTCTGATATCCGTTTGCTCAAGTAGGTCTTAGCTTCGGATCTACTCTGATGGCTTGTTTTTAATGGTTGTTGGTAACTTCGTTGTCTTGCTCAAGTGTGTGTATTCCATTTCCATTGCATAGTTTTGGTGCTAGTTTTGGCTTTATTTGGCACGTACATGGATTGCTCATCTCAAAGAGTTGCAAGTTGAAGTTAGAAAGTATTGTTGTGTTGTGTCTTTGTTTTCTAGATATTGGTCTCTGACGGAAATCGTGGATACGAGAAAGGTTGAGTGTGAGAGGAAGGGATCCAATAAGTTTTTACCCTAAATATCGTTCATTTGATTCACGTTTGAGAGAAATGATTGAAGGCTTGGAACAAGAGTAAGAGGTTGAGCATTTTGGTTGCGTGAAGAGTTCGGATGGTTAGAACGAGTGCTTCCGTTTGTCTTCAGAAGCATACTGCATTTGATAGCCTTTTACCATGCGCTGCGACTTGCTTTCTCAAGCTGTCATATAATGGCCAGTTTTCCAAGAGTAGCACTAATAGAATTAATTATTTTGTGCTGTTAAATTCTTTTTCTCGCCTTGTATCTTTCTTCCATTGCTTGGAAGGCTGGAACTCTCCCAAAGTACAGCCGCTCCTAAACCTAGATAAAGGATGAGTTTGTGGTTGATTAACATCTTGAGTGAAACTTATCTTACCCAAGAACGATCTTGTGCATATTTCAGTTGGGGTGTCCCCTAGTAAGTCTTCAACGAGTAATGGTTTGATTACTTGGTAGGATGGACACTTTTAACTGCTATTGTTGCATTTAAGTTCTGTTTTGGCAATTTTCTTGTGTGAAGCTCAATTTACTGATAACTGTATCACCATAGTCTTCTTTTTCCATAGTCAGTGCGAATCCATTTCCTGAAGGCCTAAACTTTATGTATTTTTTCCTTCCAGAGATAATCTTGCAACTTATGCAAATGATTACCCAGCACAGTTCATTCTGGGTTACTGTTCAACTTACATCTTCATGCAGACTTTCATGATTCCTGGAACCATTTTCATGTCCCTCCTGGCGGGGGCCCTTTTTGGTGTTGTTAGAGGCCTCTTCTTGGTTGTGTTCAATGCTACTGCTGGGGCATCTTCCTGCTTTTTTCTGTCTAAGATGATAGGAAGGCCCCTAGTTAATTGGCTGTGGCCTGAAAAGCTAAGCTTTTTTCGGGTGGAGGTATTTGCCTTCAAATCTTCATATGCTTGATTATTTCATTTCTTGTATCTATTCCTTCATCTTGTTGCACCATCTCTATTGTTGCTAAGTTAATGTGTGCTCCTGTCAAATCAGATCGCCAAGCGCAGGGACAAGCTGCTGAATTACATGCTCTTTCTGAGGATAACTCCAACTTTGCCAAACCTTTTTATCAATCTGGCGTCACCAATTGTTGACATACCATTTCATGTTTTCTTTTTGGCAACTTTGATTGGTCTTATTCCAGCCTCCTATATAACTGTCAGAGTAAGTTTTTATGAACATTTTCATGTGATTCAAAGTTTTAACCTGCTACTGGATGGATCGTATGATTTCCTTAGTTTTCGTGACATCTGTTATGGAATTTCCTCACTAAGGATGCATGTTCTTCTCAATTTCTTTTTCCTGAATTACAGTTTGTGGATGTTATGCCCTGCTTGGGTAGAGTGATTTTTTAAGTTGTTAATAAGGTTTCCATCCATGGAAGATATACCAAAGACTAGTCTTAAGTCGGTAGTATAGGTTCATTGTAATAAATCTAGATGATATAACAGCTTTTGATATTCGAAAGTATGGCCATGTTTTACCTCATCCACAAAAAGGTCTACTTGATAAGTAGTTTGTCGGTTTGTGGATTTCTAATTCAGTGATTGCTGAATAACCTCGTGTTTCCCTTTCTGGTATTATTCACTGCGATCCCTACCTTGTCATGCTCGCATGCTATGGTCATTTCCTTTCAAAAAGCACTGGGTAATGGTTTGACTTTGCTTTTTTCGATATTTTTTTCTCCGTTCAGGCTGGCCTTGCTCTTGGAGATCTCCGGTCAGTTAAGGATCTATATGATTTTAAAACTTTGTCGGTGCTTTTCCTGATTGGATTTGTCTCAATACTTCCGACGCTATTGAAGAGAAAGAAAATATATGAATGAAGATGTTGTTGGTTGCACCTGCAGCTTAGGGTAGATTTTAATCACAAACTAGCAGGATGTGTAACTGGTCTAGTGCCTCATACGAAGCTGGCTTTCTTTCTATCGATCACCACACAACCTGATCAAGATTCAGCAATCATTTAGAACATTTCTTGGCGCAAACTTTAGGGGACAAAAAGAGATCTTATGTTCTTATTTTCCTGCCCTTTTCACTTGTTTAATGTATGCTTATTCAATTGTCCCCCAATGTGGATTATTTAGGGAATGTTGGGGGCAAAATCCTGGTAGAAAGATGTTGTACTGCCCACATAATGTTGCTGTCCATTGTGTAGAAACAGAATACGTGGCAATGATATTTATTATTGTTGTTGTTGTTCTTGATCTTATTATTAATGTACACATCAACATATATAAATATTTCCTGTGGTAAATGGGAGGTAAGGAAGTGGTCAATTAAGTCTTGGATTTCCTAATAACAAAATATAGGAAGCTCAGTTTTGGATGCTTAGCATATGACCTTGTGATAGTGTAGTCTCATGCTCCTCTTTTACATATGTTTCTTTTACCAAAAGTTTGTCGGTACCCATAATTTATGGAACTGTAGTTAGATAGACTGCATGGTCTCCATCGCATTCACCAATCAACAGCAAAAATTTGTTTTAATTTGTTTGTTAAGCGTAACGAAATATGAATATGATTTTTTGTGCGTTTATTTAAACAATTGAACATGAACAAGTCTGTATTCTTTTATTTATATTCACAAATAATTTGATTATTGTTCATTTATATTTATTTTTTATTTGTTCATTTGTTCATTTATTAATTTATTATTTATATTAATATATATACCAATTTATGTCTACATAAACCATCTACATGTAATATCCATCCCTTTTCAAGTTTAGATTTTCATTAGTCACTTAGACTAAGGTGATGTTTGTTTGTGTTTATTTATGTGTTCATTTGTTTAAATTTGATCCTTTATGTTTGTTTAGGTTAGTTTAAATTGTTTACAAACTTGTTCATATACATCAATATGGTCATTTATTTCTATTCATGAATACGTTTATTTTTTTAGTTCGTTTATTACTGTTCACGAACAAATAAAAATAGCATTTTTCACCAAATGAATGATGAAACACGAATAAGGCTTGTTCGTGTTTGTATTCGTATTCAGTTAAAACCTAAATGAACAAACACGAATAGCGCTCGTTCATATCCGTTCTATTCATTAACAGCCATACACGAAAAAAAAATACTTAAATGAAGGAATCAATAAAGTTTGAGGGACAAAAATAACTGTGAACGGATTAACTACAAACATATAAAAGAAACAAAGATATAATTAAACAGCAGCAAATCCGGAAAGCAAGAAAAAAAACAAAAAAGAGGAAGAAATTAAGGGGGAGAGATCTGTATTACCGAAGAATGAAGTTTAGACAAATGTGAAGCACATCACTTGGATCGTTGTCTCTTTAATTAACAACCTATATCAGGAGTGGATAGTGAGGTTTTGCATAATTTTGCCCCCCCTGTATCTATACAGAAGAGTTTGGGTTAGTTTCTTAGTTTGACCCTTTTGTGTCAAATGCATCGGCAATGTTAAAGTTGAGGTTGCCTCTCATGGTTCTGCTTTTCCCAACATCTCCAATGTCAGCTTTTTTCATCATCGCAGTGAACTCCGAGTAGTCAATCCGTCCATCCTGCAGATGCAAATCAACACCACACACAAAGTCAAGCTTTTTCCAAATGGCTATTGATACATACAGGCAGCAGAAGATGATTCCTCCCCAAGTCAATGCCAATATAACTTGCGTAACAAGCAAGAGGATGCGCCCATCCTTGGGTAACATTGAAGACAGGTAAAATACAAGCAGGAATAGATGTCATATTTGATGTCAAACTACTCTACTAGCACTCACTTTGAGCTCATCAAGCCAAAACTCCCTAAGTTTATCTCCTTATGTGATATCAATTAGTATTTCCATATCAAACAAGAAATTCAGCCTAAGCAGTCAAATGTTTTAGAGTATAACTTCAACAATGAAATAAATGGATAACCAAAAGGGCTTGGCAGACTAAAACGACTTACATTATCTAAATCAATGTCTTTAATCATTTCATCCAGGTGAGCATCAGCTAGACCAAACTCTTTGCAAGCTTGTTGGAGCTCATCAATGGTGATGTAACCACTACCATCCTTGTCAAAATAAGAGAAGGCTGCAACTAAATTTTCTTCTCTTTCCATTTTATTCAAGTGCAACGTAGCAGCAAGGAATTCACCATAGTCTATTGATCCATTGTTGTCTATATCAGCCTGCCAAAAGTCAGCTCCAACTGTGAGACAAGTCCATCATGTTTATAATGACTAAAATGCCATGCTTGAATTAATAGGAAAAGACACGGAGAGACAACTGTTGAAACCATTATTTGGATGCTAGCAAGGGAAAGAATCTATTTTTACTGTGACTTATCATTAACATAACACACATGCTGCTTCTGTGAATAGACTTGGTATAAGAGTTTAGAGCTTTTGAGAGTTGGGAAAAGCTATCATGATTTCTCTGTAAGAAATTAGGATATATAAGTACCGCTTCCATCAGAGACTTGATTTCTGTTTCTGTTAGTTGGGAGCCGACTTTTTTAAGACCATCTTTCAGTTCTTGATATGTTATAGTCCCACTATTATCGGTGTCTATCATTTTGAACAGCTCCTTCAAACCACCAATTTCTTCCTCCGAAAGCCTTTCAGCTATTACCTGCAAACAGATCTTTCAGCCTTAGAAATGCAGAATACACAGGACATGGCTCATGTTAATACAATAACAAATACTTAGAGAGCTTTTTTTTCTTTAACCGCTTTCAAGTTCGTGTAAAAAATATGCCTATTGGACCACCCAGCATCTGCCCTAACTTCACATATCGAATGTCATTTTGAATTTGAAACGGCATGACAACAAGCTGAAGGAGAATTTTGCATACACGCAGAGCCATCTTTTTAAGTTTGTTCATGGCTGAGAAATGCTTCAACCGTGATAAGACAGCAGAATCTAGAGGTTTATCTGGGGCAACTCTGTCATCCACAATCCAAGGATGGCCTGACATATAAACCAATTACTTGTATGAGTTGAACAGACAAATGAGAGGGATGACAAAAGAAGAAGAAAAAAACTGTAGAAACCGATTATTGTTGACTTACATAGCACTTCATGAGCAGATATTCTATTCTTAGGGTCCCTCTCTAGCATCTTTTGTGTCAACTCTTTGGCGCTATCAGATATGCTAGGCCAAGGTGGAGACTGAAAATCTAGCTTTCCATGTAAAATCTGTCTGAAGATCCCCGATTCAGACTCTGCGAGTAGCGAAAGAAAAGCAGAGAAGCAACAAACAGTTGAAAAGAAAAGATGAGGACCAGAGGGAAGCTCATTGTTGTGGTAGTAAGATCAAATGATAAGCAACCTGCCCAAAAGGGTGGAACTCCACACAGTAATATGTAAAGAATGACACCAGCACTCCATATATCAACTTCAGGTCCATAACGCTTGCACAACACCTCTGGTGCCACATAATATGGACTACCCACTACGTCATGAAAGTGTTGTCCTGAGGAGACACAGACACAAAACCAAATTCAATTTCTCTGAAAGGTGGGTGGGTGGGTGGAATAGTTTGAAAATTTTCAGCCTCGGGATACATATACTCCTTTTTGGTTTTGGATTTTTGGTTCCAAAGAATACAGAAAATAGAACATAAGCCATAGATTAGAAACATATCGCTGTGATCACGGGGCAAACACTTACATACTATACATAAACATCGTTTATTTAGGCTCAGCATATAGGATTAGCAAATTTTGTTATTACGTCTTCGTGTACCAAGATGCATGTTTGTTCACTAAAAAACAAATCACATGTTTGTTCGCTAAAAAATTAAAAAAAAAAAAAAAATCATCAGTCCTGAGAATATATGCGGCCTCTCTGACATCAGTTCATTGAGATATGAGCAATAGAAAAACAAAGGCATTTATGACAAAGAACACAGGAGGATTGAAAGACTCAGGACATTGAATAATCCTAAGAAAGAAGATCAAACATAAAGAGAACCAATCAATCATAAAAAATGAAACCAGAAGAAGCAACGAAAAAAGAAAAATGGGTGGAAGGAAATAAAAAACCTGGCTTGTAAAAGACGGACAGGCCAAAATCGGTGGCCTTGACCTTGGCGTCCTCGCTGGGGGTATCAAACAAGAAATTCTCAGGCTTGAGATCTCTATGCATAACCCCAAGAGAGTGGCAGGCCTCCACAACCGCCACGATGGTCTTGATCAGCTTCGCCGCCTCCCTCTCGCTGTAATGCCCCTTGGCAACTATCCGATCGAAAAGCTCGCCGCCGGCGCAGAGCTCCATCACCAAATGCACGAAAACATGGTCCTCATACGTCCCCTTGATCCGAACCACGTTGGGGTGCTCCGACAGATGGTGCATAATTTGAATCTCCCTCCACACGTCCTCGTAATCGTCCCGGCACACGAGCTTCCGCTTGGGGATGGATTTGCAGGCGTAGAGCGTGCCCGTCTCTTTGTGTGTACACAGGTACGTGGTCCCGAATTGGCCCTGCCCCAGCTTCTTCCCCAGAAGGTAATGGTCTCTTAGCCTCGGCGTCTGATACGGAAGAACGGTTCTCGCCATGTGGGGCCTCGTTGTCCCGCCTCGTCTATGCGTTGCCATTGTCGCGATTCCAGATAGAATGAACAAACCGACCCCAGCCCTCGAATCAAAACCCGCTCTCAAATGCTTCCGATTCTGTGTTGTGTCATGTGGTTCTCGTTAACGGGATAGAAGAAAGTATTGCAGTTTCTTTTTCTTGCTGTTGGCTCCCATTTCGATTTTGTTCGTTGTTTCTCTTTCTGTTCGATATTCATGCAACTTTTTTTTTACAATGGCCAAAATATAACTGAAGCCCCCGAACTTGGATGACCAGGACATTCTCTCCCTAAACTTGAACTCGTGGCAACTCATCCCCTAAACTTGGCAAAGTGGGTCAGTCAATCCCCTTTTAACCTGGCACATGGCATCACGTGATCTTCAAATCACTAACGTTGTTCACCATCTGTTGCCCCTTGCACTATATCAATTCCCCCGCCATTCAAACTCATCCGGTGAGGGCATTGATTCTTCTTCCACCACACCAAGCAACAGTTGGTCGCTTACTTCCAACACCTTCTTAACATTATCGCCTGCACCACCTCCTTCGGCTCGCACAAACTGGCATCGAAGTCAAATGCCAAAGGCTCCGCCCAAAAGGAAGGTGATTCCTCCGACGCTGGGGTTGAAGTCGAGGGATAAATCCGACCCAATTTCTTCTTATTTTCCCTCCTTACAAAAATCAAGGCCTTGTCCATCCAAGATTTTGTCCAGGCAACCTCATCGTCTCCTCTCACATATCCGAATCACTGTCAATTACCCCATAGCCTATCCCAGATGTTGACACACGCCCAACCTCGTCTTGGCTTAGATAGAGTAGCATCAACCTTGCACCACTCCGATGACACAAGTAGCAGTTTCAGAGGGGTTGATGGATGTTTTCCGGCCACACTACATGGTGGTTCTGGAAAAGAAACTTTTAGAACCTTGAAAATATTGATAAGGTGACCTTGATGTTGGGAATTAAAGATTAATGTGTCAAAGAGAACAATAAAGAAGTTCAGTAGCTTTTATATAACTTTTCCACTTTTTTTAATTGACAGAAGTTACATCGCATGCTGCACGTGTTAGTTAAAGGGGTTGACTGACCTATTTTGTCAAGTTTAGGGTTAAGTTGCCCCGAGTTCAGGCGGTAAGTGTCCTGCTTGCCGAGTTCGGGGGCTTTAACTGTATTTTGGCCTTTTCCAATCAAGCGTCGGTCACTCATGTCGGGTCCTCTTCCCTCGTCATTAGATTCGACGGCTGATATAGAATGCGGCCAGATAAATTTCTAAAGCTAATTACAACTTGCTCCTCCACGTTCAGTTAATTAGACAAATTAATTGCTAACCTTACAAGATGTCTCGGGGAAACCCGGCACAGCAAAGCTAACGCGGGGAATATCTCCAGTAATTAGATGACAACTAGGTGGATTGGTAGCATGCATGTTGCTGCTGCAATTTTTAATTAGGCCACTTCGTCATAAATAAGCAAACTTTCCGAACTAAAAAGATAAATAACAATATTTTGGGACTGAAATAGTAAATACTACTATAAAATGAGGAGGTCATTTATTTGGAAAAAAAAATACGGAGACAGTAAAGAGTGATAACCTGAGACTTTTCTTGAAAATTTTTCATTGTTTTTTTCTGGGCACATCCGCTGGTTACCCGTTTTTATTCATATGGCAAACAATGTTTGAACTGGAGTTGTCCCGCATCACAACGATGATGGCCATCACCCGTTATGGATTCGATTGTAAGAAAGTAAAACCCAGGATCAGTAAGAAAATTTAAAAAAAAATAGAGAGGAAAAAGAAAATTCACCTGGGGCAAATAAAGAAAGCGCCATTTTTGTTGGGCCAAGCCGGCTTCTGGGCCGAAAACACACCACTTCAGTTTTTGCCCAAAAATCTGGGTACCATGCATTTATACGGTACATCCTAACACATAATTACTTCCACCATTAGCTCCCGATCCGGTCCCCTTAGCCCCCTCACCTTGTCGCATCAATTGGTCCAGACTTTGGTTGCCGGCAGTCAACAACCACGTCTAATCCAAATCCTCACAACCGAAATCCTCATCCTCTCTCATCGCTATTAACCACTTAGCTTGTTTTCAAACCGAACTCGGTCAATTTATTTACCCATGTGTCTGCCCTAGCTTGAGATCAAATTTGAATCTACCACGAGGGGCAGGAAAAGGTCAAGCCTACTGCAACAAAAATGGAATGTGGATTTGATGGCCTCATAAGGGATTGCAGTGCATGGGCTGGGATGGCAAATGCAGCTTGTGGTGGGTTGTCAGGTGTTGAGTTGGGCAAATGTAGATATGTGCTCGTGTGAGGGAGAGGGATGCCATTCGAAGCATCAAGTCAGTAGGTAGGGACGGTGCTTGTGGTAGGAGATATAATAAACGACAACTTTGGGACTAATGAGGAAAAGCCGCATGCGTATTAAACTTACCTACCCTAAATTCACATATGACCCAAAATTAATGAGGTTCAATTAAAGAGGTTAATGAGAAATGAACCACCTCTGTATCACCATCTGTAAAGCGTTGTTTTTTCTGTGATTTTCTATTTTTGTTTTTTGTGCAGCCATAGTGACAAGTAGGGCTGATCATTTGGTTTTTTCAGTTCAAACCGAATCAAATATTTCGGTTTTTTCAGTTTATTATGATTAGAAACTGAATTAACCAAACTAAGCATCTAGACCGAAGTACAACCAAACCGAAATATTTTGTTCGGTTCGGTTTAAAACGGAAATAACCGAAAAAAATCATATCCAAACACAGTGATGCATTTGTGACATAGAGAAATGTATGTGGCTTAAACAACTACATAGCAAGAAATCATGGACTATTATGGGGTTTGTACTTTGATGGGAGGTGGAGGTGACTGACGGACCGACGGTTGCGTCCGACGGCGGGGAGAGGGCGTAGGGGAGTGGAGGGCGAGGGCAGATGGCGGGGGCTAGGGCGGAGGAGAGGTCAGACGGCGGGGGCAAGGGGGGAGGGGAGTGGAAGGCGAGGGCAGACGGCGGGGGCGAGGCTGGAGGCGAGGCCGAAGACGGAAGTGAGAACTTCGACGGCGGGGGAGAGGGCGTAGGGGGGTGGAGGCCGAGGGCAGATGGCGGGGGCTAGGGCGGAGGCGAGGTCAGACGGCGGGGGCAAGGGGGAGGGGAGTGGAAGGTGAGGGCAGATGGTGGAGGCGAGGCCGAAGAACGATGTCGAGCAGCGGGAGGAGGAAGATGATTTCATTGATTTGTGATGGCAGAACCCCAAAAAAGCCATCAATCTTCTTCCTACCTTCCACTCAAACCCTCATCCTTTTACACCTGTCATATGGCCCACTAAAACCTCAAATATGCTATAAAGAAATTTCGGTTTTTTCGGTTACCGAAATAACACTCAGAACCGAAACCGAACTGAAACCGATATTCTCTCTATTCGGTTTCAACCGAACCGAACCGAAAAACTAAAATAACCAAACCAAAATTCTAAATTTTTTCGGTTTTTCGGTTTTAACCGAATAGTGATCACCCCTAGTGATAAGAAAGTGGAACGCATTCATGCCTCAAGATTTTTCTTGTACTGCAACTAAAAATCTTTTCTTAATAGTTAGCATAGTGTTGTTACAGGATGAGACTAACCTTCTGCTGCGATGCCAAGTGGGATAGTCGTAGAAAATTGATAATTAAACTTGAAAAATAGTCAAGATGATTAAGCCAGATAGCAACAAAATAGATGGTTTTGGAACAATATGCTTTATACGCTCATTAAACGTTCGCAATTGATTAAAATTACAATTTATTCAAACTTCCTATTTCCCCTTTTATTTTTTAACAAGGGAAACGTACACATGTAATTCTTTCACTAAACTTACATCTTATATTCCTCATTCTTAAAAGTTGACATTTTACCCATTTTTTTTTTTTACTATCTGACATTTTATCCTATTTTTTTTAGTAATTTCGGTATCTCTAATATTTTTTAGAATTAATAGATATTTTAAATTATCAATTTCTTACTGTAAATGTAAAGTATAAACTTTTTATGCCATTTAACTATAAAAATATATAAAAAAAAATTGATATTACTATCGTATAGCTACCCAATAGTCTAAACTAGAGTTTCAGTAGTTATTGGATACGGATTCAAATTTCTCTTAAACCCTAAACCCTTACAATTTGATCCTTATATTATATAAGAATTCTCATTTTAGCCCTTATTTTTCAAAATTTTCAAATTGGCCCCACTTTGACAAAATTTTTGAATAAGTCACTAAAGCCTAAAATCTAACAATTAGTCACTCATTTTTCATGGAGGCAAAATGGGAAAAAGTATTAAAATTTATGACATCTTAATCATTGAGCTGAAACAAAATGTGCCAAAAAACATAAGATAGATGTAGGATACTTTAAGCAAGTATTAAAGGTTTCAAATAACTATTTGATTAACAAACTACTGTTCGCTAAAAACTGTACATTAGCACAAGCACAGAAACAAACAAAACGAATCACGTAAGAAACAGTGGTAGTTAATGAAATCAGCAACACAGGCAGCGACAAGGAAACCAAGACAAATTGGGAGATTTAAAATAAGAGCAATTTTGCCATTAAAGTATAGGGTAAAAAGTAATTTTTCCATTAAAATACTTTTTTGAAGAAATTTGTCACTAATACTTTTTAAATAAGCATATTTGTTATTAATGTTTTGGAATAATGAGATATTTACCACTATGATAGTTAACAGTATGAATATTCCACTATCATAAAGAATGTTCCGTTAGAGTGATTGGATATTCCGTCAACCACGTCAATCAATATGTGACATATTTGTTATTAATATTTTTTAAAACGGACATATTTGCCATCAATATTTTTGAAATGGGTATATTTGCTAAAAAGTTTTGACATCAGTGACATCAGCGACATCCAGGAAGGACGAACGAAGTAAGTGGTTGTCTAATGACAGCAGATCGTGCACAAGACATGATAAGCAATAATTGTCTGACAATTGCAGCCGGCAAGCAACAATTGCCCAGTAACTACCGCCGCTGGAGTTGAGTAAATTCATGAGTTTATGTTGCTATAGTTTAGACTAAGACTACTTTAGTTGTGTAAGCAAGTTGAGTGGAAATCATGATAGGAGAATTCGTTGGAACAATTCTCTGATCTTTCATTTCCAACGGGTTGAGGAGATATGTTAGAGATGATGGTTTTGGTGTTGAAGATGAAAAATTAAGATGAAAAATAAGAAAGAAAAACAACTTAAATGAACATACAATAATTTTTCCTTTTTAGCATTTCTCCTTGTGTCTATTGGCTCCACATCGACAGAATACTACTACAGCATCGCTTTATCAACATGTCTTTATGTGTCACTAATAGCAGTGACAAATATGCCTATTTTGAAAACATTAGTGACAAATTTCTCAGGAAAAATACTTTAATAGCAAAAGTATTCTCCACCCGATACTGTAATGGCAAAATTGCCCATTTTGCCTTTAAAATAACCAAATAGTATAACACCACGGAGAAATCACACACAAGCTCACCCAGACCAACACTGTATGTGATCTAATACATCATAGAGGTTTATAACATGGATAGCAGAACGATCAGATTGATACAGGACACTATTCACAGCCAACTGAGAGTAAGTGCACTCTAGTGCAGCATCACAGATCATGTATGCGGCTTCACAGGTCCCGTATGCAGCTGGAGCGTCCTGCTTGGGACAACCTGAAGCACCCCTGGTTGCTCTGCCACAATACAGAAGAAAACGAACTGAATCACTCTTGTATTCAAGTAATTCAGCAAGAGACAGAAAATACAGCCAAGTCACGTATAGCCATTCGTTTCCCTCTTAAATGAAGACTTGGGAAGTATTTCTAGAGAATATTGGTGGACAGCGACAAATATTTTGAGGTAGTTAAAGATTTGGAGGCATGTATTCACACAAATAAACATGCACTAAAAGCTAAGGCCAGAATGAAGCACGAAAATTATCCTCTTTTGGGTACTAAATATGCAAGGACCAAGCAAAACAGCATATACAAATAACAAATCCTGTAATAATGGGTCCCCAGGCAAATTTCAGACCTTTTTGTCTTTCACGAGAAAAAAAACCAAGCAGGTAGAGCATTTGGGACCTCACAACATCTAAACAACGTGGGTTACAGCGAGTTATAAACATGGCCTCAGAAGAGTCTATAGAAGCAGCATTCTATGCATGTAAAGGTTTTTGGCAGAAGATTCGAACACAGATTTACTTCCTCTTGAATATTTAGGTTTCTATCATGTGAGGAAACAAGAAGGCATTCAAAAGGAGAAGGGGTAAAGGCACATCAAACCCATCATCAAACTAGTAATGAGAAATTAGAATTCACACACTACTAAAATTTGTTTTTATGCACATAACTGCTTCATGCATTGGGCAGAGAAAGACCCTTATGTACGCCATAGGCTTGCAGCACAAATAAACATGTGCTTGTCAAAAATGCAAACACATCCCATAACAATGCCAAAAAAACCATCAGTTAAATATAGCATGCTGATGTACCTTCGACTTCAATGGATCATACAAATAGTAAGTGGAACTGAAGAAAGTTATGCCCATGAGATGATGACCAAAGTTGATGCCACACATACCCAGAAAGCTGTGTGTATATGTGTTTGCATGTGTGTGTCTCACATATGATATAGCAATTCATGCTTCATAGGCTCTATCAAGACAAAAGAAAACCAAATATGAAGGTTCTAGATGAAGAGACTAATGTTTGTGCTTCATATATTCACTTCACAGGGGAAGAACTATAAAACGCAGTTTAAGACCTTCAAAATCAATTCAGTTAAGAACAATCAATCATTTATAGAATAATTCATACAAAACTGGCTCTCAAAGTTTTCCAACAATTCACTGGCCTGGAAAGAAAATCAGATAACGCTTTACCAACATTAGAAGTACGCAATCAAGAGCAAGTCACCTGCATAACTTGTGTATAGCTGGTCTCACAACATCTATGTTTTACTTATTAACTGATTTCTGTTTAGGAACAGCCTCATCTCATATTATCATCAGAAATATTTGACACAAAATTCACAGGAGACGCTATGAACAGAATAACACCAACTCTCTTACATCTTGGGACTGGGAGTACCACCGTAAGTTTTGTTTCCATTCACAAAATTGACGTCAAAATTTGCCATTGCAAACACCAAAACGCAAAGATCATAGAAGATAAGTACGGTAAAAGAGAGGCATCTAATACAGAATCATCCTAAAAACATAATCCAGCAACTTACTTGAGATCTCAGCAACCTGCTCAGGAGTGAGCTTGGCGGAGAAGCCGCTTGCCGCTGTCTTATAACTGTAAACCAGAGCTTCCTTCGCGGCCTCCTCGCTACGCAAAACCAATCCACACCGTAGGTAAATTAACAAAAAGGGTGGGGGGGGGGGGGGGGGACACTTCCCCGGAAACCAAACAGAAGAAACGAAGCAAAACGTACCTTCCAAGGACGGAGGCGAGGGTGCGGATGTGATAGGCCTCAGGCTGCTCATCTGTCGGGGTTTCTGTGTAGACTATGTGGACGGCCGGTTGGGACGCGGCTCCAGATTCGAGGCCAGGAGCTGTAGATTCAGCCATTTCGATCAGACAGGCAGAGAACAAAAACCCCAAAAGCAGTACCAACGATGCGGAGAAGCCAGTTGCGCCCTTCATTTGCGATTGATTTCAGCGTTTTATATCAAACATAGGCAACTCAAGGTTAGGGAAGGAATATTATGAGGAAATTTTGTGATGGTCTGGCTGTTCCTTTCAGTTCACGGTGTTTACTCTAGACATAAATACCCCACCGGTCCCTTAACTTAACCAACTCGAACAAGTTGGCCCATGTTTTCGCATGGTTTAACGGCGTCCATTTCCTGCCGCTCAAAAGGGAAGAGAAGTTGCTCAGGTTCCCCTTCTCCAGATTAGAGTATCTCATGTTCAACCAAATTTAGGAATTTAGGGTTAAAAAAAAAATCTCCTCGTCCTCACATAGGCCTAAATTTGCTTGCCACCATGATGTTGAATTTGTCAGGTGCTACTTCATCACTGGTTTGTCTTGTTGCTTCGGTGGTGAATGGCCCCGTTTATGGGCTGTTGCGTGTTGCTATGGTGTGAGCCATTTTACCCTATTCTGTTCGCCTCGGTTCCTGTGTGATACGAGTACAATTCGGAGACATCGCATCAGAAGTTTTTTCTTCCTGTGTATCTCATCTCTATATCTCTTCTTATTCTTCTTCTCTATTTTGTGTATCCATCTATCTCTTCTTGATCTTCTGACTCTTTAATTCTTTGATTGATTCGTATTTGTGGCAAGATTGTCTGGTTGGTTCATAACATTTGGTATCAGCATGGTGATCCTCGGACCCAATTTTAGCAACCATCAATGGGATTCCAAGTGCTTGTTCTTGGCAATGGCATACATCAACTGTTTGACAAAATGTCTTAGAGAAAAATCATTATCTTGGCCAGAATTCCTGATTGTGGTTGGAAGGCTTAATCAAAGTGCAACATCTAATTTTCAACTTTGGTGTGCCAAATCTCTTATTTGGTCCCAAAAATAGTGACTCCAAATTTATTGGTGGCAAGGCTGTTGGTAGCCTCTTGGTGTTTTTATTAGGGCCAAAGCAAGGGTACTGCAGATGCATTGATTTTTTGTGTACCTTAGGTACTGCAAATTTTTTATTGATCTGGACAACATAAGGGAGGCCGGATGCATGAGGAAGTGATGGTCGACTCTGAAGGGGATGGTGACTTGCAGACTCTGAAGGGAGTAGATGACAGTGTTAGACACGTGACCTCACGTGCTGCTTTAAGTGGCTGGAGGGACTACCTCGTGACAAGAAGTCAAGTTGGAGGACTAACTTAAACTGATTTCTGGTTGAGGGACTAACTTGTATGAGTTGGTCAAGTTAAGGGACTCCTAGTGTATTTTTGGCCTTTACTCTACTTAACTCCCAAGGATTTTAATTGATTTTTTAATTAAAGAAAAATGCCATTACGTGTCGTCTTTCTCCGCTGGCGGTTTGGGAGGTCCGTCATTCACTGTCGTGCTTGGCCTGCAGACGTATGGTAGAACTAATAACTGCTTTGCATTTGCAGCAAAAAAAACCAAACAGAGGGAGCTACTAACTCAACCCATAATAATCGATGCTACACTATAATTAGTCGCTCAATTTTGACAAAGTTAAAAATATAGAATCACATTATTAGAAGAAAAGCTGGACAAAACAAAACATATGGAAGAAAAATTTATATCAAATGTCCTTCATTTTCCGTATTACAGAAGAAAATTTGCAATTGTGAGGAGGATGTTCTGGAGGCCTGTAACTGGGGCGCCGGAATAACAGGCTAGAAATTTGGGTCGAAGCCCAAGAATATGGTTGACAGGAAAACGAAAAGATGATCAAGCCCATGACATGATTTAAATTCCAGACCAGATTTCGTGGAGGGGCCCGTCTAGACTAGAATAAGAAAGACCGTGAAAAACCAGACATCGGGCCTAGGAGTCAAAATTTTAAAAGGCGCAATCTTGTGAGATATATAGGCTACTGAGAGAACTTACTCCATATAATTACTCTAGAGCTAAGCTAAGCTAAGCACAATCTTGTTGTACGAACTAAAACAAAACTTAAGATTCTGTCGAACTTTGAGATTCGATTCGATTCGATTGAGATGTATATACGTGTCCCAAGGCTTGAACTTTTAGTCGAATGATTCGTTGAATATGCAGACATATATATCTCTCGGGCTTCATAGCTTTTCCTTTTTTACTATTACGAGAGAAGTGAGGTGGTGGTGGTGGTGTATGACACGTTTTACTGCATAATGTACCATAAGCACCACCTCGTAGTGGTAGCTACATAAATGGCAAATATATATATATATATAACATAATAATTTAGATTGTGTTTAAGTGGGATTAATGGCAAGTTATTTAATACATTATTCTCAATTTTATTAATTTTTCACTTAACTTATATACTAATCAAAACTCTACAATTTAAGAAATGAAAAATATAAAATATTTCTTTTTATTAAATTTTTTTTAAGCTAGGTATGAAAAATAAATTTTTAAAAAATTAATTACTTTCTAAAAAATATTCAAGTGATTATTACTGTTAGGTAGGTAGAATTTTAACTTTCAAATAACAATAATTCTAAAAAAAAAATTAAAATTAATGAGTTTTTTAAATTTAAAACAGTAAAATCTTAACTAATTTATTTTAACTTAAGTCATTCTAATCTAAAATGACTTATTTTTATTTTTTACATCTCTTTTTCCGGGAACCAAATTTATTTAGATGTAACAATAAAATTTTTATAATTTTATTAATTTTTATGATTTTAAAACTTTTAAGGTAAAATTCTTTTATGCTTCTTAACCATTTCATGTTATTCTAAGCGTGTACCTAATATTCATTTTGTCATTTTAAAGTCCCTAACCTCCATATTTTTTATTCAAGTGCTGTCTTTCTGTAATTTTACAATTAAAATTAATAAAAATTTAGAGAAAATTCCAAATTTGGTCTCTAATTTTTCTTCCTCACACTAAAAGTACCCTTAAGCATTTAACTGTAACACTTTATCCCTCTTTTTCATCCATTCCAACTTTTTGACCCAAGATTTAAAGGCTCAAGGGTGCTGTGAGTTGGAGAAAGAAACTTTAGAGACCAAAGTTGGCATGTTTTTTAGATTCCATTAACATTAACTGTAAAGTTAACAGGAGGGTCACATTTAGGACAAAAATGAGAGTGTTAGGAACTTGTTTACAATAACACCAAAATATAGGGACCATAAATAAATTTTACCCAAAATATGAATAATAGCTCACAAGATGTTCAGTACTATCTTCAGCTACATGTCTTAATTTCCGTGTTAGAAGAAATATATCATCCTTTATGGTGTTAAACTTGCTTATGATATTCTTTCATTTTTGTCCCCAAACGAAAAATAAAAAAAAATATTTTTGAGTTATGCATGAAAGAATTTAAATGATGATTAAAAAAAGAAAATACTTCTTTTGAGATTTTACATGAAGATTAAGAAAATTTTATTTTTAAATTTTATATAATAAGAGTTTAAATGATGATTAAAAAAAAAATACTTCTTTTGAGATTTTACATGAAGATTAAGAAAATTTTATTTTTAAATTTTATATAATAAGAGTTTAAATAAAGGTATAGTAAAGTAGATATGTTAAAAACTTTATTTATCATTTTATGGGAAGAACGGAGAAAAGTTTTTTTTTCCCCCCTTTCACTGATATTTCCTCTTCATTTATGTCGAGCCAATAAATAGAGAATGGGACGACATGAAATAAACTAACATACGTCAGTTCCTGTACGATATGATGGACATAAAGAGGAGAGTGGAGGACCTTCCTTGCCCTGGATAAAGTCGACCAAACTCTACTCAAGTCTGTAAGGTCATTCATGTTGGCCAACAGGCCCAACACAGAGAAGCAGGACACTTTTGTTTTTTTCTGCTGCTATCAGTATATTACAAAAATTAAGTACTATTTTTTTATCCAAGACTTTTGTATATAAAAAACATATATGTACGACTGAAATACCTTTTATCAACAAGAAAAAAATTCAAAGTTCAATGTTGGTTGCACAGTAGCCCTTCTTTCCACACAAGCTAGGATTCGAGTCCCTTGTACCATTCCTCCTTTATAAAACTTAAATTACTATGCTTTGAATTACCAAAAAAATGACTACAAGAAAAAATAATTACCAAAAAAATAAAAAAAACCTCTAAGATTGTAATATCTCCAACTATTTCACAAATATTAAAATTACGTTTAATGAGTGATAACGACTTAAACGTGAAAATTATTGCTGTCGAAATTAACTTGGTCGAAAACACAATCAAACTTCATTTGTCTCATAAGTGTGGCAATTTTTAAAATTATTGTGTCCTAAAAGAAAACAGTGGTGAATTTATGATTTTTTTTTCTCTTTTGCTTTTGGGCACAAATATGGCATAATAATAAAGTTACAGATAGAATATGAGATTACGCTGAGAACAATAATAAGTATTTGACAATTTTTATGATTACAAATAGAATATGAGATTACGCTGAGAATAATGACAAGTATTTGAAATAATTATTTGTGGTGAAATAAGTATTTTTTGAAATTAGTGTAAAAAAACAGCGGTAATTTTATGATTTTTACTTTTTTTTCTTGCAGGCACAAATACGACATAATAATATAGAATATGACATTACACTGAAAATCATCCAAAACACTCACAATAATTATTCCTGAAAAATCTACTACAACGAAAAATAAATAGGTATTTGAAAGATTCACACATCTCCAGACAAGTTTAACAATTATGGAAAATGCTAGTAGGCCCCACCTCGATTCGTCTCTCTTAATCGAGAGAAGTTTGAGGACTTAAATTGATAGATATTTTACATTTACTTTAGTATTAATTAGGACACATGATATGAAGGAAGAGACTTTGATAGGATTACTTTCAATTATGTACTAATTTAGGACATGAAAAATAAGCTAATAGACTTTTTGCAAAATTTTATGCCTAAGAACTAGTTAAGCTTTTTCGTTTGTTAGGCAAAGATGGTGCACAAAGATCATGAGATGAGTCAGAGGGAGATGGTATATTCGGCATAAAAAATAATTGAGAGGACTAATTGAGTGATAACAAAAACATACTTTTATTTTTTGAAAGGTTTTTTTTATAGAATATGCCGCTAAATAACGAAATATTTTTTTCATATACATGCGGTGAGTAATTTGTCATCTATCTAAAACACTAATAATATATTTCCACCATTTTAAAAAAATCATTGATAAATCTAACGGCAATATATATATATATATATAGTGAATATTATGCTCGGCAATTTACCCGGTGTACCGAAGTCTAGGTTTGATATTTTCATTTTAACTTCCTGGTTAATTAGTAGAATATCGAATTTAATTGGGTTTCCCATGTTGGTGCGGTTGGTACGCATAATGGGATTCTTAGCCTTTTCAGGCGTGGAATTAAACACCGCGAAAATGTCACTTATTGTACAAGGTATAAGTATTTTTACATTTTTTTTCATGTGATATACCATAGTATATGATAATATTTCATGATATTTCATATGTCGGTAACCTTTAGTGTATATTGTGTCAAAATACTGCTAATTATATACTGTGATATTCTATTTTTTATGGACATATGTGAGATATCATTTTTATCATTTTAAATTAAAATATCATACATAAATATATAAAATAGTAAAACATAATTAATACACATAATTTAACATAAATTTTTAATTTTGTTTTTTGGTTACTTTTTTTTTTTTTTCTTTTACTTTCTTTTTTTTTTTTTATTTTAAGAAAATAGAAAATGTATTGTTATTATTAAAGTATTCTTTCTTTTTTTTTCTCTTGTATCAATAAATTAGTTTTTTTTGCTGAGTAATATTTTTTTCCCTTTATATATAACATTTTTTATGCTTTTTTTTAATAAAAAAATATCTTCTATCATATATATTTTGTTTATATTTAACAAATTATGATGAGAAAATTAGAATGCATATAAAATTGTGCAAAAAAAACTTTATTTAATTTATTTCATCTTAAATTAATGTTCTAATATTTTTTTTTATAAAAATAGTAACAATATATGATACAGTATACTGTAAAAATATGGAATGTAGTATATCTAGTAATAACAGTACTTAATACCTTAGTTTTAGGTTGAAATCTTATTGACCTATATAGCCTCGTGCTCGACATTCACGAAGCTTTTAATTAATAAAATTTATAGCAAAATATCAATGATTGATTTGAATTTGTGTGTGTATAGTGATTGATGTCATCTACAAAGGATATTATGGTGAGCCATTTGCCCTTTTAACCTAAATTTAAGATTACTATTTTATTTTGACTTCTTAGTTAATTAGATTACATATGTCTAAGATTACTAATTTATTTTTATTGAGGTGGGTGGAACACATAACGTAAGTTTCACGTTGGTATCTTATTGAACTATATCAAGTGCTTAAGCATTGGTTGCAGTTACAGCTTTTTATTATCCGATGTATGTTCAAGTCTTGATAGCCACCACTATAACCAGAAGTCATAGACAAAGTCGGCCAGTGATGTATTGTTCTCATTATACTTACGAGTCAATGTACTGGATACATGTGTTCTAACATTATTATTGGGGCTTAATTGCACCAAATTTATTTTAATTTAAGTCAAATTAATCTAAGATGAGTTATCTTTTTTTTTTTTTAACATTTTTTGCTTAAAACTAATTTCATCTGAGAGCCAATATTATGTAGATTTAATAATCTATTAAAAATTTATAAAAATTTAATAACATCGTAAAAATTTAACTTTAAATAAATTATGACACCTGTAGAATATTAAATTTTAAATAAAATTAATTTTATATAAAAAAAATATATTAAAATAAAAATAAATTATTTTAATTAGGTTAACTTAAATTAAGACAAATTTGGTGTTATTCTTATTCGCACAACTCAAGGCGGCTGGAAGTTAAACGGATCTGGCAATCATTATTGCCCATTGTATTTGCATCAACTGGTTTTGATGGATGTATAGGTAGGACTTGAAGTTGAAGTTAGCAGTGGCAGTTTCTGTTCTCTGTTGAAGCATTGATTGATCAGGCTCATTCATTAGATCAAAGAGAAGCCCGATAAAGAACAAAAAGGGAAATGTATACTTACTTGCAGGTTTCAGTAGCTATTGAATTCCTTTGATCCTGGTCCATGACAATTGAAGATCAGTATGAGATTGTATCTCTCATCTCGTCACATGAGCCTCAACGCTGAAACTAACAAGTACATACGAGAGGTGAGTAAGAGTTGAGTAAATTCAAAACCCAACACTCTTGTTGAGTTAGATTAGGTAAAAATAAATTATAATTTAAGAATTAGTTCCATATTTGGAAGAACTATCAATTTTTTTGTTAGTTCTGATTCTATATAAAATCAACCCGAGATGAAACCGAATCCGAAGCATATATGTAATAAATAATAAAAATTATGATATTACTAAATTGCTCATATGTTTATGTATGAACATATATATTTAAACTTGTATATTACCAAATTACTCATATATTTATATATGGACATGAGCATTTAACCATTAATGTTAAAACTTATGATATTATTAAATTATTCATATGCTAAGAAACAAGACATTTAAACGTGGATTAAGGTCCCCGCATAACTAACATAATGGCAAAAGGCATTGGGACACTAAACCCTGATATGTTGGGTTTGAATCCCCCTCTCCTCCAATTTCACTAACGTCTTAAGTGTTGCTTTGCTTGTCTTTTCGATGTCTCAAATACATGCTAGACACTCTTTCCCTATGCTATAAATACTTTCTTATATCTTATAGCCTTGTATAGTTAATTCTGAATATAAAAAAAAATATGTGAATTAAGTTCTGTATTATATTAAATACTCTTTAAATTTATGGTTGTGCCATGCTATTTGAATATGAAGTTATTAATTGTTGGGAAAGTTACAAAAACCCCCCTGTGATTTGGTCAAACCTACAATTTGCCCCCTTTATTTTGAGAAACCTACACTTTGCCCCTTATATTTTTTATGCTGCCCGATAACAACTTCTGAAACTATATTTAAACTGTATGGTAATAATGCTCTAGTAATTTCAAGATTTTTGATATTTTTTTCACAGCAAACCAACCTTTAAAAAATACTGATATATAATTACATATGGAAAAGTACATTTACAGAAAGGAAAAATTGATAGTTTAAAATATCTATTAGCTATAAAAAAAATACTGGACAGATTGAAATTACTGGAAGATGATTATCGTAAAGTTTAAATACAGTTTCAGAAGTTGTTATCAAGCAATATAAAAAACATAGGGGGCAAAGTGTACGTTTCTAAAAATAGAGGGGACAAACTGTAGGTTTGGCCAAACCACAGGGGGGTTTTTGTAACTTTCCCTTAATTGTTCTATCTATATAATATGAACTGAAAAATCCTAAAATTAGAATCGAGAAAACTATACTCATGATTTTTTGCTATATTTGGCTCTTCTTTCTCAAATTGGGTAAGATTTTTTTTAAAACCACAACTATTTTAGATTAATTCGGTTTCATTAGAAAATCGAGCAACACGTTCCATATTCACAGCCACTACAACCTGAAGGCTGACACGTACAAGACTCTTTATTACTATCCTTCCCAAAAGTCAAGACAATGATGCTTGGTATGAAATAACAATGGCCGATTCTAACCCCATTCGATTGTTTAGTAATTTTTAATCTTTATAATTCATTACTACTTAAGACTCAGATAGCATTAAATTGAGACAAAACCTATTTATAAATAGAAAAAATTAATAATTTAAATGATCTATTAACAGTTAAAAAGTTATGGAATAAAATTAATTTATTAAAAAATAATTATTTAATAGTTTAAATTAAATTTAAAAAATTCATGCTATAATTTTTTTGCTTAAATACCTAGAACACTCATGTAATATAGTTTGACCATTCAGTTCCCTAAATATTTTAGGGACATGAATCAAGCCCTGAACTATGATGACTAAGGCACTTTGCCCACTTTACTCAATGACTTGAATGTTTTTCATAAGTTATGTAACAAAATTACATATGATTGCATAATTTTAAAATTTCATACCTTTAACTGTTTACACCAATAACTTTGAGACTTTAATTGCAATTAAACAAAGTCATCTAATTTTTTTATTTTGATCATTTGCATCCTAAACTTCAATTGTATGCTTTCTTGGCTCCCAATTTGGAATTCTTGCCCCGTTTGTCAGCACGAACTCCTATGTGAGCTTCTTATGTCATCTTTTTCAGATCTCTGTTTTACTTTGTCACTCTTTTTTATAAACAGGATTTTTATGGTTGTTTCTTGCCCGGTGTCAATCTTTGTTTCTTCCTGCTCTGTCTTGGATTTGTGCTGCGTCTTCGATGTCTGCCTATCTATGGTGAACCTTGATCAGCTAGCTTGTTCAATTGTTCAATGCTTTGCTCTGTTTTCTGCGTTGGTTTTAGGGCTTTTAAGGTCCATTAGTTACGGCTTGTCTTTATGATTGTTCTTGGATTGCTATAGTCCGCTTCAGCTACTTTTGTTCTTACCACGACCTGTAGTTATCTGATTTTGGCTTTGTGACTTCTTGTATGTGTGTGCGTGTTACAGTGGTTTTTCTGCTCTGATATTATCCGCCAGGTGTTTGCTATATTTCCTATGCGATCTGTGCTGTTGTACTTTCCTTGCTCTTCAAGTTCTATGCTATATTTAGCATTAATTTAGATTTTTATGGCCAAAAGAAGATTTTTATGGCATTCTATTTAAAATTAATATCATTTAAAAGAAGTGTGGGAAGAAGGGGAAATGTGAGGAGTACCTGGGAATGAGTTTGAGATGAAAACCGAGACAGAGTTTTGAAGCAGAAGATTGGAGCTGTGAAATTAACTGGGAGAGAAGGGTTGCTGCTGTTTTGATCCCATTTTTTGGAAGACTTGTTGATGAAAAAAGTTAAATATTGTCCAAAATATTTATAATGGTTTTTGACATGATTCGTGCATGGATTTTTTTCTATCATTTTCAGAATTTTTGATAAGGTTGGGGAAATGATATGATGGGTTGATTCGTTTTTGGTAATGAATTTATGTTTGCTATTCAATTTAACAATTAGGATGACTTTGAGAATTTTTTATGTCAGATTTTGTCCCCCATAATTGGCATCTTTCTACCATAGTAAAAATAAAGTCAAAAGTTTGACTTTTAAAATTGATTATAATTGATATAATATATATTTAAAAAAGTAAAAGAAAGGCGAATGAATTGATAATGGAGGCTCTATCAGTGGCGGTGGAGGGTGGAGAGGTGGTGAGTGAGGTTTTGAAGGTGGGGAGGCGCCAGAGAGGAGAGGCAGCAGTCTTGAAGGAGGTGGAGGCTTGGATCAAAGATTGTGGCTTAAATGGAGGACACAAAATATTAGTATGCAAAAGATAAAAATTAAAAAACTTAAGTAACAGTTATGTGATTTTTCTTCTTTTTAATTAAATGGAACTTAAGTCAAGTTGGCAAAGTATTTTGGCCATCGTAGTTTGAGGCTCGATTCATACCTCTAAAATATTTGAGAGATTGAATTGCTAAGTCACTATAGTATAAGGTGTTCTATGTATTTAGACCATAATTTTTTGACAATTAATAGATTGTTTAAACAATCATTTTCTAATCCATATAATCAGGTTTTTATGTCAACTTAGACTTATCTAGGGACTAATATATATACAACGGATTATAAATGATTCGAACCAATATGCAATGAAGTGGATGTTGTGGGCCAATTTAAAATAGAAACAAAATGTTTGAGACTAGCAGTGCATTTTCCCCTTACACTGTTCCCTCTCTCTCCCTCTCTCTCTCTCTCTCTCTCTCTCTCTCTCATACGAAAATAAAACAAAAATAAAGTTCAATAAAACAAAAAAGAAAAAAGAAAGAAACAAAACGATTCAATCTATACTTAAATTTGCGATAAAAATTTAACCTCAGTTATCAACCCATCGATGCTGACGTTATGGAAAATGTTAAGTACTTGTAGTAGAAAAGTTTTATTTTTCTTTTTCCCATTTTTTTAAAGATAGGGAGTGTAGGATTTTAATTTTTTTCCACAGCCAAACTTCATTTAAACATCGTCATATTGAAAGGTTTGCGGCTATAATGTGGTTAACTGTAGTTGACTACAGATTATTAAAAAAGGACAAAAAAAAAAGAAAGGGTATTCCCGAAATAGTACTCCTCCCTCCCCTCCGTGACTTCATTCAGTTAGAGCCAATTCGTTTGTGTTAAAGTCAACTAATTTTTTTTAATTTTTATATTTTTTTTATTTGAAATCAATTTTATTTAAAAATTAATATTATGTAGATACAATAATCAATTTGAAAGTAAATTTTTAGCATGTTGTTAAATTTTTATGAATTTTTTTAATGCTTGAAAATAAAAAATTCATAAAAATTTAGTAAGATTATAAAAATTGTATTTCCAATTGATTATTGTAACTAAATAATATTAAATTTTAATTAAAATTAATTTTAAGTAAAAAAAATATAAAAATAAAAATAAATCAATTTTTAGTTAATTGACTAAAGTTAAAATGAATTGGGCGCTAGTTTGAAATGCATCTGCGATGGAGGAGAGTTGACTGCGAGATTGTGAACAGAGGTCCAGTTAAGTGCAAAGTGACACGTGCCCATTAGCTGCAACATCAATTGAGACATAGTTTCTTCTTTCGTCGTGTTAGGATGAAATTAATGAGCTGAGATTATGGTGGGTTCGGTCAGGTACAAACGCGGGTCATGGCAATTTGTCACTTTAATTGGTAAAATAATCCTAGTTTTGATTAGGTTTACAATGTCCTGCCGCCCAATTAAAACAAGTATTTTTAAGGTTTTTTTGCGTGCTCTCGTTTACAACACAACCCACCACCAGATCATCTAGTTACTGCCATCGCTTCAGACCGTCTATTTGAGCCACTTCTAACTTGATCTGCTTAAAATTATATCTTTTTGTACACGATACGTCTCAATATTTCCTCCAGCCACGGTCTAAAACAAGATTGTTGAGCATCGTCCGATGCCCGGACATTTTGGATCACCCAATTTACCATCAAATCCACACACTCACACAGATCAAGGCCATGAATGTTTAAGTTATAACGAAGATGAGAAGTCAATTTTTGGCTGTAAATATTTGAGCCAAGTCAACTAAACTTTTTGTTTGTTACTTATCTGTTCTGCATTTACTAATTCGTCTTGTTCTCTCATGGACTTGTTGATTTGATCCTTTTGCACTTTTGAGCAAATGGACCATATTTATATTATGATTATTTGGTTGTGGCTTATAGGTTTTTGTTTTTAATTTCTTCAATTTGTTTGTGTTATGATTCATTCAATGAACTTGCAAATCTAGTTCTTTTGCTCTTTTTTCACACGTCCCAACATATAGGACGGGTCGGCTGGTGGGTTAGTGGACGGTGCTCAAGCTTCTTCTATGTCAATAAGAGAGAGTCATTGGGTGGGTGGCATGAAATTGTAAATAAAGCAAAACTTGTGAATATTTTGAAAACTTGAAGGGCAGATTGTAATGACTTGTGTCTCGATTCAACCAAACCATGAATAATCTGATCTCATTATAGTAGTTTATGAATAATCTGATCCCATTATAGTAGTTTAATTGGAATCGAATTGCCTCTTAATTCCCCTTTTTAGCAGTACACAAGTAATTGGATCCACTTTATTGTAGGTTAATTAGTAAAAATATAAATTTTTTTATATTAATTATATTTAGAGGAAAAAAATGGAAAACGGCTACAAATAACTAAATTAAAACTAAATTATGATGAATTCAATAGCTTTAAAGAATGAATATTTATATAACTTTTCATCCATCCTTGTTGAAAGAATATGTAGCCTAAAACAATACATGCTTTCTAACATATTTTATTTTAAGTTGTGTTAAATTAAATGAAATTGGTTGTACTTTCCTGAATGATTATAATAAGACAAATTAACAGAAACTTTGAAATTTCTTCTTCTTTTTCAACTTCAGCCTATTCATAAATGGTGCAAAGCTAAGATTTTGTGTTTTTTTCTTTTTCAGGAATATTAATTAGGCATGAATTTTAATTCAGCCAGACAGCTTGAACAGTTAAGGGTCTCGGAATGGGCCACTCTAAAGGATTATGTGGTCCAACAGTGGAGACAAAATCCATCCCCCATCCCATTTTTCCCGATCCAGTACCAGGGGGAAAAGAAACACTTCTTTTGTGAGCTGGCAGAGAAAGGCACTTAATGTAATTTCATTCATTTTTCTTCCATGAACAGGATAATATATAAAAGAAACAGGAGGAATTACAGAGTGGTGTCTTCAGTCTTTATCCTTGTCACAGAACCGGTACATAAAAGCTATTTGATGGGTAAAGGTGATTGGGTAAGCTAAGCCCAAAAGTTTGGTAAATTACATATCAGAGTTCTATGTATAGAGACAGCGTTAGAGCTCTGGATTATGCTTTCAAAAAAAAATCTTTAATATTCAAGTTAGTTTTCCAGTAAGGAGTAGCAGGGAGACAGAGATGAGAGTCAGAACCTCGTATTTAGGATTAAGGATTTGGGGGCTTTATATGGCTGGAAGAGCTCTGAGAAATTCTCTGCTAAATAAGAATCCCGCTGCTTGCTCCATAATTATAGAATTTGTTTTCCATCTGCAGTGGAGTTGCATTGTGGATTTTACTTGGCCCTCCAACCAAGGTTGTTAAGATCGGGATCCTACCAAGGATCGTTTTTTACCGTGCAAGATCAGGATCGTAAAATCGGATCGTAGATCGTAAGATCCTACAAAAAATTTAAAATTTCTTGTCTAAATAATATAGTTTATGTAAAAGACCAATTATATTAAAAACTCAAGTAAAATTTTAGTATCATAGTAATGGTAAAACCTAATTATTGATACAATACAAGCAAAATTCAAACTTTAATAGAGTATACATTAACATAATCCATAAAATAATTAATACAAGTCTGAAAAAAATTCATGAACAAACACATTATTGACAAATAGAAAAGAGTACAATGTCCATAATTTAAATATTAATAATTGACTTCTCATAAATTTAAAATGTATAATGATTTTTTTACAGTATGTAAATAATTTAAAATTAGTAATTTTTTTTCTTCTTGATGAAATAAGTTTAACTTACAAATAGGAAAAACTGGTAATTTGAATATCCATTAATTGTAAAAAATATTATTATTATTATTACATTATATTATATATATATATATATATAAATTTTATAGTAAGACAGTTACTAAATAATTTAAATTATGCTTTAAAAGGTTTTTATTAGACAGCTACCTTAAGTTAAAAAATTTCATCCAATTGGGGATCAAAATGAAATGTTTTTAATGAATTTAAAACCAAAATAGGATGTTTTTAATAGGTTTAGGATTTAAACAGAACATTTAATAAACTAGAGATGAAAATAGAATGAAAATCAAATGTTAGGGACCATCCATATAATTTACCCTCAATAAAAATCAATAACCGTGTAGGATCGATAGGATCTTTCGATCCTACGATCTTACGATGCCTTCGATCCTATAACGTTTTGACAAGATTTTCTATGTTGATCATATGATCAGGATCACGATTTTAACAACCTTGCCTCTAACAGGAGTTTTACCCATTTTGGACTATGTAATTGGGCCTGTTGCCTATCACTATTAAAGTTATTTATGACACAAGAAGCATTAGCAAAAGAGCTCCCAGCTAAGAGTCATACCACAATCAAACCTCGACAGAGTTGCTAAGACTGAGACTTTAAAACAAGGAATTGGGGTACACTTAGCTTGAACAATATCCTTTAAGAAGTTCAGGCGAACATCAAGCACAAGACAAAGTCAAATTGTCTATTATTTATTTCGATTATTTTGGTCATTATTTATATGGCTTTATTCTAATTATCTATTAGTTATGTCTACTCTCGATTTATTCCGACTTATATATAATGTTCAAATCAATCAGATTCTTTTCCTTTTATTTATTGTCACAAAAGTGAATTGCTTTTTTAGTGACAAATTTTATATTTCTGTTGTTTCTAAAAGTTTTGTGCCATTATTAGTTTTTAAAATGTTTTTGATCAAGACGAAACTATCTTTTATTAAAACAGAAAAAGAAATGATTGTGCAAATGAATTAATGTCGTGGTGCTGCCGGACCGTTTTGTTACACAAATGCATCCAAACGATACAGCAACTCAAGTTAGAATTGCGTTAGCGTTTAGAATTGTAAAAAGATTAGCACAAAGAATTAGTGCAGAATACGCAGAATATGTAATTTATAATCATGATACGGATCCTTTTTAAGCATTTTCCTCCGTATCATTTTTGTAGGTGCCTTTTACATTAAAATCCTACCACAAAAGACAATTAGAAGTAGAAAAAATAGAAGGGGTTAATTTTTAAGTTCTATTGGAAACTAGGTACCAAGCTAAAGATTCATTCAACCAGCTAAAAACAAAGTTAATAATGGCAAAAAATTAAACACAAATTAAATATCAAGGGCCCGTAAAAATTATCCTGAAAACACCTCTCTCCACCTCAAACAAGTACGTAACCAAGTTTGTCCTGTAATTGTTTTGTATTACAAATAAGCCAATACCTGGGCGGTTAAATCAGTCCATTAGTATACCAACTTTATTTTGTTTTTCTTTTTGGCCAATACCAACATTATGTTTGGTCACTCATTCTAATGATCCTAAAAGAAAAAATTCTAATATATATATATATATATATACTATGTATTTAAAAAAAACATTAGGATGCAATAAGATAAACCGAAAATAAAACATCGTATAACCAACATGAAAAATTATGAGTAAAATAAATATATTTGCCAAGCAAACAAGAAACTCGGGCCAGACAATAAGTTATCCTTTTAAAACCTCTAAGCCTATAAAAAAAAAAGTAACAAAAGAGAAAGTAGATGCTAACAAAAGAATGTCTTAGAAAGTAACTCTGAAAGGAAAACTAAATTCCCCAAGCTAGGCAAAAGGAAAGTGCGCATATTAAAATTTCATAGTCTGACAGACTGACTCAATACATATCCATCCATGCTTCCTTAGCTTCCAACAAGCTGTAATAAATGGCCAATGATTCGACTTGCAGCACACCCTCAAAAAATAATAATTCTTGAGATATAATAGCAGAGCCTTCCTCAAATGATCTCGCTCAACAATACCAATTCCTATACTACTAAAATAAAAAAAAAATTTCAATGACTTTTTCTAACGGTATCGTGTTAAAAAATTTAATTTCCTAACTGTTAGAAACATGGCCATTGGCAAATCATATATTAGAAAAAAAATTCCCAACAATTTAAAGATTGGCTGTTTGTATTTTTAACAGCCTTTGCATTGGAGTATGAGCCGTTAAAAATTCCTAACAGCTTATCTTCATAAAAGTATTTCCAATTGAAATTGGCTTAAGTCGATAGAACTTTTTCAACAACTCAAGCTAATAAAAATTTCCAATGACTAGGCCATTAGAATTTTGTTTAAAAAAAATTAAAAGACCTGAAAAATATATTTATAAAATTACAAAATTTATAATTTATATTTACTAAAAACATATTTAATACTTTATATCCACGAAAATTAAATTACCTAAAATTCAATAAAAAAACCTTGATAAAATATTTTATATTATTACTAAAATTATGTTTTATATTATTTACTAAAAATATATTTTAAAAAATTATCATTTTTATTATTACAAAAACACGTATACTAAAATTATGCTTTCAACATACTTAAAACTCACAAAATCTACAAAATAAAAAAGTTCACAAAATTATATTCCTATTTATAGAAAGTTATAAAGTTCAAAAAATTCAAAATTACAAAAATTCACAAAAAAAAATAATCAATCCTCAATCACAAAATCACAACAAACACAAAATAAAATCAATCCTCAATCACAACAAACAAACACAAAATAAAATAACTCAACCAATTCAATTTGTTACATCCAACAACTAGATCTAATCCAACAATTATATATTATTCGAAATCAAAACCAATAGTCCAAAATCAAAGAAAAAAAATACAAATCCAAGATTGCAAAAATTAGACCTAATTGGGAATAACCTATATTGGACAACAGCTGGAAAGAGGTGTGTGCGAGGGGCATGGTGTCTGGAAAGCATGGAGGGCGACGAGAACGGAAACAAGAGAACGAGGCAAAGGGCAATTGGAGGCAGACCAACAGACGAATGAACAAGCGAGGTGGACCAACAAGTGACGTGGACCAACAGATGGTGGAAAGTGATGTGTTTGAGGAGAACAGTGCCTTGAGAGCAAGGAGGCGGACCAACAAACAAACGAACAAGCAAGGTGGACCAATAGGTGATGTGGACCTACAGATGGCGGACGACAAGGCGAAGGGCGATTGGAGGGCGATGCAAATGGCAGAGGCCGATCTGACCAACAAAGGGTGAACAGTAAGGAATGGCAAAGAATGACATCAAACAATGAGGAGATGCGAACAGCGGAGGCGTGGCTGAGGGAGGCGAAAGGTCACAGAATGCTATGGCGGAATGATGAGCGAAAAAGAGAACGATGGAGACAGAGGATGAGATGAGAGGAGAAGAGAATGAGAAAGACAGAGGGGAAGATGACAGGAGGCTAGCGGAGGAGATGAGATGGGATATATAGCTAAGGTTTAGATTGAGTTGGGTTATTTTGGCCCAATGAAATTATCTATATAGGTTAAGCTAGCTTGGCCCAATGAGATGAATTATTATTATTATTATTATTATATAGGTGTATGATATATGATATGTTTTAAATATATATTATTATATATAATACATTATGATACATACATTATAATATATAATATGTATTATGATATATATGATACATACATTATGGTACATTATAAAATTTATTATTATTATTATTATTATTATTATTATTATTATGTGACACATATATTTGCACCCGTGCGCGCGCGCACACACACACATATTCATTTTTTATATTTTGATATTTTTATGTAAAATATATTATAAATATGTGTAAAATATATGTAAAATTTATTTCCAACGATCAATGCGTTCAAAATGAAAATTTTGAAATTTCCAGTGGCCAGGCCATTGGAAAATATGCGTTAAAAATTTCCAATGACCTGATATATATTTCCAACACAAAGGGCATTGGAAATTGTCTCATCCTTTTTCGAATGCCTCTTCGCATTGGAAATTTCTAACATCCAAACTATTGAAAATTTGACGGTTAGAAAATCCCTATTTTTTAGTAGTGCTATGGATCCACAAGAATGAAAGAAAACCGCATCAACATTTTTCTTAATGAAACTCACAAAAGGTGCTTTCCTACTTCGTGATCTAGCCACTCCAATCAATTGAAGAAGTTCCTAGTAGTGGTACATGAATTCTATCTAATCTTCCAAAAATCGTTGCACCAACAATACAAGCTGTTGAAGTAAAAAACAAGTAGACTAAAAAAACCTTTTATTACAACTCCAACATGACTTCCAGCAAGTAATGAGCAATGATTTTCCCTTTTGCTCGTTCTGACCCTAAGTCACATAGTTTGTTTTTTTAAGATGTTGCTTTTGCGTTTTCATGTTCCCTCTTTTACTCTCATAGGCCGCTTCTAGTTTTATTTTTATTACATTTTTACCTACTTAAGTTTTAAGATATAACATTTTTTTTACTGCCATTCCCATTTTTCAGCTCTCGCTTTCTCATGCTTTGGGTCATTTAGTTTTGACCACAAGTTAGACATATAAATTGTCTAACAGGACAAAGAAGAAAACTAAAAACCCAAGATATTTCATACTTGTTGAGCTATTGGATAGTGAAAAAATAAATGTCATAAAGACTAAACATTCAGCAGCCAAATTACTCAATTACTGAAAGTAAATGTTTCTTCCTCAATTTGAGTAATGAGACTAAAAAAGAAAACCCCATTATCAAACCAAACAGAAATTTGCCGACCATCTCTTGCTTTACATATACGCCCAACAGACAAAGAATAAGGAGCCGCACCGATCTTTGCATGTAGAAAATTAGAATGAAGATAATGCCCTATTTTCAGATTCTTGGCAACCAAGGCATTTCGCTATTATAGTAAACAACAATCTTTTGCCTCCATATCTCTCTAGTACGTACATCTTATGCTAATTATGCCAATGTATCTTCTATTAATCTAGTTGGGAAGAGCTTGATGCACACTAACTTAATGCATATCATACCCAGTGCTCTGTATTTCAAAGTTGACTAATAAATTAATATACACCATGCATCCAAAAAAATATTATTTTTCATAATTTAGAATAAGTACCAAATTTACAGCTCAAAAGTATTGAAAGAACTAAATTTGCCATCGAACTTATAAAAGTATTAAATCTAATACTGACCATTACTTTTGAGACCAAATTTACCACTAATATTACAAAAAAAAAAAAAACCAAATTTGCCACTCATTCGTTAATTGACCACCAAATTGAATGAGGCAAGTAACAGTTTTAGTCTCTGGTTCTTCACGTTTCTTCTACTAGTGTCCTAAGTTTGTACATCTAATGATTGTACCATATTCTTCAAAAATTGGTTCACTAGATGCATCTCTAGACCTGGTATATTACTCCAAACCTCACCCAATGGCTTATGACCCAAATTGAGAAGGAAGCAGATGACCGTCATAGCTTGTCACTCCTAATTTAGGGGCCACTATTTCATGAGAACTTGAAGAAACAGTACAAGCTCGTGCGCATTTGCTTGGAGCAATAAACTGCTGCTAGCGATGATGTTTTGCTAGACATCATAGTCATCTTGCAAGCAATGAACAAGCTTGCAAAGCACATCAATGTCATAGACATTGCTAGCATTGCGGTTCTCTGATGAGGGCCCTTAGGGAGGCCTTGAACTAGATAAGGGGCTGGAGGGCTAGAGTTAAATTGCTTACAAGTGAGGAAGATGTTGAATAAATAGGATAGGGAAGTGGTGGAGGACTTGAGCTTTCAGAGGATGGAGACAAACTGATCATCAGGCAATTGGTTGAAGAAGATGACATGATCGTCAGAAAGGAAAAGTTAGGGCAATAGTGAAAAACATGAAAAAAATGAAGGACTAAAATTGTTATTTTTCCTTTCATTTGTTGGTCAATTAATACTCAATTAACATCAGTGGTGAATTTGATCTAAAAAGTAAAGTTCAGTATCAATTGATACTTTTGAAAGTTTGATGGTAAATTTGATCCTTTCGATATTTTTGAGTAATAAATTTGGTACTTAATCTTTTATAATTGATATTAGAAAGTGAAAGAGATAAAAAATAATATTCCTTGTTATTAATATTACTCTCTTCGTTCTATATCTATTAATTCATTTTATTTCACATTGAAATTATGTAAGTGGAAAAAGTTTGTATTTGATTTTTATTTTTGTACTGAACTTTTTTTTCATGTAACTCGAGAAAATTGGAAACCTTGAATATTAAAAAAACATTGTTTTAAGGATAGTATGATAAAATAATTTATTAGATATAAAAATATTATAAAGATTTAGTACACTCAAAATAAAATATGTTGTAATAATTTTTTAAACTAAAAAGCGAAGGGCGGAAAAGTGGAATTAAATTTTAGACTTGGTAGTAAGAATTGTAAGATTTCTATGCAGAGTTCATTCAAAAAATTGAAGAGTTTCTCATTCGGGAAAAAAAAAAAGTTGAATGAGTCACATCAAATAATTGGGTGATCGGACCGTGGGGCTGACAATGAAAGAATTGGAGGCAAATTGGAGGCAAGATTTAACAATATCCTACTGATGTGGAGTAATTAGTTGAACCGCGGGTTTAAGTGTAATTCATGTGAATCAACTAATTAATTGTTGGCTAGAGTAATCAAATATATTTCGACTAAGTAAAGTCTAAAAGGCTATAGTGTGAGTGGTTTGGATGAAAGGAATTGTGCGCGTGTCAATTAATTAGTTTAAGATACATATATGAGTGTGAGTTAAATAAAAAAGAAATTGTACTAGCTATTATAAGATGGTTTTGACCGAAGAATTAGAATGATGAAGGGGTTGGGTTGACATCATCAATGATCATGCTCACTAAACAAATTCAAACAAACCTCTTAATTCTATATATATAGAGAGAGAGAGAAAAATAAAGAAAAACTAGGAACTTTGAATTTCCCACAAAATCATCACAATCTGCTACTTAATTCTCTCTCTCTCTCTCTCTCTCTCTCTCTCTCTCTCTTCCCTGATCCAACATGATTTTCAGTGGCATTATAATTGTTTGAATGAACGTTCCTACTAGTCTTTCCCACACATCATTACTTCTCCCCCCAACCCTCCCACTACTCTATTCAATTCACATTCAACCTTTTCAGGATAGATAATTTTTGCAGCTACCTGCAGGGCTTTCATTTCAACAATAATAAAAGCAAACTAAAGCAACCATATCCAATATGGCTTACGACTTAGATACCCACAACTTCCACCAGAAATTGGATTCTACCGGTGCAAATATTGTACACCATTTTGAATAATATATATATGTGTGTATAAAATTTACAAAAATATCTACACAACACAGTTTCGAGTGGCAATTCGAAAAACAAGTATAATATGTCAACTTTTAACCATCGAAAAACAAGTAAAATTTACAAAGAATCTTTAGCTCTTTTAACACTACTTGAGTTGCAGGGATCAATGGCAAGAAAGTCATCTAACTTTCACACTATGTACCAACAGATCATTGAGCTCTTTTCTGCTCCTCATCGTGCCATTGAACTGTTTACCATAATTGTTTTGTGCGCATAGGCATTCTAGTCATGACAAAAATCAAAACCTTGCATGAACTTGAGAGGGAAATTCTTAGCCCAGTAACTCATACAGAGTCGTCAAGTTTTTACAGACTTTAGAAGTGAAAACTATATATGTTAAGCTGGAGTAAAACACAAATTATGATAGAAATGGATTTTCGCGTCCTAAAAACGTTAAAATGAAAAGACTTTACCAACTTTAGACTATTGGGTCATATTTTATGTGCTTGGATTAAAAAATGATAGTAGACCAAAAGATATTGAAGGAACAGAAAGAGCTACTGGAACCATGGTTACTATAAACGGGTTCCAAGTCATATATAAACATGTACGTTTTTATGATTTTATAAGTGAAAACTGTGTCAAGTCAGAGAAGAAAATGCAAATTACGGTAAAAAGAGGTAGAAACGAATCTTGAGTTTTAAAAACACAGAAACAAAAAGATTCTACACCTTGAAACATTGAGTCATATTTCGAGCCAATTCGTTTTAAGTCTTAACTTAAGTCAGTTCAATATAAAATGATTTGTTTTTATTTTTACATCATTTTTACCTTAAACAAATTTCATTTGAAATTCAATATTATGTAGATATAATAATTTATTTAAAATTAAATTTTTATAATATAATTAAATTTTTATGATTTTTTTTCTTTTTTTTTATGTCTAAAATTTAGAAACATTCATAAAAATTTAATAAAATTATGAAAAATTATATTTTTAATGGACTATTACACTTACATAATATTAACTTTTAAATAAAATTAATTTTAAGTAAAAAAATATAAAAATAAAAATAAATTATTTTGAATTAAATTGAAATGAATTGGCATGTAGTTAGGTTCAAGAAAGATGATAGGCTAAAAAATTTAAGCCATTTTCCCAATCCAAGCCACTTTTCTTCTTTTCTTTTAGCCTCGCCCTTCTTATCTTCATTTTTTTTCGCCTCGTGCTCAAGAGCAACTTGTCTTCTTCTTCTTCTTCTTCTTCTTCTTCTTCTTCTTCTTTTCTTGTGAATTCAGTTTTGAATATGTTATTAATTGAATTAGTTAAAGTAAATAAAGAATATATGCTTAACTATACAACTTATTTCGTCAGTTTATGACATAATACTTTCTTTATAATATTACAGCATCAGTATAGAAAAATGTTGTGAAATATGAAGTTTCTAAAATAATTTAGATGATTGTATTTTTTTATTTTTCTAATAATTTTTTAATCATATCTTATAACTCTGTGATGATTTCTTATGACTTTATGATTATAGAAAAATAAAAATAATTATATAAAAAAATTCAACTTTAGTAACTTTGAATTTAACAGCAGCTGGTGATTAGCATTGCAGGTAGAAAAACCTGAGAAAAAACCCAAACAAGAAAAGAAAAGCAACAATTCCTTGTAGTACCAAGTACTTTGTAAGGGAAAGGGAAAGTCGGAGGATGGGACGGCAACAAAGGTGCTTTACCTGAACCCGCCTCTGCAGCTCGCCATCTGGCACTTGTCTTCCGCCACGTAGCGTCTTTCGCTGTGGCCAATTCCCTTTGACGTGGCAACCACTACCCACCCGCCCACTATAAATATCAATCCCCTTTCTCGCCTCCTCTCCTCACTTCCCTCCGTTCTCATTTCCTCTCCTTTTTTTTTTTGTCCATCGGAATTCTTCCTCGTTTCTCACAATTTCCTAATTCCTTCCTCCGCAAGGAATATAAAAGCAATTTGGTAACAAAACAAACAACGATGTTGGGTTTACAGGGTACAGCAAAGCCCGAGCCCGGAGACTCCCCAGAAGGCCGGCCCGATCAGCCCCGGGGCCTCCCCTCTTTAATGTCCTCTTGTTTTCCAATAACTCTCAAGGTCTTCATTTCACCTAGAATGACTCGGTTGACTCTGACTTTCGCTGAATTCTGTTGACCTGACACTGACTTTTCTGGTCTTCTGGGTTTTTTTTTTCTGTGTTTGATTTCATGCAGTTCATCGACCTAAGCTATCGGCTGAAGTCGGAACACGAGATTCGCCAAGGCAGTAGCATCAAGCGAATATTCACCAAAGGTTCGACCGAGCGAGGAAGTACCGGAACTGGAGATCGACCTATTCTGAGTAACATCACCGGAATGGTTTCGCCGGGAGAGATACTCGCCATCCTCGGACCCTCCGGCAGCGGCAAATCGACGCTCCTAAATGCGCTTGCCGGAAGGCTCAACGGCCCGAATCTCACGGGGACGATCCTCGCGAACAACAATAAGCCCGGCAGATTGGTAGCCAAACGCACCGGATTCGTGACCCAGGACGACGTCCTTTACCCGCACCTGACCGTCCGGGAAACTCTGGTCTTCTGCTCGCTCCTCCGCCTGCCGAGGACGCTCTCGAAGGAGGATAGGGTAGGGGTCGCGGATTCGGTGATCGCCGAGCTGGGTTTGGGGAAATGCGAGAACACAATCATCGGGAACAGTTTCATCCGGGGGGTTTCTGGCGGGGAGAGGAAGAGAGTGAGCATCGCGCACGAGATGTTGGTGAACCCTAGCCTGTTGATCCTGGACGAGCCGACGTCGGGGCTGGACTCGACGGGAGCGCACCGGCTGGTGTCGACTCTGGGAGTTCTGGCGCAGAAGGGGAAGACGGTGGTGACATCTCTGCACCAGCCATCAAGCCGCCTGTTCCAGATGTTCGATAAGGTGCTGGTGCTGAGCGAAGGGCGGTGCCTGTATTTCGGCAAACGGAGCGAGGGGATGGCTTATTTCGAGTCGGTTGGATTCTCGCCGTCTTTTCCCATGAATCCTGCTGATTTCCTCCTCGATCTCGCCAACGGTACGTACGTAACCTTAAAAGATAATTTCTCCGCCTTGATTTTTTTTTCTTAGTATTACTGGGCTGGCTGATCAGCTGATTAATTAGGGTGATAGGATTTCTTCTAAAAAAAGCAAGTAGGGTGATAATGGGGCGAGTTGAAAAATTAATCCAGGGAGAGACTGGTGACGAAGGGCCAAAACGCATGACGAAGACAATATCATGTGGAACTCAAGTGTTTGTTGCCTTAATTGGTCATCTATCCTTGTCCTCCTCCTACCATAGTTAATCTTAATTACCACCTATAAATGTTAGTAATTAAGGAATTGAGTCGAAACAGTGCTGGTCCACCATTCTGATGAGCCTAGAGCTAGCTAATTAATGAACAAGTTACGTAACTACCTACATTCCACTTTAATTCTAGTGCCACTGATCCTTTTTGTTTCTTATTAATTGTTATTTCAATTAGGAAATTATGTGTATATAATGTACCACTTGACTTGAGTCATAATTGGTACATCATTATGGTTCTACTAATTCTGGTTTTGTGTGTGAGATGATCGATATATATATATATATATATATATACACATATATATTTTCAAATTGGTAGCGAAATGAATTATATATGATTAAAACAAACTATATATTGTGACATGCAGTACTCATCATAGTCAAGGTATGGGCCATAGTGGGCTTTAGTATTGGTGTTGGGGTGATCATCAGCTTCCATTATTTTCTTTCGAGCATTTGGCTTGGCGCTGTTATTGGGGTGTGTCACTTTTATGGGGATCCTTAATTTAATATATACACGCAAAAAGAAAATGCCTAAAAACTAAGTGAGAGAGAGAGAGAGAACTAAAAAACTGAAAAACTGAGGGTTGAAGGTCTAGAATTAGATCCGTAAAAGACTCTAATTCTGAATTATCATGAGAAAAGTGCGGTTTGAAAGTGGAAAGAAAAGTAATACCCACTCCTGGAACAATGGTTAATTTGTTGGATCAACACACACACCTGCGCTGCGGCTTCCTTTAAACAGTAGACAACAGGATGAATGGTTGGTTCTTGTTCTGGGACTGGGATCACCTTTTCTAATTTCTTTCTCTTCCTTTTTAGACTTGTCCCTTCTGGTCCATGTTCTTAATATTCTGTTATCCGTCATCTACTGTACATCGAACAAACAAAGTGGAGAGGCCAAATTAAGGAAAGAATTCAAATAATTAAGAAAAGGACTAGACAACTGTGGGTGCGTTTCTAAGAGCCACTAGCTAATTTTTACTTTTATATGAGGAATGGCCACTGCGGAGCGGGGAGCCCTACCCTACTTGTTTAGCAGCTGTCTATAGCTAGCTCGTTAATTATTGAGAATATTCTTACAACCTAATTTAGAAATGGTGATGATCATTCGATCGTTCATTTTACTTGCGGTACGTACATACCTAGCTAGCCCAGGCTGGCCACATCTATTAAATGTCTCCTCACTTGATCTTAATATATAGCTACTGTGCTAGGCTTTAACTAAGTAATTACTGCTATATCTATAGATACCTACACATTCATCTGGTGTCTAATTACCAGAGATTTCTCTGTCAATTAGTCCAACTGCAGAATGTGTCTGAATGGGCCCTAATATATCCTCCTCCCTTTGGTTATGCTTTATTTCTTTTCTTTCTTTTAAGAGGGTGGGGTGGAAGCATATATATATATATATATAACAAAAGTAGAGTAGTAGAGGATCAAATTGAGGATGTGTGGGGCCCTGATCATCTTCCCCTTTCCAGAGGAGCATGGGCAGTGGATCAAAAGGGCATGCAGTAGCATATAGTAATAATGTATGTCATCAGCTCCTGACAATTGCTTGGCTATTGTACGTAGTATATATATATATATTCTGGACTTGCATAAAGTTTCACGAAACGAATTATCTGCTCCAATATATATATATATATATATATGGTAATTAAGTACTAGAGGATCTTAACTAATTAGGCCGAGAAAAATATTCATACAGACCTCCTAATTAAGAAAGCTCTTCTTTTGTTATCAATTACTTAGTAAGGGCAACGTATGATCATGAAGGGATGAGCTAGCTTACCCCTGAACAGAAGCTCGAACCTACGGGTGGGAGCCGTTTGATTCCGAAGAAATAGGATATCTACCAACCATATTTCGATTTTGAATTTGGTAGTAACACCAGCTGCCACCTGTAGCTAGGTTATTATAAATATTGTACTATATATGAATTCAACTAAAAGTAGGACATGAAATCAATCAATTACACATTTATTATTATTATTTAGGTCTTTGATGGATGGGTGGGTAACGTCACTCAGCACAAATTCCACACATCAATAGTATGTGTGTGTGTGTGTATGAAACCATAGATGATGAAGTATTATAATTTTTTGTTCTTATATTTGGAGGACTTAAATTATTCCATTTTCTTAGCGTAGCCGTAGCTAGATCAAGATGAGTCAACATCTTGCTACTTAATCTTTTCTTTATCCACACACACATTGATTGCAACGGGCCGGGTATCCGAGCGAGCAGTAGGATGATATTGATAATAATGAGTCACAGTACCCTTTTTCCCAGTCATCATATCTCATCTTGCAACATAACTACCTCACAATACGTAGTTTCTGTTTCAGTTATCTCTTCTCTGTTTTCGCACCATCATTTAGAGCTACCTAGCTAGCGATATTATGGACGTCACTACATGTATATATATATATATATATATATATATTTGAAGTATACATTAATTATGCTGATGAAGTTGCATCCGCTTCTTATGATTGCTAGATACACAAATACAACACAATACATTGTTGCCTGCCTGCAGTAATGTTCTGAACATAGGAGAGGAGGTTTTCTTGGCTGTCCAATACCACTTTTCCCTTCCGCCTCCAATAAATCTGATCAGCTTGAGCTGTAGATCTGCCTCTGGCTACCCTGCAGCGCTTTTTCTATATATTTCTTTCTTCTTGTCCTCGTTTCCTCTCCTTTTGATTCGAATTCCCTTGACTATGAGCTTTTTAATTTGTCAAGTTTAAAAAACTCGGGGATATATTCAAGGGCAACACGTGTGTGATCCACACAAAAAAACCATAAAGTTGGTGTTTTCAATAGGAAGACCAAAGAGGGGGGCTGAACAAAAAGGAGAAGGAAATTGAGTAGGAAGTGGTGGCCCGACATAGTGGCAGCACAAACTTTTGAGTGGACGCCCACCTGACCACGACCATTGGTCTGCTTTAGCCCTGCTTATTGTTTTCTACTATGTGTCACTAATTAATCCCCATATGCCACTACATTAAGCATTAAACCAGTCACATGTTCTTTAATACCCGGCTTAATACAGATATTAGATTTCTTAATTGGGAGGTGCGTTCTCTACTTATACTTTTTTCTATTTGCTCAACAAGAGTACGTCAATGATGTTCAAAACTTTAAAGCATGAGAAGAAACAATATTATCTGCCGATATTTCACAATTATAATTTAATACATAATTTCTCTATTTAGTTTGAAGAACTTGTAGGATTTGGATTTGACTTTCTTAATTTAGCCTGCCTTGCTTTCATGCTGTAAAGGAGAAGCAAGCAAACGGCTCGACCAATACCAAACCTGTACCGTTGCCTTAAATAATGTAGCTGGTATAAAATTGAACTACTAAGGTACACACACATACCTTGCACGCTATTAGCTGGGATGGGGGATATGCTTGTGCTCTTCGTATTGAAAATGAATTTGTTTTCTAGCAACCAATCGGTTCCTCTCTATTCATCAGTGGGGCTGCTCATTGTTGGGTTGCAGGTCATACACGCATATATATAATTGTCTGCCCTCCGTTCATCTGCTAGTTTATTAAATTGGGTACCTTCTTAGAATTATCCTTTTTTAATTCAGTGACTCATTTAAGAAGATATACAGATGAGGAGTGCCAATTAATGTAGAGAACCATGATATACGTACATATATATGATAGTCATTATTTAACATTGAATGTGAATGTAGGGACAGCTGGTTTTTAACACCCACCCCCAACTAAACCTCTTATGAGAGGTTAAGGCCTGGGGGCCATGGATTGATCAGAAGTTGAAGCTTTAGACATCGGATAACAGCTTCTAGGTTTTGAACACTAGAAAAATGCTGAGTTATAGGCACAAGACGAAGTTTAAGTTGGTGTTGTATCTGTATAGCATATGACACAAATGCCTACCTAAGTAAGGTGATGGGAAACCTGTTTTTGGTTGTGCTAATATTAATTATATACTAGGCTATATATATGTGCCTGTAGTAGTTATTCATCACTTGTTAATTAACGTGATTCAGGTGTATGCAAACTCGATGTTGCAAGTGAAAGGGAGAGACCAAACGTGAAGCAAACTCTTGTTGCTGCATATGAGAGCATTTTGGCTCCCATGGTCAAAGCTGCCTGCTTAGACACACCCACAAATCCACCCAAAGACCTGACTTTAAGTAATGTTAATCATTCATCCGTAAAGCACAGCAGAAAGACAAGTGGAACATTGCTTGCCGGCTTATCAAACTGGCTTCACCAATACAGCATTCTCCTCCAGAGAAGCCTCAAAGAACGGCGTCACGAATCCTTTAATTCCCTCAGAGTCTTCCAGGTGGTCACGGCTGCCTTGCTTGCCGGCATAATGTGGTGGCACTCAGATTACAGAGAGGTCCAGGACCGCTTAGGTCTCCTATTCTTCATTTCCATCTTTTGGGGAGTCCTGCCTTCGTTCAATGCAGTCTTCGCGTTTCCTCAAGAACGTGCCATCTTCATGAAGGAGCATGCCTCAGGAATGTACAGCCTCTCTTCCTACTTCATGGCGCGAATTACTGGAGATCTTCCCATGGAGCTGATCCTTCCTATGGTTTCCATGACCACGATCTATTGGATGGCTGGATTGAAGCCCCAAATAGAAGCATTTGTTTTGACATTGCTAGTTCTCCTGGGTTATGTGTTGGTATCACAAGGGCTTGGCCTTGCCGTAGGTGCGGCCATAATGGACGCAAAACGAGCATCAACAATAGTCACAGTGACAATGCTGGCGTTTGTTCTAGCGGGAGGCTATTACGTGCACAAAGTACCATCATGCTTGGCATGGCTCAAGTACGTTTCCTCCACATTTTACTGCTATAGATTGCTGGTAAATGTTCAATACGGCAATGGGGAAAAGATCTCGTCTGTGTTGGGTTGCTCACAGCCTGGAAGCAGTGACGGTGCTAGATGCAAGTTCGTTGGTCAAGACATTGCAGGGCAAATCAGCCCTGCAGCGAGTGCTGGAGTTATGTTTCTGATGTTTGTAGGGTACAGGGTGCTGGCTTATATTGCACTAAGGCGCAATATAAGGGCATGAGACTTTTCCACTTTTTTCCTTCACGAACTGTAGGACGTTCTGATTTTTTCGATTGATGGAAGGGTCAGGGCGAGAATGGTAGTGAGAACTGTAGATCTGTAGTGGGATTTCAAGCTGCCTGCATTTGATTAATAGAAATATTGAAGCTAACTGTAACCAACGCAGTGACTCATTAGAGGTCAATTCTACGAATGCATAATTGTAATTAAATTGGAACTAGGCAAAATCCGCCTGTCGTCTCTTAGTTTTTTCATTTGTCCTAAAATGGTCCCTTTATCTAATCCATGCCATCATAAAGTCTTTTATCTTGTGATGCACATCACGTTTGAGTCCCTTTCCTCAATTTTTTCATTATCTTAAACAGAAGTTGATGGTGTAACACTTCTGGGTCAATGCTTTATAGCCATGTGGCCTTCTATTTCATAACAATAAATGACTATACTGAATGAACAAAAAAATTTAGGCTAAAATTGACACAAATACATAATTTGAGGGACCTAAAACATAAATTTACCTTAAACTTCATCACCTTCCCAGTTTCTCTCTGCTGAAAGCGTTAGCGTTTCGCAGATCCCAAATTTCAACCAACTCCCACGAGTAAATTTCATAAATGGTCCCTAACCTTTAATTATTATTTCTTTTTACTCCCTAACTTATTCATTGTTTTGTTTTAGTCCTAAACCTATTAAAACATTTCATTTTAGTCCTAAATCTATTGAAAATGTTTCATTTTAGTCCCAATTTGATGAAATTTGTTAACTTAAAATATTTTTCTGATAACAACTTTTTATTTCATAATTTAAACCATCTGGAAACTGTCTTATAATAAATTTAATCTGTATAATAATTTTTTTACAGTTAATAAAAAATTAAAATGACTTTTTTTTTCTCTCTGTAAATTTAACTTATTTCATTCAGAAAGAAAATACTATTAATTTAAATTATCTATTTACCGTAAAAAAATATTAAACTATTTAAATTTACTGGAAAATAATTACCTAATATTTAAATTGAAATTTCAAACATTTCTATCAAACAATTATTTTGAGACAATGAATTTCACCTGATGAGGGACCAAAATAAAACAATTTTAATAAGTTTAGGACTAAAACAGAATACTCAATAGGTTAGGGATTAAAATGAAATAATAACTAAAGATTAGGGACCATTTATACAATTTACTGCAAATCCCACCAAATCAAGACTCAAATTCGTTTCCAGTTCCCAACAATCAAGCAAAAACCTTCAGAAAAAAGACTAAAGCCACTTCACCTTCCGTCCCTCGTTGCAAAACGCAAGTCCAATCCTTCTTGCCGTCCCTCGGAACCGCCCAACATTAACCAGCGATGTCGGTCGGAAAGCTCAGATTGCGGCGATGAATCCTTGAAAAGAACGCCAACCGTGGCTGCGGCGTCGACGCCCAGCCTCCCATTGTCCTCGGTCTCCAGCCCGCCACCCACCCACCTTGCCCGTGTTGACTGGGCTTTGCTCGAACAACTCCCTCGCGAGCACTGTACGAATTTCTGGCCGGTTATTGTGCAAATCTTCAGAAGCTGTTGTACGAATTTCCAAGCAAGAGGGTTTGCCGGAATATGGTAAAAGTTCAGAATATGGCCGATTAATGGTTACGGGATCAGGGCTTGCCGGAATCTTATTGGGAAGCCATTGAACAAAGGGTTTAATGTCATCGCCACAGAGGTACTGGGTTCGATAGAGGAATCCAAGAACAGAGGTAGAAGCATGCACCCTTGCGACACAGATGTCTGTTATGACTTGGCAACATATCTTACAGAGAAATTTGCATCGGATCAGGCACTCCAACAGAGAGAAATTGGGAAGAAGATGAAGTTTAAGTTAATTTATATTTTAAGTCCCTCAAAATATGTGTTTATATCAATTTTAGCCTCACATGTTTTATTCATTCAGTATAGTCATTTGTCATTATGAAGTAGGCGGCAACTTGGCATTAAAGCATTGACACATAGACCCGGGCCACATCATCATATGAGAAAAATTGAGGCCTAAGTGCACTAGCAGCCCTCCAACTTTGTTAACTTACACGAGTCAGCCCCTCAACTCAAACACACTATATTTAAGACCTCAAACTTTGGTGAATGACACAAGTTGGTCCAAACCGACTCATATGTTATGGGAAAAACTTCAAACTGATCCTTAAGTCTCTTTTATTCATATTTACATAATTGCAGGTCATTTTAGATTGATCTAGTCTGTGAATAGGCAAAATTTTTTAAGTACATGTTATTTCTATTACTATTAAATAATCTTTTTGTAAAACATTGACTAAGACTATCATATGATATGCTTGATAGAGATTTTTAAGACATAATTAAAGGTTCCTATTTTTATTTATATTGAATTCTAAAATTTTATCCAAATCATAATTTGATAAATAAAAAAACCTTAAAAGCATTTTTAGAATATTGTTTAACAAGTTATTGATTTTTATTTTATAGTTTGTCTTGTGAGTACGTGTATGTATACTATACAGAAGTATTTTTTATCTGTTTTTAATAATTTTTTACAAATAAAAAAAATTAATCATATCAATTTTAAGTGTTTTTATCTCCATATTTTTCTTTTATTGTTAAGAGGTGTTCCAATATAATAGACCAAATTATCCTTACTTTACATTGCATTATCATATGCTATTCATATAAAAAATTTTAATTTTTTTCTCTTATAAAAAAGATAGTTTTATCACCTATGCTATGAAAGTGGTTTATCTAATGATAAATGTCTCTCAAACTAAGTTGCTATATTGGGAAATTATTTTCTATTTTTTATCTCAATTTATAATAATTTCTTTTAAAACATATAGCTCTTAACCATTCAATTAGTTTTTAAAATTTTGTAAGATATTACCAATTATATAATAATTATTATTCAAACAACAAACTTTAAATAATAGTTATTATAATATCAACATAATGAGTATAAAAATGATTAACTAACTAATTATGTTTGCAAATCAATTGGTTTATTTTTTTAATTGATCAATTAATGATAATAATTTTTCTTAGTTTATAACTTTGTAGTTGTAATAAGTCTTTAAGTGTTTCTATGAAATAATATCAATTATATGATACTTCGCAAATAACAAAAACACATATGAAACTAAATAAATTTAACCTGGACATAGGGTAAAACAATAAAAAAAATGAACTACAATTACCTATTTTTGGACAAACCAGAGATTAACGATCATTTGTGAATTTTGTCCCCAATAACATGAGGTGTCTTGGACTAACTTATACCATTTTTCAAAGTTTGAGGACTTAAGTACATTAAGTTGGAGTTGAATGACTAACTCGTGTGAATAAGCCAAGTTAGGAGGTTATTAATGCACTTTGCCTAAAAATTGATAGAAGAGTCTTAAGTGGGATGTGTATCATAGGTAGGGGGACTTTATAATAACATAAATTGAGTAAATGGACCATTTTAGGATAAATGAAAAAGCTAAAAGGCCATTGATGGAGCTTATGCATTCAAACTAGAATTAATGTTTGCTCTCTCTCTCTCTCTCTCTCTTTCTGTATATATATTGTCAGGGCTAAAATACACCCGACCCATACTCTACTATGACTTTACTATTATTTACAAACTTGCCACTGTATCTTTTTCTCCCTACTTAGTTATTGGTTGTCATGCCTTTCATCTTTCTTCACTACACCTCTGTTCTTTGTTTTTTTTTTTTAATTATTCTCCTTAGAAATATTTGTTTGAATATTTCCATTAAATTTCACTCATATATTTGTCATGTTTTTTTTGTATAACATATTTTTTTTTCCAAAATCAAGGAAATGTTATTTGTCTTCTCAATGATTGTTTTCTCATCTATTCACATACTTGTTATATTTTTTTTGGTACAACCTATATTTTGTCAAATGTGTTTATATATTTTAACAATCAGTAAGAGTATAAGAGAGAAATTATACATATTTTATTTTGAAAGATTATTGTATTGTTCCATCTTGTAAAAAGTATTGTTCCATTCAGTAAGAAATATTGTTTGTAAATTATGTTGTTTTGTTCAGTAAGTATTGTTGTTCTATTTTACACAGATGTGATGTTGAGTAATATACAGTTTATTTCATAAGAAATATTATTCATAAATATGTTGTTTTATAATATGCTGTTCGTTTTGTAAAATTTATTATTCATAAATAATGTTGTTTTCATTACGTAAAATGATGTTCCATTCAGACAATTGTGCTATTCTGTAATATGTTATTCTATTTGATAAGATGTGTTGTTCATTTCATAGAATGTGTTCTTCAAATGTGGTGGCATTTTTGTCAATAATATGTTTTTTTTTGTAATATATTGTTCATTTCGTAATATATGCTATTTGTAAATTTTGCGGTGCTTTCCAATAGAAATTGTTGTTTCGTTATCGCAAAGGTGTTATTCTGTACAATGGTGTTCATCTAATAAGTTGTCTTATTCCATTCGCATAAATGTGATATTCTATTCACTCAAATGTATTGTTCTGTTTAGTTATAATTGTTGTTCCATCTAGACAAATGTACTGTTCTATAATATGTTATTCATTTCATAAGATGTATTGCTCGTAATAAGTATTATTCTATTTAATTACATGTGTTGTTTCATTCTGTAATAAATATTATTCTGTTCATACGAATGCACTATTTTATAATATGTTGTAGATAATCTAACAATAATAGTGTGAATGTTATGTAACATTGTGGTATAAATTAGTATTCAACTTAGTATAATGTGGTGTTCTTTCTAAAGGAAGGTGTTGCTCATCGTAATGATGTTTATTTCATAAGATATATATGTAGTGAACATCTTGTAATAATGCGTTTGCAGTTTGAAAACATTGATGTGCAAATTAGTGTTCAGCTTAGTATAATGTGGTGTTTTTATATATATATATAGACACACACACACACACACACACATGTATGGATTAATATTGTCTTAGCCGGGGACACATGTGGCAATTTATGTTAAATTTGTTATTTGATGCATTGCAAAATGCAAACTTCCCTTTGTTTTTGCCTAAGTGATAACTAGTTGTGGCTAAAATAGCATAGGTCACGAGTTCAAGCTTTTAGAGTGAACTTAATGGACTTCTCACCTTTTGAGGATTCATATATTTTTCTTCCACTTGCTTTTTCCTTTTTCTTTTTGTTATTTTTTCTCTACGACACTTTTCCTTACTTAAAAAACATAAATATGTGTGTGTGTATTGTAATTTAGTAAAAAAAAAACAACATGAATAATAAGACTATAGATAATGGCACATCAGTTTTATTCCTTATTTTTTTTAATTTGTTTACATCTTCTTCTTAATTTTTTTTTTTTTTGTGTTTAACTTGTTCTTTTGTTTCCAGTTTTGTGTTTTCCTTCATTTTTTTTCAAATTTGTCAACTAATAAAATAATAAAAAAAACTAATTGAGTCAAAAGAACAAATAATTATAAAAGAACAAATAACAATACATAAAAAATATATAAGAATTAAAAAAGAACAAAAATAAAAGAACATATAGAAACTGAAAAAGAACAGATTCATAAAAGAACAAATATCAATGCATAAAAGAATATATAGAGACTGAAAAAGGATAGAAACAAAAGAACATATAGTAATTGAAAAAGAACAGATTCATAAAAGAACAAATAACAATTCATAAAAGAACATATAAGAATTATAAAAAGAACATAAACAAAAGGGAATAAGAATAAGTTTTATTTGTTCTTTTCTAAGTTCCTATTTTTTATTTTATCAGTTTTATTTAATTATTTTTATTGTTTATCATTATATATTTGTTTTTTTGTAAGTATTTGTTAGTTCTTTTAAATAAATAAATCTATTTTTTATCATTATATATATATTTTAGAAACTATATGTTATTTTATCAACAACAAAAATAATTAAAAAATGAAAATGAAAATTAAAAAACTATAAAAAAAATGAGATAACAAAAAATAGAAAGATAAATCTGGGAAAAGAAAATAAAAGAACAAAGAAATGCAAGGAAATGGAAAAAAATGAAAAAAAAACTTTGCACAAAAATAAAAGAACAAATAACAATACAATTACGTATTTTTGGACAAACCAGAGATTAATGATCATTTGTGAATTTTGTCCCTAATAACATGAGGTGTCTTGGACTAGCTTATACTATTTTTCAAAGTTTGAGGACTTAAGTACATTAAGTTGGAGTTCAAGGACTAACTCGTGTGAATTAGCTAAGTTGGAGGGTTGTTAATGCACTTTGCCTAAAAATTGATAGAAGAGTCTTAAGTGGGACGTGTATCACAGGTAGAGTACTTTATAATGACATAAATTGAGTAAATTTTAGGACAAATGAAAAAGCTAAAGGACCACAGACGGAACCTATGCATTCAAACTAGAATTCATTTTTGTTCTCTCTCTGTGTGGATGCGATAAATTGCTGGTCAGCATAAACATTACAGATTTATAAGATAAAGAAGGCTGCCTATACCGTTGTACGTCAAGCCATTTCGTGTTGCATCATCATTTGGCAGTTTTCCCCATGTCTGCAAAATTTGGACACAAAAGCTAGTTTGTGTAACTCATTCTTCTTTAAGTTGAACACAATTTATGCCATTTCTAGCAGGTTTACAGTCATGCAATGAACCATTTCTGGTCTTATTGCATATTGTAGTTATGCTAGACCATGTTAACCACCTGTTTAAGCCACATTAGGTAGATGCTAAGAAAAAAATCTCTCTTTGGAACTTCAAATTATTAAGATTTGTAGTAGTCTTGTAAGAACCTAATCTAATAGTTATGTTGATAACTGAGTGCAGAAACAATGACACTTTACTATTATTTACAAACTTGCCACTATATCTTTTTCTCCCTACTCAATTATTAGTTGTCATGCCTTTCATCTCTCTCCACTATACCTCTGCTCTTTGCTTCTTTTTTTTTTTAATTATTCTCCTTAGAAACATTTGTTTGAATATTTACATTAAATTTCACTCATATATTTATCATATTTTTTTTGTATAACACACACACACACACACACACACACACACACACACACACACACATATATTCCAAAATCAGGGAAATGTTATTTGTGTTCTCAATGATTGTTTTCTCATCTATTCACATACTCATTATATATTTTTTTTTGTACAGCCTATATTTTGTCAAGTGTGTTTATATATTTTAAAAAGAAGTAAGAGTATAAGAAAGAAATTATACATATTTTATTTTGAAAGATTATTGTATTGTTCCATCTAGTAAGAAGTATCGTTCCATTCAGTAAGAAATATTGTTTGTAAATTATATTGTTCTGTTCAGTAAGTAATGTTGTTTTATTTTACACAAATACGATGTTTAGTAATATACTATTCATTTCATGAGAAATATTATTCATAAATATGTTGTTCTATAATATGCTGTTCGTTTTGTAAAATTTATTATTCACAAATAATGTTGTTTTCATTACGTAAAGTGATTTTCCATTCAGATAATTGTGCTATTTTGTAATATGTTATTTTTTTTATAAGATGTGTTGTTCATTTCATAGAATGTGCTATTCAAATGTGATGATATTTTGTAAATAATATATTATTTTTGTAATATACTGTTCATTTCGTGATAGGTGCTACTTGTAAATTTTATGGTGCTTTCCAATAGAAATTGTTGTTTCGTTATCACAAATGTGTTATTTTGTACAATGGTGTTCATCTAGTAAGTTGTCTTATTCCATTCGTATAAATGTGATATTTTATTCACTCAAATGTATTGTTTTGTTTAGTTATAATTGTTGTTCCGTCCAGACAAATATACTGTTCTATAATATATTATTCATTTCATAAGATGTATTGCTCGTAATAAATATTGTTCTGTTTAGTTACATGTGTTGTTCTATTCTGTAATAAATGTTATTCTGTTCATACGAATGCACTATTTTATAATATGTTATAGATAATCTATCAATAATAGTGTGAATGTTATGTAACGTTGTGGTACAAATTAGTATTCAACTTAGTATAATGTGGTGTTCTTTCTGAAGAAAGGTGTTGCTCATCTTAATGATGTTTATTTCATAAGATATATTATTCAAAATGCAGTGAACATCTTGTAATAATGCGTTTGCAGTTTAGAAACATCAGTGTGCAAATTAGTGTTCAGTTTAGTATAATATGATGTTCTTTATACCTAAAGATGTTGTTTGACGTAATGGTGTTTATTTTGTAAGGTATGCCTTTTAAGATGGGTGGTGTTCATTTCTTTATTTATATTGTTTAAGATAGGGGTGAGCATGGGTTGGGTAAACCCAAAACCGAAACGGAACCACCCCTATTGGGTTGGGTTGGGTAAAAATTGATCATGGTTCTCGGGTTAGTTCCACATATAGGATAATCGACGGTTTTTGGGTTGGTTCTGGTTCCATATGGAACCAACCCGAGGTGGAACCAAACCCGAGATATATATATTATCCATACACACACACACACACACACACACACACACACATATTTCTTTGAAGTATTATGATGGTTATTTTGTGTTTTTATATTAAACTTTTAAACTGATGTTCCAAATTGAAACAGTATAGAAGTTGTGGGATTATTTACGAAATTTCTCCATATTTACTTAAATCACTTTACTTCATAGACCCACCACTCTTAAGTCATTTTGCTTTCGATCTTTCATTCCAGACTATTCTTTACGACAAAATTATGATATTTTTTTCATTTGAGTCATGCAAAATTAAAAATTTATGACATCAACATATTTTAGGTTTTGATACTGAAGAAGATGGTCTTAAAGGCTCAATTTTTCATATTGAATGTCATACCAATATTGGAATTACTGGAATGAAGTAAACTAGTTGAGATAAAAAATACCCCACAAGCAATTCTTTTGAACCATTTTTGTAAGAACAACATTTTAAAATCTTTTGAATATATCTAAGTACATATATTTAAATATTAATTTAATTGTATATTATGTTGAATATGTCATAAAACTGATTATGGATGTAGATTTATTGAATTTTGGTGTTGTTATAGGTATATGGTATAAACCAAAAAACCCGAGAACCAGAACCGAGAAACCCAGAACCATGGTTTTGGTTTTGTTCGGTTCTCGGTTTTGGGTTGGGTAGAAAAATTTTGGAACCGAGGCCATTTCAGGTTGGTTCAGTTCCACCATAAAACCGAACCAATCCGACCCATGCTCACTCCTAGTTTAAGACATGCTGACAGACACACACACACACACACACACACACACCACACATATGTATGGATTAATGTTGTCTTAGCCGGGGACACATGTGGCAATTTATGTTAAGTATGTTATTTGATGCATTGCAAAATGCAAACTTCCCTTTGTGTTTGCCCAAGTGGTAACTAGTTGTGGCTAAAATAGCAAAGGTCACAAGTTCAAGCTTTTAGAATGAACTTAATGGACTTCTCACTGTTTGAGGATTCATATATTTTTCTTCCACTTGCTTTTTCCTTTTTCTTTTTGTTTTTTTTTCTCTACGACACTTTTCCTTACTTCAAAAACATAATTGCACGTGTGTGTGTGTATTGTAATTTAGTAAAAAAAAACAACATGAATAATAATACTGTAGATAATGGCACATCAATTTTATTCCTTATTTTTTAAAATTTGTTTACATCTTCTCCTTAATTTTTTTTATTTAACTTGTTCTTTTGTTTCCATTTTTTTTCCTTCATTTTTTCTCAAATTTGTCAACTAATAAAATAATAAAAAAAACTAATTGAGTCAAAATAAAAATAATTATAAAATGAAAAATAACAATACATAAAAAATATATAAGAACTGAAAAAGAACAAAAATAAAAGAACATATAGAAACTAAAAAAAAACAGATTCATAAAAGAATAAATATCAATGTATAAAAGAATATATAGAGACTGAAAAATGACAGAAACAAAAGAACATGTAGTAATTGAAAAAGAACATATTCATAAAAGAACAAACAACAATTCATAAAAGAACATATAAGAATTATAAAAGAACATAAACAAAAGGGAATAAGAATCAGTTTTATTTGTTCTTTTCTAAGTTTCTATTTGTTATTTTATCATTTTTATTTAATTATTTTTATTTTTTATCATTATCTATTTATTTTTTTGTAAGTGTTTATTAGTTCTTGTAAATAAATAAATCTATTTTTTATCATTATATATATATATATATATATATATATATATATATATGTATACACTCTTATAATTTTGCGGTTATAATTAGCAATAATATGGTCAATGAATTAAGCCGCGAAATGCGATAATTATGTTAACATTTTTTCCACAAATTAATTTTGTGTAGATGTGAAGGTCATGTTTTTGCTACCTTATTTACCCTTAATGTAAAGTCTTATTACAAGGCATTCTCCCTAATCAAGTAATTAGTTCGCTTGTGATTTATAACCTGCCCCATCCTGCAGCCCCTCCTCTCTTCTTCCCCATCCTGTGATGCCCCAACTAGATTAGAACCCGTTCAAACTCTAGGTGGTTTGTGGCCTACAATAGACGCATGGCTCACAATGTACCACTTGCCTCCAATTGAGTGGGATGATTGCTACCCTTAGGTAAATCCCGATGGTGGGGATTAAAGACCAAGTTACACCTTCATACGATGGCCTGGGTTGGAGCTGATTGACCTAGTGCTCCATAATTGGATGATTGAGTGGTGAATGCTAAGTCACTATAATTTCGAAGAGGTGGAGTTGCTTTCAAGGTTGGTGCCATCAGAATGAGGAGCTGGAATTAATGGACCCAATGCTTGATCGCAGGACTGCAGGGTGGTGAATACTAGGTTTGTGAGAATTTGGATAGGGCAAATCTGCTTTTTAAAGTAGCGGGCTAGGAGCAGTGGGCGTGCAGATATGATTCGCAATGGTAGGGTTTTTTTGGACTTTTTTGAACCAGATTACTCACTGATCACTAGCACAACACAATTGAAAATGAAAAAATGTGCTACGTTTAATACTCTAGCCGCCTTACCAAGTGAGGAGACTAGTCAAGAATTTGTAGAAATAATATAACTAATTAACTTGGTTGCAATGGTGTGATTGCTAGATACTGAGAATTTGGGCCAAAATGTCAATTCTTAAATTTTTTAGGGGTGGTGCACAATATTAACCAGATTCATGTAAGACTTTATACATATTATATATATATATATATATTATATATATATATAATATATATATATATATATATTATATATATATATATATAGATTACACTCTTATAATTTCGCGGTTATAATTAGCAATAATATGGTCAATGAATTAAGCTGTGAAATGCGATAATTATGTTAACATTTTTTCCACAAATTAATTTTGTCTAGATGTGAAGGTCATGTTCTTGCTACCTTATTTACCCTTAATGTAAAGTCTTATTACAAGGCATTCTCCCTAATCAAGTAATTAGTTCGCTTGTGATTTATAACCTGCCCCATCCTGCAGCCCCTCATCTCTTCTTCCCCATCCTGTGATGCCCCAACTAGATTAGAACCCGTTCAAACTCTAGGTGGTTTGTGGCCTACAATAGAGGCATGGCTCACAATGTACCATTTGCCTCCAATCGAGTGGGATGATTGCTACCCTTAGGTAAATCCCGATGGTGGGGATTAAAGACCAAGTTACACCTTCATACGATGGCCTGGGTTGGAGCTGATTGACCTAGTGCTCCATAATTGGATGATTGAGTGGTGAATGCTAAGTCACTATAATTTCGAAGAGGTGGAGTTGCTTTCAAGGTTGGTGCCATCAGAATGAGGAGCTGGAATTAATGGACCCAATGCTTGATCGCAGGACTGCAGGGTGGTGAATACTAGGTTTGTGAGAATTTGGATAGGGCAAATCTGCTTTTTAAAGTAGCGGGCTAGGAGCAGTGGGCGTGCAGATATGATTCGCAATGGTAGGGTTTTTTTGGACTTTTTTGAACCAGATTACTCACTGATCACTAGCACAACACAATTGAAAATGAAAAAATGTGCTACGTTTACATGGATCAAATTTGACTGCTCACACATGATGGGCTTGTGGGCTATTAGAAGGTTGAAATTAAATAACGGGCACATTAGGCATCTAAAGTGGTGGTGGAGGTGGACGTGGAGTGGGTTTTGTCATTGTGCGGTGAACAAGCCTTTTTGAGTTATGTGGTCAATTGAAGCAAGCAGCCGTCATTCGAGGGTGGAGTTGTTCGTGCTTAAAGAGATGGTTACCATGCAAGCATGATTAGAGTGTCGAGCTGCCTTATGATTTCTTGGTTGATTATTTAATTTTAGGTGTTATTTGGGTGCAAAATTGAAGCAACTGATAAACGGGAGTCCATGTTAAAGCAACAAATAAATAGGAGTCCATTTTCCAAAGAAGCAGTGGTTAGCAAGTTGCTGCCTTGATTGGTAAGAAAATGTTGTTTTGACTTAGATGACTATGGACCAACGGAGCAGGCCATGCCATGCATGCAAAAGTAATTCGCTCAATTTTTCTTCTTTTTGGATAGGGAACCGACTAGGTGAACAGGACGATGTTGAATAATTTCCTCAACAACATTGAGTTATTAGTGTCACCTTACACGCCACTGTCATTGAACATCATTTTCTTGGCTCATTTTAACATGTTGAATGATCGTGGCAATTTATTGTACAAACTATCCGAAGCAGTGAGGCCGTTGCCGTATGTACTTCATCGAGGCTGAAGACCGAGATATACCCACCAGTTAGGGATGGAAATTGGGTGGTCGGGTTAGATTCGGATCAGGTTATTTAGGTTTAGGTTTAATTAGGTTAGCAGAAATTCGAGTCCAAGTTGAGTCATTTGGGTTCAGGTTAAGTGCATTTCTGGTTCAAGTTGTGTTTGGTCGGGTTTATTTGGGTTCTGGTTTAACATAAGTTAGGTCGATTTAAGTCTCAAGTAATTTCAAGTCGGGTTTCAGTCCAAACTCGGGTTGACTCGTCGGGTTTATTTAAGTTATTGGTATATATGCTAAAATCACTTAATCAATTCAAATTTTTTATTTAGTTTTTGTTAAAATTTGAATTAAATAATTTAATTTTTTTTGTGCAATTAATTTACATTAAATTTTCTTTCTTTAGTATGTTAAATTAAAAAAATGATAAAAATTTTCTTAATTATGTTCAAACAAAGTTGATGTGATAGCCAACTTTTGCTGTGGAATTGCTACGAACTATAACTGTAGTCCACTATTACTCTATTAGTGACTAAATTACAAAATTTCAAAAATTATGAGTGAAAATGCAAAGATTTGAAAAATTTAAGGCCTCATGTTATGTTAGTGTTGTGCCCAAAAATCAATTATAAGATAATTGTATTTTGTACATTGAGTCAAGATTATTTATTGAGACATTAATTCAGTAATTATGTTTGTTGTTTTGTTTGTGTGTAACATAATCAAACATAATTATAACCCTATAATAATAGTATTCTTAAACATCATTAGTCTAGTATTATTGTGAAGTCGGTTGCAATAATACATAAAGACCAGCATGTGTGGAGACTAATATGAGATATATAGTCTACATATGGGTACAAGTTGAAAAATTTGTGTACTGGACCGACTTACCATGAGAACACTGCATGGATTGTTATATGAGTGTCATAAATGATTCTCGTAGTAATCATGGTATATGTAGTCTTTTGATCTAAGGTCATCAAAGTTCTCTGCTTATAAGTCACATACTTTGATATTTCCATTTATTGCTTGTAACTAAGTAAACATGAAGGTATTCATTGGGTATATCACATATCATGCGGAGGATTTTGTATGATCAATATGAGATTTGTTCCTCCTATATAACATGAGTAATATCTCCAAACATCTTGATTGAGTGAGACTGAGGAAATGCATGATCATACTTGGATGAGTTGGTATGAGATATCAATGTCATCAGTTTTAGACAGTTTACTCGGTAATTAAGAAACCTTAGATTGGGCTGTACGTTAGTGATATATTCCATGTCTCGTGCTCGATCTTACCATCTTATCACTTGGGTAGTAATAATGTATTGGTAGACACCACTCATTGTTTATTATCAAAATTTTGATTTATAATCATTGCTAATATGAAAGGAGTCTATTGGGTCGCATACATATTTCCAATTGGATTAATTGAGTGCATGGGCCAAATTGTTTGGGTTTTGGTTTCTTGATAATTTTGAATTAATTGGTCCAAACGTTAAGCTATTATGAAGCTCAAAATTAGGCCTAATTTAATTAGGTTATGAAACCTATTAGGCTTGGGAGTTAAGCCTCACTATATATACATCATATAGTTATAATTTTCGTAGCCCCAACCTCAGCCATTCAAAGGACGAAATCAGAAGGGTTTTGAAAAATTTCAGTTACACTTTCTTCCTGCCTTTCCTTGGAGGACACAAGCTAGTACTGTAGGTCTAAGAAGAACACAGCTGCTGAAACGTGGTGGAAGCGTGGTGATCTAGGTGGTTCTTGTGGATACCGTAGAGAACTTGAACATGTCAACTGTTTAAGTTTGTGATTCGACTCAACAATTAGGTGAAATATCCCAGTGAACTATGTATAAAAATTTTGAACACTCGACTTATGTTATTTCACTTAGATCCTAGAAGGTTTCGGTTTGTTTCTACTGCATTTTGTTTTGCTCCCAAAATCTTACAGTTGTAATTATTATGGTGACTGAAATGAAAATTTTTAAAATTTAGGTACTTTATTGCACTATAGTTAGAAGTTTAGGGACCAATGTTGTAATTTGACAATTGCCTACCAAAATCATCAAACTTACTAAATATAGAAATTGCTTATTCTAGAGGAATCGAAATATGGAATTTATTAGATATGAAAGTCTTTGAATATGAGACTTACTAAATATGAATGTTTCTAAAAAAGGAAAGTCATTAAATATAATAGTTTTATGTCATTTTGGGTTTAGGTTATTTTAGATTCGGGTATTTCATGTTTGAGTTATTTACATTCAGGTTTTCTCAAATTTCACTTTAATTGGGTTCAGGTTTAGGTCGGGTTGAGCACCATCAGGGTTTGAGTCATTGATTTTTTGGTCAAATCAAGTCAAATCAGGCTTGAGTTCAAATAAATTTAACTAGTTATCGATTCGGGTCATATTTTATCATCCTTATTACCAATTGACGAACCTCACCATGTAGCCGACAGGCACGGAGGCCTCTCATTTTGGGAGCGTGAAGTTACGGTTGGAGAAGATGCGGAATTGACAAAGCTTTGGAAGCTGAGATAAGAGGCCGTGAACTGAGGGCGATGAGGAAAGGAGCTTATAGGAACATGGCCTAGGTGGCAGTGGACATGGTGGTTCATTATGGCTGGGCGACGTACGTTCTTTGAACTAACTCAGTGGGGAAGAGAAAAGCTCATCATGAGACGGCTGTGTTTTTTTTATGGTGATTGGAGTGGTTTTGGGGGAAGGTAACTTGGTTAATGATTAGGAGAAAGTCTATATCCATTTATCTATCTTTCTATCTATCTATATATAACATGAATCGTGATGGAATTTGGCTCCGGCCCTCCAGTGATGCCACATGTCCAACATGGTTTGCCGAAAACTACAACGTTTGCCATTGACGAGTTTTGTTCATGCAAACAAGTTGGGGAGGGAGAATATTCTGGCGGTGCATGGCTCTGAGTCGTTAAGGGTGCATGATGACACCTTAATTGTAATGATGCATATATTGGGGGTTGAGATTGGCTGTTGAAATCCAAGCAGCTTCTGCTTGTGTCTGATGTGGTGTGGCCGTTTTCGCATTGGGAGGGTGAGGGTGAGGGTAAGCGCGAGCGTGGCAGCTAATTTGCATGGCGTGGCATGGGGTTAGAGGTGTAGGGTTTGGATTAACGTTGGTGCTTAGGGCTAATTATAACACCCAATTGACTATTTGAAGTTTCTTTTGTTTCGGTGACGGGCTGCAATTAACTCACACATATAAGTAGTGGAGCACCAACGCAGAAGCCAAGCATCATATATATATATATATACATATAGTCTCTTCAATTTGCTAACCCAGAGGCTGAGGTAAACTAGGCTTTTATCTTCCATCAAACGGACACATGAATTAGGAGTTTTTAGAATTCAAACAGCTAGATACATGAGTTGTGTCAGACTTATTTGTTTGCAGTGAAATATTTTCACATTTGAATATTAGTAAGTTGATCCAATGAAACTTGATGTTGTTTTCAGTAGTTAATTGTTGAATTTTATGTCAAGAAAAGCATAGGAAAGAAAACAACTAGCCAAAATTTCAGATCCATTATTCGGTGATTTTTTCATTTCATTTCATCCTCTTTTTTCACGTGGCCGAAGGCGTGTCTCTTTCAGACGTCAGCTGCCATACAAATAAAATTCAGCTTAGGGTCTGTAACCATCCATAATTATGGGCCATTAATTTTCTTGCAAGCCTCTATCAAATTTGACTGGTGACGATAATACAAATTTATTCATGATAAGTCACACTCCTACTTTACCCTACCATTTATTACTACTTTTGCTTTCTTTCTCTTTTTCAAAAAAAAAAATTGTATTCTAAAATTCATGGAAGTTTCATGCATTTATTCATTTTCTAACAAATTTATCCTTTCAGTATATAAAGTCCACTAAGGCAAGTACAAATTGTCCAGGATTGTACATATAGATAGGATCCTTCTGATTACAATGTTTTTAACATGCTCTACCATGTTTTTAATAATGGTTCAAATGAAACTTTACTTAAAATTTGGTCCAATTATGCAATTTAAATTTCTAGGCCTTGTTATTTTCGTCTGTAGCTTTAATAATTCTATTAAATTAAGTAATTGTGGGGGAAGGGAGGAGCCAATTATGCCGCTTAGCTTGGAATATTCGGAGCAAGACCAACGCAAAACTCGTTTTGCGCATCATTTTCGTGTCATATATGTAACAGCTGGACTCTTGTATAAATGCTGAAAATGACTAAAGTGTATAAATCCAAGGAATCTAAAAGAATCCACATGTATAGATTTTTTTAATATATGGTAGATATAGAGGACGTAAATTGTATAAATCGACAGGAATCTATAAATATCTATATGTATAGATTTTTTTAATATATGATAGATATATAGTAATATTTTTATATAGTATTAAGTGTATATGACTCTAGTTATAATTCCTCCGTCTTCATTTAGTCGGCCATTTTACATTTTTTCTACTGAAGTTTGATTTAAATATATTTATATTAATATATATTGCAAAAAATATTAAAATTATACCTATAAATTATAATCTTTAAATTTTCATTTTTACATAAAAATTTATATTTTTTATAATAAATTTTAAAATAAATAACTAAAATTATAGATTAATTACTGAGAATAATAAATAGGAGACTTTATGAGATAGAAAGAGTGTCATTTTGTAAAATATTTGATATTGACATAAATAACGCTAACATTGCAACAACATAATAGGTATTTTTTTTTTTTGTCAATTACAATTTGCCCTTGAGATTTATGTGAAATTACTCTTTATCTCTATTGTTTAAAAAATCTACACTTTACCCCATACATTTTTAATACAAACCAACATCAACTTTTAGAATCTTAATTTAGACTGCACGGTTGTTATCTTTAAATAATTTCAATATGTATAGTATTTTTTTTACAATTAATTAACATTTAAAAAATATTGATAATTTAAAAACTAAAAGGAATACAAAAAGAAAAAAAACTGATAATTTAAAATATTCATTAACCTGAAAAAAAAAATTACCATATAGATCGCAATTATTGGATGATGACTACCGTAATATCTAAGTTAAGATTGCAGAAGTTGTTGTCGGATTGTATTAAAAAGGCATAAGACAAAATATAGATTTTTTAAATAAGAATGAACAAAGTGAAATTTCACCTAAACTTCAATGAGCAAGTTATAATTATTATTTTTTTTAAATCTATTGTGATACTTTGTGATGGTGGGTAGGCTACAAGAGACCTTGGAGATGGGTCGGACATGCGATTGAAGACAATGATAGCAGTCCTAGAGTTGTGTATTTAGGTTAAAACCCTTTAATGCTTAAATTAGTAGTAACTTGAGAAGAATATTACAAATTATATGTAGAGGGTTGAACATACTGAAGGATTTCTACAATGAGCCTCTGAGCTTTGATGGCATGGTTACTAAAGGAAGAACTTTCACTTTCTCAGATTACAATCTCACCGTCAAAGGAATTCTATTCATCTTTGAACTCATCTATTAATAACAATAATCAATACCGACTAGACCCATGAGAGTGATTCCAGTGTGCTGTCAAAGTTGTGATATAATACAAAAGTTGATATTCCAGAATTTAATAATACAATTTGTTGGATTAAACTAAAAATTTTGACTTGGTAACTTGTATACCATTGATCAATTTTTAAAAGTTCTTTGTAGAAAACATCATATTAGCTAGTGTCAAATTTTCATTTTCGCTAAACAAGGGATATATGGTTGAATCTTGAAGTTAAATTGTCATTAGTAAAAGGTAGTGTTCAACGGGGTACCTTAGTTTTTTTTTTGTCTCAAATGAGTACCTAATCTTTAAATTTATACTATCAAACTATATAAACTCATATAGAGCGTTCCAATCGGGTACTTTTCGTCAATTTTGCCATTAAATCAATTGAAAATTGATGATATGACATTAAATAACATTAAAATAAAGTTTCAATGACAGTTTTGGTCATCAAATTTTTCTATTCAATAATTCTAAACCTGCTCTTCCTATCCTCCGCCCACCTCCAGCTCTCCATGTCGCCACCGTTGTTGCTTAAATCTAGCCTAAATCTACCGCCATAGTAGGGGCCATAGCAATCATCACCCAGCCCAACCCACCGTTGACACAAAAATGAAAGGCAGAAAGACTACCAACATCATCACTCACCTTGATTCACCTTGATCGCCATTGAGAACATTGGTGGCTCCTGGGCTGGTTGTAAAGCACTTGCCAATTAGCCATGGACTAGATGCCGCAAGCCCCTGCCGGGATGCTTGAGAGAAGAACAGAAGGAGCGCCACACTCGTCAATCCGTCCAATGCTCGATCAACAAGAACCAAGAAATCTATCATCACTAAGCCTGCCTTGATTTGATGCCCAATAGCCATCGCCCAGCCCGTGCAACTAATCTAAAGCCCTAATCTCCACCACCAGTGAGAAGAGGATCTGGGTGGATATTGGTGACATTGCATCAAGGCCGCCAATGGTGATCTTCACAGTGTCAACGAAAATTCCTTCACTTGCTTGGTTTGCGGAGTCTATCCTAGCTCCTTTGCCGGCTGTGGAGGGCAAGGGTGGGATAAAGGGGAAACCCAAAAGAGAAACAAGAGAGAAACCAAGAAGACAAACCAGGGCTGCTAAACTGGCAAGAGGGAAGTTGAGACATTGCAAAATTGGTAATCGGTGCTAGCGGTTGCAAATGAGAAGTTAGGGTTTTGGGGGCTAGAGTGTGGAAGAGTTCAATTGTTTTTTGTGGAAGTTTAAGGGGTTAGAGTTAGTGCTTAGAGTTCAGTATTTTTCTTTTATTTTAACAGTTAAATCAATGAAAAGTATATAATTAGGATGTGCAATATGAGGTTAGGTTGTTCTATAAGACAAACTTGAAAGCTAGGTACCAATTTGGGATTAAAAAAAATATGTTAAGATACCTCTGGTAAACTTTACGCTATTAAATAAAAGATAAAGAAAGGTGTTGGTCCTGTTGGGCTTGTTTTGTTCGAGTGTTTGGTCTTCGAAAATAAGCGAGTCATTAACTGAATTTTGGGCCTACAGAACCAAACTGATGGGATAAGGATAACCAAAATCAGTAAGTGCAGTGCTGATTGCCAGATCCATGCAACAGTTTTCCATATGTAGCCCATGATTGGTTATAGCTCGACCGACTTGATTAAAAACAAATTATGAGATCATTAACGTTTTAATACATGTGAAGGCCAGGCCTACCTAGCTAACTACCCAAAGAATTAATCAACGCGGAAACCAAATTAAAGTATGGATCTATGGAAATGGCCATGTATATATAATTACAGAGGCAAGTAATTGTTATTTTTAAAAAAATAAAGAATATGGTGTCATATAATCAAATTTTGAATGTTTGCATTGATCTGAGTACGAAAATGTGGAATTTATTTGGTAGGACTCACGGCAACAACAGACGGTACAGATGCATCTATCGTCTTTGTTGTCATCTTTTAAATTTACGTAATTAAATGCTTGTAGTTTTGTAGGGTTTGAAATTACATTTAACACTCTGTGATTGATAAACTACTTGATGCTGCCATCTTACCAGTGCTAGCTTCCCACGCTACAAATTTAGTGAGATGGTTTGGATCATTTCGCTTAACATATATGGGGTTGGGACAGGTAGTACTGGATATTTGTTTTATTGGCTTCATTACGACTTCCAAGTTGCAGCAACCAAAACTTAAAATAAACAATACTATTTATCTGGACAGTCTTTTTTTTTTTTTTTAATTATGCATGCAAATTAAGAAAAATGGATGCTTAATTTTAACTAGCCATCTGGCACGCTGCCATGCAGTTAGATATATTCAAGTCAAAACATGGTCCAAGTCATCAAGAGATTAATTTGTAAGCCCTAATTTCAACCTTCTTTTTTAATCGATCAAGTCTCCAGCCGGCTTTGGTTCGGCTAGCGTTCAGTTATTTATAACCGGCTTCGCTTGGTAACGTTTTCCGTTAAGTTCTTTGATGATCCATCCTCTGGCGACAAATCCATCATTAATAGAATTAATAACCCCATTGAGAAAATTTGATCAGGAAATAAACTTGACTGGCTGGCTCGGTCATGTAATGCGGCCAGTTATTTTGATTGGCGCACCACCGGTTCCATTTTTTCACGATGGGATTTTATACAAGTTAGAAGTTCCTCGCCAGTCGTGTGTCTCCGACATTTGACCATGTTTCTTCTCTCCTTACTTTTTTTTCTTAATTTTCTGATTCTGTAGACCGAAAAAAAAAGTTGGAAGTTGATCAATTATCCAATTGTAAATTTGGAAGATCTGAATGTTCTTTATCTACACAACAAAAGCGCCAGCCAAAGCACTAGGTTACGGTACTAACTAATTGTGTGAATGTCCTCTAACAGATTTTAGGTCTCAGCCTTTTTCAGCAGATTTAGTTTCTTTAATGTAAGATATATATACATACGCTTCTTAATGAATAAGTCGTTGTCTTACTGTCTCAAAGTTGGCGTTTCATCCAGCTAATATCCTAATTCGTAACTAATAAAACTCTCTTATATTAAATCTTCTTTTTGTTCAAACAAGTATGAATTAAAAAAACAAAAACAAAATTAAAGCGCCCGACAAGCCAACGTAATAGGAGTACTTAACAATTTGGTTTCTTCTTATTCTTTTATTTCTCACCCAGGGCTGGTGAATGGTGTGATATATATAGGAGACTATATATATAACGACGCTCTCATACATTTTCCCTTGTTGCACGCATAATGTTACAATTTACATTGGAGGTTTGTTAGAAATATATACTTTGCTCATTTTTTTTTTACATTGTCCGGTATATATAAACTGCTAAAATTTTAATTTGAACTATATGTTGTTATCTTTTAATAATTTATATATGTATGGTGCTTTTTTCAAATATTTGATATTTTAAAAAAATATAATTTTATATTTATAAAGAGAAACGACTGATAGTTTAAGAGATCCATTAACAATAAAAAATATTATTGAATAGACCAAAATTATTAGAAAATTACTACCATATAGTTTGAGTTATGATGTTAAAAGTTATTGATCAACAATAAAAATAGCAGGGGCAAAGTATATATTTCTAAAATAAAATGAGCAAATTTATTTAAACCTCAAGGGGCAAACGTACTCATCCTTCCTTTGTCCCACTTTCGTTTGGTAAATTTGATAAATCTCATAGATTAAAATACATGTCATTTTTCCTTTTATTCTTGCCCATATGAATTGTCAATGAGTAAATTATCACTTTCCAAATTTTAGGGACTTAGTTGAAAATTTTATCAAAATTTTGTGTCAGTTTGTAAGTTATTGAAAAATATAAGGATCAAAATGAAATTTTTAAAAAGTTCATGTATCAAACTTCAACTCTTTCAAAAAGTTAAGGGACTAAATTGTAATTTTAAAGTAAAAGTTGAAGTGAAAGTATCATGCTAAATTAGTTATAAAAATCTTCCCAACTATATAAATGATGTGGCGACTGTCCAAAATAGTGTGTGTGTATGGCATTATTTTTTAAACGGAGGGAATACAATAAAAAAAGAAGTCCTAAGGAGTCTTCTCTTGGTTGTTGTTGTTACCTACTCTCCTTGATGCAATTCTAAATATACAAATATTGACACTTGTAACCTCCAACAATAACACATGCACTTTTAGCATTTGAACTTATCAGCGTTCAAATAAATTACAGTACTTGGCTGGTTTAAGTTTCCTTGACAAGTTTTCTGGCTAGTTATATGCTATGAACCTGATCGAGCAAATTTATGGTTATTGGTAATAAATGGTCTGGTATTATACTTTACCATCCCGATCGGCATATTAACTAAAGGCCTAAGTTTTTGACGTGACACTACGAACTACTGACTGTAATAGTTTTTTTCTGGGCTGAAGCCTGGTTTGTTGTTCTCGGCCCAGAATTTGTCCAAGGCCTAAAATACTTATCGCACCCTACGCTTTGCCAACGAAAGTTTTACCCCTAAACTTTAACTCGGGTTCACTCATCTTTCAAACTTTGAAAATTGATACCTTTTATCCTTTTGACATACTTAAATAGTTATTCAGATTATATGAGGATCGAAAGGAAGATAAAATGAAAGATGAAGGACTAACTACTTATTTTCTGACATAAACCTCTAGCTCTATGAACGAGTTAAATACTAGAATTAAATGAATTATATTTCAGTATAGAATGATGGTTGGATCATGTAGATTGTACAAGATTATTGGTTCCCTGAATTGTTTGAATCAAGAAGATTGAAGCAGATAATCGAAATAATGTAAAAGTCTAAGTCAATTAATGGTTAGCTAGCTATTTATCTTCCATTTTATCTTCATTTCGGTCCTCATATAACTTATGCAGCTATTTAAGCAAGTTGTGGGATAAAATTTCAGAGGGGTAAAAGGTCCAAGTTTTTTCAAAGTTTGCAGGACAAATGAACTCGAATCAAAGTTTTGGGGTAAAATGTCCAAGTTGGCAAACTTCATGTGGTGAAAGGGTCTTTAGACCATTTGTCCAAAAAAATTGGTACAATTACATAACAGATTCTTTGTTTGTGTATGGTAACATCTTTTGAAATTAGACTTTTCCTTCACTTTATTCCAATAAACACAAAAAAAGATGTTGTAAACTTTTGGTTTTCATTTTATACCCTAAACTTACATGAGTTACAGTCAAAACCCTAGTTTATGCTTAAATCCCAAACCAAGTTAGTTACTATCAACTTTAAAACATTTCAATATAGCACTTGAAGGTATAGGCCAATGGTCATTTTAGAATACATGAGGGTTGCCCCAAGTATGAGGGTCAAGGTTTAAGCCTCTTTTGAGACAAAGAAAACCATCCCTTATTAGGTTATCCTCTTATTTCCCCCTCCAAAAAATTTTGTAATGGCTTGCTATATATATATATATTCTAAATACCAAAAAGAATTAAATATTTTCAAACCTTTAATTTTATCATTACTTAGTATTAAATTCATAACTTCATTAACATTTCTTTTTCTATATTAATAGAATCGGTATGAAAAATTTATATTTATGTCAATCGAGCAACAACAAATGTCAGGCTGATTACTAGTGTTATGTACTCTTGTAAGTTTAGTGGTCTCTAGCGCTTTTTTTGTTGTTGATAATTTTATACTTTAAGAAATTTTAGTTGAATTTTCCTATTGCTTATTTTATATGTCACAAAATCGTTTGCACTAGAGTGGCAACTCATGTTCATGTACTATGGGTAACCAACAAAAGAAATCACATCACATAGAATTAATTTTTTTAAGCAAAAAAGCAATCCCGTAGTGTAGCAACACATTTTTAGGAGTCGCCATCAATCAGTTTCATTTAAATTAATTGAATACTTGTCATGATTTACGAGAGATTCTAAGATCGTAAGTCGGTTATACTATAACAATCTTATTCTAGCGTCATGAAATTGGTACTATGAAGGTTTAGTTTTATCTCTTCCTAAATTCTTGTTTCCTTACCTAATTATTGATGAAATAATTTTTATGAATTTTATTTAATTATCCTTAATTTTTAATTTAATTCTAAACCTTAAATCTTATCAGACCAATTAGATATAAAATCTTAGATGTCTTTAAAATTTCTGGACTTAACTAAATCCACGAAGAATTTTCAAAAGAACATATTGTTCAAAGTCGTGAGTATTATCAAATCAATCGGATTCAAACGAATAATCTACATGGGGTTTTATCAAATCTACCAAAAATAAATTCTTGAAAATTTATCGAGTATTTTACAATTACCTTCACTTAATTTATTTCTAATTTCTAAAAAGATGAGGAAAAAATTAAGTTATCTAAACAATTCAAGAATTAGCCTAATCAATAATTTAATGATTTCATTCTAATTTCTAAAAAGATGAGGAAGAATTTAAGCTATTGTCATGAGACAGAAGTTTATAAAAAATCTTTTCAACCTAAACTCCAATATTCCTACAAGTGTATAATGGTAATTGTAATAGTGGTGAGTCAAGTATCAATCCCACAAAGAGTTATATGACAAAGAATTCCATCAAATACCAACTACGGCGACCTCACTTTAGCTAGAGCAAACAAACAATGAAAAATAAGGAATCAAAGCTAAACTATCAAAATTGTGGATCACCCAACCACTAAACCAAACAAGCAAAACAACTATCGTAGACATATATTTACAAATTTTTTAAGAAATTCAAACTAAATGGGTTGCTACATAGACATAGTTTTGACATAAATACCTACCTAACCCAAATTATGATACTTAAAAGTTGCAGGCTGGAAAACTTTATAGAATAAACCCTCATCTCTCAAGATAGGATTAATTAGCTCCTTAAAATCCTATTAGACATTCTTATACTAATAAGTTGTCCTAGAAACCATTAAGCTCAAGTTTTCCTCTAAAGCCTCATAAGAACACACATTCAAGTACAAGCTAAAAAGGCCAACAAATCATGAAAATAATCAATGAGTTATGTATTTACAATCATCAAATCATCTCAAATGGTTCACAATATACATAGAAACAACAAATCTATATATATTTATAAAAATCTCAAACTAAAAAAAATGAGTTAGGGTTAGAAGAACCAAATTCAAGTAGAAACTCTTGTTCTAACAGAGCTCATACTTCAATCCAAGCAAGAATCTCTATTAAATCAGCCTCCTAACTTCATAATCCATGAAAACCCTAAGAAAACTAGTAAAAGAAAAAGTTTGGAGGGTTTGGGGTCGAATGGGATCCCCCTGCATAGCTATTGGCCAAGAGATTTTATAAACAAAGCAGGTCTTAGTGCTACGATGTCACTTCTAACGACATGTTGCCAAGACTCAGTAGTACCGACATCTTTCAGTATTTTGACTATAACTTTATGCACAAATGTCCGATTGAGGTAATTAAATAACTTACACAATACTAAGAAGAAAGGGTTACAACTTTTATACTTTCACCCAAGCCTGAGTTTACCAAGTAAATGTCCAAAAATTGCTTTTTATTTGGATTTTTAACTCAATCGATTTCTTGCTAATTTCATAATTTCCCATGCGAAAATGTGTGCTCGACCAAATCTACTCAGACTAATGTTACTCAAAATCAATCAATGTTCACAAATGGACTACTTCACATTTAGATTAGCATTAAGTACTCCAACTCTAAAATTATTTTTCTTATCAGTTATGACTTGATAAGTGAAAGAACTTAATTAACAAGTGGAGTCAAAAGAGTTTTTTTTCCCATTTTAAAACTTCCTTCACTTTAATTTCCCCCTTTTTCTTTTTTATTTTTCCCCTATTATTTACTTATTTTCTCTATTTTTTAATAGATTATTCAATTATTGCTCTTCTGTGAATTGTTGCTTAGCATTTTACGTGAAAATCGACTCTTATTTTAAGAAAAGGCTCTCAGTTACAAAGTAAGCACATACTCAAAGTTTTTTGTATACTCATATCTCAAGTCACCGTTTTATGCAAAGATCAACTCGTACCTAAGGAGAAGACCCCTGGTTACTAAGTGAGTTGAAACATTGGAGGAGAGAATAAACTAAATTAATATTTTAAGCACATTATTTAATTAATCAATTAATTAAAGCTTCAAGTGACTTCACAAGGTAAGTGCCAACACTTACTTCAATTAATAATCAAATAAATACTAAAGAAGGCAAAGTTCCATAGTCCAATGATTAACAAACACTTCATTCGAACCAACTACTAAGCTAAGCATATTGGTATTGTGTAAAATATATAGTGGGAGAAAATGAACTTAATAAGACCTCAAATTGGGTAAATTATCCAAGATGAAAAATATCCAAGAATCAAAATAATCAAGGCATAGTAATACATATCATCTTTTTTCACTAGCTTGAACACAAATATAGCTAGATGCAACGTAAATGAATAATGAATGAATAAGTTATCTGCTTATTATACAAAAACAATAAAAATACAGAATAAAGAATATAAAAAAATTAACAAAATTACCCAAAAAAAATTTAACTCACTACAAAAAAATGTAGCTAAACTATAACTACCTAAAACCTATGCAAACTACATAAAGAAAAGCAAGCAAACAACCTAACAAAATCAACAAGTAGGATTCCCCCCCTTCCCAAACTTAAAATAAACATTGCCCTCAACGTTTACAAACAAAGAAGAGAATTAAGAATCTTACCTCGGAGGCAAGGTAGTCTCACCTCCAACTACTTATCTAAACTTGTGGTAGTGGCGGTGGAATGATGATGGAGGTGGTAAGTAGCTCCATGGACTTCAGTGGAGAAGCATGATGGTGGGTGAAGTTCCTCAATGACTTCTATGTAGATTTTAACCTACAAAGAAAATCAAGGGAAAAAATACTCAAAGAATAGACAAATTCCTCAAAACTCAATCCATACTAATCTACTAAGCACTCATGCGACATTAAGGTAATAACATATCTCCAATCATTCATATTCAATGAACAAAACATAAGGATACCAACAATGATAAATGATTATATTCGTCATACCCAAATATTAGCCCAACCTAAAGGCAATCACACAACATTACTTTACGCTCCCTACAATTCATAACATCAAATCATACATATCCATATAAATCAAGAAATCAAAACCAAGATAATGCTTTTACTATACAAGGTATATCCATCCATCAAGTAATAATCTATCTTCACACCCCATAAAAATAAAAAAATCACAATCCAAGCTAAGATATCTCAAAGCATGAATTTGAAGAAATCTCTATGAAATATGAGTTAAAATACTTACAAAAATGATTTTCAAAGAGAATAGCAAAAACTTGATGCATGTAGTGCAAGAAATGAAGTTTTGGTTAATTGGAAAGAAAACAAGTTGTGTGTGTAACATTGGATTGCTCTGCCATTTGAAATGCAATTTAAGAAAAGTAGTCAAGAATTCTAACTTAAACTGCTAAAATAAAATAATAAAAAAAAGAATATATAGAAACAACAAACATAACTCTAGTCTAAAGCTAAATCACCATAAAGATATTAATGGAATTCTTTAACAATTCTTCGACAACGACGCAAAAATTTTTGTCACGAGATAGAAACTTATAAAAAAACTTTCTCAACCTTAACTCCAATCTCACTTCGCAAGTATATAGTGTCAATTGTAGTAGTGATGAGTCAGATGTTGATCCCACATAAAATTGTATGGCAAAGAATTATATCAACTACCAAGTATGATGACCTTACTTTAGCTAAAGTAAACAAACCATGAAAAACAAGGAATAAGAAGCTAAACTACGAAAATTGTGGATCACTCAACCACTAAACCAAAAAAACATAATAACTATCCTAAACACATATTTACAACGTTTCTAATGAATTCAAATCAAATGAGCTACTACATATACATAGCTTTGAAACAAATATCTATCTAACCTAAATTATGCTTCCTAAGAGTTGCAGGCTGAAAAACTCTATAGTATCAAGTCTACTCTATCAAGACAAGGCCAATTAACTCCTTAGAACCCCATTAGACATTCTCATACTAACCAGTTATCCTAGAAACCATTAAGTGCAAGTTCTCTTCTAAGGCCTCGTAAAAACAATAATTCTCTTGAATCTATCAATTACCTACACTCTATTAGCCATTTTTCCAACCTTGGAAACCTCTCTTGAGCCTTTCCTAAGTCTAGAAAGTTGTTCAACACAGACGACCAACAAATGAAGAACACATTCAAACATGAGGTAAAAGAGCCAACAAATCGTGGAAATAATCAATGAGTTATGTATTTATAAGCATCAAATCATCCGAAAATGGTTCACAACATCTATAGAAATAACAAATCTATACATATTTACAAGAATCTCAAACTAAAGGAAAAAAAAAAGTTAGGGTCAAAAGAACCAAATCCCAGTAGAAATTCTTGTTATAGAGGAGCTCCCACTTCAATCTAAACAAGAATCTCCATAAAATCAACCTCCTAGCTCCATAATCTGTGAAACGAAGATAACTAGTCAAAAAATGAGTTTGGAGGGTTTAGTGTTGACGGGGATCCTCCTGTGCAGCTATTGGCCAAGAGATTTTATAAATAGAATAGGTCTTGGCACTGTGGTGCCGCTCCCGGCAACATGTCGCCAAGACTCAACAGTACCAACATCTTTCAATATTTTAACCATAACTTTGTATACAAATGTCCAATTGAGAGGATTCAACAACCCACACAAAGCTAAGAATTCACCCAAGCCTAAATCTACCAATTGAAAATTGCAAGTTATCCCTCTTTTGCTCCAATCACCTTCACATACAAAAACATAAGAATAATATTAGAAGGACATTAAATTCGAAAAATTATTATTATGAAGTGCACAAATAAGGGTTAAATGATAGACATGTTATGTGCTTAATAGTTATCTAAACAATTCAAGAATTAGCCCAACCAATAATTTTGTGTGTTATTATTTTAATATACATCATGAGTTTTAAATAAAAAATAAAAAATTCTAAAATTAAAGAGAGAAGCAAATAAATATCCTAAGTTATATTCCTATGCAAATTCAAAAGCTAAGTTTAATGCATGGCAAAACAAACAAAAAAAAAAAAGAAAAGAGTAACAAAAAAACACTTGCTGTCAATGACCAATCTACTAAACATAAAAATGTTAGTAGTCTAGATGAATGAAATACTAAGACCAGGGGCTTAAAATGAGAGTTATACCAAAGGGAGAAGGTTGACCGAATCGGGCATGGGAAAAAACTAGTTAGTTACGGGTTGGAGGTGGGTTTCCTTTGATTCCTCAACTCCAGTGGCAATGGGGCAGTCGGCTTGGGATGATCAGGGGCGTCGATTACAAAGGAGATGACTGTGGCCCTTTCCTGTAGAGCGGACGACGTGATCAATGAGTCAGGAGCGCAGAGACTGCGATGGGGAACTATTCGGAACAGCGGCACTATGCAAGGCAAGGCGGGGGCAACGGACTCGGATAGGCAAGGGGGGGCGACGACAGCTCGTGGCTTCGAGCAACAGGGGCAGCTCTGCAGGGGTATCGGTGACTAAGGGAAAAACGCTCAGGTTCCTTGGGGAAAGGGTGGCGAGACAGAGGACTTAGATTGCAGTTTCACCTTTTCTCGAAGAACTTAGTTTTTCTGCTCTTTTTCTGCTTTTTTCTCTCTTTTTTTTTTTTTTTTTTTGACCAAAGTGGTGAGTCAGTGACTCCTGTTTATAGAAGCAGAGTTGTAGGTGAGATTGAAATAAATTGGAGAGATTAAATCTCATCCAAATCAATTTTGAACTTTGAAGTGATTTGAATATATTAGGATATTATTAGGCAAAATAGTCATCCAAGTCCAACAAAACTCTTACACTTTTGTTCTAGTCCCCATTTTTATGCGAATTTTCAATTTTATTCAAATATTCCATGATTTGTCAAATTAGCTCGAAACTTTGTAAAATTTTCAGATTTTCCCAGAAATTCATAAAATCTTCAGGTTTGCCTCAAATTCTTTGGCAGTTGGCATATTTGTCCTAGAACTTTCAATTTTGCCTAGAATTTTTTAAAAAGCTTCCGTTTTCACCCAAACTTTTTCCTTTTACCTAAATTGACCCTATAAAATCTTTAGGACTCCAAATTAGTACATAAACTAAATTAATTCTTATTTCTACCCTAGATGACCATTCTAAATTCCTAAAAATTCATAAAATGAAATGACAACATCATCTAAATTCACTTAGTCCTACCAACTTTCTAAGCTATAAAATAACCAAATTAATCAAATTGTCTCCAAAAAATAAAATTGCCCCCTAAACTAAATTTTATAATCTAAAACTAAACAAAAGATAATATCTCAATAAAATTAAGTGCCAACACATAGTATTTTATTTCGAACAAAAATAAAAAGATTTAGTATTTTTGAAAGCGTAATGTCTTTATAATCGAGAGTATACATATGTCGCAACACGTTCGTTTATACTCGATATTGAAGTCTTGATGTAAGTAATTCAGACCTTATAATAACCATCAAAATTAGGTAATCCCCATTATACCCCAAGTCCCTTTCTTTCCTCACCATTTCCAATCAATGACATGGGGTCGTTTCGTTAGTTATGGAGTACTACTTATATTTAGGAGCATATATCATTTTATTTTCTTTTAAATAATATATATATTACCAAAATAATTGTGGACACATCCACACATGTACACGTTAATGATGGCTAGATATATATATATATAAGGAAATCGGGTCGAAGGATAAAAAATAAACAAATAAGAAGTTGACACAAATTATATAGGAGGATATATCTCGTCTCCCTTCCTCCATTTCCCTAGCAAAGTTACACAAGATTCCATGGAACATAAAAAAGAAAATGACGCAACTTTTCCGGCGCCTAAATATCACTCATCCTGCCGCACCCCTTCGTTTTGTTCGTCGTCCTCGTACTCCTCCTCCTCTCTGGGATCAGCATCCTACTTCCCCGAAGATTCGCCGCCGAGTCCGGCCATTCCACTCCGATTCTCCGGTATCCCTTTTTCGTGGGAACACATGCCCGGAATCCCCAAGAACAAGCTTCACAACCACAAGAAGCAGAAATCCAAGAATCTGCTCCCGCCGCCGCCTACGGCAGCGAAAGCAACGGTGCCGTCTTCCAAGACCCGCCATTCCGACGAAGCTGTGCTCCGAAAGAAGCAGCTCGCCAGCCCCAGCCAGAGCTTCCTGAGGGATCCGTTTTTTGCGGCGTTCGTGGAATGCTCCAAGGACGGCGGCGCCGATGACGAGGACCGAGAATCGAACGTCGGATATTGGACTGGCGCGAAGGTTGGACGTAGCGTTAGCGAGAGATTTGGGTTAATAAACCTTTATGCTTCCTGCAAGAAGACTTGCGCTGTCTCGGAGTCGATAGTTTATCTTCCGACGCCCAGAAGAACGGCTTACGGCTTAATCACTCACCGGTCTAGGTGAAGCATTTTCTTGTCGGAAATATATCTGCCGGCCCATGTTAATGTTAATTAGTCATTACCGGAGGTAATTAATTAATTAATTCCAATTGACGTTTGATTAATCCCTATACTCGTTTGTTAAAAGTGAATCCCTTTCCTCTTGTTAATTATTTTTGTTGTTGTGGTTAATTTTCTGTTGATGCACTTGAAGTCAGTATGTCTGGAAGACTGGGAAGTTAGTGTAATATAAAAATTGAGAAAAACAGAAGTTGCTGCTGGCCAGCTCTGTTATCTTTTTATTAAAGGAAAGTCTGTATTTCTTATAATTAATTTTTTTTTTGTTTTGTAAACAAGAACACATCATAAAAGGTTACGTTTTGCTGTAATTCATGTGAGGGTGACGAGAATATGAGTGCGGTTTACATTACTACATGTGGGCTGCAGGCTACAAGGACCACAGATCCTGATTCATTCAAGTTTTGACTTTTATCGGTTTTGTTTTGGCCTGCTCGCTGTTTTGCAGAGAAAATTGCTTTTAGTTCCTGATGGGGGTTTGTACCACGGAAATCCGAGCATGATTGACGACCGACACGATGACTGTATCCATGCCGTTCATTGAATAGGCCCCACATAGGTTCTTTGTACCACCCTGTTAGGCTTATTAGTAATTATTAGTAATTTTGGTTCCTTCCCTAGCTGATTTTGTATGATGGGTATATTTCAATGACAGTCCCAACTTTTAGTTATAGTTTTGTTTTAATCTCTACTTTGTTAATTATTCTATTTTTAATCTAAATATGTTAAAAATATTTCATTTTAGTTCATCACCAAACAAAATCTATTAATTTATGATAACTGTTTGACATAAGCTTTTGAGATCCTCATTCAAAGTTTTTTGAAACTGTCTTTCACACCGAGCCTGACTTCTGACAAATTTAAACAGAGCATATTTTTTTGTCAATTAATGGAGAATTTAAATTATTAGATTTTTTTTAAATGACATAAACTTGACATATGTAGAAGAAAATTTAATAATTTAAATTATTCATTAACTCTGAGTTAATAAATTCACATAGGAATCCATAATCTACGCATATAATAACCGAAGTAACTTTATAGTCAAAATATAGAGATTATATTCCCAAGGGCTGTAATAATTTCATTTCTAGAGCAGTCTTATTAGTCTATCTTATTTCATATTAAGAAAAAAAAAACTCAACCAGTTATACCTCCTATCACGATATTTTGTTATCACCAATTTCCTCTAAAATTCTCTTAAATTCATTGTGTTTACTCATATATAGCATTTGAATTCTTTTCAAAATTAAACCATAAATAAAAGTGTAACAAAATCAAACTTTAAATCATTGATATATAATACTCCCTCTGTCCCAAAGAATCTACACCATTTGCTTTTACACAAAAACCAATAAGTTAACACTATTTTTCTTGTCTTTCCAATTCTACCCTTCTTTTATCATTGCTCTCTATGTCTCCATCTTTGGTCAGTCCATCTCCACTGCCATGCTCTATCACCTCCTTCCCCGACTCACCATTTGCTTCGTCAATTGCTTGCCTACCTCGTCACTGATGTTACTCCTCCACCTACGATCTCTAATATTAGCACTCGATCTTCAATACCACCACCTCCGCATCCCCCTGTCATCATCATCAGCTACCATCTCATCATTCTCAGCTTCCATAACTGCTCAGGCTTGCCTCTTTCCTCAACTCACCCCTTGCTTCGTCACCAGCTTGCGTACATTGTTGTTGTCGTTCGATTCCTGTTGAGACACAATGGTGCTTCATGGGCAAATGATGGCCACATTTCCCTGATGAATGGGCTCGACATCTCACCAATCAGGCAAATAACTAACACCCGATTGTTCTCAGCCAATTGTTCTCGCCTACATCTCACCAATTGTTCTCAACCATCACCTTCCTCGATCAAGCATATCCGGCTACCTACCCACACCCGAAATCATTGGATCTGAAAATCCACAGTCTCCCCAGCAATAATTGAACATTGTTGGAGGAAGAATATGAGAGATAGCAAATGGTGCTCAGATGGCAACAGGTGAAAGTGGGAAGAGAAGAGGGTATAAAAGTCATTTCAATTGATAAAATTTGCTAAAAGAGGAAATAGTGCAGAGAATTTGGGATAAACCAAAATGGCAAATGGGATACAAAACCTGGGATGAAGGGAATAGTAAATAAATTGATGTCTTTTAATTAAGCTTTTTGAATGTATACATGTTCATATAAATTCGTTCAACATTATATTTCCTCTTTCCTTCCATTTTCCTCTTTATTGCATGCTTTATGTAATTTGGGCTCACTCAAACTCATTGCTGAAGTCCAATTATGTTGAAAAAAATTTCATGCCTGCATTAACCTTTGAATACGAGTTTCATGAACAATTATTTAAAACTGTGATAAAAACATGAATTGACTTGCCCCATGAATCGCAATAGCGTACCTTAATCTAGTAATTGGGTAAAAGTCATTTGTAGTCCCTAACCTTTTTGTGTCATTCTAAACGAGTCTCTAACCTTTATTTTGTCCTCTTAAAATCCTTAACATCCTAGATTTTGTCACAATTGTAGTCATTCTATCAATTTCACTATTAAATTAACGGAATCTCAGAAAAAAATGACAATTTTAATCCCTAAATTTTCTTCCTCACACTCAAAATACCCTCTATCCAATAAATTTAACACTTCCTCTTTCTCTCTTATCCATTCCAACTTCCAAAACAAAATAACAATAATAGTAATAATATTTTTTTATCATCATCAATCTGCTACTGATTCTTCTTCTTCTCCTCTTCCTCCTCCTTCTCTCTCTCCCCCCCAAAAGCAAAGTCTATCGTACTTAGATCTAGAAAACCCAAATTTCTCTCTCTCATTTTGAATAAAGAATGAGAAGCCATCAACATAGGGGGAGGTGGACGATGGTGCAGAGTTAGGGTTTAGGAAGCAGAACTTGAAATAAATTAGATGAAGAGGAAGGGGCAGCGGTGGATTAGGGGTAGGTGAGGCGCGTGAGGGTGGAGGTAAATACAAAAGCTCAACAAGGCGAAAGAGCCAAAATTGTAAAAGCCAACCTCAAAAATATAGGGTAGCGACGGGGCAACTGGGTCAGGTTAGAATCAACAGTTGTGGGTGAAGGATCAATCCAAAGCATGGTGGGATGAGTGCAGTTGGCATGATTCCTTAACCGATGCTTAAGATCTACTATATCTAATGCAAAAAAAGGCCATCGATTTTGATTAGGTCCAATATCAACAGCAACTTTAACGATTTGGACATCATTCTTAATGATGTGTTCTTTTTTCTCCCTATACCAGCAGAGATTTTGACACCGTTCTTGAAGATCGGGTCTAATTCTCTTTGTCCCTATACCAAGAGTGATTGCTGTGTTCAATAGTTTGATTACGGGTCAAGGATAGGTGAGGCAGATGCCAATCATCAATTACTAGTTCATTAGTTCGATTGCTAGTTCATTCGATTGATGTGTTCATTTGATTGCTAGTTCGGATCCAGTTCATTCAACTATTGGTTTATTAGTTCAATTGTTGTGTTTAAATCCAAATTTTTAAACAAATTCATTAGTTTGAAAATGGCAGTACCCAATTTTTCTCAATAGTCAACCACTCATTTTTTATTCTGTCCACTCGATCTGATTTGAAATTAGGAAGGCTATTTCTTGACATGGTCGTTTCCAAAATTGATGATTAGCACAAAAAATAGCAGTTAGTCCCTCTTCTCAGATCTCCTTAGTTCGTAACAAAGGGATTAAATTGGGTTGAACGATGACTGAAGGTGATGTAGGACAAATTGGCAATGGTGTCAAACGTTTCAGTGGCCATGAGATTGAAAAAAGAAGGAGATGAGGATGAGTCAGAAAAAAAAGGCGATGACAGGGGAAAAAGTAAAGGCTTTAGGCGTAAGGGGTGAAAAATATATGGGCCAGAGTTGCATTGTCACAAAAATTCTGTTTAAAGTTAATCATGAAAATGTCGGTAAGACCACATTTGGAACAAAAATTGGTACATTAGAGACTTTAAAATGATAAAATGAATATTCGGGACCAGCTTAGGATAACGTGAAAAGGACAGGGACCATGAGTGAATTTTACCCTCAAGTAATTATATAAAGACGGCTCCTAAATAATAAAGCATTTAATAGGTTATTAATTAAAAATTAATACACAAAATAATTCAAGTTACTTGAAATGTCGTATGCATTTAATTCGATTTATTTAAAATTTCTATCAATTTGATTTAATTTTTATCGACTTACACAAAAACTAAATAAAATCTAAATCTAACATAAAGATAGAGACCACGTAGTGAAACTATTGGATGTGAAAAGCACACGAAAAAAGGTTGACCTAAAAGCTCTCGGACAAAAAAGAAATCCAAGGATTCGGATTCACACTAATGACATAATTTTTCATTTGACTAAATTTCACATGTCATCCTAAACTATATTGCATGTTGCTTAATAATTATGAAAATATCAAGTGTTGCATTAAACATTATTAAACTATTTAATTGTTGTCATCTTATCCTACCATTCACCACACTATTAAGGATGGATAGAAAAGTAACGTGACATTAGCAGCCATGCAAACTCTCAAAACCACATTAGTAATCAAGTCATTTTTCCCATTCATCCATAATAGCTGTGATGGACGGTAAGATAAAACAACAACAATTAAATAATTTGAGGACAATTAATATAATATTTAATAGTTTCAAGATGATTAAACAATATGAGATATAATTTAGGGACGCAAAAGTTGAGTTTACCTATTTTCTTTTGACAAATATGATATCATTAGATAAAAGTGCAATTAATTTGCATGTTTTCGTTAAAAAACTTCTCTGATAAAAATATTCAATAATATTTCATGCTTTGCACTATCATAAAATTTAAATAACTGATCTCAAATTATTATATAAGGAAAAAAGGATAATTTCAATTTGCTCACGAGGTTTAAATAAAATTACACTTTGTCCTTTTTTGTTTCAGAAATATACACTTTGCTCATACTTTTTTAATAAAGTTTGACAGTAACTTCTGAAATCTTAATTTAGACATTATGGTAGTCATCTTCTAGTAGTTTCAATCTGAATGATCTTTTTTACAGTTAATGAATATTTTATATTATTAGTTTTTCCTTTCTGTATTTCTGTCAGTTTTTAAAAACAATATTTTTTAAATATAAATTAATGATAAAAAATATCATACTGATTGAAATTACTTGAAGAATATAACTGTATAATTTAAATTAAGATTTTAGAGGTCCCTGTTAGACTGTATTAAAAAGGTTGTGGTAAAGTGTATATTTTTAAAATAGAAGGGACAAAGTGTAATTTTACCTAAATTTCAGTAGACAAATTGTAATTAACCCTAAGAAAAATATCAAAATAGCACCGGCAAAAGACTTGGTTAAATAATATTAACCGCCTTCTTTATCCTCAGTTCCTCACTAGTATAGAAAATCACAAGGTTATTTTATCTTGCACCATATAGTGAGTATTTTTTTAAAATAAATTTAACTTTAAAAAATCTTTAATAATAAATAATTAAAAAATCTCACTCATCAATTTATGTTAATTAATTAAAATTTTACTTTATTTTAATTTTGAGTTAAGGTCCCTTTGTATTATGTTCTTATCATTCAAATATTTAGTTATAATCGAAGCATAACACTATACATACTTCAAAATGATATATATTTTTTCTCATTAAAAAATAATTGGCATAAACATTTTCATCTCTTATAAACTCAAATTCCAATTTTTCATATCAATGGGAAATTTATTTAAAAAAAATCAAATTCAAATATGAACAAAATTACTTTTTTAAACCATAGAACTTTTGAAGAATGTAACTAATGCTAAAAAACTTAATCATCAATAATGAAAATGTATAACTGAAGCATAAAATTATGTTTAATTTATGCTAATCAATTAACGATTTAACCATCAACTTGATAAAGTAAAATAAAAGACAAAAAAAATTGATCAAAAAGTTTGGGGAACAAGAGAGGAAATGGAAAAACTTTAGGTATTATGGGTTTAACAATCAACTTAATATATATATATATATATATATATATAGAGATATATATAGAGAGAGAGAGAGAGAGAGAGAGGAATGGTTAGCTACATATGGGGATGACCAACATTTTTCTTTAGAATGTAGTACATAAGAGAATAAAAAAAAAGTTTGGGGACCAAAAAAGCAAATAGGAAGACTCACGTTAAGTAGCTATTAAGTTTTGGGACCAAAATGCCGCAAGAATAGAACTTAGTGACTAAAATGAGAAAGAGTAAAAATTTAGGATTGAAAACCGTTTTAACCTAAACGGAACATTAAAACATATAGAAATTGGTAAAATAGCCATATAGGCCCTCGAAAACTTGACTACATTGCAAAAGAGGAACAGGCTTCAAAAAACGTGGATCGCATCCTTGGGAAAAACAAAAGAATGTCTGTTGTGTGCATCTGGTGTACAGCCTAGACCCTTTTGTTCTAGTATTAGTTCATGTGTTCTTTCATAGGTATGCCCTTTATAAATATTGTTTGTTCTTCAATTTGTTGTTGTTTGTTCTCTATGAGTTCTTATATGTTCTCTTTAATGCCTAGTATGTTCTTATCTTACCATTGTTCTACAATCGAACAATATATGTTCTTTTTTTTTAAACTTATTATTACTTGTTATTTATCTAAAATATCTTTATCCGTAAAAAAAACATGCATAATTTTAAAAAATATATGCTTAGTGCAAAAGAAAATATTCAATATTCTCAATTAGTTATTATATGTTCTTCTATACATTTTATATATTACTATTTGTTTTTTTATAAATATATTCTTTTTCAGTTTCTATATATTCTTATGTATCTGTTTTTCTTTTTTTTTTTTCAATTCCTATAAAGAGGAAAAGTATAATGAGGTTATTGTTGATAATTTAAGCATTCCCAGAATGAGATATTGCAGTTAATTTTGATCATTGAAGGGATTGATGATGACATAGTGATACTAAAATAATATGTATCCCTAAAATTGATAACCTAGAAATATTTTAACTATGACAATGACGGACTGACTTCGTAGAAATAACAACCAATATTGATGAAAAAGCTTTTGGTGAAGTTTCAACAAAAATTGAGGTCCAAGGAATAATACAAAAGGACAGTGCATAGAAAAAGGTTTGTTAAATTTTATGTACTTAAAAATATTACAAATAAAATAAAACGCAAGCACATGTGATATAAGTACGACACAGACACGCAAAGTTGCGTTTTGTTGCTTCAGGCCCCATTAAAGCCGTATACTGAAGGATTTTGTGAAATTCATCACTTCCGATAAAATAAACTTTTTTAAAGCTTTAAAATTATACCCTCACTTCCGTCCAAATATTTATGACCAATTTATTACTTTATATTGAGTACTCTCTTTCAAATTTTACCCTTAAAAAGTACAATTAGCATATCAAATACTCCTTCCATCTTATAATGGTTTAATCATTTTTCTTAGTATGCAGATTAAAAGTTTGTATGGTTTATGTTATTGTTTTTCATTTTTAGTCCTAAAATTATTTTTTAAAAAATATTTTATACAATAAAAGTTTAAATAATAGCTATTTTTTTTCTTTTAAGGGTTGTGCTGTGAAAGTTTAAATGAGTTAGTAATTTTCTAAAAACAAAACAATTCAACTTTTTTGAAATCGTTAAAAACAAAAAGCATGATTCATTTTTTGCGGCTGAGGGAGTATCAAATTTTTTATGATAGAATAAGACAATGAATGATAATTTATTATTTTTTAATAAGAATTCATCATCATTTTAAAATATCCAAAAATAAAGGTACCTGATAGTCATACTATTTGAAATGGAGCAACTATACATTTACTATCTACGAGCATTAAATATTGAGTAGCATATTACTCTAATCGTCCAAAAATATGCTCGAACTTAGTTATGCCGTACCTGTGAAATTACAGTCATACTTTCATTAAACTATGTCGATTTCATTCATGTCCTTTCTTTTAATTTGTCATTGTCATGGTCGTACTTGCAAAAGAAGACAGACAACAACAACATCATCTTCTTCCCTTTCTTTCTCCAATTCACAACAGCGGCGACGAGTGGAGTTAGTAGCAGGATGGGTTATAACGAGATGGAGTTAGCAACCTCTAGGTGGGTGGACGACGTGTGGCAAGTCTAGGACGGAAAAAGATAGGGATGGATCATAAGAATGATTTGGCGGATGATTTGGCGTCATTGTTAGCTAGCATCAACTGGGAATGCGAGACAAAGATAAGGTGGGACGATCTGGGTAGGCTTGGACAGTTGGTAGTGGTGGAATAATGACTAGAAGTGGTTGTCGCATCTAAAGGGTGGCGATAGCAATGGGTGAAGTTTAGAGTTTTGGTGGGTAGGGCAGTAAAAAGTAGGGATAATGCTTTAAATTTTTCCTTATTTCATTGTATATATGTGTCATATGTTTTATACATATTTATCACTTACTTTATACACAAAGTTTTGTACATATCTGCTATTTGATTTGTACATCTCAATAATTTTAGTGATAAGCAAGATTTGACGTATTCACACATATTTTTCAATGGGTGAATGAACTCATACATATTATTGAATATATCGGTAACATATCTGTCATCTCATTTGTACGTAGGTTACATATTATTTGTACATTGAGTTTATACATACCTAATATCTAGTTTATACATATCTTCAATTTTGATGAAAGATGAGATTTAATATGTTGATTTTTTTTAGAATATAAATAATAATATATTAAAATATAAATATATATAAATATAAGTGATGGAGGAGCACCTTAGACTCGAAAAAGAAACAAGGTAAATGTTTAATCTTTTCCATTTTTGTCAAATACCACCAATATCTTATCACACCTTTCATGTAACATCTTTCATCGTTTCTCAGTATTTTCTGGGGGAAGATAAAAAAGTAGCAGCATAATGATCCAGCTTTCATCATAATTATTGGCTGAGACCTTCTTTGTGTTTTTTACTGGTTTACCATCAAAGACATCAGTCGATTGAGTTAATTTCTTATTGGGAAAAGTACCCAAAAGCTCACCATAGTTATAGGTCTGGACAGATTTAGCGACTATAGTTTCGAGTGATTTTAATTTCATCACTAAAGTCATAATTTGGGTCTCAATTGACCACTAATGATATAGTTTGATACTAAATATGCCATCAGCTATTAAAAATCTAATAGCAAACACGGGAAGTTGTTGGTTTTGAAATATTATGGTATTTGTGTAACTTTTAACAAACTTTAGAAACTGTGTATAATTTATCACGTTTACCCATTTATATCACAGTCACATCTATTATATACTGGATCTACCACTAGTTCCTCCAAAAATGATATTGAAATTAGTCACCGCATTTCGATACTACATGTAACCTAAACCTCAATAAAATAAAACTCACTCATCCAATATCAATGTGTTTATGATCATCTGCTGTTTTGCACAACAATTTCTTTATTTACAAATAATGATGTCCAACACTACATTTTCCGGCGTCACCTCTGTCATTAGTAGTAGATCCGACAATAACTGATGCAGTGGTTGACACACAAAATAAATAAAAATGGTAAATTATATAAAGTTTCTAAAGTTTGTTAAAAATTACATTAGCACCATAAGATTTTAAATCTAACAACTTTCCACATTTACCGTTGGGTTTTAAACGACTGATGGTATATTCGGTATCAAACTGTAATATTAGTGACCAATTTGAGCCTAAACTATGACTTTCATGATGCAATTAGAAGCACTCAAAACTATAGTGACCAAATCAGTTTAGACCATAACCACAGTGAGTTTTTTTTTTTTGCATCTTTCCCTTTCTTCTTAGTTCACCCATCTAAAAAATATTCGATTTTTATATAATTTGTATCATGATTGTATGTATTATGTTGCACTACATAAAGTCCATAGAATACAAATATTACTATTACCCTTATTATAATTACACTATTCAATAAGGGTAATTTTAGAGAAACATATATACTTAGTATATTCATTCATGTGACATAATTAGTATATTCATTCATGTGACATAATACCAATAATTTTACAGAGCAAGCCAAGATGGAGATATATTATGAAGCGGAAAAGGTAGTAGTATTTTTTCAGACAGTTTTATTTTTAGTATAAATTTGCATATACATATATATATATATATATATATATATAATTGTCGGGCTTTTAAATGCAGTAGCATATAACAAGTATTAAAATGAGAAAACTATAATTAATTAAATCCTATCTCTTGTGTAAAATAAGCACATTATATATACTTTTAGCCAGGTTCTTAAAATCAAAAGCAATAATCAGAATTATAGGTAATATTATTATATAAGTTATATATAATACTTGTCCATATGTTACGAGGGTATATATATGAGTAGTTTTCTTTTTGGACTAATCGCTGTACGGATATTAATTTGTATTGTTACATGTGGATATCCTGCTTTACTTGACGAATAGGTTTTTTTTCTTTTAATTGGATGAGTTTGGGCTAGGTTTGGATATATATATATATATAGTGTACTAGTCAGGTACAAAGAGAGTACGGGTTTAGGTATTTACATTTCCCAAACTTAGCCAGTACTTAGCCTGCATATTATATATAACATATATGTATCTAAAATATTACATATATTATATATACATACCAAAATCTAGTCCTATATAACCTAAATATATAATATAATTCTAACCTAATAAATTATAAAATTCACAATCGCATTACTAAGCTACTTTGTTTTCGGTTATGTTGTATATTCAAGTATGTTATACTTTCTTTAGCTTCAATTTTATGTATGTTATACTTTCTTTAGCTTCAATTTTATGTATTGTGATCACTTGTGTGGATATTGAGGGTACAATACCCGACTCTACCCTGCATCAACATAGGGAGGGTTTGGATGAAGAAATTCTACCCATTGAAAGTTGCGGGGAGAGTTTAAATAGAGTTTTTATATTATAGATAGGATTTGGGAATCACTTTATCCTCCTCAAACTCGGTCTGTTCACATCCTTACTTTCCTCAGTCATCGCTAGCTGTGGTTTCATTATTCATTTTCGCTTTAATAAATAGAGCAGGATGATGGTAGATGTAACTATAGAAGAAACTCTGAAAAGCATATGAAAATACTGAATGAAAATAAGTCACCTTTCAATCATTTTTTGGTGAGGCTCACTTATAAAGTGACTAAGAAGTGATTGAAAATTTTAGTCACCACCTAAGTATAAGTACTCCTATATGATATTTCCGCTCTCACTCTTAATTATTGTTTCTGTTATTATTTTTCTAATACTTTTAATTATTTAAATTAAAGTGACACTTTTTCGTTTTCAATTCCGCTCTCTGCTCTGCCGCTGTCTCTTCTGCAATGGAGCCCTTTTTCTTTTGTTATCGATCTGTTAATTTGGAGCGCTGAAAACAGGAGGAATGTTATGAAAACTAGAGACATTTCGTGGCCCAGCACTTCATTAATTTCCTCCGCACTCTCCATCGAAGTGAAATGAAAGTTGTATGCCCTGTCTCTAGCTATTATACTCGCTTATGATTATGATTATGATACCCCACGGCACTTTAACATTTAACTTTGTTTACCAAAAAAAAGAAAAACTTTGTTTCATTTTTATCCCAAAATCTGTAAGTTACCAGTATTGCGATATGCAAGTACTCCTCAACCTCTCGGAAATTGTTCCATCCTCGAGTGGATGGCGGTTCTAGCGGGTAAAATCCATATTTAGTCCCCTAACTTTAAGGGTCGTTCTAATGTGGTCCCTTAACTCAAAAAGTGACTCTTAAAGTCCCCTAACTCAATTTAACTGTCCTATTTTGATCCCTACCGTTAGTTTTACCGTTATCGTGGATGGAAATTGCCCACGTGGCACGTAAATTGTCATGTGTCAGTTTCTTTTATGATAAGAAGTTATTCGATTGCAAGAACATAAAATTCAAGCTAAATTTGGCACAAAAAGTAATTTTAGGGACCTAAAAGGATAGTTAACCCAATCTTCCCCCCTCTCCAATTCGATCGCCGCCGCCGCCTCTTTTCCTCTCTCGGCCGACGCTTCATCTTCCTTCTTTCCAACCGACGCTCCACCTTCCCCCAGAAGCCTGACCTTCTTCCCTCACTGTCGTCACCCTTGGAGTATTGCTACTGTTGCTCGACGCTTTCTAACCCCAGCTGCTGCGTCTCCTCGCATCCCCGATCGTTGTTCGAGCTCCACCATCGCCAAAAGGCCTACGCCGCTGCCATCCCCCTCTATGTCGATCACTTCACCGTTTCCAATCGCCCTCAGACATCACCCGCTACTACTCCCTGCACTGTCGCCCCATCATCGTCTGAGTACAATCCCCCTGTCGCTCCCTATTCGCTGCCTGTTGCTGCTTCCTGCGTTGCCGAAAGCTGGAGCCTTGCCGCCCTTGTCTCGCCTTTTGATTGCCGAATCAAAGAAGGAGGAACCGGATCCAATCGAGACCCGGTTCCTGAACCCATTTCTTAACCTGGATGGGGAGGGAGAAATCAAGGATGGGCAGGGAGAAATCTGGGCGAGAAGAGGGCATCGAGATGGGGACGGGAGAAATCTGGGCGAGAAATCGAGGATGGGGAGGGAGAAATCTGGGCGAGAAGAGGGCATCAAGATGGGGACGGGGACAGCCGGAGCCGGGGACATTGTCCGTTTGAATCGGATAAGATTTAGGGAAAAAATTTGGGTTAAACTATGTCTTAGGACCTTTGGACTATGCAATTATATCTTTTTAGCCAGATATTTATTTTTCTTTCAATTTAGCCACTTACTGTCATGAAAAGGGCAGCCACGTGGTAGTATGGTTGCCACATAGACAATTTCTGTCATAAATAACGGTAGAACTGACGGTAGGGACCCAAATAGGATGCATTAACTGAGTTAAGGGACTTTAAGAGTCACTTTTTAAGTTAAGGGACAACATTAGGATGACCCTTAAAGTTAGGGGACTAAATTTGGATTTTACCCTAATTCTAGCCTTCACGAATTCAGCACCGTCTTTCTATCTAAACTCCTCCTATCTAATAATGTGTTAAATAGTATTATTACTAGGTATATAATACTCAAAATTTTTAAGGTATGTTACATGGTATACTATACCATATGTCATTACTATTTTTAAAAAAAAATAAATGTTAGAATATTATTTTAAGATGACATAAATTTAAAATTTTTTATACATTTTATATATATTCTAATTTTTCTCATAATAATTTTTTAAATATAATAAAATATATATGATAGAAGATAACAATAAACATACATAAAAAAAAAAAAATTATATTTCTAATACTACAAAAAAACTAATTTATTGATGTAAGAGAAAAAAATTACTTTAATAATAACAATACATTTTCTAATACTACATTGAGTTCATATGTGACTCAAAGTAACCATTAAATTTTTATGTTAACTAAGAAAGTAACCAAAATAATAAAATTAAATATTTATTTTATGATATGTGTATTAATTATAGTTCAAGGTTTTATATATTTATGATATTTTGATGTGAAATGACAAAAAAAAAATTACACACATCTGTAAAAAATAAAATACCGCGGTACATATCTCACAATATTTGCAGCATGCCACTGTTTTTTAATAAAATGTACACAAAAAATGAGCCATATATAAAATACTACAGTATACCACGCAATAAAATGACAATGTATAAAAATATTTATATTGAGTACCTCTTACCTACAATAAGCTGTATACTGCAGCATTTAGTTCCATGCTCTCTGGTCAACTAAACCCTACAATGGTAATCAATCAAATTTTTTTTTTATTTTATACTGATTACGAAATTTTATTAACATAATAATTAATGTGAAAAGATATCTTTACCAATGAAAAGTCAAACACAGCAGAGTGTTTTTTTTTTTTTGTTTGAATGGCAAAGAAATTTATTAATTAAAAGAATGCAAGAAGTTCCGGCCAAAAGCTAGAATATACTTAAACCCACAGAAGATAAAAAACCAAGACAAAATCCCCTGAATCTGCAAAACACCCTTCACCCCTACTTCTTAAAACTCTGCGATTGAACCCAAGAAAATCCCACTAAATATCACTAATTCTTGATACCGCATTCCAATGTTCTTAATTCTTTCCGCAATGATGAATCTTTCTTGCAAAAACCAAACTTTTTACGACTTTTTTCCCGACCTTTGAGGGTGTTGATGGTTACATATATCTATAGTGATGAGGATTTTTTTTTAGATTTGTCTTTAAAAAAAAAAAATTGCTATGTCAAACTCCAGTAATGTCCTCCGTCCAACAATTAATTAAGGACCGTGACCACTCAACAGCTGCCTTACCCTCTGCTTCTTCTGAAAATATTTTGGCCCCAATTCGCCTGCATATTTCTTGGATGCTGTGGATTCATATATAGAAGCACATATGCTACCCAAAATTAGCTACTTGGTAGTTGGTAGCAAGCCTGACATGTGAAATATATGAGCATCACACACTAGAGTTGAGGCTTTGAAATCTATGCCCAAACATCGTATTAAAGTATACAATCTAAAACAAACTTTAGAAACATACGGAACTTAATTTTTTTGCTAGATCACATGAGATATATTACACGCATCAACATTTAAAATAAAACTTGGCTATATTCACGGTCTTTAACAAGCCATCTGTAATTTTCATTAAACATGAAAAACAAATCGAGTTATTATGTATGTAACGGCCGGGAATTCTATATATATGTAGCAGTACGCAAAATGAAAATGTGTTGTCTACTACTACCACTATAACAGTATAAATTGGAGAGACACAAGGCCCAGGTTTCACGTACGTAGCTATAAACCTGAAGTTGAACATGTTAAAGTACTACCAGTAATTAGTAGTACTAATAATGCGAGCGTGCGGAGTGGAGTGGGAGACAGAGAAGCAGTTTGATGATTCGAGGGGTGGGCTTGGGCGTGGGCGTGGGCGAGGGCGAGAATTATATGTATATATAACTTAACTAATGCATATATAGTCGATACTTGCTATTAATCTAATCTTTGGATTTATATACAAAGATCAAAGATGGGCAGCTGAATCGATCGAACTATTAGAATCAGATACCCCTCTCCTGGTCTCCCCACTCGCTCCTCGATCGTACGGAACTACTGGTGACTAATTGGCACCACCCCTTCTCTCCCTCCATTCTTAATTATAATTAAAATTAAAACGCCTAAAGTTAAGTAAGCAGTACTTATAGTGGTCCTGTTCGCAATTAGTATTCTCAATGACTCAATTGAAAGTGGAGACATCATAATCTCCCTCCATCTTGCATGCCCAACCCCACAGGGATATGATCGTCATCCTCGTATCATCTCGAGCTTAACTATCTAGCTAGTGAGAATTGTATTATTAGTAATGTGTGTGTGAGTTTATATATAATTCCTGCATGCCATATTCTCTGAAACATTTATGGAAATTAAGAAAAATGAACAAAAAAATTGTTTGTTGTTTCCATTTTTATTATTCACTTTTGCACATAAATCATTAAAGATGAAGAAAATAAATATTAAAATGATAATTTAAAGGGTAAAATAGTAATGTAATTTCCTTGTCCCAAATTACATGACCTTTTTATAAACACGCAAAGTTTTAAATATTTTTTTTTCTTTTCTACACTTACTCTTTGTTGGTGGGCTAACTATTTCAAATTAAAGAATCTTTTTACTTTAAGAATTGTGTAAGTGTTTATTGCTTCAAGCTCATAGTTTTCCTTGATCAAATTTTAATAGCATCACCACGTTAATTAAACCATTAAATGGGTAATCCCTCTCTTAAGGGTATAATTAAAAAAATATTATAATTTACTTCTTTTTTAAAGAATTAGTTCAATCATTTTGGAAAATATTATAATAAAAAGGGGTTTATGAAAAAATGGACAAAACAAATAATAAACATAAAAATATTGTAAAACTTTGAAAGAAATTAGAATATATAATAAATATTATAAAAAAATGTGGATGAGAAAATGAAAACAGCAGCTTAAAATTAAACAATAAGATCAACTCATATGGCTTACTCTCGCGTCATAGCTTAATAAATTTGTTTCCAATCCACGCGGATGATATACGTGGTTGGTTGCTACGTGCTTAGCACAAAGGATCGATGCATGAGAAAACTTGTCGAATGAGAAAATTGTGAGAGAGGAAATTAATGGTCCCTCCCTCCCTCGCCCTCTCCCCGTGGCATTATAACCATACAGCGTGTATTTGATGAGAGGTTGTGCGACTTGTTAACTGCCTTAAACTCAAAGAAAGTCCCATGTGTTTCGGGATTTCAATCCCACCCCAATTCTCATGATGATTTCATCAAAGTCGAGAAAACCAATGAATGGCCCCCTAAAGTACTCGAACGACTTGGTCGTATTTTCCCCCTCAAAACTACATTTTAGGACAAATAAGGCCCTTAAACTTGTCAAATTGGGACGCTACGTACCTCTATGCTTAACGGAGGTGGCATCACGTGAAGCCTTACTGTTAATTACCAGAGTTTTGCGGCCTTAACAGACAGCCCAGAGGTCCATGGTGTGCATCTATATAGGAACAAGTCCCTCGAAACCAATACTCTTTACTTGAAATGCCACATTATATCTCGAAATTAACAATCACCCCCTTTGACTCACCATGAAGTAAGTCTCCTGGACCTGCCCAATTCATTTCACATTAATGAAGCCTGGTTAACATGTTTTCACATCTTGGGAAAAAACAAAGACTTCTGTGATCTCGACATCGACTTTACTGCCTTAGACTTGCCTCTGCCTCCTTTGGTTGATCCATCTACGGATTATGGCTACTGACTTGTTCTTCTGTTTAAGGTCATTATTTTTCTAAGACATTTTGCAACTCTTCAACTTCATCCTTCTCTGCTAGCCTTAGAATCAGATTCCTTTGCCATGGCTTCCATGCTCTCATCATCTCTCTTCATTGATACCCAAAAACCAAACCAACTATAAAACCATCCCAACAAGTCGCTCCTATTTCCTTATTCAAAAAAATCGCTTTTCTCCCTTCACAAGTTTAGGTGATATAATTCCAACAAATCGTGGAAAGCTCTGTCACTTCTCAAGTCCAGTTGTGCTCGAATACCGATTACACTGATCTACTGGCCGAGTCGATCTTACAAGCTTGGCATAGTGATTGCCGGTCGATCTTACACTGATCTACTGGCCGAGTCAATCGTGGAAGCATGCGGTTGAAATTTGTCTTTGGGGGCAAATAAGAGAAATAAAAATGGACCCCACACTAAGTTCGTTTGCTCACATGTAAAAAATACGTTAATTTTGGTGAAGTTAAATTGAATTGAATATGCTGGCGACCAACTTTTCTGGTAATTTTGTTAACAAATTAGTCAATTTAAGCCTTGCCATGCCACCAACGGAAGATGCCCTGCCGTGTGTTGAAGAGGCCAAGCTATTGTGCCGTTTATAATAAAGCTGTGTTCGAAAGAGTCAGAATTGAGAGAATTATATGTCTAAGTACCAGACTTATAAGCAGTGGATTCAGAATTTTTACAAAGTGGGGCCTAAATATATATATAATTATTAAATTTCAATATTAAATGATGAAACTCATAAGTTCACATACACTACAATATAAAGATAAAAAAAATTAAAAGAAAATTTAAAAAATGCTCCAATTTATTGATTTTTTTTCTATCATTGGTCGAATGACTAAAAACATATATAAACTATAAAGAAGATGTGCGAAATATTCATGTTGTGTATAATGTTAGAGACAAAAATCTATTACTTAATTTATTAACTTTATTTTGTGTTGAATTAGTTTCACAATTTTTACTTTGAATTAAAGGAAATTAGTGACAAAAAAAGTTTTGGGTCTAGATAGAAAAAAATGTGAAAGTTAAGTGACCATTATAGAGCTTTTTTCATTATCTTAATTATCAGCGGATAGAAGAAACTGACTTATTTTCTATCTTTTTTGAAGTAAAAGGAATATATTATTTTGGTCCTATAGATATTATAAAATTATGGAGGTTCATTAAAAAATTCGAAGGGATCTAATTACTTAATTATATATTTTTTATCAATATTTTTCATAAAAAAGGTTTCATGAACCCCATAATTTATACATAGATCTCTCTTTGCTTATAAGAGGCTAATAATAGGATTCCGCCTTTTCTTTCCGCCCTTATCCCTCCATATATTAAGAAACAATTATATACTAATTACATGTTAAAGTACTGCAGACCTATACTAAAAAATAAATTGGGTCACAAATGAAGAATAAAATCCTGAGGTCAGGAAAATGTCCAAAATAGAAAAATGGCAGAATTTCAAAATAGGTTGTTATTGTGTTTTACTTTTTGGATTATCAAACTTTTCAGGATAACAACACACTCTATATCCATTGTATCCAAGTTTCTAAAATATTAGGTTTTATAACTTTATCCTGTTGGTCCCAAATATTGCTTTACTTACTAGGATAGGACCCCAAAGAACAGATTGCCGCCACAAGCAGCGTTCATTATTCACCTAGTGATTACTGTAATTCCAGTCTGATCATAAACTGGTGCACAACTTTTATACATTTGAATTTTATTTTTGTAGGTGAAATGAATCTTATTTTATTAAAAATCAGCCTAAAGCAGCAGTCCACAAGAAGAAACTTCGCACCGACATTTACGTGCATATTGATCAATAATGTTGAATTTACATGTCGTGCGTGTGATGTTTATATACCATAATCTTATTTGAACTGACATTGTAGAGTGTTATAGCTCTATTAAAAGAAATCAAACTAAAATTATAGGTATCATCCTCATCAGCAATGACACGCTTTTTTTATAGTTATGCTACTATTGTTTTTTTCTTTTCCTATAATAATCAGAAGTATTTGTACTAATATAAGAGTAGGAAATACATTATAATTAAGCAAACAGAAAAATGTTTGATTTTTTTTTAACTTGAAATACTAACAAACTAGCATAACTAACATTTAAAGGGAAGTTTGGTAGAGGTGTCATTCGAACCCCAAACTTTTGCTTTGGTGTTTTAAGAGCATCTTTAATAGCTTCCCCAAAATTTCTACAAAATGAGGAAACAAAAAATAAAATCTTCATAATTTTTTTTACTCTAACTCCAATAGCTTCTCCATTTTATAGATTCTGACATTTATTATATAAAAATTAAATATTATAAATTTAAAGCAAATTCAAATTAAAGAACCAGCAAAATGAATAAGCGTTTTAGTGATCGGAACTGTCACAAAAATACAAGAGCAGAGCAAACTAAGCAACAAGGAGTTGTAGGACAACATCATGAATATTGCTTCATCTATTAAGAGAACAATCACCTATATAAACTACAGAAAACACATGAAATGGTACACTGATCAATAGAAAAGGTAAGCTGCGATGATCAGGGCAACAAAAGAGAAAAAGTGAAAACCAAAAACTAATGCATCCAAGAATCGAGAACAGTATGGAGAGAAATTTGGTGGAACCAAGTCAAAATTTTGCAACAGTTAGCATAAAGCAGAATTTGCAAAATAAAGAAGAATATATAATTTCATTTCTAGCAACTACGGGACGATGAATCGAAAGAGCGAGGATGCATGCATCTGGTCAGAGGATGGATTAAACAATCAACGAATGTCATGGTCCAAGACGGAGGAGGAGGCAAAAATGGAATTGGGGGGAAAAAAAGGGAAGAAACTGAAATGAAATTAACAAAAAAAATAGGAAAAAGAATACAAAAATGGAGCTTCTATCAGGGAAAACAGTGGAGAATCCAAGGGGTTGGTTCGTTCGAGTCGTTTGAGAGGGTAGAAAATGTGAAAAAAATTATTGATCTTTCATTTTCTAAAATTTTTAACGTTTCTGCAAATATAGGAAATGAGCTCTTCTGATCTCAATCCTCATTTTAGAGATTAATACGGAGAAGTTGGTAGAGTTAAAAAAATCTCTATATTTCACAAAATATAGAAAATCTATAGATTCAAGCACTTTGTTGATTTAAAACAATTGTCCACATTTGACGGAACGGTTAGCATTGGTTTGTTCCCACGACCCCCTCCCCGCCGTGTTTCATTTGTTTTTTTTTTTCTTTCTTGTTTCATTGTTTTCGTTTTTTTCTACTCGTATAATAGTTTTACTTTTTAAAATTTTATTTTTCTGTTTTCTTCTTTTGTTTCCCAAATTCTATTTTTTTTTAGATTGATTATTTTATTTTCTTTCATATTTCACTTTCATCTAACTTTCACATTTCACATTTTCTATTTTTTTAATTTTCCATTTCCAGATTTATTTTTCTCACTGTTTCATTTTTGCTATTTTCAATATTTTTTCATTCATTACTCTTCCCATTTTTTGGTTTTATTTTTTTTATATTTAAATTTTTCTATTGTTTTGTTTCCATTTTGTTCCCTTTTTTTTCATTTTCTTCCAATTCGTCAAGTAATAAAAAAAACAGCTAGTTGAGCACATGAGCAAAAAAAAAAAAAAAGAATAGTAAGAGAACATATAAAAATTGAAAAATAACAGAAATGAAATAATATAAAGGAATTGAATAAAGAACATATTTTTATAAAAAAAATAAACAAAAATGCATAAAAGAACATATAAAAATAACAAATTAACAAAAAAATATAAATGCATAAAAAATATAAAAACTGAAAAAGAATATAAACAAAAGAGCATAAGAACTGGTAGTGTAAAAACAAACAGAGCATTGAATATAATTTTTTCACTAGTATATGTTCTTTTTAAACCATACATATGTTCTTTTTACATATGAAGGTATGTTGGACAAATAAAAATTAATAATTAGATCAGAACAAAAAAATAGATATTTTAATGATAGAATAATGAAAAAATGAGAACATACAAGACAACATATAGGAACATAAAAAAAATAAATAGTAATGCATAAAAGAACACACAATATCTATAAAATAACATATCAATAAAAGAATACATGGTACACGTTGCTCGCTAGGTGCACACAAGACTTAATATACAAGTACATATACATGCATACATACATATACATATATATACATATATACAAACATACATATAAAGTGTACTAGCGTAGTGCAAAGGCAGGCTTTGAGAAGAAGTAATCGGCCGATTCGGTTGTGAATGCGCTTAATTCTTCCCTAAGAAGGTTCATCAGAAGCATTTAATTCCTTAATTTTGTATAGTTAAATTTCAACATTTCTAGTTGCGCCAGATTTAATTTGTCAGTCACAAATCCCACATTAATTAGTTTGGATTGGAAGGAAAGAAATCCAGTATAGCTAGTTGGTAGTGCACATTTAATTCCTTTTATTTGTGGTAGGACAATTATCTGCAATATAAACCGATCGATATTGGTAAACTAGAAAACCATTCACGAAACACATTGTAATTTCATAAATTAGTCTGTGTAGTACACCTGGCTACAAGTTGCCATAGCTAGAATAATCTTTTGGAAAGTGTGATTCTTGTCTCTCCAAGACAAATACGATCTTAGTAGTCAATAATTGGTTACTTACAACATCACTCAGTTTTTTTTTGTACACTACAAGGTTGATTTACAATAGCGACCGTTAATTTAGTAGAGCAGTTAGAATGTCACCTTTTGGGTGACTAAAAGTTTAGTTGAAGCTCAATTGACAAATACTTAGCTGTTAATAGGCAGCAACTAATGAACGACTAAAAATGGTGACTTACACATCACTCGTTATTGGATGAGGGCTAGCGATTTAAAGTTAGTCGCAGTTTGTGAGTTTGTTTTTTTAATTATTTTTCTACAATTATAAATATTATAATTAGAAAGCGTATATTATTTTAAATGAATTAAGAGGGCTATAATTATTTCAAATGGATTGACAATTTAATAAAATAAAAATAAATGTAAATTAAATTATATGCATTTTCCAGCTTCAACCAGGGCTTTGGCTGTGATTATCCCAAACCGAAAAGAGCGTTAATGATTATCATATTTCCATTTCTAAAGGTCCTCTTCCCTTTTAAATAAATCTTGTTCACAGCTGAAGTAGCAGTTCCTGCTGTGTGTGCTCCCATTGTACGACTTCTATGGTTGAATTCTTTGTGCCATGAAATAAAAATAAACAAACATGCATGTTATTGACTGTTAGAAGGATCATATTTTCTTATGCGTGAGCAGCTAAAACACTTCAAATTTCACATGCATTTAAACAAAAAACAAAATTAAAAAAATCATTCCTTTTGTTTGGTGTTTAAAATTTCTATTTTTCTGTTCAGAAACATTCGTGGTGGGATCAAATGTGAACAACTTTCAACCATATCGCATCATAAGTAGCAAAAGGAAAAGAAACCATGTTGAAGCAATGTCATACCTTGCACCTAAGTGCAGCAACGCTGAGATTGGCCTTGACATGATCCGAGAATGGAACCCCAAAGAAACTAAAGTCCCCAAACTGAAAGAGCACTAGACTTCCCACGCAAAACTCAAATTCATTTCCCAAAATACCCAAAACCCATGTAATTAATAATGTTGGCAAGCTGAAACAACAAGAGAATGGTAAAAACAAACCTTCTTAGGAACCTAAAAAGCATATGAAACCAAAGCAACAGCCTGCAAGACCATCATCAACGGTAGTTACAAATGAGAGAATGAGGAAAAAAGAGATGCAGATGATGTTATTCGTTGGTAGGAGTGTCTAAAAGAATGACTAAAATAAAAATACTCTCTTAAAGGCAACTTAAGAGAAAAAGTTGCTATTAAAGGTCGATTGATGGGTTCAATCGCTTAAAAAGACGAGTCTTATTACCTAGCTACTAAATGATGACTAAACATGATAGAGACTGAAGTTCAATCGTCCCTTTTAGTTGGAATTTCACATTTCTGACATAGTATCAATTCTTTGATTCATGGGTTCATAATAGATGAGAAAAGAGCATATCTAGCAAAAATTGTTCAAAATATCTTCTATAAATTATATACATATATAACAAAAATTGTTGATAGTATATTTTCTAAGTCATTACAAAACAAGGAAAATGTAAATTGGATATACGGATTGTTGAGAGACTTGACACTGATAAATCTAAACAATTCAAAGTAAATAAAAGGGAAATTGAAATTGGAAGTGGCCATTATTGGATACATGTATTGTTGAGCCACAGGTAACGGGTAATTTATGTCCGTGGCCCCTAACCTTTAACTATTGTACCATTTTGGACCATAACCTTGATTTTTTGCATAAAAAAGTTCTAACCTCATCTAAATGTTTCATTTTAGACTTTTTACGGATGGAAAACGTTAGTGTGCCATGTGGCATGCCAGCGTGGACAATTTGCCATGTGGCATAATAAATTAATTACCATAGATGATGTGGAAAACTAAGAAAAACATTAAAATATTAAAAAAGTAAGAATTTTTTTTTAAAAAAGAAAGAATCAGATTGTGCTCCTCCTCCTCCTCCGCTAGCCCTTCCCTCATCTGCCCCTCCTCCTCCACTCCTCCCCTCATCCATCCCTCCTTCTCCCCTCCTCCCCCTCCCCTGTTTCCCCTCATCCAATACCGAACTCCTCCTAGGTTTCTTCCCCTCATCCAGTAGCAAACCCTTCCTCCCCTCTTCCCCTCATTTGTCGTGCTCTCCTCCTTTGCTCCTCCTCCGCTTCCTTCCCTGTTGCTCTCTCACCCTCTGCCTCACGCCCTCTTCTTGTTGCTGCCTTAAGCTCTCCTCTCACTACTGCCTCACATTGTCCCTAGATTCTTCAAATTCAGCAGGATTGAATGAGAGAAGAGGAGGTCGATTCTTCAAACTTGAGGCGGGATTGCAGTTTGTAGAGGAGTAGTGGACAAAGTGGTGGTCGATTTGGGGTTTGGGTAATCGATACCAACAGAGTGGGTTATTGATTTAAGTAATTGATGTGAATGACGGGAAGAAATAAAGGCAAGAGAAAATAGTGGCAATGGAGCTGGTGACCAGCGCTGGAGAGGATGACTAGCTGTGGTGGAGCGGGTGACTGGTGGCGGCTTTGCGTTTGGATTAGTTTCTTTTCTGATTTGGTTGCAAGTGTTTTTTTCAAAAAAATTTCTTATTTTTACACATCATCCATGACAATTGATTTATTGTGCCATGTGGAAAAATTGTCCACGCTGTCATGCCACATAAAATTTTCTGTCCACACTAATGTTTTTCATCCATAAAAGATCTCAAAATAAAATACTTAACGAGGTTAGAGTCCAAAATGGTTCAATAATTAAATATTAACGGCCACAAACGCAATTTAACTCACAGGTAACAATATTGACAATTTAGAAAAGAATGAGAGTTTTCGGCGCAAATATGTAAGGAAAATGTTCGAAGAAGTCCAGATGATGTCTTTTTTATGGTAACCGCTGCACCAAATTGAGGTGTTCATTGTTGGAATGGTGTATTAATCCAGCTTCATCTATTATTAATTGGGTACGGTAATTCATTGGGTTGGGGGAAGGAGTCTTTTATTTTTAACATTTAAATTCAGTATCTTACTGGATTAATTTTGACATGTAATTTTATTTCTATTAATGAAAATGAACTAAGTTTTATTTTTGTTCAATATATATGCCATTTGTTAAAAAACGAGGCCGGTGGCGGTGGGTGCCTATATATGTCATTATATTAAATGAATAATAAATAATAAAAACAACATTATAGAAATCTGTCACATAAAAACAAATGTTGGTTTTGTTTCCCATCAACTGAAAGTAGCTGGGTCGCTTTAATTCATAGGTTTAAAAATTAATGCTAATCAAGGGGAAAATAATTGTTTGAAAATCATGTGCGTAACTTCATGTCTCTCCCCCGTATGGAGACCCAATCAACTTTATTGCGACCGTAATTAATTGCGTGTCTAACACAGACATGCACACATGTCTTTATATCATACTCCATCGTCATATTTGTCGTATTTCTATCAAATCATTTGATTTGGTACAGAAGTGAACTAACTTTAATGCTGAACATTGTCTCGGGAATAAATTATAAAGAAAATATGATTAAGTTTAAAATATAAAATATATGAATATAAAAAAATAATTTAAATACTCAGTATTATCATGAAAATAAAAAAAGTTAGAAATAATAAACAAAGCAATAACGATTTTAAATAAAATTATAGATAAAAATATTATTCACCAACACAAACACTTTACAAGTAAAATAAAGTGGTAGTAATATGTGTCTTGATAGTATACACAATAGTTTAAATAAAAATACATGATTATACAATTAATAATCATGTGTTATTAGACAAATTAATAAGAAATCATATTCAACATAAATACAATATTCTACTAAAACTGCATATTATTTTAATTTGTATATGGCTCATAGTAGTAATAGAACATAATTTAGATAAGAAATTATAGAATGCCTAGATTAAGATAATTATGTAAGACATTACAAAAAAAAATTTGACAATTAATAAATCATTGAATATGTTTTAGACGTTAGGATGAGATGATACAAAAATTTATATTTATACACTGCCTACAAATTTTTGGATTAGAGAACAACAAGAATATATACTAAAAAAAAAAAATTTACTGTGGTATGTTAAGCTACTAAAACATGTACGAACATAGTCCCAGCTCCCTAATGTCACCATAGGACACCAACCCCATTGCACTCCCCAAACTATCAATTTCATCTCGTATTCCTATAAGTTTTTGAGAAACATGCAGGTTAGCCTACATACTTTACAACAACTTACTAAAAGAAGAAACATAGCTATATCGAAGTGTTCAAATAGTAAGTTTTGGTATAAGCTAAATCAGATATAAGACTAAGCACAATTGGCTTAACTTACCCCTACCAATGAATATGACAAAAATAACTCTATTGCCCTTACTTTACCTGCCACCCCAACTCTGTCTTACCCGCAAAGCTTATTATGAGTTTAACTAATTTTACTTGAAATAAAAAAAAAACAGATTTATTGAAAAGTATCAAGTTACTAAAACATATATAAGAAAAATAAAAAGATAAGTGTGAATATTTTAAGTATTAGTTCCGGGAATATAGTCTCAGCCTTTTAGCACAACTACCATCAAGGGACATGGACCTATCTGCCACTCCCCTAAATTGCCAATTTTGTCTCATATGTCCTCCAAGTTTTAAGAAACTGGCAAGTTTCCTGTCATACTTTATAACAACTTATTAATAAATAGAACATAACTACAACAAGACATTCAAATGGTAGGATTTGATATAAAATAAATCAAATATAAGATTAAGTATAATGGACCAAGCTTGGTCCCTGCCAATCAGGATGACAAAATTACTCTATTGCCTCTACCCTTCTTGAACCAAGTTACTTTAACTCGACCCTACTCACAAATCTTTAGAGAGGTTACGAGTTTAACTAATTCTATTGTATCTTACCTATCATAAATTAGTATATTTATTATTAAAAATTTTTATTTTATCTTAAAATCAAGTTATAATCTATTGTAATTTTTTTTCTGTTACCTTATTTTATAAATTTTTATTTATTAAATATTTGTAGACATGCATATTTTTTTTTAAAACTTACATAAATTAAATAGGAAAAAAAATAAAGTTTACGCACACACACCAAATGGGTAAGCATGTATCACCCACCTTATCATAGAAGCTAGGTATAAACTCACTTGCATGTTGAGAAAAATTGGATTTAGCAATATCCTCCTTGAACCTCTCTCCTCACATCAATATCTACCAATGAAGACCCATGGCCCATGATTAGCCTAACCCACCCCCTCAATGAACACTTAAAAAAAAATTTCTACCAAAAGAAATACATCCTTTATATCAAAAGATTTGTACTTTAATGAAAATGTTGTTATTTTTATTTTGCAAAGAAAAAATGTCCATTACTTTTCAAAATGATTATTTAAAAAACCAATTATCTGCTACATAAGCTAGGATTCTGGTCGAGCCAAGCCAAGTCTAAACAACATAGTCCGAGCTCTACTGAAACTTTTCATCAAAATCATAGCTAGCGTAATAATAATTATATATTAGGTGAATCTCAATAATTGAATAATTTCTATTTTGAAAAGTTGATAATGATAACGATTAATAGGCATATGAAAAAATAAAAGGAAATTGATTTCCAACTTGGCAAAAACCTAGGGAGTTATTAGGTGATAGACATGTATGTTTTTTAGGGTAATTCAAATGAGAGCATTGAGAAGTTGAGCTCCTTACAATTGGTCCTCCCATTATGAAATCTAGGGGTGATCAATCAGTTGTTTCGGTTTAAATCGAAATAAATAAGTCAGTTTTTTCGATTTTTGGTTTCGAATGACAACAAACTGAAATAATCGAATGGAGTATAGAGACCAAATAAGAACCAAACCAAAATATTTCAGTTATATTCGGTTCCAACTGAATTAATCAAAAAAATTAACCAACAAAGAAATCTCTAATGTATGAGGGCCTGCTTAAAACCGACTTGTGAACTAGTAGACCGAACTCACAAACATAAAATAAAAATAAAAATAAAAATGCAAACCAAAGTTTTATCTGCTGTGAATTGTGACAATTGACACACCTTGGCCCCCGAGAACACCGAGTTATAGCGGAATCACGCCAGGTGAAGGCGGCGCTACGAGAAGGTCTGATTGCCGCCGGTGCTTGGACTCTAAGAGGGCCAAGATGAGCAGAGTTGTAGCCTGTAGAGCAGAAGGAGAATGATAGAACACGGCCCTGGGGGCTGGGGCTGACAACGGCAATTAGGGCTAGGGACAACGACGACAACTGGGGGCTGGCATTGGGGGGAATCCGATCTGAATCTAAGGATATAGTAGGGTCAGTAGGGGTGGGGAGTAGGAGTCTGTGAGATGAGACGAGACGAGACGGATTGCAAGATGGACGGACAAAGGGGGAAGAGGGGTAACTGGGTAGGTAAGTGGGCAAAAGTTGTTGTTGGGCCTAGGTAATTGGGTTAGGTAGTTAGGGATTAGCCCAACAAAAAAAAAATAAACGAAAAAGTGGGCTAAAGCCCAAAAATCTAATTTAGTTATTTCAGTAACCAAAATAACCAATTCTTACAATTGAAACTAATCTGAAACCAAAATTACCTCTATTCGATTTTGGCCAAAACTGAACCAAAATACCTACCGAACCGAATTTTTAAAATTTTTCAGGTTTTCAATTTTTTCGGTTTAACCCGAATAGTGATCACCCCTAATAAAGTTTACGCATATTGATCCGATCTTCTGATTTTTTTTTTCCCCCTGTATGATATATATATCAAGCAATTCCGTACTCAATGCTCTTTTTTTTTCCCTTATAAAACGCACATAAAAAAAAAAAAAGGAACTTATACTCCATATCAATCGGTGTATATACTTATGTATTTGTGTGTCTATACACACACATACATATGTATATTGATAATTTTAAATTGTTTCCCCATTCAATTAATGACTTTATTTTAATAAAATACTAGTACTCATCGCTATTAGAAGCGTTTTTTTTCCCCCTATATACACACAAATACACACACATATACATACACACACACACGCATACAAAGATATAGAAAATTTTATCCAATTCATTAACAAGTTTTGTCTAGAGGAAATAGACCTACTTATTATTAAGAGCTTTATTTTTTTTCGTTTTTATACAAAACAGGAACATATATACCTTCTCCAGAGTTGTCATACATATATTACACATAGATATTATACATACGACAATGATTAGATACAGATACAAATAAGTTTTTTTTAATCAGAAATCAGTACAAATAAGTTTTAATATGCCTTCCATACTGGCTGCAAAAAAACCTTCAGGCGCGATATATATCACTAATATACACTGTATATAGAATTCTATATATGTACACTATATATATCACTAATATACACTATATATATATTTACCTCATAGTTAACCTAAAATCACTCGCTAGACGGCGCTGGTATTCCCTTAGTAACGATAATAAGAGAAGGGAAAACACGCAGTTTCGAAAATATGATGAGATTTTAGAGGCCCATTGTAGTGAGCAGCAGACCAGATATCGAGTCACTATGCTGTGCTTTCGCATTAAGAAGGTAGTCCAGTCGAAGACATTTCATGGATGGGCCCAATGCACTTAAAAATGGGCTGGGACACTTTGAATTGTAGCACTGGAAAAGGAAACCAGCTTCATTGCCACCAAAATATCCTTACCTTGCGAGACACCAACAAGCAAAGCCCATACATGGAATCAGCTGAAACTAATAACCGCTTTTGACGAACTGATTATGAAACAAAATGGACCGTTTTTAATAGTTTTAGGGCCAAAGTGATGTGTTTTTAATATATTTAAAACCAAAAAAGAACAATTAATATGTTATGGACTGAAATAGAATGATAATTAGAAGTTATGGGTCATTTACATAATTTACTCCACTTATTTTGCTTTTTAAAAAACTAATATCATTTGAATGTTAATACTTTATTTACCAAATAATCACTTGAATCATATTTAAAAAAAATAATATTTATGATTTTCCCCTTATTTAACTTAAAAAAGAAAAATTAAATCACTGATAATCACTTATCAAATACTACCACTATCCTCATTTCTTTAACCCGTATACTATTTGTAAAAAATAATTTATAATCTTTTCTTCTTTTGCATTTTGGTATATTAAATGTGAATATTATTTTCAAAAATAGTAAATAAAGCTCATAGTTTGAGATATAATTTTTAATTTTTACTCCTAAAACATAATGTAAATAAGTTCAAGTGAAAAAAAAAACAAATGGCTCAATAAGTAATAATTCTCAAGGCTGTGAGCATATAAAATGTTCAGTGAATCGTTCATGAATAATTTGATGAGAATTTGTTTATGTTTGTGTAGTTAATTTAATGAACAAATATGAATAGTATTTTTATGTTCATTTATTTTAGGTTAAATTACATGATCTAACCTTAAAATTACCCAATTTTACAAATTTATCCTAAAATTTTCAAATGTGACAAAAGAAGAATTAAAATAATATTTTGTACCAAAAATGCCCCTCCTTACGTTATCTCTATCAGTATTGAAGGAAATTCAAGGGAAAATATAAAATTAACCCCTGAACGCAAGCAAAATAGGCACAAGACCCCTAAACATAAATTTGGAGCATATAACTCCTTAAATAGTAAAAAAAAAATTAAAACAAAATAAAACATAAAAAACGTTATAAATTTAACATGCCCATAAAAAATTAAAGTATCTAATCCCGTCAAATAATTATAAAGAATATTTTAGATGCCAAAAAAATATAACTTGACACACTTATCTACTCCCTCCGTTTCGCATTAAGTGACCATTTTACATTTTTTTACTGAAGTTTGATTTGAACATATTTATATTAATATGTATTAAAAAAATTCTTAAAAATGATATTTAGAAATTCTAATATTAAAGTGTCATTTTTATATAAAATATTAATAATTTTTTTAATAAATTTTGAAATAAATAAAATCATAACTTAATTGCTATGAATAGTAAAATGGTCAATTTTTGTAAAATGGAGGGAGTATTTTTTTTTCTACTTAAAACTCAAAAACCAAAAAACTAAAAAAGTTAAATAAAAAACTACCAATGAAATGTCATCTCAAATTAAAGCATCCAATCCCTTGAAAATATTTTTGAGACTATTCCAGATGCTAAAGAAAGAGAATTTGATGCACTCACCTATTTTTCTTAACTTAAATAATAAAATAATAAAAGAAACCAAAAGAAAAATAAACAAATTACCAATTCAATATGGCCATCCCAAATTAAAGCAAATAATCCCTTGAAATAACTATTTAGACTCTTCTAGAAGTAAAATAAATAGAATTTGACACATTTATCTATTTGTTTCAATTTAAAACATAAAATAGCAAAAAAATAAAGTAAATTAGAATGAAAAAATAATAAAATTATCAATTCAACATGGCCACCACAAATTAAAGAATAAAATCCCTTGAAATAATTTAGATACTATTATATATTCCAAATAAATAAAATTTGACACACTTTTCTTCTTGTTTTTTTTTCAACTTAAACCATAAAATAGCAAAAAAAATTAAAAAATAGATTGGAAAATAAAAAATTACCTATTCAACATGAACATCCCAAATTAAAGCTTAAAATACATTAAAATAATTATGGATACAATTCCAAATTTTAAAATAAAATATTTGACACACTTATCTATTTTTTAACTTAAACCATAAAATAACAAAAAAATGAAAAATAAAAATATTACCAATTTGATATGCCCATCCTAAATTAAAGTATAAAATATGTTGAAATAATTGTGTAGACTATTCTAGATGACAAAAAAAAAAAAGAATTTAACACACTTATATATTTTTTTCAACTTAAACTATAAAATAGCAAAAAAATAAAAAAAATAGAATGAGAAAAAAATACAAATTTGGCATGCCCATAAAAAATTAAAGTATAAAATCCCTTGAAATAATTATGAAGAATTTTATAGATTAAAAATAAATAGAATTTAACATACTTATCTATTTTTTCAGGGTAAAGTCCACCTTGGCTACTTTAGCTTTAATTATTGTCTCAAATGGATACTTAACCTTTAGATTTATCTTATCGAACTACATAAAGTCATATAGTGCATCTCTATCGGGTACTTTCTGTGGATTTTATCTTTAAATTGGATCAAAATTGATGATGTAGCATTAGATATCATTAAAGTAAGTCATAAAATAACAACTTTAATCCTCAAACTTTTTTCATTCACTAATTCTAATCCTTAAAATTCTAAATCTAACTCCCATACCCACTTAAGGATCAATAAAATCCAAAAAAACCAAGAACCCATCCCACCCAAGTCGTTATTCGCTGTTGACTGGTCCATGGTATATGTCTACCAGAAGGAAAATCTATGGAACTCCATATTTGCTGATGATAAGGTCTAGGTGCCTCTGCTTACTCCGCAGCATTCGGGGATCCTCGCGATACTAAAAATGTTCTAGCGATGGCCAAGGAGCCGACTCTAAAGGGCAGTGCTTAGGCTCCCAGCCAAACTAGTGATTCAGGGTCAGGTCCATGACTCGAGGGAGATGAGGGCAAGGATTCTGGAGGAAGGCGAAACGGCGGCCTTACGACATCCATGGTAAAGGCAAAGTCAATCAATGTAAGGACGATGAAGAGAATGGCTGATCAATGCGCTAATGATGAGGAGACAGATGAAGGCAGAGTGATCAATGCGTTGCTCGACCATCACGATTCAAAGGTGGTCCAGATTCCAAAGTGTCGGCGAACAGGATGATTTCATCATCCATCTAATGGGGATTATTCAAGTGGCAGACTCAGGCTGGATTCAAGCAACAGATTCAAGTGACAGTGACATGGAAAGCCAAAGGTGGGCAGAGGCTAGGGAAATGAGAAGGGGAGAAGGAGAAAAGAGTAGATTTAGGCTAGGAAGAGTAGGTTTAAAAATTAAGGTTTAGAATTATTGATTAGAAAAGTTTGAGGACCAAAATTGTCATTGAAACTTTATTTTAATATTATTTAATGTCACGTCATCAATTTTCAAACAATTTAATAGCAAAATCGACAGAAAAAACCTAATTGGGGTGCGCTATATGGGTTTATATAGTTTAATATCATAAATCTAAAGTTTGGTACCCATTTTAGATAATAATTAAAGCTAAAGTACCATCGGTTAACTTTACCCAATTCTTTCATCTTAAACCATAAAATAGAAAAAAAAAATTGATTGAAAAATAAAAAATTACCAATTCAAAATGCTAATCCTAGATTAAAGCATAAAATCTCTCTAAATAATTATTAAGACTATCCTAGTTTCCAAATAAATAGAATTTGACACACTTAGATATTTTTTCAACTTAAACAATAAAATAGCAAAAAAAACCAAAAAATAGAATGAAAAATAAAAAAAACACTACCAATTTAGCATTCCCATCCAAAATTAAACCAGATATAATTATTTTAAGGTATTGGATGCTTTAATTTTGGATAAGCATGTTGAATTGGTAATTTTTTATTTTTCATTCTATTTTTTTGGTTTTTTTTCAATTTGTGTTTTAAGTTGAAAAAAATAGATAAGTGTGTGAAATTTTTTTATTTGGCATCTCTAATAGTCTTCATAATTATTTCAAACAATTTTAACTTTAATATGGGATAGGCATGTTGAATTTACAATTTTTATTTTTCATTCTATTTTTTGGTTTTTTTGCTATTTTATTGTTTAAGTTGAAAAAAATAGATAAGTGTGTCAAATTTTATTTATTTGGAATCTATAATAGTATCATATAATTATTTCAAAGGTATTTTATGCTTTAATTTGTGGATGGGAATGTTGAATTGGTAATTTTCTTATTTTTCATTCTAATTTTGTGATTTTTTTGCTATTTTATGTTTTAGGTTGAAAAAATAGATAACTGTGTGTCAAATTATATTTATTTTATGAATCTAGAATAGTTTCCATAATTTTTTTAAGGGATTGGATGCTTTAATTTGAGATGTCTTAAAAATTATTTTAAGGGATTTGACGCTTTAATTTGAATGGCATGTTGAAATTGGTAGTTTTTCATTCAACTTTTTGAGTTTTTTGGCTTTTAAGGTTTAAGTTATAGATAAGTGTGTTAAATTATATTTTTTTTGCATCTAAAATATTCTCTATAATTATTTTAAGGGATTGGATACTTTAATTTTCAATTGGCATGTTAAATTTATAACTTTTTTATCTTTATTATATTTTAAAATTTTTTTGGCTATTTAAAAAGTTATGTGCTCCAAATTTATGTTTAGGAGGCGTTATATCTATTTTGCTCATGTTTAGGGGCTAATTTTATATTATAAAATATTATTTTAATCTTACATTTGAAACATTCGGCAATTCAAGGATAAATTTATAAAATGGGGAATAGTTTAACGACGGTTTGAACAATTTAGCTTTTATTTAAAAACACAAAGACGAATAATGATATCATTCATTCTTTTATGTTCATAAACATGTTCGGTTAGTACTCATTTATGTTTGTTTGTTTGTTTATTGTTTACAAATATGCTTCTTATTTATTAGTGTTAGCGTTAATTACAATTTGCCTTTGAAGTTTAGGTAAAATTATACTTTGTTTTATTTCAGAAATATACATTTTGCCTTCTACTTTTTTTAATATAGTCCAATAACAACATCTGAAATATTAATTTAAACATTTCCATAGTCAATTTTTGGTAATTTTAATATGTATGGTATTTTTATTACAGTTAACGGACATTTAAATTATCAATTTTTTTTCTTCCTGTAAATGAAAAACAATAATTTTTAAATGTTAATTAACTGTAAAAAAAGTACTATACAAATTAAAATTATTTGAAGATGAATACTGTATGGTCTAAATTAAGATTTTATAAGTTGTTATTGGACAATATTAAAAAAAATAGAGGTAAAGTGTATATTTCTAAAATAGAAATGGTCAAAATGTAATTTTACCTAAACCTTATAAGGCAAATTATAATTATCCATTCATGTTAAACATGTTTTTTTTTTTGCAGACCTTGGTATTAAAGATGTTTGTTTGCCAGTTTTTATATGTATTTTAGTTTGTATATACTTTTGGATTTTTTACCAATATGTTGTGGATACTAATATATTTATTAGTTCGAAGGTTTGGTTATATTCAATTATTTAGCCATTTTTGTTATTTACGAACACATTATTTACGTTGTTCATAAACAAGTGTTCATGAACACTAAATACACGAATACCAACACTGCCAATTGATGAATGAACAAACGTGTATAAGAAAATGACATTCATTTAATGCTTATTCATTTGTATTTGGTAATAATTAAATGAACAAATAATTCCTCCCAAAGCACAGTAGTTTGTCTTTGTTTGGGGAAAAAAAAAGTTAATGCTCATTCTCTCCCCCTCCATCTACTTGGTTATTTGCTTTGTAACTTTTGTTTTTTAGTTAGAAAAAAAAAAAAAAAAAAAAGAGCTTCAACCTCGTTTAAGTATGATACTAGCTAACATGGCCGCACGTTGTTGTTGTTGTGTATTGCCATCTATTATGTGGTTTTTAGGGTGGTGTAAGAGATTATCGTAGATAAAGTTTGTATTAGGTATTCATAGAGTTTGCTGATTGTGCGTTGCTGCAGCGAGAAATCGATGCACTATAAACAACATTGGAAAAGATTAAATATTTTGAGCCTTATATACATTAATTGTAGAAATGTAAAAAAAAACGAATGACACGAAGAACATCAAACAGAAACCTGTTAAAAAAATTAAAGCAAAAATAGAAGGGAAAAGGGTCATTGCAATTGAGAGAGGCATCATTAGAAGAATCATTTTCTGATTGTATCAAGTAGCGATTTTAAGAAAGGATCGTGTAGTATATAGCACTTTCAAGCTCCAGTTGCAAAAGGGACAAATAAAAGGAAACTTAAAAAATGAATAAACAATTTCCATGCCTAAACAAATATAAACATAGATAGGAACAAAAATTTGCAGCGATACCTTGAAAACATATAGTAAATTTTGCAAAATGTTTTTGTCATATCTTGTTGTTAAACATATGGAGAAATAAAATCAGCCTAACATAAACAAAATCAAGCATTGAAATCCTCCATTAATTCAACTGTGAATATAGAAACATTCAAATCTATAATTGATTCATCACCCAACAGTCATTTCAAAACATCAATACAACACCATAAATCATCATTGAGGTTAACTTAATTCACAACATATAGAATCAATAGCTTTAATAAGAAAAAATAACACAATTCCTTTTTATTTATACAATAGGAATGAACAGAAAAACAAAATTGCTGCAGCTTATGAAGTTTGTGAACGGTTAGATTTATGTCGGTAATGGCTTGCCTGGTCTATATTTACAGACCGATGTCAATTATACCTTTTTTTTTTTTATCAATGCATTTTAATTATATCCCAACATAATCCCAACTCCAATTTCACAAATGCGGCAAGCTAGGAAAATTGTCCAGGCAATAGCCCTCGGTACAACAAAAAGGGAAGGAAGCAAAAAATATGACGAGATCAAAGCTAAAACCTTGTAAACTGCTTTCTATGCATGGGGATATGCTAAAAATTACTTTCGAAATGGCCAAAGTAAATGAAAGCCAATTCTGAACGTTCAATATATGGTGCCCTAAACTCTAAGTTTTACCTAAAGCATAAAAGAAAAATATATACCTCATTATCTTGGTTAGAAGAGTTGCACTCAGAAGTCAGACTTATCCAACACCTACCTATTCTACTCAGAATCAAGTAGCTGATTCAAATACACCAACCAAAGGAAATCAAGCAAAAAGAACATGCACAGTTCAAATGAACACTTGTATTGAATATGTGCAAATAAAGTTTTGTACATAATCTTTTTATCTTTTGTTTGGTTATTGAATACGTAAAATTAAATATATGTACAAATAAAGAATGGAGGCTACAACCTAGACTAAACAAAAAGGACAAGGAAAAAAAACACAGTTGGTACCAACAACTCTAATATGGGCAGTACAAGAAGACTCAGGAGTAATGGAGTACTATCAGATCATGAATTTCGAATATATATGTAAAATATTAAAATATAGACTACCTAGCAGGAACTTTAGTCTTTGTATTCTCTCCACAGATAAAATGCTTATTAGTTTTATGCTCAAAATACTGGTACCCAAGTTTAGCAATTGCTCTTCCATCCATGTAGAGCTCTATTCTTTAACAATAGCTGAAGACAACAACTCCTATATTCAAAATAATTATTTTAATACTTACAGACCCTATAGTAACTGTATCCTTTCCCCCTGTCTTCATCAATTTAGTACTATTGTGAAACTTCTTTCTTTTCCCCCTTCACATGCATCGTGGTCTCATTAATAATTCATCTGCAAAATTTATACTTTCTTTTCCTACAGATTTTTTATGGCAAGGAAGTTTAACATGGACAAAATTGTCCTTGTGTGGTTAGATTTTAAATTCTACTGTTTGCGAAAAAGTGTTGGGAGAATTTTCTTCTCACCATTCCTCAGGAAAGTAATGTACACAATTAAAATGAATAATCAAAACACCTGATAAATTTGTCGAATTCCTGAAGACAGAATGGATGCTGGCATTGACGATGTACTGAGCACTGGCTTTGATAATGTAGTTCTACAGTAATTAAGTTGGTGGCACAATAGTAAGATTGAGTTGCTTTTTTTCTATCATCTTCTCCATTTATTTGGTGCCGGGAGACCAATTTGTTGAGGCAATATCCTCGTCGTTTGCTATTGATTCCTATGGGCTATCATGCTTGTCACCTTTGGTAAAGCCCATATCTCTTATGAAATCCTTTTATTGAGAAGCTTCTCATTTCTGTCGAACTAAGCAAGTAGAAAATGGCAAAAAAATGGCTAAAGAGCAAAAAATGACGCCATTTCTTCCTGGACTAGGCCTAATTCCTGGGCCAAAACTTCACTACTGTCTATTTGGGACAGGCCGCATTCTTGGGCCCAAGCAATATTACTGTTTCATAAAACCCGTCACAGTAGATCTACAATGTTTTAAACTGTGTTTTAGTACAGTGTGTGTGTGTGTCTCTCTCTCTCTCTCTCTTTCTCTCTCTCTCAATATATATAATTGTCTTTTATGAACCCCGTTAGTCTCTTTTTCATAAATGCATCCCAGACAATGTTTTGCATCTCCCCACAATTATCTTTAACACTCTGTTAATCTGTTTTAGAAAACCAGCGAAAGTAACATAGAACAGGAGAGTAAGCAATGCTACGAAAATTGGAGTATATCATTATGATAATTATGAATGCATGCAAGTCGCACATATCATCTGGATTTTGAAATTTTAGTTTAATTCGATTTTATTTTTTTTGTAAATGGCCCAGCATGAAAAAACTATCAGATGGAACCTTTTAGTTTTTAAATAATATTTTTCATAAATTTCAGCAACAACCAATTACCAATATGAGAAAAACTTAAGTTAAATTCAATTTCAAAAAAATTTATTAACAAGACGTAGGAAGTACTAAATTAATTATATTACAATATATAAATATTTAAAAACCATAACTTTTAATCTCTTGAGTCAAAAGCTTGGCTATTGCTTGGTTAAATAGAAAAATATTTTTATAAATAGTCCTGTTCATGTCTCTAATATCTTATTGATTTTAGTATTGCTTAGTTATTGTTGGCTTGGTTAGGTCATTCGGTGTCATAATAATGAGTAATCTTTTTATGGCCAATTTTGTGCACTAGTTGTCTCTTAGAGTCATATGCAGTTATTGGTTTGTAAGATATTATTTGACTTACTTATAATTGGAATAAAGTATCTTTTCTCAAAAACCAAAAAAGGAGTCAAAAGCTTGTTATGAGAAATAAATACTTAGTAAGCACTCCCGTCATCCCAAATTTTTTGCATCATATACTTTTCAGCAATTAATTTATAATTTTTTTTCGGTATTTTAGTATATAAATAAAAAATTTATATATAAATGATAAATCAATACTTATAATTTTAAATATATATATTAAAATTTTTATAATAAATAGTAATATGAATAAATTCAAGTCAATTCAAAAAAGTTAAATAGAGCAAAGATAACAGGATGTGGGAAGTGTAATACATGGTTGACTTTTTCGTTTCTTTGCTATAAGAAGCCATAATATTAATTATTTAATGAATTATTTTCATGTTTAGTGGTTATTCACTCAATTTATATATTACTTAAAATATTATATTTTAAGAAGCCATAAAATTATTTTTTATTAATTTTTACTTTATTGGCATAGTTATAGAAGAAAATTCATAAAAAAATTAATTATTTTTTTAAAATTATTTAGGTGGTTTTAGACGGTCCCAGACGTCGGTCGAATCCCCCAAAGCACCTTCTAATTATAATATTATATATGAGTGATATTAATAAAGGATAGTATTTTATTGCTTATCCCTTCGCATCAGTTTCCTCTGTGGATGGATCTGAAAGGGGTTTGGCGGTGACGACGACGTTATCAAAATCTGTTTTTAATGGCTTAAGTGTCTGATTGGTTAGCCAGCTTCTCTACATCAGACAGTTTGGTCCTTTATCTAAGGCTCGGTCCAATTGCCATCCCTATCTTTGATTAGCAGCATAATCTAGTCCAAAAGGACATGTTGAGCCGCAGATGACCATTTCTACTGTTAAATCAAAACTTTTTGGAACACTTGGAAGACGGCAAAGATGACATAGAGGGAAGGTTCACCTTTAACCCACTTGAAAAAATTACACCAATTTCTCTTTCCTTGCAAGTCAATAATTAATCCAATTCAAGCTAGAGGTATAGTGCAAAACAAAACAATGACATTGTTGAATTTCAGAACCATTCTAATTACAGAGTATTGTGAACATCTCCAAAAACTTTCCCTTTACTGTGCTTTCTATTTGATTAACGTGATTTTGCTTTGAGATTACATTTACACAAAGAATGCCTAGCCAAAGAATTCTAAGAGTTTATTGCAGGCATTCTTTGCAGGTCTAGCCAACAATCTAACTAAAACACTACTTGTAAGATATGGTATACCTACAATACCAAGCCTTCCAATCAAAATAACAACTAACTTTCTCATTGAGAATGAGGTAATAAAGGTGAATCACGATTTAAATGCGATAAAGGTGAATAGCTAATTCAGGTGCAAGAAAGGTAAATCACAATTTAGATGAGAAAGATGTGAGAGAGAGAAAACCTAGTACTGGGGATTTGCTTCATGAACAACTATTTTTCTACTTGTTCGAACTATATGTTCCTTCCAACGTCCATTTCGATTGATCAACTTTATTATGAAGATTTAGATGAAAAGGAGAATCATGATGCAAATGAGAAAGGAAAAACTAGGTTGTGGGGGTTCGGGTGTTGCTTCTTTGCTCGCTATTTGGATGAATTGAATGCTATTTAGAATGGTAAAGGCCAATGTATCTCTTACTAATGCATGTCAAAGCTGCTGGACCTTTTTTTTTTTTTTTACAGAAAACATTACGCTCTTCCTTGATTGAACCTAATTGTCTTAATTCATGAAAGTTACTAGACTCAATTGACAAACTTATACAATTGGAGGACCAAATCATGCTATGATAGATGAAGGACTAACTCGTCCAATTATGTAAAGTTGGAATACCATTCAGACACTTGAGCCGTTTAATCCGTGTTGCAAAATTAATAAAATATTCATTCATCTATATCAACAAATCCAACAGACAGGCTTTTCAATTCCAATTTGCATCCATCTTGTTGATTTCCGTGCTGAATGTATCTTACCAATGTCTACGCACACCGATCTGAATTGATGCATACTTCTAAATGGGCTAAAATGCATGTCAAGTCCTACACCTGTTATAACCTTTCTAACCGAGTCCCGGCTTAACTTATTTAGTTTTTGTTTGCTAGTCTGAGTCCAAGACGTTGGAAAACTTATCAATTTTTCCCTAAACATTTTTATGCAAGAGCTCTAATTTCTTAATATTGGTTTAAATCCACAAATGGCCCTCTAGCTTGACCAGCTTATACGAGTTAGTCCTTCAACTAAAAAATGAGTTGGTTTAAACCTTTTCACTGTGTAAAACCACATGAGTTAGTACAAAAGATGCCGCGAGAGGTGCCGTTGTGGTGCCTCATAATGTAACCTAGGGGTTCTAATTAATTGTGAACTATAGTTTTGAAGACTCAAAAGGTGATTCAGAAATAGACTGACAGATAAATAAAAAAACACTTTTATCATCCCCTACTTCCTTTATTTGACCCTAGGCACCTAGAATTTATACAACTAAAAAAACAAACCACTCGCCCAAACCAAACCCAGGCCACCATGGACTGCAGGTGTTTAAACACACCAAAAACAAAATTGGAAGGGGGTCACGACAGTTTTCATTGATAGTCACCTACCTAGAATCAAAATCGATTGTCGATGTCAAATCCCTCCTCTATCACCCCTTTCCTAGACTCATTACTAGAGTGTGCAGTTGTCCCATAAATCATTGGCACTAGAGCTTCCCTTGTTTGATTGAAGATGCAGGTGTTGTAGACATTTGGTTCTTCATCTCATTGCCCTTGTAGAGCCATTGGTTCTCCTAGAGGGATTGAAGATGAGATTGCCATGGACAGGTGTTACAAGTTAGTGGACGTGAGAAAAGTAGGCTAGGTGGTAGTAGCCTACATGACCATGAGAATGAGGCATGACATAAGGAAGGGGAGATGAGATGGGCGGTAAGGATGACAACAAATGAAGGGTTGTTAAGGAGTTAAGTCACAATCAATAATATAAAAACTTAAATAATGTTACATATAAACTTATGAAATTTAAAAATTTACAATAGTTAAGTTCAATTCAAAATTTAATTCAATGCTATTTTAAATATCTAAAATCATTAAATATTGAATCCGAACTCAAAGTTTCTGTAATATTTTTTTTTTCAATATACAAAAGCATATTATTAGTAAGAAAATCATTATCCATCTTATTGTTCAATCTCATCTTTAAAATTTTCATAGTTGAAAAAACACATATATGGTAATAGTCGTTATCAGCTAACACAAAAACAAAGAGTTAAAATCAAATGGATCAATCTATTAGAATCATATGCTCATATATTCACCTGTTGTATTATCAACAAACAATTAAAAATCAAAATCAAAATCATATGCTCAAAATGATCAAAATCAATATCAAGATAATTAAAAATCAAAATGATCAAAATTAGAATCAAAATCAAAATTATATGAAAAAATGTAGGCAGACCTACTTTAGTGATTTGAGCATTGTCAGCAATGACGTTCGAATGGATCTCCAAAACCAAAACAAATTCTACTTTGATTGGTGAGCTAAAAAAGAACTTTAGACAATTGGTCTAGAATTAATGGCAATTAGGGTTGTAGCTCAATAGCGCCATGACAAAGATCAAGAGTGAGTTGTGGTTCACAGGGCTTCTATTTCTTAATTTGTTTTGTTCATGGCTATTGATTTGTTTTGTTTTGTGTTTTTTTTTTTGAAATAATTTAAAATATGCGCTTGTCCATTATTAACTTGAAATTTACAAATAAATACCTAATATTATTATAATTTTATATCAAATAGATTGACCCTTAATAAAAATTTTTAAATATTCTAGGGACCGGCTGCCCCTCTCTTTCCCCACAAAGCTACACCCCATGTTTTTGTTAATCCTTGGACCGATTTGCAATGCTTCACAAACTCAAGGGGCCAGACGTTTCACTTTAAGGGGCACAAATGCCGGTATTTCAAAATGAGGGGGTAAAAATGTAGATCATGGAAAATATTAGGTCAGTTTTTGTATTTTTTTCCTTAGTTGAAATCAGAAATTATTGGATATACTTCATACTCCAGTAACCCCACTTAATTAACTGGATTTTGTAAGACCATTTTTCTGCAGTTTCTAAGAAAAAAAAAGGGGGGAGGATTTTGTTCTGCAGCTCCCTGTCAAATCCGATACAATTCTTTGGTACCTAAAAAAGTAAAGGATTAAATATTTCAAGGTATCAAGTTCCAGAGAGAATCCATCTTCACATATTCTCCGTGCCTCCAATGGAAGCTGATGTATCTATTTTGTTCTTCAAAACCCTAGTGTAAATCTTTCTCCTTTTTCTCCCTCCAAGAGGAATCTGGATTTTGTGATCCAACCTATTCCCTTCTTTTTTCTTTCTTTCTTTTTTGGGTTCTGGGGACCATGAATCTTGTTGTGATTTTTAAGGTTCTTTCTTTATTGAGTGTTTCCTGGGTAGCCTCAGCTAGTGTTGTGTTGATCGGCCGCAATAAAACTCTCTCCTTCGACGATATCGAAGCTAATTTCAGTAAGTTTCTTTCTGTTATACTTTCCCCTCTGTTTCTTATTTCGTCCGTCTAATCTGTGCCTGGCGATGAACTGGACAAAATTTAATGCAAACCTGAGGTTATCGGATATCGGATTGGCAAGGCAGCGGCTGTAGACGAGTGTTTCGTACCAATACAGATTTTGATATTAAATGGAGGTTGTTGGTGGTTTAGGCAGGAAGTTGATCTTTTAACTTGCGTGTTATGAGAGAGATGAATCATGAATTATTATCTTTGTTTTCTGGTTTAGGTGATTGGGCGGCTTTATTAATTTGTTTGCTGTTGGTCATTTCAGCTCCAGTGATCAAAGGGTCCGGCATGTATGGTATGTTATATTTAGCAGAGCCTCTTGATGCGTGTTCGAATTTGACCAGTGGGGTGGAAGAGCTTTCAAATGCCAGTTCTCCATTTGCTTTGGTAATTAGAGGAGGGTGCAGCTTCGATGATAAAGTTAGAAGAGTCCAGAAGGCAGGATTTAAAGCCGCTATTGTTTATGACAATGAAGATGGTGGCATCATGGTTGCAAGTAATGCCTCTTTTCTCTGTTAAACTCCTATATGTTTTGATAGTCTAGTGACCAACGTCACTGAATAACTAATTCTCTCGAATCTATATGAAATGAGAATCATATTCTAATAACTTGTATGATGTCTTCTTTCCACTCATTAACCGCATGTTCAAATGAGTCAGTATAACATTATTATGCCACGTTGGAATGTTGGTTGATAAATCTCTGGCATACCGATTAGAGGCAGATGGTTCTCATTACGAAGATACTGATAGCAGCCTTATTTTAAGATGGTAGCTGTGTTTTTTCTTCTTTTGATTAGGATTGAACATTTGTTCTTTCTTCTTTTGATTAGGATTGAACATTTGTTCCTTTCATGCGATAATCATTTTCTGGTATATGGACTTTGATAAAATCGACAAGGATATTTATATGAAAAGTGTAATAGCTCAAAATTTTATGTTTCATTTGAAATCATTCTTCAGGGACATCTTCATAAGTAAGATACACGTAAGCAATTTTAAGGTGGTAAACTTCTGTTTATGCATCTAAGCAATCTTTAAAGTCGTAAACTTCTGTTTACGCATCTTTTCTTCTGTTACTGTATCAGCCAGGGAGCGACTTTGATTCTCTTCTATATGTGAAAGCTAATTTCAGCAATCTGCATGATTACCTTAATATTAACTATGGATATAGGGTTAAATGATGGTATATATTTTTTAAATTTTCATGAGAAGGGCCTGTTTGTTTGCTTTTTGATCCTGAGACTGGTGCAAATGATTCATCTAGGGTCGCGAATTACAATTCTGTGTTTATGTACTGTTTTCTTGGGGGTGTTCATGGGGATTGCTTACGAATGTGGATTGGAATGTTTATTTTATTTGCCCCTTTACTCTTGTTTTGGGAATTGTTTTCAATGCCTGCGGAGTTCTTTGATGGATTACTGTTCTTTTTATGGTTTAGAAAATGACACCAGGACATGTAAACTGAAATCTTGCTTTTGAAAAATTGCAGTGGCGGGAAATGCAGCTGGCATAAAAATACCTGCTGTGTTTGTTTCAAAATCATCTGGTGAAATACTCTATGAGTATGCTGGGTCAAATGACATGGAGCTGTGGATAATCCCTAGCTTTGAAAATTCAGCATGGTCCATCATGGCAATTTCTTTCATCTCTCTCCTTGCCATGTCTGCAGTGCTGGCAACTTGTTTCTTTGTACGCAGACATCGTATAAGACGAGAACGTACTCAACAGTCCCGTGTCCGTGAATTTCATGGAATGAGCCGCCGCTTAGTAAAAGCAATGCCTAGTTTGATATTCACATCTGTTTTAGAGGATAATTGCACTTCAAGAACCTGTGCAATATGTCTAGAAGACTATACTGTGGGGGAGAAGCTCAGGATTCTTCCATGTCATCACAGTAAGCTTCTTACAATACTAGACCCATTATTCTATGCACTAAGCTAACTGTGTTTCTCTGGTCGTCCATTGCAATTCACATGCATTTTGTGTTGGTCGATGTTCAACTTCAGTTTCTTAGATCTGAATCTTATGGCACCTGGGAGTTGTCATTTCCCATGTATATAGACAGTGACAGCCCCTTGGCTCAGGTCTTACTGTTCTTATACTGCCAAATTTTGTTGTTTATAGTGGGAATTTGTTCGTTTTATTTCAATAAGAGCATGAGCATCAAGGGCTACCAACCAGAATAGGTGTTTACAGCAATAGAACATTATGCTGCCTCCTATCACGAAAAGGATGTCATTCTTTCACTTCTATAGTTATTAGGGTTGTGCCGCAGCCCCGCAGCATCATTAAAAGCATTCCAATTGCCCCATCCAATAAAGATTATTTCATTAGCTGTTTAGTATATTAAGAGTAATCTTGGAAAGTATAGTGTCCTATCCTATTTATCTTTGGATGCAAAGCATTCAGTAGATAACGTACTTTATGGGAAGGAAGGAGCAGAGGACTTCTTATTTGCTTCTAAATCAGATAAAAAGTTCTTGAATTTAGTAGCTCTCCATGCTGCAGATTCTAAATACTAGATCTATCCAAAGAAAAATATACATTTGTCTCATTTTCGTAGAATTTTAACGATTTTGTGCCACTTCATCATTTTCACCATGTATATAGGATCCCTGTGAAGGATCTAGCATGGGTTTCCTTCCACTTGTTTATCCCATGTGCCTTTATGCTATCTGATTATTGCTGTATATGTTGTCTCGGATGAAGTTGGAAAAATATATTATAAATACACGTTGCCCCCTTTTATTTTGGGATACAAAAATGAATCATTCAACACTAGATACAGATTCTTATTGTAATTTGGGGATTCTTATCTGTTAATCCCTTGCATTTATATCTTGTCAGAGTTCTTTGTTGTTAAAGTTGTTTTGTGCTACAAACCTGAATGTGATCTTCGTGCCTGTTGACAGAGTTCCATGCTTTTTGTGTTGACTCTTGGCTGACTTCATGGAGAACATTTTGTCCGGTTTGCAAGCGTGATGCAAGAACTAGCACAGGAGATCCTCCAGCATCAGAAAGCACTCCACTCCTTTCATCTAGTCCTGCCTCAACCTCTGTTTTATCATCTGTTAGGTCATCATTGGCATCCTCCGCAATACAAATTTCTCCAGCTATGCATCGATCCCCATTCATGTCTCACACTCATTCTCTTGCCAGCACTCCTTGTGTTCAGCAGTCGTTTAGGTCCTACTGTCAATCCCCTCCCATCAGTGTAAGCCGAAGCTCTGTAGACCTTAGGGCTGCATCTTCACAAAGATCTCATGTGTCTCATTTGGTTTCATCATCCCCTTTGGGTTATCCATCCATATCACCTCTTAATGCAAGGTATATGTCCCCTTACATTCCAAGTCCCAGTAATGCATCAGCGAGTTTGGTAAGTTCTTCTGGTCGTCAGATGAATCCACTGCATTGCAGCGGGTCAGCTGCAAGCTTTTCTCCGTTCGCATCTGCTCAATCTCTTCCAGAATGTTGAGTTGATTAAAGTCTGTAGTGCTGATTCTCGGAGGTTTCGTCAGCTCTTTCTCCATGTCTTGAATGCTTCTAACTTCTTGTTGACATCTTTTGCTTCATCATGATTTCATTTGTGCGATTGCTTACCTTATCCCATGTTCAGAATACGAGCAGCAGCAGCCTGAAATGTATATTGTAGTATCGTAGAGATGTGATCTCTTTTTTACCCTCTTCATAATTGATGTCTGTGGCTATTGTATTTTTAGCGTTGAAATTTTTACTCTAAATTGAGTTTACCGTAATCCTTATGTCAGAATAAAAAAAAAAAAAGGGGATGTCTTGGGGCATAAATATTTACATCGTGGGTGGAGAGCTCGTTAACAATGTACATTGCATTTCTTCAGTTTATCTTTGAATCACCGCCGTAAAGAATGTTAGAGGCACGTTATACTTTGAAGTATGTGAAAACGAAGACTCACTACTAAGGTTAGAGGGTTTTTTGATACTTTAATAATGTCCGAGATTAGCTTTTGAAATCGTAAAAAGCCAGAAGCTATCAACGGCTATATTTTTTTCCCCAACTTTCAGCACCTAGTAAATTGAGGTACAGTTTGATAATAGGACGAGTTGCATCCATCAGGGACCTATCAATACTCGAGTGATTTGGTAATTATCTCTGCAACAATCTTAAACGCATCGACAGAGGTATATAAGATATTACTATATTGTGACAAACCAAAAAACCGAGAAACGAAAGAGAGCGTTCCAAGCCAGAATAAATCCCTCCTGCAACGTTGCGCGTGAGCAGGTTCAAACTCGGGCCACTTTCCAGTCAATTTGTGCTGCAGCGGAAGCAAATGATTAGCTAACGCAGAGTTTTCTTTCCAATTGGAGGCCCAGATGATCAATCTTTAGTCTTCTTTCTCCCCAGGACTATACTCATGGGTTTCAGCCTGAGAGCCCTCCACATTATCCGAGGGCTTACGAGTGCCAACCCTGAGAGGCTCATCTTTCCCAATGCTGCGGATGAGCATCAGCATTGCAACCAAAAAGACGATTATGTAAACCGTTCTAATGCCAATAAGTGAATTGATGTATCCCATCAAAGATGGACCTTTAACTCTGTGCACTTCTATTCTCCCTTTACGATAGCCTTCAAGAAATCTTGAAATTTGGGTTCCTTGATCTTCTTCATTAAGACTTTCAGAGCCAATGACCTTTCAAAGTGCAGCAATTTACAGTAAAAGAAACGTTAAAGACAAAACTAAATAGAATGTACACTAGAACATTACATGGTCATTACAATTGTTCTCATCTACCTTGTTACGCAACAGGCATGTCCTACAAACTAGTTTCTCATATGAAGCAACAAAAAACTAGATCAGTTTAAGATATGCTTAACAGAGATTGCCTGTACTGGCAAGAGGATAAGACCAGCAGCACGTCACTGCTAGAAAAGAGTAGGGTCCAAAAAGGAGTACATGAAGATAAGAAAACAACACTATTAACCCTAAAATGGCACCAATAGTATTAATACTATCAGGAGTAAAGATCAAGACTTACCGAAGTGTACTCCTCAGTTCCGCCCCAGACAATTAATTTGGGCAGTTTTGCCGTCTTATCAGCACCAAAAGTGTCAGTGAACTCCTCCCATTGTTCAACCCCAACATAACCAAAAATTAAGTCGTGATTTGCAGATGCAGCAGCCTTCAATATCTTCACCAAGTTTTTTGACTTCTCCTCAGTCTCATCAGCCACAATCGTCAACATTATTTTCCTTTCATCATCTTTCAACACATTCAAACTCTCCTCATTAATGGGAACAACCTGGGGGAGAAAATTCTGCTTTACAAAATCTCCAACAAATTCCTCTGCATTAAAATGCAGAAGGTATCATTGCTACCAGTTACATAACCATCAAAATCTGAAAGATGATACTGAAACCAGAATTGTCAAAACTATAAACAAAAATAGAACAAATCACCGATGACAATAGCATTCCTTGAATTATGTAGTATTTTTTTTCAAAGGTTAACTTCCTTATACAGTATTTATAATTAAAAGCTCTCAAACTATCACTTTTTAGAACCCTCCTATTTTATATTCAAGACCTTCAATTGTAATCTTATTGAAGATAAGGATGGATATATTATTTTTTGGATCAGACTTCCTTAATGGTCCATGAGGGACTGTGAGAAGTCTGATCCATTGAATCAGCATGGCCCCCTGAAATTCAGAGAGGCCACATCTGGTCCAATGGACCAGATTCCATTATCACACAAATTGGAAAGAGAGGTATCTAGCATCTATTTTCTGTATAAAGTCAGAAGAGCTGACACTTAAACTATCCGAATAACCTTTACTTATTTTACCAATCATCAAGAAAGGAATCATTTATCTTTGTGGAACCATGTTCATAGAATACCATAAGATATGACTATCAAAAAGCTATTTACTGGTGTACTAAGAAGAACAAACTGGTCCAATAATTAACTCCCACTGTTTCGTTAGAGATTCTAAGTTCATGGAGACGAAATGCATTCCAATAAATGAATGACATGATGGAGTATGCTGAAGCAGCTCTGTGTTATGAAGGTAAGGATGACCAGAAGCTGATTACTAACTGATACATTTTTAACTGCTTTTCCAAACGCACCTTCAAATGGGCCATAGAAAACACTCTGCTGATTATCATAGCTTGGATGAATAACTACCAATGCAGGAACCTTGTCGAAGTCATAGAAAACCATGAGGTCCTCAGAGAAATCCTTTGCCACAGAAAACCATGCCTTCTTCTTATATTTGGTTGCTAAGTCAGATATCACTGTCTCATTCAAGCCAAAACCTATAAATATAGGGAAGTATGTGCCAGCTGATTCAACAAAATCGCTAACGGAAGCATCTGAGTTGAGGATAGAAACATCAGGAGCAACAAACTTCTTCAAATATCGGACAAGCAAATCTGCCTGCCTTGGTCCATAATATTCTACTGGGATGCCATGCATAAAGATCTTAAGGGTAGGGAATGCACTGTAAAATAGGTTCTCTTATTCGTTAGTACTATGAATCATGAAAAAGAATACACACACACACACAAATAGGAGAAAATGGCTTCAAAAAAATTTCTAATTAATAGTAGCATGTACTTTCACTTGCAGAAGTCAACAATGATAACCGTTTATTTTTTTTTTCTTTTTTTATCTTAACTAATCAGTTACTGAGATATCTTTTTATAGATCGAACACTATTGACAGAGGTGGATGCCATAATTGTGCGAAAATGTTATCCACGGACCCAGCTCCTGAAGATGAAATGCCTTGTAAAGTTAAGTGGTTAACAAAAGGGCAACAAATGTTTCTGGACAAGGACTAAAACAAAAGCCATAGATGCGTACTCAATCTCGTGTTTTCGAGCAAGACGGGTATGCTTGTCAGCATCCACTTTTGCTATCACAACGGGCTGCTTCAATTCAGCAAGTATTGGAGCCGCCGCATCTAACTGCAACACAAAAAGCAGAACCGAAAATCCTCTAAAACCAGAACTTAAGCTTGCTGTTTCTATTAGCATAGACAGTAATGGGTGATCAAACGATCCTCTCCCACCAAATTCATAAACTCAGAAAAAGAAGAACAATGTTGGATAGTATCATAGCATCTATTTTCCGGGAAAGGGAGAGAAACAAGAAATCGGACCTGAGGAGCCAGGCGCTTGCAGTGGCCGCACCAGGGAGCGTAGAAATCGACGAGGATGTAATCAAAGGCCGCGATGGCGGCGTCAAAGTTGGATTCGTCAAGCTCCAAAACCTTACCGTCGACTTTGAACTGCTCTTCTGATCTCGCTCCGGAGCAGATGCAAAATAACAAGACTAATATCGCAAATCGCATCGTCCTGATCTCGGGTGACGACAAAAATTGGACGGTTTTTGGTTTTGCTCGTTATGAGAAGCTTATGAGCCGATCGGAGCAGAACATCGAGTGGTTCGTTGTTTTGTTGAAGTCTTCTTGAATCTGTTTTTCTCGTATTTGTAGTTCGGCCGCCCTGAGAGTCCGACTCTGACCCGCCTTTTACAACATTGCTACCGGTTTTCTTGGGAAATGCTTTATGTAACCTCCAGTTTTAGTATCTCTAATATGTGTCACTGACTATGACTAACCACTTCATACTAAAAAGCGACTGTCTTTATTCCAAGTGAGTGTTATTTGTTAGTGATAATCTTTATATGTCATAATTACTAACTCAACTTATGTACTAATTGAAGCTTTACACGTTAAGAGATACAAAAGTCACTTTCAAAACATTTTATGTAAAAGACTAGCTTCAAAACCAAAATCTTTTTCAGAGAAAAAAATGATTAATAAAATATCAAGAACCCTTAAGTAATGCATTTCTAATTGTTACCAACTGACAAGACATCATTTCTATAAGCAACAAAACTATAGAAATTGCAAGATAAAATTAAGGATCAAAATTACGTAATAGTATGTGACAAACACATAAAAATCTCGTCTTTTGTTCATGAGGCTCTATACGAACGAACCATATTTGTTAATAAAATTTTAAATAATGGTTTACCCTTAATTATTCTTTTATGATATAACTCTAAAAATCATTCTTCTACATTTCAAAGTGAAAAGTGAGATCATATATAACCTCAACAATTAATTATTTCAAGTTTATTGTGACAAATTTAATAGTATATTCACTTTAGACCCATTAACTTCCATTTGTGTAGTAACAGAGCAATTCAAGACAACTTCATTGGAGTTATCATGTAACCTCTTTTTTAACCCCCGAGGTAAAAAATTGTCATGTAAATATTACTGTGTTTACTGCATATGAGCGCGTGTCGCTGAAAAACGCGAGGGGTGCCAATGCAACGGTTCTGAGTCAGGCAAGTGCCCTAGGTGCCTCCTATATGGTCAGACGCCTGCGGCTGCTTTCTCATTTCACATTTCTGGGTACTGAGGCTCCAAATTATCTTGGAGTTGAACAGTGAAATCCGATTGATGTACATTACTTGATTCGATCGAATCTCGATGCTTTTGTTCTATGACAAGGCATCTTTAAATGCTGTTAAAAGAATAGGAATATCCAAACATAACTACAAGATATTAATTATACATCTGCAATTGACAACTAAATACATGCCACTAGAATGGAAGTCACTGGTCCGAGTTTTGTTAATTCCAAGATCGATTCAACGTTACGATTTGGAAAACCTTCTGTACAAACGTTCATAACAAAAATAGACGGCTAAAAGATTTGTCCGCCAATGTTTCGGCATCTTGTTTCCATGCAGGCATAGACCAGTGCAATCTGCCAACAAGTCTTTTGTCTAAACAGCTACTGCACCAAAAGGGGGGCAATCTCGCTGCCGGTAAGCAGTACTCCCGCTGTCGAGTCTATCTACCATGATTCAAAAACCTCCGTTCGCTGTTTTAAGATCTCATAGGGCTTGGAAGCTTACCTGACTCTACAGGTGTACAGCAGAAAAAGAAGGTACACCATGCGAATCGCCATTCTGCAAATATGGTGTCCTGGGTAACTTATCCAAAGCTTATGTCAAACCATTCTTGCACGCTTTGAATTAGTTTCCCTCATCCACTCAAGACATTCCTCCAAAGTACCAGAGGGGTGAGCAAGCTGCCATGCAAGGAGCTTTTGTTGCTGCCATGCAAACAATGAATTACAACTCTGGACAGTAATTTACAATCAAACCCTCGGCTCAGAATATCTTACCCATTCCCTAACAAGTGGCCCTCCAGCTTTAAGCTGCAAAACATTCATAATATCCTTTCCATTTGCCAATGGCTTTAAAGCCCAGACCTTGTCAAGACCTGCATCCCAAATATATATAAACATGAAATAACTCAAACTGAATTCCAGAGTGATGCTGAACCTAAAATTTTGAAATGGGAAGAATCAGCCTTACCTAGTCTTATAACAGTATTCTCAGCTGCCAAAAATAAATCTCTCCTCCAGTCCAGTTGAAAATGCTTGCACAAATAATCCTGAGTATCATCAACACCATCCGGATACAGCAATGTTGATATCAACAAGGGAACCCGCCAAAAATCTTTAACTTCTCGTAGTAAAAACCCTGAACAGGTCCAATTGTTTTACAACAAATATCCTGAACTGGTGGTGAAAAACAACCTTAACCATGTACAGTGAGAATGTGCATGGTCTGATGTGTGTGTATGTGTGTGGGCACGTGCATGTGCATGTGGACTTGGGACCAAAAGATGCATATTTCTGGCAAGTTTGTTCATGTACCTTTCTTCCCTTGTAAAACACACATAATATTAAAGAAACCTCAAGCAACACATACATACAATTAAAGAAACCAGAAGAAATGCCTTTGTTTTCTGGACAACATATTTTCTCCCAATAGTATAACTACCTGCTAGTTGTGACAAAATTATCCAAATCATACCGTTGGGTGTTGGACTGATTGGCCCAGTATGTCAACAGCTAAATCAGCTTAATTTCCCTTGAAAAAGCCTACTGATCCTGAAGTTAGGTCAGGAAATAATAGGGGGAAAAATAGAAGTTGGGAACAAGTGAGTGGAGCAAACATAGCATCCTTGTACCCAGTGCGAATCAAGCCTCAAGTGCTATATATCCAAATTTCTAGACCAGAAGTGCACCTTTTTTCTTATCCCTTTAAGTTCAGAAACACGCAGTGTGCGTTATCAGTGCAATGCACAAGAAAGATGATCAGCAGTCTCAGGCCTCTATACAGTAAAAAACCAATATGCCACAACAATTTTCATGCTCCTCTTCTTTATTCAATCAAAGCTAAATTGACTTCTGGGTGATCCAGCCATTCACTAGACCACAGACAACACTAATCTTCCAATGTGCAGTGCACTATCTGGAAGCAAAAAGAGGAGAGTCAGATAAGGGCTTCTAACAGTTATGGTATTGCTTTTGAATAAGGGTTCAATATCACCAATTCTTTTCCTGCTCAGTAGCAATTTAAGGAAACATTCGAGTCACAGAAATGAAACCACACACATGACCCACAAAATGCCATGATCAAAGTAGAAGTTTTAAAAAGGATTATTAAATTTAACCATATACCTGTCAGCACACGGAGTTTGGAAGAAGCAGGGACATCAACAGACTCTCTTCCCCATTCAACTTCGTTCAGTTTTACATTCTCATCAGTTGTAAGTGAAGGAATCAAGGACAAGAATTTCTCCATTGAGTTGTGGATGTTTACAACCTTCAAGCAGGAAAAAAATTCATAATTAGGCTGCAGATTCAAGATATGTTTGCACATGTTTTATGAGAACAGAACCAGGGAAAATTGGCAATAGATTTGTACTTACAGTTTCAGCATCACTAGCTTTTCTCTTAAGGGAGTCCTTAAAAATGTAATTGACAACAGGAATCTGCAGAATCCCACCATGAAGTTAACTAAATAAGCTTGAGCATAAACTAACACAATTGAAGTGAACAAGCAACAAAAAGCATTAACTGTTAGTCTGAAGATTTCAACCCAATGCCAGGACACTAACACAAGTACACAAACTGGAGGGAAAAAAATATAAACTTAGCATAACACAGAAAAGCATTACCAAACTTGACATACCACCAATTAAATTTAAGACCAGTAAAGACAAGAGATAATCACGGAACATGAATGGGTACCTTCTTAGCCTTGTGGTCCTTGTATGTGGTTTTGCGAAATGGAAGAAACAAGGCAGTGTATAAGCAAATCCTTATTTGTTCTCCCTAAGTTCCAGCAGGAAAGTTGTTAAAGAATTAGTAAAACATGCAAATAAGAGTACGAACTTACACACAATTATGCAAATGGTTGGAAAATTTGAGGTAGGGAAATGGCTACAGAAAATAGCCAGAACACTTCTGGTAATAACTCACACTGAAAGTGGAATGCCCAATTTGTTGAATAAGGTTCCAAGCAGCATTCATATAAGCACAGCAAAGCCTACACATGGAAACATTAAATTACTATCGTGTACATTTTTCAATAACAACATTTTATTCAGCCATGCAAGGAGACACCAACTCTTGTCTCCAAAACAAAACGCCATTGTTTAGCCTTCTACTTTTATTAAAATTTTCTACTATGCCCATGTATCCATAAAAACGAAAAAAGGGCTACTATTAAGATCATTGAGCATACATGAATAACAGAGACCTTGTTCTACTAAAGCTAGCAGGGGACAATACCTACAGCCACAGGCTCCGATCAAGCATTATGACAAGGACGCATGCAAGTGATCCCACAAGTTCAGATTAAGACTAATTGATTGATTGATATATGATCCCAATGCCAAGTGTCATGAAGTCAATACTTCTTTTTTAAGCATAAGATACCTCAGAAGGAACCATCAAAGTTCCTTCCATCAAAGGATTTAGAGCAACAAGAGTCAATATAATACTCTGTGCATTATCTAACTGTCAAGTGATCAACCTACAGCTCCATGAAGGAAGTTTTTGAGCGAAATGGCCTGAATGCAAAATTCATGCATGATCTATTATCAAATCAACAGGGGAGAAAAAAAGAGCCATTTCTGTGATTTATCCTGACATTTTTTCCCTTTTTCATCTGTGTGCATCGGGGTGGTAGTTTTGGACGAAACAGAACAGCAAGATTTCTTTTGTTTTTTGTTTTTTTTTTTTTTGAGATAATAAATAAGGTATAATTAGCTACAAAAAAAGGCCATCAAAAGAACTCAAGACACACTGTAACAATCTGAGCTACTTCAGCAACTACCAAATCAAAATCACAGACCAACTTAACTGATATGATTACTTAACTGGGTCTACAAGGCATAGTCTATGATTGAAGCTACAAATCACAATAATACTTAACTGGGTCTCCAAGGAGTTACCTGTCACATTCTTCTGATACTGTAGATTCAGGTTCTGGAGGAATATTGAAAACAATCCAAAATAATGACAAATCACATATGTGGGTTATTGGTTTAACAGGTTGTACACCAGATACCATGAGATCAATCTGCATAAAGCACAGCTAATGACAATAAACAACTTTTATAGTGATAAATAATCACAATAGCAATGCCTGGACTTCATCTGAGGAATCTGAAGCATTGATAATATCAAAGATCACTTACTTCAGTTCCAATACGCTCTCTGCTAATTTTAGCTCCAAGAGCAGCTTTGACATCATCATCAGAAGCAGCCTTTTTCAGTTCTTCATCCAGAATGAAACCAAACCTTGCCCCTAAGTTGGGATATACAAATCCAGTGTGCATGGTTAACAACCAGTACCAATCCACACTGAAATATGTAATTGACAATTTGGATATCAAAAATCAAAGATTCAAGAGTTTTACAGGTCTTCTCTTTCACTGCTACATATAATGCAAGAATCAAATGTCAAAGGGATGAACACAATTAAAAGGAAAATGGACAGCTTTTGAGCCAGAAGAGAAATGTCAATTGTGCAGAAGAAGGTTATGCTGACAAGAAGTCAAGTAGATGGGAGGGCAATTACTATCCACATTTTGGAGCATTGACAAGGGTGTGCCAACGGAAAACCCTAGCTCAACGTTTAATAGATGCCTAGAAGTTTGTAAATGGTCCAACTGCCATCCACTCATATTTAAACATGACAAAGTATTCTCACAGTGCTCCACCAAATTGATTTGTTGGTTTAAACTTTTCCAGTCAACAAGTGACTAGCATATCTTATTTTTTCTTTATTCTTGCTCTTGATGAAGATAAATATCTCCTGCAAAACCATGATCCTCTTATATATTCTCAATCAAGAGTTTTAAGCTCTGGCATAGACACCATAATCATTCCTTGCCATTAGTTCAAGGTCCAGTCTGTCATTTCGTACTTCTCCTTAATTCCTCAAAATGAGCGAGATTGTATGATCCACAATGAAGACAAGCACTCAAGGTTTTGAAAAGCAAAAAGCGCACTATAGCGATAAGGGTTTCACAGCGCAAAGGCAAAGCGAAAGCAAGGGCTTTAATGAAGTAAGGCGCTCCTTTAGAGATAAATTTGAGGATATGTAACTAGCTAATTAGATACATAAAAATACCAAAATAAACTACTAAATATGTTTAATATCTATAAAAAGACACAGACACATTCATATAACGTACCAAAGTAGTAATAACAATTTATAGAAAAATAGTAAAACCAAATACTCTAAATCCCAAGTCTCAGAATACTTTTGTCTGTACTTCTGACAAAAAGTCTCTCTGCTTGCCAACTGCGTTTTGTCCTCTTCGTTTTTATTCTGCTCTTCTTCTTTGTACTCCTCGGCCCACAATTGTCTGCTTGTTTTCGTTTTTTCCGAGTCTCTTCGTTTCCTCTCTTTTTTATTCCTGCTGCTCTTCATTTCATCTCTTTTTTATTTCTCTCTCCCCCTCTTTAATTCTTTCAACTCACATATGTTTCAATTCAACCCTAATTTTTTTTTATTTTTTTCAACCCACTGCCACTTTCTTTAAGTGTAAGTTTAGATAAAATTATTTTATCTTTTTCTTTAAAAAAAAAATTAAAACTTAACTAAAGTGACACTTTGCACCATGGCCAAAGCGTGCGCTTCGGGCACTTAAAGCACGCTTTTTAAAAAGGACGTCGCTTTCATCGCGAAAAGCGCTGGAGTCCTATCGCTATGCGCTTTGCGCTTTTAGCGCGCTTTAATAACCTTGCAAGCACTACATAACAAAGTGACAGAAAAAAATTGTAACAACAAATATTTTAAAAGGAAACAACTGGATATCAAAACCAGGTACCAAAGCGAATTGCCCGAAGAACCCGCAGGGGATCATCCAAAAAAGTAGCTTTAGGAGGTAATGGAGTTACTATCTTCCCTGATTTTAGATCATCAATCCCTGTGTATTATTAAAGAAAATGAATGAAGTGAACTGAGACACAAATTAAAGCATGTGCTTACTATTTGAAGAACAAAATAAAGATGCACACTGACCTCTTTTAGTAAAATCTTCAACTGAATTGGAGTTAATATTGTAGAACAGGCTAAGAAACAAGAAACAAAAACCATTATTAATGCTATAAGTTTCTCCAGCCAGTTATGTGATGGGACAAAATGCAACACTAATTGATATAGAAGGAAGGCATAATCTACCAGCAAATATTTTAGAATGCTCAGAAAATTCCATGGAATAGACAAGCTCTAAAAATCCAACCAGCCAATTTATGAAAGTTATAAGCAGCCAGTTTATAGAAGGCATGTAATGATTTTTTAATAAGAAATGTGTATGGTTATACTAAGTAAAGGAGCACCAAAGGAGCGAACCCTCACAAGAAATAACTAGCCTTGAGGAAAGAAATTCTAAAATAGAGCACCTGTTTATGGTCAAATCCCTTCGATATGCATCCTCCTCCGCTGTTCCAAACTTCTGCATTAGGTGAGAGAAAACTCTTGAACTAACACACACAATTATACTTTGTCATGTGCATGCATGCTATATAATAATGCGTTCATGTCTCAAATTCCAAACATGCTGTAAGGATCTCAATATAACAACTAATATTTAGATACAATTCGACAACTTGCAATGAAGTACTTCTGTTAACAAAATCTCATTCTGCTAGTTGACTTCCTTTGCAGAAACGTATGATTTTACAGCTTCACGCTTCTTTGCAAGTGAACCTCAGACAGAAAATACCATAACTGGATGCAATGATTAACTAATTAGCTGTGTTTTAAAACCATGAAGCATATGTAAACTGTTACAAAACACCTAACTGGTTTTACAGTGCAACGGAGGTTCCTTGTGAACAAAAGTAAATGCTACAGAACATGCTATTGGTGAGAGCGGATATGTCTGTTCTCAGAAATAAACTACTCACCATGGTCGGTATGCGGCTGCTTTCACTGTATTCTTCACACCTCAAGTTAACAAAATCAATCCAAAGACCTAAAAGCCGCATTCTTGCAGTTTCCAAGTGTTTGGACTGGTCAGGGTTACTATGAATCAATGTGAAATAAATCAGAACATCATGCACACAATATACCATTAATCTACATGTTTTATATAAGCACAAGAACATCAACAGCTTATTATGCATGGTTATTGAAGGCTAGTGTCTCATTCACTGTTCATTGGAGTCTAGGGGTGAACATTTGGTCAATTTGGTTTAAACCAAACCAAATTAGTCTGCTTGTTAGATTTCATGATTTTAGATGTCAAGAAACCGAATTAGCCAAATAAGGGTCGAATTACATTTGAAGGAGCCACAAAATGAAACAAGGGGACAAACTACAAGCCTTCAAATAAAAAATGTAAAGGCACACATTTTGAGCCAGGAAAGCAAATTCTAAACACACAAGAAACAAGAAACCATGTCATCTAGATCAGGGGGAAAAAGAAAAAAGATTCCATATTATATAAGCATCATGTCTGTAAATTGGCAGGATCCTATACCAGTTTGATATTTATGAGGAAAAAAATATTAATAGGTTAGGGTAATGAAGAGTTTACAGAACAATTCAGGGCCTTGTACAAATGGAGAATCAACAGAGAAAGAATATTCATAATAAAGTAAACCGCAAAATTTATTATCTTGAAAGGAAAAAGAGAAAAGTTTAGTCGGCACTAGTCAATGAATGGGCTCTGTACCTCGAGATGACAGCAAATCCTTGGGCCTCTTCCCCTATAAATTCCAAGTAGTTTTTGACCTTCTCACCAAACTCACTGCCCAACATACTGTCAAGCGCAATATCAATATCATAACATTCTTTTCCAAGAAGCTGCAGGCAAATACAACCACAATAAGTTATACACAAACAGTTAAAAAAATAACGTGAGATAACTATAAACGATGGTATAGGCAAAAAGAATAGGTGGATAAGAAGTTAATTTTCCTGCATTCGCACAGTATTTCTAGAAATCCTTAGTGCAATATGAACAATACGGAGATATCAACCCTGTTCAAGCAGGCCTAAGCAGGCAAAAGAAGCATGGAAGATGAACAAGAAGGAACCCCAAAACTAACATCCCCAGGGGAATAAAAAAAACCAGAAACCAGAGCTGATATCAAACTTTTTTTTTTCCAAAGATAGGAATCGAATTACAAACATCCCACTCCACCACGTGGTACTTGAGTTTTCACAAACAAGTCCTATGCTGCTATTTCACACTTTCGGAAGGCAAGAAAACAAATACGAACCATAGCATGTAATACGGTAACACGCATTATCAGATAATTGTCCGCTAAACTGTAAATGCTACAAAAAAAAATGAAGGATAGAATTAGAAGCTGTAAGCGATTGAACAACCTTATCGCGGACCCAGCCACCGGCGACTCGGAGCTGAGTCTGGAGATTAAAGTGACGAAGAGTGCTCAAAAGCCTATCGAAAATTTTCTTCTCCGTATCGGTCAACTCGATCTTTTCCCTAACTTGAACTACCACCGGCTCTTCTTCACAAGCAGCCGTCATTGCTCTGCAGTGAGGAATTGGCGCCGCCGAGATTCTGGCAAAAGCTAGGGTTTCTCTCGTTCGAGACGGAAGGCTTCGGAATGCGACGGTGGGGGAGCTGGTGACGAGAAGCGCCGGAGAAAAGAAGTGCAGAAGAGGCGCCTGCAGCCTTGACGTGAAGGCGGGCTTCCAAGACAGTCTCATTGTTTCCTTCCGGCTTTAAAAGGGATCAGAAGGCGACGGTTATTGAGAGGTGGCCTAGCTTGGATCCGTAACGCTGTCTAGTCCGACCCGGATTGGAATTGGGCCGGATGCAAATGACTTAGCTTGGATCCCACGACGTCCAATAACTTGGGCTCGATCACGGGTAGCCCAAATATATTCTGAACCTAATTTTAATTTTTCTTGTGAAGGTAATTTATCTTAACGTAGAAGACTAGTGATATCGTGATTTTCCATTTGAGCAGATTGGAGAGTTCGATAAAGAACTAACGAATCTGTGATTATTTAGAATAGTAGTAAAAAATTGGAGCTGTATCTGTCTCATCTTCTAAAGGCAGACTATTATCCAATTCATTTTAACTCAAGTCAATTGATTTCAAAATAACTTATTTTTTATTCTTAAATTTTTTTTACAAGAAGCTAATTTTAATTAAAATTTAATATTATATAGCTGCAATAATACATTGAAAATACAATTTTTATAATCTTACTAAATTTTTATGAATTTTTCTAGTTTAAGACATTTAAAAGAAAAAAATCATAAAACTTTAAAAATATCATAAAAATTTAATTTAAATAGATTATTGCATCTATATAATATTGGCTTTCAAATAAAATTAGTTTCAAGTAAAAAAATATAAAAATAAAAATAAGTTTGTTAATTTAAGTTAAAACAAATTGACTCTATTTGTGCCATGAATTTAAAACCCTTGGTCAAACTAATTGTTGGTGAAATTCCATGTAATTAAGTTCAGCCAAATCAATCTGAAAGTTTATTTTTTTTTGTGTATGCAACATTTTTGAAATATTCGTTTTCTGTGTTTTATGACTCACATATGTGTCTACTCTCCCCTCAGTCACACTAGTCTATACTAAGAAAATTAGTCTGCCATTTAGGGGGGAAAATAGATAAACTTGGGTGTTAACGTTCAATTCGTTTTCATTTAAGTTAATTAACTACAAAGAGACTTATTTTTCTAAGTCTTACATCTTTTTTATCTAGGATTAATTTTAATTAAAAAATCAATATTATGTAGCTACAATAATCCATTGAAAATACATTTTTTGCAATCTTACTAAATTTTTATGAATTTTTCTAATTTAAGGTATTAAAAATAAAAATTTATAAAAATTTAACAATATTATGGAAAAAAAAATCAAATGGATTATTGCATTTACATAATATTGACTTTTAAATGAAATTGGTTTCAGGTAAAAAAATGTAAAAGTAAAAATAAAGAAGTTAACTTAAGTTAAAACGAATTGACTTTTATTCAATCTCATAATCTTTAATAACACATCATTTGAGACCCCGTTGGGCAATATTTTTTTTTAATTAGTGTTAAAGCTTTGAATAATTTATTAACGGTAGAAATCAAACTGCTTAGGCTAAAAACTAAAAGTTATATATCTTAGATGGTTTTTTAAAAAAATAAAAACTCGAATACTAATCGCTAATAATAATATCAAACGAGGCTTGAATCATCCCACTCCCACCGATTTAACTTTGTTTATGCCAGTCACATGCTAAGTACGGAATAGGCAATGTAACAGTTAGCTTGGCTTTCCTTGATATTTGCATAAACCAAACGTTATGTTACAACTGCTAGCAAAGCCGTTTAAGAAACTACCTGCTCATGCTTTATAGACGCACAGCACAAAATTTGAGCACACCATCAGTTCAAGAGCTTTCGGGATCAGGAAATATGGCTAATATTGAGAGAGGAAGAAAGAAAAACAAGGGTTCACTTGAACACAAGGTTCTCTCAATTCAAGAGAAGCAAGAAATCAGTGACAAGGAAGGAGAGGTTCTTACAAAAGACATAGAAGATCTTAGGAAATGGGTACGTCATTGTTTCCTAACCTGGTCATTCCATCCTTTGATTTGCCCTAACTCATACAACCCAAATTAGCTTTCGAGTACTCCCATATTTTGTCTCTTTTTTTTATTCCTTCTTCTTTTTTCGGATGCAGATCAACGTGATCGATGCCATGACTGACGAAGAACTGAAAGAGTACCTTAAAAACAGACCCGACAAGTCAAGGACTGAGAAGATTCAAAGCGACATGCATCAACCAAAGGCAGTCGTGGAGCCCAGGTGTCTGGCTCATGCAGGCCCAAACGCTTCTGTCTCAGAGCTCCATAAAAGCCACGACAAGGTCAAGGGTGAATGCCCTACAACGCAGGTCGGCCACCCCTAAAACAGCATGATAGAGGAGGCATTGTGATTTCATCGCATTGGCAATGGCAACCAGCTTGTACCTTCAGTCAGGCAGAATATGATGAAGAAATGGACAATAAGAAACAGATCAACTATATCCGTTGTATTCCATCCAGTCCTCCCTTTTTGTACATGTTATCTATTTCCTAAAACAATTACATTTTTTTTTTCTTTACCCAACACTCAGTCTAGCCAATTCCCAAACGAAAGTCAGTAACCTTTATGGTTCCTGTGATCACACAGAAATGGATTCAGAACAAAGAGCTATTAAGCTCCAGCACTTCTGCCCCCTTTTCTACTAACTGCTTCACACAACCTGCACGGCAAGGTGTCTAGACTTACTGCACGGCTCTTCCAATAGTTACCCAGTACACCACATCTTCTCCATGCATGGTATTCAGAGTACGCAACTGGGTCATTGGCAAGCATTTTCACATAAGAAGCCAACTCCTCCATGGAGCTAAACTTACTCCCATCTATGATGGAATGCGGTGGGACAAAATCCAGAACATTGGGGGCGCCAAAATAGATTGGAATAGCCCCGGAGTCCAGAGCATAAAATAGCTTCTCTGTTACGTAGCTCTCTGTCATAGTATTCTCGATAGCAAGGACAAACTTGTAATGAGACATAGCACAGTGTAGATGGTCCCACCACTTTGGGATCATGCTTGCATCATTAGCACACTCAGGATACATGGAAACAGCCATATCCTTTCCACCGACATTGTTCAGGCACTTTCCAAATGAATGGTGAGGCAGCAACTTGAGGAGGCTCCTAGCAAGCTTGTTTCTTTGAGGAAGGCAACGTGATGAAGACCAATAAACAAGTATATCCTTCAAATACATTTACAGAGAGAGAACTCAAACCTCATACAAGCAGCAATAGCATTCTGTTTCGGAGGAAGAAAACATTTTTGAAGAACAGAAAATTCTTAAGGCAATAACTTACATTGTTTTTCGAAGAAGAGACATAATAATTTCGACTGTTGTGAAAAAGAGAACCAGCATAGGTTGATTGAACATCATCTTTAGCATGGTAGCTGATAAATATATCATCCAGACCAGACCTTCTTCTTCCAGCCTCCAGATCCATGTATACTCGAAGGGGGTCTCCCTTGCGCCTCTAATGAACAAAAAGGAATAACATAATCATAGTGTTCAAGGCTAGAGAATACAAACGAATGAATGGAGTGTGCAAAACAAACTAGAACTTGAGTGACAAAAGGCAGAAGAGACCAATACAGAAAACATGCAAGATCACCACCAATACAGCAGCTTCTACTGATGCTTTCTTATCTCAGGAAAAAACATAGGTCAGGTAGGGAAGGAAGGTTAACATTTTGGATCAGGGCAATATGCCCTTCTTCCTTTGTACACAAGAAATACTGACCGTAGCAACTTTAAAGAGACGAATATGTCAAGATACTCCTATAATATGAACAGGAGAGCACTTTATAGAATTTTACCCCTAGAATTAGAATTATGGCTATTCTATTTTTACTTAGAAAGCCTGTTAGTTGCAGTAACTATTTGAATGTTAGACACTGTTAATTGCAACCCTTCAAAAGAAAAAAAACAAGCACATACGGTTGGCACTTAGCAGACCTAATTTGAACTCTAGAAAGAAAAAAAAAAAGTGATGTGCACCCAAGTGCCACAGGAGCAAAACTCTTAAAACACTTCATGACCATGCGCTATCATTTGCCCAAGGAAGAATAGAATACCTTCCTTGTCTCTTATTATCACTATAATGACCAATGTTCTATTAGTTGGAAGTCATATTTACCTTGCAAACGACTTCATCTGTCAAGAGTAAATACAAACATCATAATTGGGGAACCAGGAATCATAGGAAGTAAAAAGGAACCCCACATCATTTTCCCGTTTTCATTTTGTTGGGAACTATTATGTTTAAAACGTGCAATGAACTCATAAAGACTAAAATCGACACAAGGAGAATTAGATGAAATAGAAATATGACTGCCAAACCATCATCTTAATGTCTTATCAAAATCAAATGAGCTATTTGTGGCGATAACTTTAAACTCTTAACAGTTTCAATGTTATGGTTCATTAAACCAAAAAGGACAACAAGCTTTTTATAACTAGATAAAGAAGTCAGCCTAATGTACAGTCCAGCTTTCTCTCATCATATGCCTGGAGTACAATAATAAACATTGTCACATATGGTTAAACGGTCATTATCTTATCCCCAAGAAACAAAACGTCAGTTACATAGACACTACATGGCACGCAGATCATACAGTGAACTGCAGTAAAGTCATGCAAATATACATTTGTGGTATCTTATTTCCGCCAAAAAAAAAGGGAGAAAATCTTGAGATATTTCGTGTTATGGACTAAGAACATTGTAAATGAGCCTTTTGTGCATAAGACATGGGAAGAAAAGAATATGCTGGCGTTCATTGACATCAGAATCACAGTTTTAATGATTCTAGCTCCTTGTTATCACGACTAATAAAATAGCCACCATGGCAGCATCTGCGCCATGAAAATTGTATGTCAGCCAAGACGGGTAGAGGAAACAAGTTCTTTCCCACCTTATGATTTGCCATTTTCTGCTACTGTTCCATTAAAACCTTCCAGATTTGAGAAATTTTCGTATCCTGAGATAGTATCATCTCACGAAGATAGAAAGAAAGTCTACAACAACCTTGAAAATGCATAACAGCAGAAGCAATCTGAAACTAGTCACATACTACTACTGAATCGCATTTTGACTGCGAGGTTATAAAAGATAAAGCCTCTTTTTGTTGTTGTGCTACCATAAAATGATTAGGCAATATTCCAGGTGTCTTCATTGCTGAGAGAATTTTCACTTGAACAGAGAAGATCACAATACTAAGAGCAGATCACCTACACAGACAAAAAAACCTAATTGAAATGAATATATAACTGAAAAAGGACCACGAATAGCAAGATTACCATGGGCGGAGGAGTAGTCGTCTCGAACAACAAAGCATCGGGTTTATCCGCAAGGACAGGAGATTTTGTCCACAAACAGCTTAACCCGCATCGGCAAGAATACAAATTATCCAGATTATCGGGAATCCAAGTCCATCCTTTGACCAGGACGCTAACGTGGTCCATTTTGAAGTCATTGCAGCTAGACTCGTCTCCGATTTCTTGCAAAGAAGCAGACCCATTAGAGCCAATTCGAATCAAACCCTTGTGGCTTTCCCTAAACCGAACACAGCCCACTCTAGAGTCCCATTTTCCGAAGGCGTCTAATAAGTCGGTAAACGGATCTGCTCCGATCTGGGTCTTCGCCAAATCCGGGTTCTTCATCATCGGGGACGAATAACTAATGGAAGGGAATTCGAGGAAGCCGGAGAAGAAGAGGACCAAGAAGGTGAAGAACAGCATGACTGTAACGGTGAAGTAGTTGAGGGGCTTCAATTGCATTGTTTGGACGAGGTTGGATTGGAAATTTCTCTCTCTCCCTCCCCCTCCCCCTCCTCTGAAGAGAGAGAGAGAAAGTTATGAGAGGATCGATGAAACTTGAAAGATGGTTATAAGTTTCCGATTTCAAATCAGGCAGCAAGTTTCGTTACCCTCGTCTCCCATTTTTGTTCTGTATAGTGGCTACCTACCTGCACCCCAGACCAGACCAAGCCTCTCTAGCCGGCTAGGAATGAACAACGATTGGGTGAATTGTACCGTGACCCCTAGTTTTTTATTATTGTCCTATTTTGAACCTTAACCTCAAAATTTCACATAGGACGCTTTCAACCTCAATTTTTTATTTAATTTTAGACCTTTAGAAGACGGAAAGTGTTAAAAATAACAGAAATAGCCACATCACATGCCAGCTTGGGGCAGTTGCCCACATGATACAATTAGTCACTAGCTATAGATGCCTGCAATTGGCCACATCATGCATTTAAGGCCTATGTCACATAAAAATGAAAAAATTTAGGACCTATACAGGGTTAACCTGTTACCACCTCAACAAATGGGAAAATTACAGTATAAAGGCATAATGGTTATAAACCATTCTATAGCATAATTTTCACCGTAGTAAATGAAATGTAAAAGGTAAAGTGAATAATCTACACCTCCTTAAGAGATTACAATGGTTACTTGGTACTAAAGGAAGCCTTGGAGGATTGCTTGTTTTTCAAGTAATCTATGGGTCTTATTGCAAGATTTCAAGACTTGGGTACTCAATTGTACAACTCTAAATAAGAGATTTTGGAACGATTTGATTGGTATGGAAGAAATTTTTGGATGCTAAATTTCATAAAGGAAACAAAGACTCTTATTTAAGAACCTAGGACAACTAGGTTTGCAATTGTTCACAAAAATAACTTAAGGGTGTGATGATTTTTTTATAAGAGTCGAAGATGGCCATTTCTAGCATTATTCCAGCCTTTTATTTCTAGGTTCTAAGGTCAAAAAAATGGGCTAAAGATTAGCCAAAAATTCTTTGCTTAATACATACTTATAGTGACCTAAGAAAGGTTAATGTTAAACTAATCAAATCAAGTAAATATCTTGATTTCTTTACCTTTCCTTGGTCATTTTTAGCCTTCACCAGCCAGAGTTTCTCCCTTAGCTCCTCCATAACCTTTCATAGCCACCATAGCTCAATCTCCCAATAAATTACAAAGGAAAGCAATCGGATTCAACAGGAGAGAAAAAAAAACCCTAGTTTTCGGGTTTATTAAGCTTCTTTTGCTATTTTCAGCTTTCACAGCTTAGGTAAGGATTTTATCTTTATGTTTCATGGTTGTTTATTATTCTAAGATGATGATCAAGCATTCATGAAGCTAAGACCATGCTTGGAAAAGAGCAAAAAACTCAAGGAACCAAGTATGGGTTAAGGGGGAGTGCATGAACAAGGTTCCAGCCTTACTGTTTTTAATGCACTAAGATGGCAGTTTTACAGGGGTTTCTAAAGCCCAAGTTAGTACTAACTAAGACCAGTTAATCTTCTAAAGCCAAGTATTAGCTTGAGGAGAGCTGCCATATTGATTACATAATGTTTATTTGATTGTTTATGAACTAACCCTAATGTGTTTATTTCTGCCAGCATTACATTTGTTTGTTGCTGTGTTGTTTGTGCATTTGGATGGCTGTGTTTGTGTATTTGTACTGTACCTTTTTGTTTTAGTGTCTTTGTATTTTAGATATATGACTGGAGTTCGAAGATTTTATTGATAAGCCCTTACTAAGTTTTATTCAAGAAACTTACCCTCTTTCTGTCCATTTCAGGTCCAGCAGAAAGATCACATTTAAACTGACCTTTATCGTTTGAGTTTTGATCTGAAATTTCAGGTACACGAACTTCCATGTATCTAGTTATGACCTGGAAAGTTTGGTGATTTTAGGAGCACATTGGTATTTTTAGTGATGGTGCTTATTGTGTTATGCAGCAGTTGTCCAGCATTCTGTTTCTGGAGTGCATTGTGTCTAAAGCTCTCCTGTAACTAGGGTATGTGTTTTAACTGAGTTAATAACATTATGTAGTGCATGGATGCATGTACATGCAATGCATGTGAAGTTTGGACAATGTAGGTGAACATTTGTGGGCTATTTTGCTATGTATGATAATGCTATGCATAGGCTGCCTAAGTGTGCAATATAGGCTGCTTGTTTGTAAATTTTGGTATTGGCTATGTAAAGATGCTAGCTATAAGGAAATGTAATTCTCAAGTGTCTTGGACGTGTATGGAATAGCCTTGAGTGGCTTACCCCTTGTGAATGAAGTGTTTGCATGCTTATAAAATTTTGTGTGGGCAAAATAGTCATAAAGTGATCAGAATTTTGACTCTACACTCAAAGTTCTACATCTTTCTGTGTAGATTGAATTTTGGTATGAAATTTTGACCACACCTAGAGCACATCTAGAGGTTGAACTGGGATTTAGAATTTCTGAATTTGAAGCCCTGTAACCAAAGATATGACGTTTCAAAGTTGGCTAAGTTACTGTTCATTTGGTCTGAATTTTGTAACCAACTTAAAAAATCCATAACTTGGTCCATAGATGGGCTATTGATGTAAAACAAAATTTCCTAGTTTGATCTAAGTCTCTACTTGATAATGAAGCAAGGAAAACAGGGGGTCACATGGTTAGAATGATACAGTTTATCGGAGGAAGTTTGGGTGCAGTGGCTGGAATTTTTGAACCTAATAAGAATGCTTCATGTATGGAAGCCAAAACTAAGACTTGTGTTAGTGTTTTACTTTTTAGCTACCACAGTATTCATAAATGTGAATATGTGTGTTATGGTTAGACCAATATGCATGTATTTACATAATGCTCAAGAGGGTCACTTGAGTATATACACTAGGGGCATTGTTCTGGTGACCTACAGGACACACCAATCCTGGGAGTGTAAATGCACAATTTTTGCACCATAACTGGATTACCCTATAGTGGGTAACATAGCCCACATCTCTCCTTCCTTCTCCCTCCCCCGCCTCCAGCCCTCCCCTGCCTCCTCCGACCTCGGCCGTTTGCGTCCAATTGCTGCTCGATTTCATCCAATTTCAACCTTCAATTTCAACCCTTGATTTCATTGTACTCAATTTCACCCTCAATTTTATCCAATCTCAAACCCCGGTTTCAACCCTTAATTTCGCCCTCAGTTTTGTTCGTCGTTCATATCCACCATCCTCGATTTCACTCACCATTTGATTCCTTCACTGATTGAGCTTGCCTCTTCAACCATCCTCAATTTTGTTCTCCATCGCCACCTCCCGATGCATTCCAGCCGATGGACGAAACCAGAAGAGTGTTCAGGCGGGTTTAGGGTTTGGCTACAAAGGGAGATGGGGCATAATGGTGGCTCAGGACTGGCGGATTCAATGAGGGATGATGACACGGTGAAGTAGGGACGGCGGGCTAAGTGGACTGATAGTCCAGGGTTTTGATGGAGGGGAGCGGCAATTGAGGAAAAGTTAGAGTCTTGAGGAAGGGAAGTGAAAAATCAGGGACTTAGGCTGCTATTTACTTTTTATTTTTTTTATTCTTTTTTCCTTTTCCATGTCAATGCCACAGTGGCAAATTGCCCATGCTAGCATACCACGTGGCCTATTTCATAAATTTTAACACTTTCCATCCACTAAAAGTCTAAAACATAACAAAAAATTGAGGCTGAGAATGTCTCATATGAGATTTTGAAGTTATGATCTAAAATAACATAATAATAAAATATTAAGGGCCACGGGTGCAATTTACCCAGCAATGATTCTCTTAACAGGGCTCAATGGATAAATAGTGCCAATAGTCCCAAGCTTAATTCCCATTGCAAATAAGTCTCTAACCTTCATTTTGTTACAAATTGGTTACAAACATTTATTATTGATTGCATGTCGGTCTTTAACCTTAGGCAGACACAAACACTTTATTTACAAAACAAAAAACTAATAGTAGTATAAATTTTCCGTTAATTATGATGAAATTATAATATAGTTTAAATTGATTGTAATATAACTACTGAACTGTTTAAATTTGTTAGCTCTCATGAATTATCTGACATTAACTTTTTAAATTCTAAGTTAAATTGTGTAGTAGTTGTTTTACTATTAATTCAAACTATTTCATAAATTTAGAACAATTAATAGATAATTTAAATTATTAGTTTTTCTTTTCTGTAAATTGAGTTTATGTTTACCTAGGGTTAGGGACTAATATGCAATGAACTATAAAGATTTGAAACCAATTTGTAATGAAATGAATGTTGGGGAATGATTTGCAATGGAAATTAAAGATTTAGGACTAATGATGCTTTTTAACTAGGTATTGATCGTTACTCATTAAGGTAAATTGTATTCGTGGCCCCAAACCTTAATTATTGTATCATTTTAGAGCCTGACCTCGCTTTTGATATAAAAAATCCCTAACCTCATTTAAATGTTCCATTTTAAACTTTTTATGAATAGCAAATGTTAGTATTGATGTAAAATGCCATGTGGCACACCAATGTGGACAATTTGCCATGCTAGCACAATAAATAAATTGTCATGGATGATGTATGAAGGTAAGAAAAAATTTAAAAAAATAAGAAAAAATTTAAAAAAATGTAAAAAAACTAACCACCCTACTGTCGGTCACCTGCTCCACTGATACTAGTCATCATTCAGATCAAGTACGCAAATTGATTCCCAAATCAACCACCAATCCTCCACCAAGTCCAATCCCATTCCTTTCCCGTCACACTCCTCTTCTCCCTGCCCAACCCAACACCAAGCCAATGCCCTCGACTGTTTCTGACCCTCGACACCATCTATCTCTACGGCTCCATCGCTAACATTAGAGAAAATTAAAGAAAAATAGATTTTTGTGCTTCTTCTCCCCTATCCCTACTTTGATCTCGCTTTGTCTACCCTTTCCTCCCTCATCCCTCCTTAATCCCACCTCATGGTAGTATTAGGAAGCTCCAATGATGATTGAAATAGGGAAATTAGCTGTAGAAGATGGCAGATGATAAATCCAATTTTGACATTAGATCTGTTGACCTTCCCGTCATCGTTGCTTGAAATTTCCTTATGTTCGATGCTCAATTCACATATTCTTCAGCAAGGTCAGTGTTGTTCTTGATTCATGAACCAAATCTTCAAATTTTAGATGATACTTTGTGGCCGAGCACAATGGCGATGACAATAGGTTCTCATCGATTTCGTGTTTGATGTTATATGACGATGAAGCGCCTCAAGGGCAGCGGCAATCTAATTCTTTTTTTTTTTTCAAACTTTTTTAATTTTTAAATTTTTTTCTTACTTTTTCATATCATTCATGACAATTGATTTATTATGCCACCATAGCAAAATGTCCACGTTAGCATGCCATGTGGCATTTTCTGTCCACACAAATATTTTTTATCCACAAAATGTCCGAAATGAAACATTTAAACGAGATTAAGGATTTTTTATGTACAAAATCAAGGTTAGGGTCTAAAATGGTGCAATAATTAGAGGTTATGAGTCACAAACACAATTTACCTTCATTCATTACTTTGTTAGGTTAATTGTGTCTGTCACCCCTAATCTTTTATTATTATTATTATTATTATTTTGGATCCTAACCTCGAAATCTTGTATAGAAAGTCCTCAACCTTAATTTAGTATTCCACTTTAGACCTTTGGAGGACAGAAAGCATTAAAATAAACAGAACTAACCATGTGGCATATCAGCATAAGATAATTTGCCACGATAGCACAATAATCAACTAGTAACAATAATGTGGAAAGGAATAAAACTAATAAAAAGGGAAACTGTGAAAAAGGAAAATAACTTGCCACATCTACTTTTTCACCCAATTTTTCGCTTTCAATTTCAGAGGTAAACACTCTACTTTCATTACTGTTGTGAGAAGAATCATAGAACAAGCTGCTGAATTGTATGCTATTTTCAGCACAAAAAATCTTTTTCCAAAACAGCCATTGAAGCCACTTAGACCCCTTCCTCCTAACGACTTTTTTAAACTAAACTTTGACGGATCTTTTAACAAGAAAAGCTGGAGGACAGTTGCTAGTGGTATCATTAAAGATGACAAGGAGCAACTTGTAATTGCTTTTGCCAAAAATATAGGTTTATCTTATCCTCTAATGACTGAAATGTGAGGTTTCATTAAAGGGCTAAGAATGGCCTCTCTAGTGGGAAATATCTCTTTGAAAGTATAATTGGACTACAAAATTCTTTGTGATTTGCTTGACTCAAAAATCCCTGAACATCATATTTACTACTCCACCATTTTGGAATGCAGGTTACTTTTAGATCGGATGAAGGGGGGCAAATAAGCCAGTTGACCGTTTGGCTAAGTTTGGAGCTTTCATGCAAAAATCTTTTGTTTATTTTGATTATTGCCCAGACTATATAAAAAACCTTATTGCTAGCAATTGTTCTAGCCCTACCACTATTGTAGGGTCTAGCCCTAAACTAGTTGATCCCAATGCTACTACTACTAGCTTAGTTAATGTTGTCCCTGTAAGGGAGGATTCTCCAACTGTTTTTACCTCATAAAGACAATAAACTGTTATCGTTAGGCTAAGTGCATCCAAGCCTCTGGAAAGAAGCAAAGACGGTTTACTGTAATCTCTTTCTTTTATTATTTTTTTTTCTATTAAATAAAAAAATATGTACACAGTAGCAACGAGGAAGCAAATGAATTAAACTTGGGTTTTGTGACTCTATCAGAAAAAGAAAAAGACTTTAAGCTATCAAAATGGAAGGCCCAACTTAGGGGCAGATCATTTTAGATTAATGGGATTAATGGGAGGCAATTATTCACGGGTTTCTCGTGGGTCAAAGTGACCCGCTTCTTTTGATGAGAAACAGTTAGGGTATTTGATTTATTTTCATTTACTTGCCATTAGAGGATGGCGCTACAGCAAATCCAAATCGTGCACCATCCAGCAATAAATCGCCAATAATAGCAACGGTAATAGCCTGGCGACGTACAGGATTAATGGGATCCAAATCCGTGCATGGTCTAACACGTCTCTTTCTCACCCACCAGCTCCAACCAATTCCCACCTTCGACATTTCATTAGCTTGCCCCCAGGTAATCGTGCAAGTGACCTGGGTATTTGCCATTTTATGATAATTTGGTGATAGTGTACCTTTTCCGGAACAGTGTTCGACAGCTGGAGTTGCTGGGTGAGAGAGAGATGCAATGGCCGAACAATGAGAGGGAGAGGGATAATGGAAAGGCTGGTAAAAAGTGTAAATAATACAAAAGTGAGGGATGTTTACGCTTTTTTAGCTAGCAGATCTTATTACCCGTGAATGACCTGGGATCGACTTGGGAATAATGTGGCATCGTTAAAGCATTTAATGAAAAATGAACTGCCCCTTAGATACCCTTTTTGCTAATTTTTAAAGAAATTATCCCATCATGCCCTCTTATTAGAGGACCTCTAGAGTCTCTAGCTCCACCATTTCCCATAAATCTACCCTCAGCTTCATCTTCAAGCCCTCTACAGTCGTTAATTGTAGCCGAATACCCAAAAACCAAACATTTCAATTCCAAAAATCTCATCAAACCACCAAACCAAAATCCAAATCAACCTATTATAACTGTAAATTTTACAAGGAGAAGATAATCAAAGGGAGATGAAAACTAATGAAGAAGAGAAGGGAGATTCGAATCAAATGAGAGGAGGTCCTCCATATGGATGACCAAGAACTTTGGGTTGTTGACTAGGTTTTCTCTACAAAGAAAAACGTTTCTCTCAGTCTCAAAATTCTTTATGAACTCTTTGAATTTCTAGAGCACCAAGTGGTAGCTGGCTCTAGTGACGGCAGCATCCTCCTTTCGAACTATAGTTTGGAACTAAAATTCATGCTCCCTAGTCCCACCTAGGCATATCTACTCTTGGCTTAAAGAACGAAGACACGATTGTTTGGTTGAGGGCATGGTGTAATAATTTCTTTAAAAGACTAGGGGCATTTTGCCAGGGACTAGAATCGGGTCATGCATAAGCCGTGAATCGGCTCGACCCAAAATAGCGAAATTGAATTGCCCAAGAATTATAAGGTGTCATCTTCAAATCTCACAAAGGTGAAAGGTGTGAGAGTTGGCAGTCGGAACCATATTTTCAAAATGGGGGTTTATGTAAGTAGCATTTTTTTTTTAAGAAAAAAAGATTTTGTTCCTATTATAATTTTAGGTTACTATTCCGATGGTGTATATATTGCATTCACTCTTTAAGAAAGTTAACGCATTAACACGCCGTTTTGATATGAGTATTTTTAACCTTAGTAAACAAGAGTCAACTGTACAAATTATAGCCATAGAATCATTGTGAAAGTAATTTATTCTGGAAGTTTTCTTATGAACAAACATTTACGTGTACTTTTTTCTTTCACGAAAACTAGTTTTGTCTGTTAAGGTGAAAGTTTTATATTGGTGAATTTGCCTATGATGCAAACGAATTTAAAACGGCTAATTAATTACCTATAGAAATAACTAATAACACATATTATAAAACATTTGGAAATTTTATAATGTTTTCTCTTACTAAATGATACAACAAAAAATAGTTGGATACAGAATTTTGAGGGTGATCACACACTCAAATTGACATATTTTTAATTAATTTTTTTTTATAAAAGTATTATGTACAGTCTGTACTATACGCCAATTGCTAGCGCAGAAATGATCGGCTCCCTTGCCGTTGCCGGATCAATCGTCAGCAAGTGGGCTAGGCTTGATTCAATTATATTGAGCGTTACAAGCAAAACCAATTGATCCCGGCCGTTAGTCAGACATATGTGATGATCATATTTTACGGACATTTATATTGGAGTTATTATTCCCATGCAAAAATTTCCATTTATTGAGGGACAAGCAATCAAAACATCCTTTTCTTTCTCCACAAGGGTACACGTTATTGTTAGCTGTATATGAAGCCATGCCTACTAGACCACAGCACAGCTTTGCCTCTAACTCCCAAGTTACTGTTTGCCTGCACAATTTAAATTAAAGCTTTCAAAAGTATTACTTAGCTCATATATATGTTTTAATGTAATGGTCGTCTGACTAGACGTTGTTGATTCGTTCATATATAACGAACGCGCTAATTTTGATGCCCTCGGTGGAGAAGTACCCTTTTTTTTTTTTGTTTTCTTTTCTAATTTCCCATTTTCCTGCATTTTGACTCGATCGATCGAATAGCATAATTAATTTAGGGGGGATAAATTTAAAAAATAAACAGAAGCTACAAAAAACTAAAGTTCGTTTTTAGGTAGTGAGGGTTTTGGGCAATGAAATTTCTTGACAAGATGTGCAAATTAAAAAGAGAATAAGAAATTAAAATATTTATAAAAAAAAAAAAGAGAAAAGAAACAAAACGGTTAAAACTATGATTTGATTATATATATAGTTCATTAGAAGCATTTGTACAAGTGTTTGGGGGTGAAGAGAATACATAGATATTTAATGGAAAGTCATGGTGGTGGAATTCGAACCTTCAGTGTTTGCCAAGTATCCCTAATATCTTAATCACTGGACGAGACACTTATTGAAGGAAATACTTAATTGTTATACAATATTAAGGTATTAAATATTATTACTGTCAAGTATGACGCACCCCGTAATTTTAATGTATACCATATGATATATCACATTTCATATCATTACTATTTTTGCAAAAAAAAATGTTAAAATATTATTTTAAGATGAAATAAATTAAACTAATTTTTATATATATTTCAATTTTTCTCATCACAGTTTGTAAAATATAAATAAAATATACATGAAAGATGATATTTCTTATAAAAAAATATAAAAAATATTTTATATAGAGCAAAATAAATATTACTTAGTTAAAAAAAGCTAATTTATTGATACATGAGAAGAAAAAAAATATTACTCTAATAATAACAATACTCAAGAGTTAGAAGACTATGAAAAAAAAAAAACAAGAAAGCAAAATCCAAAGAAAAATAAAAAATAAAAAAATAAAAAAATAAAAGTAAATATTTATATTAAAATATGTGTATTAATTATATTTTAAGTACTACTTTATATATTTATATATGATATTTTTATGTAAAATGATAAAAAAAAATATCACACATGTCTCGGGAAAAATAAGATAACGCAGTACGTGCCTCTCTATTTTTTGTGCTATATTGTAATATTATGATAGAGTGTACATAAAAGGTGATAAACATACAAAATACTATGAAATACCGGTAATATTTTACATAAAAAAAATAATAAAATGTGAAAATATTTGCAACACATTAATAAGAATAAATTAAAATATGTAGGAATGCCGTGGAGAGGGGGGAGCATTCAATAGTTACCTGCATCATTTTATATAAAAATAATAAAATATAAAAACTTTTATTCCACATTGGTAAGGGTACAATCGAAGTATGTAGGAATGCCGTGGAGGGGAGGGGAGCGTTCAATATTTGGTATATATTTCAATTCTTAATCTCGCGAACGAGATCCTTGTTAAGGAAGAGTCATTGACAAGCAAGGACGAGAGAAAGGAAAACAAATTAGAGCTCATGATTCATGCCATGCCGTATTTGAAGCTGAAAGGAATGAAGGATAGAGGGTAGCCCAACCCAAGTTCCCAACAAACACGCGTTTCGCACCAGTTTTTCACCACCACCAACTCTCAACTCTTGCCTTCTCCAAAACCTTACCTTCGGTTTCAGCTGTTTGTGTGAGTTATTGGTCAAAGGATACCAAATGAAGAGGTTTAGAGTCAATTTGTTTTAATTTAAATTAATTTATTTATTTTTATTTTTATATATTTTTTTGAAATCAATTTCATTTGAACGCTAATATTATATAAATATAATAATTCATTTAAAAAGTAAATTTTTATGATATTATTAAATTTTTATGAATTTTTTTAATGTTATTAAATTAGAAAAATTCATAAAAATTTAGTAAGATTAGAAAAATTATATTTTCAATGAATTATTGCAGTTACATAATATTGGCTTTTTAATTAAAATCAGTTTCAGGTAAAAAAGACATAAAAATAAAAATAAATCATTTTATAGTCAATTGATTTAAGTTAAAATGAACTGAGTATTAAAGTTTGATTTAGTCTTTCCCACTTCTCCATATTATACTATATTCTAAAGAATAAGTGGATTTTATTGTTCATCAACAGTAGAATCCATGTGGTTTTTTTTTTGTTTTTTGCTTCTTCCAACTTATGATCAAACACCTCTTTTGATCCCAATATTGTTCATATCTGCCATAATGCTCCCTCACTTTAGCATTCTGTCGCTAGCTAAAGGGTAGACCATTTGCTGATGGTGACCTGATTGTCACATCACAAAAATTGGGGAACATTATTAGAAATAATAAACATTACAGGGACCCAATATTATTTTGTCCCGTTTTGTGATAAGTCCGCCCACCATTCCAGTTTTGTTTTACTCTCCTGCAGAATAGTCAAATCTCTTCTTTAGTCCCTGGATATAACATTCCCGTTATAATGATCACCAACTTTCATTATCTGTCATAATTTTTTTTCCCTTTTGCTAATTAAAATTTTTATATATACTAAAAGTCAAAGGTTTTTAAGGTGATGGGAGCTATCTTAATCCCTGGTCACAGGCGTGACAAGCTTTTAGATATACGGCATGAACTTTTAGGAAAATAAAAATTTTGATGACATATTTAAATTCAAAATGATAAAACTTTAAATGAAAATGAATAACATGCTTTTATTAACCATGTTAAATACTAAAAGCTTTTTCTTTTGCGTGGTTTAACTCAGATTTTTAATTATATAGGTTTGATTCAAAGTTTTAATTAGTTGAAACAAATTCACCATTTTCATAATGTATGAGCGTTTTACATAGATTTGATTTATAATTTTGATTTGTTGAAATAAGTGAACAATTTATATTATGCATAAGTGCACAATTCTTTAAAGATTTTATTTTATCAATAATTCATTAGTGAGCAAAAAATCTGGAAAACCTATGCATGTATATTATGCAATGTTATCTTACACTATGAATACCAGAAACTTTCTTTCTCTTAATAGTTTAATTGAATTGATTATTAGAATTACTTTAATTATTTTTCATTTATTATCTTTAGTGTTTTTTTAATACTATATAAACACATCTTTAGTTGATTATTCTATGTACTTATAATTATTTATACTCAGATTTTACTTAATGTCAAGGTAAGTCTTACACTTTTACATTATTCAATCAATGACTTATATTGATTATATTACTGATAACCCACATAGCTCGCTTACTTCTAAAAATCGTGAGGTTTGTAATGTTTATCATTGAAGATGAACAATTTTTTTTACTCTTTTTCAGACACAATTGACTATTTCTTAAGTTCGATTCCCTTTTCACAAAAGTTACTTCTGCTTCTTATTACAAGTTTGTTCGGTCAGCTTGTTGGACCACATTGGGCAAAAGAGAGTGAAAGGAACATACTAGCCATAGTCCATATTAAACGAAAGGATGCTCTTAATTACATCCATGATGGATCTGAAAATACATACATAATGATCAAGAATTCAACTAACGTCAATTGTAGAGTTTAATTTTGAATATTTGACACACACACGCACACAAAGGAAGAGTAGAATTGCCGTAAGGATAATGTGATCGTTACCGGCTAGGATTCTTGTTTATGCTCGCTTATCCCTTTGGAATATGTTTTCCTCCAAATGGGACAAGAGGAAACTCCTTATACTTGTATGCACATATGATACTTTCAAATTTTTAACTAGATCTAATTTAGTATTCTGTCTTGTATGTAGGTACGAGAAGTTATCTTCTAAACAATTGTCCTATCGATCATCTTTCATGATACCCCAAAAACAAAAAATTTTGTGGTGGATGAGAGTAGCTTTACAAAATCGAGGGAATCTTTTTATTTCTCAACCGAACCTCAAGGTTGATTTTTGCAATTAGCGTGCAAATAAAATTAGGAGAAAGTGACGCACCTAACCACAATTATATAACGGAGTTGTATATTAAGCCCACGCCCACCAGCCAGTTAGCCACCACCCCCCGATATAATAGCAAACCGGAAACCAATACAACAAGTTAAGTCCAAATCCCAGTCCGGACACACTAAGCGGGCGTCCCGTCCAGTGATCTGTCGTTTTTGTCAATGCGGACGTCACGCGCGTTTCTTCCTCCCGTCCTTACCGCGTATTGCCGGTGAATGCAACCCCGCTAAACACCCCACCTCCGGCTCTCTTGCAACCGGGAGATGAGGACGCTACGTTGTTCGTTTGTTCAACTTATTCACTGGTGCTTCTCTCTATCCCTATAAATACAACCTCTTCAACCTTCTCTCTTCTTTTCTCCTCCTCCCCCGTCTATCTCCTCTTTTCTCTGCCTTTTCCCGACGACAATCAGCTGGCGGGCTTTAACGTTAGATTCTCCGGAAAGCCTATCGTCGCCGACATTTTCGCCCTCTCTTGGAGGTTCACTTCCTCTCTTTTTTGTTTTTCACAATAGTGATCTCTTGTTCGGAGGTGTTCTTCATGTGTTGCTTGGGTTTCAGATCTGTGTTGTCTTGTTTCATGACTTAATTTTTTTTCTCCCGAGTCTTTTTTGTTTGTGTTGCTCTGAATGTACAATTTTCTGTAGATTTTGCATTTCAGGATCTTGATCCTTCCCAAAACTCTCAGTGATAATCTGGATTTTGTTTACGTGTTTGCTGGAGAATTGTTGCTACTTGCTACTGAGTTTACTACATTGTAGTTCGTGAAAAATCATTGAAGAAGCTCTATGTTTGTTCTTCTCTCCTCCTCTTGGGATTGTTTAAGGCCATGTAAGCCGAAAACTCTATCCACTTTTAGAATGTTTATAGGTATGGAAGTTATCTCCAAAATGTCAAGTCTGTTTAGAAATTGCTTTTAGGGATGAGTTTCCATAACTAGCATGATTCTTTGTAATTTGAGTGTTTTTGGTTTACGCTTTAGAAATTTGTGTGCAGATTTCTGTGAAGCTTGGTTTTGTGTTTCATAGCGTTGAAAGGATATGGATGGGCCAGGACTTAGAAAGGTGAGCTCACACTGCTCCATATCTGAGATGGATGATTTCGACCTCTCACGCCTGCTTGACAAGCCAAAGCTTAACATTGAGAGGCAGAGATCCTTTGATGAGAGGTCTCTCAGTGAGCTCTCTATTGGTCTTTCAAGAGGGGGGCATGACAATTATGAGACCGCCTACTCTCCTGGTGGGAGATCAGGTTTTGACACTCCTGCCTCATCTACAAGAAACTCGTTTGAGCCTCATCCCATGGTGGCTGAAGCCTGGGAAGCTTTGCGGCGATCTTTGGTTCACTTCAGGGGCCAACCAGTTGGTACAATTGCTGCATATGATCATGCTTCCGAGGAAGTTTTGAACTATGATCAGGTGAGGTTGTCTGAAGATTCTTTAGGTTGATACTGGAATTATAGTACTCTGTACTCCTATTAATTAATTGCCTGTAACTATGAGCATGTCATCTTGCTAAGATGAGTTCATCTTTTGCTTCTGTGGCATGAATGTGGAATAATCTGGATAGGCAAAAATTGAAGTTTCCTTCATTGAAGTTGTTACAGCCGAACTGAAAATCTGATCTGTTTAAACGTTGACATAGTAATGATGAGAACTGAAAGTTCGATTCACAAGAAGGTTTCTTCATTCTGAAAGCTTCAAAGACTGTATCATATATCATACGAGTTTGAAAGCCTCCAGTTTTTTGCTGGCCAAAAAGAAAAAAAGAAAAGAAAAGAAAAGAAAGCCTCCAGTTGTTGTGTATTGCTTTCATTTTTTCCCCGATTTTTGGAAATTTGTTGTCATTTTATTTTCTTGTTTCCAGAATTTTTTAGTTTTTATTTTTTTTTTGTTAAATTTGAAAATAAATCTCATTGGAAGTAATATGTTTTAAGAATTTAAGTCGGTTTTGGAAAACATTGGAATTAGTTTTGTCCATGCTTCTTGTTTGTCCAAGTTTTCTCCTCCTGTTCTAGGGAATGGTGAAGGAAAATAGTTCACGAAACACCTTTTTTCTTTTCTGTCTATTTTTAAAGAACTAAAAACAGAAACAAAAAATAGAGAACATGAAGCAGCACCAAATGTAGTTATCAGAAACTATCTTTCGAAATTTTTTACGCTGGAAGCTTTTGCAGTATTTCAAACTTTGGATGTTCTGACTTTTGGAGCACTGAAATTTTCAGGTTTTTGTTCGGGACTTTGTACCCAGCGCTTTGGCTTTTCTGATGAATGGTGAACCTCAGATAGTAAGAAACTTCCTCTTGAAAACCTTACAGCTTCAGGGATGGGAGAAAAGAATAGACCGTTTTAAGCTAGGAGAAGGTGCGATGCCCGCTAGCTTCAAAGTTCTTCATGATCCAGAACGTAAAACAGATACAATTGTTGCAGATTTTGGTGAGAGTGCAATTGGTAGAGTTGCTCCAGTTGACTCTGGGTTCTGGTGGATAATTCTGCTTCGTGCATATACAAAGTCTACAGGAGACTATTCTTTGGCTGAGACTCCTGACTGTCAAAAAGGGATGCGGCTAATTTTGACCCTGTGTCTTTCAGAGGGTTTTGATACATTCCCGACCCTGCTTTGTGCTGATGGCTGCTGTATGATTGATCGTAGAATGGTAACCATGCTTTCTGATCTCATTTGTCACTCTCAATTGCTACACTGCTGCACATCTCTTTAAGCTTTACCCTCTCAACTTCGGCATACTAGTTTTTATGGATGTTGATAGGATAGCTTTAGCTTTAGAGGTTTAAAAAGTTGATCTCCACCATTAATAAACTATTCCAAACTATCCTAAGCACAAAAGTAATTCCTATAAGGAGCCTTCATGGAACTGGTTTATAAGCAAACAACCTAAAAACTTGTTGGCTGCGCTTCAACTTTAGCATGCTGCAATTGATTTAGTCTATCATCTTAGCTCCAACAACTTCTTGAAGATAAACTTCCTGTTGGAAGGATGTTCCATTGTCATATGCTTTTAGGAACTGATGACCATCTACAGTTTTTCTGTTAATCTCTTTTTCTTTTGTGGATTTCATGAAGTCTCTGCCTTATGCCTACTTTTTACAGTTGTCACAGTTGAAAAATGACATGGAACCCTAAGTCTGTATTTCTTGATGTAGTCTAATCTCCACAAACCTGTTGAATTAGTCCTCCATTTGTATCTTATTGCTTCTGATGAACTATGTGTCAAACATGCATGCAGGAAAGGTTTGTTAGTTTTTCTTCCAAAATGCACTAGGATTTTCTTCATAGTATTCCTGAAACTGAAGATCATATTGTTTAATGCCGTTGTCTTAAATCTTAATAAAGACACACCTCCAGAAACAGACAAAAAAGCCACCCAAGTAAAAGCAGTCAGCTCTCAAAAAGCAAACTGGATTTATTTTTCTTTAGTTTCAAAAAATCCATGTTGAGTTGGCTTTCATGCTAAATGATTTCAAATTGTTTTACAGGGTATATATGGTTATCCAATTGAAATTCAAGCACTTTTTTTTATGGCGTTAAGAAGTGCTTTGCCAATGCTGAAGCATGATGCAGAAGGAAAAGAATGCATAGAGAGAATTGTGAAACGTTTGCACGCCTTGAGTTACCACATGCGGAGTTACTTTTGGCTTGATTTCCAACAACTAAATGATATATACAGGTACAAAACTGAGGAGTACTCCCATACAGCTGTAAATAAGTTCAATGTTATTCCTGATTCCATCCCAGACTGGGTGTTCGATTTTATGCCAACACGTGGTGGCTACTTCATTGGAAACGTCAGTCCTGCAAGGATGGATTTTCGATGGTTTGCTTTAGGAAATTGTATAGCGATCTTATCTTCTCTTGCAACTCCAGAGCAGTCAATGGCTATTATGGATCTTATTGAAGCTAAGTGGGAGGAGCTGGTTGGCGAAATGCCTCTGAAAATATCATATCCTGCCACAGAAAGCCATGAGTGGCGAATTGTGACTGGTTGCGACCCAAAAAATACCAGATGGAGTTACCATAATGGAGGATCTTGGCCAGGTTTGTCCATCTTTTGCCCATCTGGATTTTCAATTTAACGTCCACTGTTTTCTTTCTTTTTGTTGTTTTTCGTTGAGGATGTTTGTTGAGACATGGACATGGGCCCTTGCTGCAGAGCCCCCAGCATATATTATTCAAAAGCAAATAGCTGACGGAGGATAAAAAAGAGGGGATTGATCAGGGTGTTATTGCCTGCAATTTAAAAATTAGTGATACTAGCGTAAACCGGCTCATCGGTTTAGGTTTGAGTGCTGCTTGCATGAATTGCTCAACTAGTTTGCAATTGGTTAAATTTATGTTTGGAAGGCGTCGCTGATGTAAGTCAACAAAGCCTATAATAGAACAAAGCCTATAGGATCTCGATATGCCTCCTAGGTTATCTGTGTGTGAACCCTTCAGAATGCAGTTGCTTGTTATTGCATTAATACGGTTCAGAGTCACCCATGCTTTCCCTAAATAATTGATGATGCAGAGTCACCAATCCGTTCCGTAAATAATTGATGATTCAGAGTCACCAACCCTTTGCCTGAATAGTTGAGTCGTTGATGAAACTTTTTTATATATGAAGTTCTACTGTAATCTTACTTTAAGTGTTTGGGTTATGGATCCAACAAACCAGATGTGCTTACCTAAACCTACATTAAAAAGATTACCTTGAATTCAGAGTTTGGCATGTCTTGGTCAGATTACTTTCATCTTGCCAATCTGGAGCCACTTAAGAAATTTGAAGAAAGCATTTAGTTTGCTTCAACTGGCTGGTGTTTCAGGAGCGAAATTGAATTGCCAACTTAAACACCCGATGAACTCTCTTTGCGGACTATCATTAGTGGCATTTCTTTATCATGTTATGATATGTAAAATGCTGTTAAATGATCCCTACATCCTTCATTGCTGAAAATACGAATATTTCTGTTGCACCAAGATTGGAGTCTAATGCAACGACTTTACTTTTCCCAAGAATTGCATCATAAATCATTCTCTGTTTGTTGCCTAATCCTGAGTTTAAGATACTCCATCAATGTTTCTTGACAGCATTCTTTTCTGTGTTCCTGCAATTCTTTTCTTAATTATGGATGCAGTGCTTTTGTGGTTGTTGACGGCCGCTTGCATTAAAACGGGACGGCCACAAATTGCAAGGCGTGCCATTGATCTTGCCGAGACTCGCTTGCTTAAGGATGGCTGGCCAGAGTATTATGACGGCAAACTTGGGAGATATATTGGGAAACAAGCCAGGAAGTACCAGACTTGGTCAATAGCTGGATATTTGGTGGCTAAGATGATGTTAGAGGATCCCTCACATCTGGGAATGATTTCTCTGGAGGAGGATAAACAGATGAAGCCAGTGATAAAGAGATCATCCTCCTGGACCTGCTGAGCCGTGTAACAGGTAATACAATAAAGTGGCAGAAAGAAAAGGTAGGGAAAAGAAAGAAAACAAAGGCAAGACTTTGAGAGACCTTTGACTTTAATTACAATAGTAGGTATTCTTTGGTTTCCCCCAACCCAACTAGTGCAGTTGAAAGCTCGCTTGTGTACAATGACGTTTGTTAAAGAACCCATTTCTTGTGTTTCCATTGAAAGATGTATTCTCTGTTTGAAGGTTGATGCATTTGAATTGCGATAAAAGTTTTTATTTTGAGAGAGTAGCCACTTTGTGCAGAAATAGGATCAATTGTAAGAGATGAGTTGTAAACGACCCCTTACTTTACCCAGTGTGGGATTCCCAGGATTTTTAATTAATTGGGATTTAATGGTCCCGCACTTAAATATAATTGGCTAAAGTTGATACTTGTAATTCGTTAAAACTTTTTATGCTTTTAGTAGTTTAACCTAGATCATGATGATATGCACAATTTCTACTACAGTAGCTTAAGCTTAAGCTACATATCGAAGTCATAAAACATGTAACTTAAGCTTCAAGTATCAACCTTTACATCAACACTTAATGTTTGTACATCCAAAAGTATTTCTAATGCTTACAACACTAGTGAGTATTCATTTCTTAATCATACTAAAGGCATTTTTAGGCACACATCACTACCATGTATTTACAACAAGTTGAGATCAATAAAAACTTTCCCACTTGCCTTAAGCTAGCTAACCATAACAACAGGAAAGTAATCACTTGCTTGTGCGCTTTAGTCCTAAAAATATTGGCCAGCAAACAACTTAGTTAGCATCTTAAATAATTTCAAGCCAACTTCTTATAATCAATTAAGATTCTAGAAATTTCATACTCGCACAAAAAGACTTGCCAACAATCTTTTAGTGGGCGTTAGGCTCTCTTGAATCTAAGCCTGCATATATGTGACTATTTAAGGGGTAAGAACTCATGAATTCTCTGAAAGAGATTGAATACCTGCAAATAAAACTTAGGACTAGTATATATAACTATATATAACTACACACACACACACACATAACTTAACATGAGTCAAACGTTCTGAGGTCTTATCTAATGGCCACTAAAACGGATTCTGTTGTGCGAACCCTATCTCAACTTAGTTCTATCTACAAGAGTAAATTATTGCCTTAAACTTAAATTATTCCTTCTTACCCTTGATCACATTGTACAGGAGTTTACTTAACTTGGTAGCTCAGCTTATTAAACTAAAATAGCTTAATCAAGGTGCTTAGAAGTTTAGAACTTCTTTTCCTTACTTAGCACCTTTAATCTTGCTCAAAGCCCTATTCCTTTCTTAGGCCTTAAAGTAATTTTTAGTCACCCCTTAACTCACCTAAAAAATGCTTAAATCTTGTCTTAGAAGTGATTTTAAGACCCATTCAAATGCCCTACACATTTTAGGAAGGTCTGAGGAAACTAACTGAAGCATCGGTGTTATGGCCCTCCTAGTGGAAAGCATGCCTGAAGAAGGTAAAATGTTCTAAATTAAGTTTGAAACCTTAATTCAAGTTTACATAGCAAGAATAGGAAAGTTTAGCAAAGTTCACTAGTTCCAAAGAGGTTAAGGCAATAAATAAGGTTCAAGGGCAAAATGGTAATTTTGAATCCTGAATAGCTGGGCTAAGTCCTGAGTGGTTAAAATGAGTTTTATGACTTAACTTTTAACTTTAACCCAAACTTGAAGAAATAAACAAAGATTAATCAAGAATAGCTAAGGTTACCAAAAGATGGAGACTTAATTGTAACAAGTCTAATACTTTGGTGGCTTTGGTGTTAAGCAAGGTTTATAAGAGGGTAAAGTGAGGGGAGGCAGCCATAATTCGAGTTCATCCTCTCCACCCTCATTTCTGTACCCAATTGAGCTTGAAATCAAGATTTCTTGGTGAAAAGAGAAGTCATCACAAGTATATAGGCAATTGGGAGCTCATTTCAAGTAGTAAACCATGGTTTTGGAGCTTGGAAGCATGTTTTCTCCCATCCCCTGCTTTTAGTACAAGGTAACCAATGTGTTCTTGATTGAATTCATGTTTATTAGTTGGTTAAGAGCTTGAGTTTTGGTTAGGAAGCAAGAATTTGATGTTTGGTGCCTATATTTTGTTTGGAACTTAAGTGGTGCTTTGTTGAACTTAGTGGATTGGAAGAGTGCCTGATGCTTGCTTGTTACTTGGAGTTGAGGTAAGGGAGTTGTGTTTTTTAGTTCAATTAATGCTATTGGAATAAGGTTGCTTGAAGAATTTGAGTAATTCTAGCAATAGCATTAGTTGGTGGACAACGTTGAATTATGGTGGGCTATGAGATTTGTGATGAATGGAATGATGTTATAAGGCTTCATAGATTGGCTTGTGATAGTTGGTTGTGATTTATGCAATATGTTTTATATGTATATGAAGTTTGGAGGCTAACTAAGCATGTTTGACATGTTTGATAGGTGTCCAAAGTTCATAGCAGCAAAATCTGTGAAAATTTTGTAGATTCGCAGATTGGCGACGCGTAGCTAGTTTCGTGCCATTACCCATGACGCGCCGCCAATACAAGAAAAAGTTGGCAGAACGTCACCAACAGTGGCGACGTGTCGCCAATACAGGAGAAAGTTTGCAAAACGTTACCAACTGTGGCGATGCGTCGCCACAGGTATGTTGGCTGAATTTTCCAAGTTTTGCTAGGAAGGTCAAGGGGAGACCTAAGGGGATTCTTAAAGTACCTTGGGGTCTAAGTATTCTGGGGGTACTCCGAGACCTTCAAAAGTCCTTCGAGACCGAGGAGTTTTCTATGCTTTGGCTATCTGAACTTATTTTCTATGTAAATCTCTTGGCCAAGTTAATTTTTCTTATGGTTTTTGTTAATCTAAGTCAAAGCATAAAGAGCATGCATCTTGCATATTTTAGGTTAATCAACTAACATCACGGAGTTTTAATCCACACACATATTCAACTAGCCAATTGCAATCTACCGTGAGACCAGCTCTCATAGGTCTCCTGGGCAGAGGCCAAAGACGGCCATGTCAATCGGAATGTCCAAAAAATGCCTTGAATGTCGGGCCTTAAGGGCTTAGCACCGTAGGAAAAACTAGTTCTATCTACAAGAGTAAATTATTGCCTTAAACTTAAATTATTCCTTCTTACCCTTGATCACATTGTACAAGAGTTTACTTAACTTGGTAGCTTAGCTTATTAAGCTACAATAGCTTAATCAAGGTGCTTAGAAGTTTAGAACTTATTTTCCTTACTTAGCACATCTAATCTTGCTTAAAGCCCTATTCCTTTCTTAGGCCTTAAAGTACTTTTTAGCCACCCCTTAACTCACCTAACAAATGCTTAAATATTGCCTTAGAAGTGATTTTTTAAGACCCATTCAAAGGTCTTACACATTTTAGGAAGGTCCGAGGAAACTAACTGAAGCATCGGAATGTCCAAAAGTTGCCTTGAATGTCAGGCCTTAAGGGCTTAGCATTGTAGGAAAAACTAGTTTGTCCAGGCTCAACCTCCTGGTGCTGCAGCACTACTTGGTGCCTAGGCGTTAGGGCCTCGCCTGGTAATGCCCTACAACTACCCTTCTTGCTTGTTTCTTAATCCTCTCTACTTTGTCTGGCCCCAAATGACTTCTAAATCACTTCTAATCACTTATACTTGATAAATAACACATAAAAGCATCTATTAAACACTTGAGAACACAAAAATCCCTTATCTAAACCAAAATCACAAGCCATAAATCCAATATGCACACACAAACACAAAATTTTCAATCTTGGACCACAATGTGGTAAACTTGTTTTAGTCTGGCAAATTCATTACCAATACATCAAAACACATAATATGATCTAAATTTGAGCTAACAAGACTTAGAACAAGCTCATACAACTTAACCCTATTTGTGTGAGACATTAAACCCTTCTTAGACCAATCTTGCACACAAGCCAAATTAACTTGAAATTCACCTTCATAAGCAAGAATCTTAGCTTAGGGATTCATTACCCAACCTGCCCAGGCATTAAACCTTAATCATCAACAATAAAAAACCCTAGCCCAAGAAAAATAACTCATTAAGGAGAAAAATGTGGCAACAAGCTTTTACAAGCTCAAATGAACTACTTGCACCAAGAATCCCTACTGTTTGAGCTTCCAATTCTAAGAAACAAGTTAGAGAAGAGATATGAGCTTTCTTGGTTGCTAAATGGCATAGGAAGGGAAGGAAATAAGGAAGAAAACATCCCTTACAGCTTATCTTTTATCTAAACCTCCAAAAGATACACTAAGCCCCTTAAAACTTAACTTATGCTGAATTGGTCCTAGTTTCACACACTTGTCTTCTTTTCCACATCTTATACATGAAATAAAATTAGGAATCATAAAAATACTTTAAAATCTTTAATACTTTATTCGAAATTCATTTATGGTGGAAATTTTGGGGTTTTATTGCTAAAAATACAATTTTTGCCCCCTTTGGCCAACTTTACTCAAATGGTCATATTACTTATTTCATGCCATATTATTGTGCTAAAATCATAACTTTATGGGCAAATAAGATTTTTAAGCTTAAAAATCACACTTACCTTACTAATCCTGATTTAAGTCTAAGAGAGTCATAACATGAGCACTTGTTGGGAACGAGTCTCTCATAACAGATAATCCATATATTGACAATAATTGAATTTTCAAGACTACAAATCAATTTCGGTTTGAATCCCTTTTCTTTTCTTTTCTTTTTTTTTTTTTATATTGGTATACAAATATACTAAAAGTAGTTAGGAAAGGGACAAAAGAGAATAAGCAAGGGGAATGAGCTTTTGCTATTGTGTCATGTGGCACAATAAAAAGATGACTTGTTGCATAGAGGTGAATATGCTCCTTATTTGCTAGGTAATCCTCTGTTCCTTAAGGCAAACACTTTCACAGTGTGTAATATTGAACAAAACTTACACACAATCTAATAAAATTGTAACAGCATGAAGCATATTAGTTTGTGCAAAAGTAGCCACTGCTCAGATAGCTTCCAATTCTACCACTAAAGAAGAATGCAAAGGAACCACTTTAAAGCTTTGGTTGGATGTTATGGTTCCCTTGGGATGTAGAGAAACCCAATCTACTACCATAGAAGATGATGTAGATCACTAAGCAGCATCCACTTTGAAAATAAATAGAACAAGTGGAGGCCAATAAAATATGCAGGAACTTTATAAGGTGGAAAGAACCTTCACAGTTGCCATACTAGGCATAAAAATACAACTTCTAAAGCTTCTTGAAGCTTTCATGTTATCCATAAAGGAGTCTCTCTGATGAAAAGGCTTAGAAACACTAAAAGGTAAACCCTTGAAGACTACATCATTCTAATTTACCCAAATGCCGACAGAGTTGCTACCACCATTTCCAAATCATGGGCTTGTTGTCTAAAAGTTGTTGAAACCATTGTTGAAAACCATTAAAAGAATCTTCAAGGGATCAAATAGAAAATTGATGCCAAAATATGTAGCTGATAAATATTTTCATCAAATGATCATCTAGTACATAACAAAGAAGCTTAAGATATACATATTGCAAAAATGGCCTTGGTAGGCAGCACATTGTTAAAAAATTTCCAAAGAAAAATTTTAAACTTATAAGGAATCATAGTTGCCCATAATCTATTGATGTGGGACGAATGCTAAAGATCTAATGATAGATTAATTGAAGCACATATCAAGGCTAATCTGGCAGAAATATAACCTTTTTTGCAATTATATTTACCATTATCCAATTTAGACCATATCATAGAATCCTTATTCTTATTTGAAGGAACAAAGGGTTGCGAAAATGGCTTGGATCACCTCCTTACCAGTAAACAGATTTGCAAATAAGCAAAATTCCAATTGAAGAAATCTGGCAGCATTAAATCCTTGATACAAAAGGGAGTAATGGCAACCTGAAGATTTTTTTGCATAATTCGAGCAAGTGGTGGGAATTGAGGAAGACAATAGTCAGACCAAATATTAATCAAAGAGTCATCAACAACTTAGTGGATCAAACTGGGAGACAACAACTCTTAGCCATGAGTTAGCCTATGCTAAATTGGAAAAGTTTTTCTGGGAAATGAGCAATCCAAAAAGAAAGTTGTTTGCCATATTTTGTCCAAAGAACATGGTAAACTAAAAAATTCCTATCACCTGACTGATATGCCAAAATGTTTTAGCAATGAAGGCCTAATTAAAAACTTTCATATCTCTAATACCAAGGCCATCTATTCTTTTAGGAAAAGACAGAAGAAAATGATTACAAAAATGTAATCCTTTTGACTCTGAACTCTTAGTTTACCAAAATTTAACCAAGGAATTAGAAATTTTGTCACATGTGGTAATAGGAACTTCAAACAGTGACATTAAATAATGGGGAAAGAAAAAAAGGGTGATTGAATTAAGGTTAGCCGACCAGCTAGGTTGAGCATCTTCCATTTCCAAGATTAAAGTGTTTTCGTAACCTTCCCCATCAAGAATGAGTGAGAACCATTTTTGGATAAGTCCTGGTAAGATGGAACATCCAAGTATTTAGGCAAATTTTCATTAACAACAAATGGTAGTATCTCCTTGGGTTGATGCACAAACCTAGTAGATATATTCTTAGAGAAAATCCATTCCAATTTTGAGTAGTTTACTTGTTGACCATCTACTACAAAAAATAAAGAGAAAGCATCTTTCAAAACATATACTAAAGCCAGGGATAGTTTGAAGAACAAAAGGCAATCATTAGCAAAGAGTAAATGGTTGATCAAAGGTCCCTGAACACTAGCCCAAAGCCCCACCAGACTTTGATTACTCTAAAGCTTAAAGAGATAAAAGCTGAAAGCCTCAACACAAAAGATGAAAATATAAGAAGATAACGGATCCCTTACCCTAATCCCTTTACAGGGTGTGATCCAATCTGTTATACTACCGTTGTTTAACACCGAATACGATATAGTAGTGATATATAGCATAATAAGCTTGATCCAATGAAGGCAAAAACCTAAAAAGTGAAAAACCTTTTCAATGAATGACCATTTAAGATTATCATATGCTTTATAGATGTCCAGCTTCAATACTACTTTTAAAGCCCCAAAACCACTTCTTCGAGGAGTTGCCTTAATAGCCTGAAAAAGTTCATGAGCAATGATAATATTATCTTGAATAGAGCACCTAAGCATAAAGGCATTTTGATGTTGACCCACTAAGAAGAAAAGGTTCAGTTTAAGCGGATTTACTAAAAATTTAGAGATAACCTTACAAGAGATGCTATAAAGACTAATGGGATGAAAGTCACAATCTCATAAATAGTTTCTGGATTAAATCCATTTTCTTCTCTCAACATAATCCTCATGAGTCCATGAGTGATCATTCAGCTGGTTCGGGCACCAACAAATTAAAATTACTTGAAACCAACTAATTTCCAGTTTTCAGTTTTCATTTTCACCAATCAAGCCAATCGAATTGCAAATGGAAACTAAAGCAGAACCAATCAATATATAATTTGGTTAGGTCAATTTTACAGTTTAGTTCTCAAATACAAAACTATTTCTCATTTGTATTTGATGAACTGCTGGTCTTTTCTAGTACTTCTCTCCCAAAATCCTCTAGAATTGATCTTTTATCTTGTGTCAGTCATCATAAGCACCAAAGACACTTCAGGTTGCAAAAGAATAACGTTTCCTTATCTATTTCATCACTGAAACTTATAAATATGCTTTTATTTTCCTCTTTGTTCCTACAAATTGTGGCTAAATCTAATAGATTGAACTTTATTTAACTCTATTAGAGGCCAATCTTCCTAATGGTGAAATGCTTAATGGTGGCTAAGTGCAGCGGCTTTCAAGTTTCTCTAAAGGGATAGAAATGTGTGGCTAAAAATAGTGTAGAATTGAGGCAAAATAGTGTATATAGTTAAGGTTAGCAATGGAATTAAAAGTATAATTTTAGCATTGGGGTATTTTGGGTGATTTAATTAACATGTGTCCAATAACTAGAGTGAAGACTAAAGATAAAATTTGTTGATCTTTAACTAAATCAAATTGAATAATATATTCATTTTATTCAAATTTAATCAAATTTTTAGGTTTATTGACTTTATCTTAATAATACTTATCTTAATTGAAATTAGTTACCATAATGATTAATTATAAGTAACCCCAAACTTGCTTCCCTTTTTGTTGGCTCCCTACCAGAAAGCCATTAGTCACAACTCTTTTGGGAAATGAATCATCCTATCTTTGCTGATTTCTTTCCAGGTGGCCCAAAGTCTGAGAGAACTAAGTTTCTACTTAAGAATTAGTTAAATATGTATAGAAACAAGGATAAACAAGACACTTTATATACAGTTCTACAAAATTTAAGATACACAATCCTACTCCTATATTGTTTGGTGCACGTTGGGCATTAGGCCTTAAAACCTATTTATGAGTTACTCTTTCATAGACATACTTCCCTCTAATTCATAAGAGTTAGTTGCCATGTTGCTTGATTGAGGTCTGCGCACGATACATGTTTTCTATTGTAAATTTAAATTTACTTGAGCCCACATGAGCTTTTGGCAGAGTATTATACATGTGGTCCTAGTCTTAGCATGTCTCCTCCTCCAGACTAAACCATGAAACCTCAAACTCAAACATCAAACTTGAAACACAAACTAAACTATTTTCAAAACTGTAAACTACATGATCACATTGGAGCAACAACCTTCTTTAATGCTTTTGTAGAGCCATTTGCTAGCCAGTTTATGGAATTCCTCTTCTTGGCAGTTTCACAACTCCACTCAACCATAAAAGGCTATATTTATTTTTACTTACCATCATTATTGTTGTTTTTTAGCATTATCATTGTGGAAAAAATAGAAATGCCTCTGTGATCGATGTTGGTAACCTTAACACGCCATAACTATTAGATTATGTAGGTCATTTGAATTTCAAGTATCCCTACTGATCCAAAGTCTCCAACATATGACGGGTTATAGTTAGGTCCATAAAAAACACAAGTAAAATGTTTTTGGAGAAAAAGTGCATATAACATATTGCTTGACCAAATTAATCAAATATGAGTTAGAATGGGATATTGAGGTAATAGGGGTAACTTGGGTTGACTGCCAGCTAGAGGTGGGACGTGGGCCGGGTTGGCCCGGACCGAACCGGGACCGCCCCGCGGTCAAACCCGCCCCCGCAAACCCGCCCCGGCAAGAAAAAGCCCGCAATATTATGGGCCGAGTATGGGCCCAATAGGAGGAGGGAGACGCAAAAAAGACCGGCCCGGACCAGACGAACCCGCCAAACCGGACCGACCCGGACCGGACCGCCCCGCCAAACCGCCCCGCCGACCCAGCCCCGCGCGCCGCAACGGCTCCCTGCCAGTAACGTTAACCTGCAAAAAATTTTTTTAAAAAAAAGGGCTAATTACACAGCAGGCCCTCCAACAGCTTTCTGCTCCATTTCAGCCCCCAAAATTTCATTTTTGCCCCTCCCAACAACTAAATTTCAAGGACTTTTTGGTCAAACTAATTTTTCCCCTCCCCCTATAAATACCAATGCCATTTTCACTCAATCCTCACACAATCACTCAATCTTTCTTCTTCATCTACTATATTCTCTCAACCATTCTCCTTATTTTCTTAATCTCTTCCAAATTTCTTACTAATCTCTCCCTAATATCTTCATAATCCTCTCTTGATTTTGCATTAATCACTACTATTAGTACGTGAGGCATGGCTTCAAAAGGAAAGGGCAAGTCAACAGATAGTTCATCTTCCCGCAACACCGGCCTCCGAGCCTTGTTCCGTCGCCGATCTCGGCCCGCCGATAAAGGCATTTCAATTCAAGAGTTTCACGACGATGATGCCGGAATCGATATGACGAATTACGATTTGGGTCTCGACGATCAATTATCCGATGATGAAGTGGAAGAGTTGGATGCGATGGCGTCCGGGAATCCGTCAACAGAACCGACGCCTACAAGTCATGAACCCGGCGTGGAGGAAACTCAAGCACAAGGTAAATCCACGAGACTAACTGCTTGGGTTTGGGAGCATTATGAGCTCATAAACAAAGGGGAGTCGAGGTACGGAAAATGCAAACATTGCGGGAAAAAATTTATGCATAGAAAGAATTCCGGCACTGGAACGCTGAAGCGGCATATTGAAAATCAACATGCTAACGTCCTCCCTAGTACCGGGACTAGTTCTGGAGGACAAACACAACTTGGGTCTACAACCGGCGCCGGCGGACCAGGTATATTTCGTTTTAACCAACAATCTTGTAGAGAAGGTATGGTAAATTGGATGATGCTTACCGAAAAACCTTTTTCACAAGCTGAAGATGTCCACCTAGAATCTTGGATAAAATCACAATTAAATCCTGCATTTAGAAAAGTATCTAGGAAAACTGCTAGGAAAGAAAGCTTTAGACAATTTGAAGCCGGAAAATCAGATTTGCAAGCATATTTTTCTGCTCTTGATCATTGTGTGGCATTTACTTCTGATATGTGGACATCACCTATAGGTCAATCATTCTATTGTGTTACTTCTCATTGGATTGATTCTGATTGGATAATGCAAAAACGAATTTTGTCATTTAAGGTTATTGAAACAGATCATACTGGTTTTTAAGGTCAAATATTTAATTGTATCTTAGAAACTTTACGTGATTATTTTTGTACTGATAAAGTTCTGTGCATTTCATTTGATAATGCTTCAAATAATGATGTTGCCGCTCGCCTTTTGAGTCAAAACTTAAAACCACCGCTCAACGGTGCATTTTTTCACGTTAGATGCATGTGCCATATTTTGAACATTTGTGTGCAAAAGGGTTTAGAAGTTCTCCAAAATGAGATTTTGCCTATTCGAAACTCATTAAAATATTTGATGTCCAGACCTGCTATTTTTCGTGAATTTAAAAGCTTTTGTATTGAAAATCAAAAACCATTTTCTTGGAAACGGTTTAAATTGGATTGCCCAACCCGCTGGAACTCCACATTTTTTATGTTGCAAGATGCATTACCGTATGCAAATTTGTTGTCACATTTCATGAATTTAAAAATGGGTTCTGAATTTCTTACGACTGAAATTTGGGAGAAATGTTCCAAAACCGGTGAATTGCTTAAGTTTTTTTACGAGGCAACTGAATTTTTCTCTGGTGTTTACTACCCAACAAGTCATCAAGTTTTGTTTCATTTAGTGAACATCACATATGCTTTACATCAATTTAAAAATGATGAGTTGTTAAAACCGACTGTTGAAGCCATGCGGGCTAAGTGGCTTCAATATTTCTCAAACATTCCACCTATCTTTTTAGTCGCTTCTTTACTTGACCCGTATGTAAAATTAACGGGCACAACAACACTGCTTGAAGGAATTTTTCATACTTATTTAGAAATGTCTCATATAAATGTTTTGGCTATGTCTGCTTCTGCTTCCGAGTACTTGCATTCTTTATACAAGTTATATTGTGAGCGGCATTCGGATAAGGTAAGATCCGAAGCTTCTCAAACTGAGCCTCCAAGGAGATCAATCTCCTCAAGATTCAACCCGGCGCTCCTAATGCTCAAACAACCCCGACCGATGACATCGGGATTAGCTGAGGTCGATGACTATCTCAACACATCATTCGAGACAAGCGACCTCGACATCTTGGAGTGGTGGAAACAAAAGAGATCAAGATTTCCGATCTTGTCGATAATCGCACAAGAAATTCTTGCCGTTCCAGTATCGACCGTCTCATCTGAGGCAGCGTTTAGTGCCGGAAAACGGGTGATAACAGAAAAACGGTCAAGATTGACACCCGACGCGGTAGAAGTATGCGTGTGCAACCGAGATTGGGGCCTCGCAGCACTCCGGCATCAAGACCAAAAGAGTTCGGATGATGAGGTAATATCCGATACCGAGAGTTGAATTTTTTTTTTTCAATCATACATGTAGTTTGTATTTGATCTGATTATGCTGTTCAGCACAGATCATAAGTTTCTATTATTTATTATTTTCGGAACGTTTTTGCCATTTCAAAATGTAAGGCACGTTCCAATTATTTGTAACTGCCGTTTGGCTTTTTAACTTAATAAAACTTACACCGGATGTGGTGTTTTTTCTTAAAAATATTTATGACTTATATAATTAATAACTGTTCTATTTATATATATATATATATATATATATAAAAAAAAAAAAACCCGCCCCCGCCCCGCCCCGCCCCGCCCCGGGACCGGCTCGGGACCGCCCCGCCTAGAGCCGGCCCGGTTCCCACCTCTACTGCCAGTTACCCATCCACCAGACAATAATTGAAATTACCAAGGTAAAAATGACACATAAGTCACCACTGTTTCTTAATTGGCCTAATTCTACCATTAATATTTTATTTTTTTCAAATAAACCACCAATGTTTTTTAGTTTCCCCAATTCACCCACCTAACATTAAAATTTTGTTCAAACTTTATAAAAGTAACCATTATCCATTTTTTTTTCATTTGACATAATATATTTTCTTAATTTAAAAAAACACGAATTCATAAAGTTTATGAAAAAGGTGACAACCTTCTTCAAGGTTCAGTCCTTTGTTAGGGTTTGTAATTTGCAACTTTGAAGCCACGTGTGATGGACGACATGACAAGCGGCAATGTGAAAGTGTGGGATTTTGAGCTAGAGGATGATGGTTTGATAAAAGAAAATGCCGATGATGATGTTTTCCCTCAAGTGTCATATCTTAGGCTTAAGTCTGCTATAAATGGCGATGCAGCCAACTCTCAAAGAAAGAATAAAAGGACAAGGCTTCTACCACAATGACATCGACCATCACAGTAACATACCCTCTTGTGACTTCGAGTCCCTTGGCTCTAACAATGAGCTTCGTGCTTATCAATCTAATGAAAAATGGGGAAAATGTTGGCTCGTATAGGACTATAAAAGGGAATGAACAGGTTTTAAGTGAGATTGTGAGGGGAGAATCAACTGAAGGAGACAAAGATGGAAGAGATGGTATAGATTCATGATGACGTGTTCAGTAAGGGTGTTGGAGGTTCGTCGGCCTATTTGATAAGGCCATCGATGCATGTGGCCAATCGCAAGCATTATAACTCTTGTATTCTTTTATTAGGAAAAGAATTTATTATAAAGTATCTAAATTAAGTACCTTATACTTTTAACAAAATGTTACAGAAATTTAACTGAAAGTGAACAATTTGGGCCAATTTAGAGACATGAATAGTTTATTTGGCCAAAACAAAATATTAATGACTAATCCAAATTAATCTCAAAATATTAATAATTTATTCATTTTTTTTTTACCAATTATCAATAAAAACCACCATTAACAAATTAAAAATGAAAGACAAATTTCAAGTAGGAAAGGAAAAGCTGAATTTTCTTACATGTACTAGACTGTTAGTACAAAATTTTATATAAAAGAAATTAATTGGATATAAAAAAATTACCAAGTTTTACTTATTTGTTCAATTATCACTCGAAATACATACATACATACATATATATATATATATAACAGAATGCATCTAAGAGTGATTTTGACTTTTCTTTAATGAAAGAGATTGTGGAGATGACACGTTACACACTTTCCTTTTTTAATAAGGTAGCTGCAATTTTTACACATGGTCTACCAAATATGCCCCCAACTCTATGAAGTAATACTCTAGTGACATGTGACAGTTAAAGCACACAATTTTTGACTTTTATTCAAAATTTGAATTATAGATAAACTAATTATATGATTAAATTGAGTCATGATTGATCATAAACCTACTTTGGAATTATTTCTACCATTTTATGACTTTTATTCAAAATTTGAATTATAGATAAACTAATTATATGATTAAATTGAGTCATGATTGATCATAAACCTACTTTGGAATTATTTCTACCATTTTATGACATTTCATGTATTGAGTGAGGTAATTATAAATTTCCAGCAGCATAAATGAGCAAACTGTAATTTTAACTAATGTCATGAGGTGTTTCGGAATATACCCAAATAAAAAATCAAAACAAGTTTACAAATAGCCTACAGGTATATAGGATCCATTTAGCATTTACTATACATGAGGTTATGTCAGCAGCATATTATAGCAAATATTTTATAATAAATTTAAAATAATTAAAATGATTATTTATGATCAAAATGTAAAATTGTGATACATAACATAATATATGCTTTGACACCATTGATTTTTTTATCATTAAAAAATAATTCACTAAAAAAATTTCATCTCTTAGCAAATCATATTCCAAATCTTGATACTGAGAAGAAATTTATTTAAAATAATTCACTTTCAATTTTCATAAGTATGGACCAAATTATTTTATTAAACCATAAAGCCTTCGAAGTAAATAACTCAAACTAAAAAAAACTCAATCATCAATAAGGAAAAGACTATCTAAACATAAAATTATTTTTTATTTACATTAATAAATTAAAGCTTTAACCTTTAACTTAATAAATGTAAAAAAGAAAAGAAAAAAATAAATTAACCAAAATTGAATTAACTCAAATCATACGCAAAAGTGGACAAATTATAGTGACTAAAATTTTATTTGAGACAACAATAATGAAGGAAAATGAAAAAAATAGTTTGGGGACGAAGAGAGAAATTATAAAAAGAAAATTAGATATTAAGGCTCTATTTAGTTCAAGAAAATTTTCTAAAAATTAGAAAATGAAAAGAAAACATGTTTAGTTAACTAATTTTCTTTTTTAGTTTTCTTAGAAAATAATTTTCCTTTATATGAAGATTAGGAAAACAATGATTTTGTTGTTTTCCTAATTTTTCAATCAGGCTTTCATGTGTAAGGATGGCAGTGGGTAGGATAAAATCCACAACCCGTAGATACTCGGCCGATGAGTTGCATATATTTTGTGAAAATTGCACCTGTTTATCCGTCATGGATTTTGATTTTACCCTGTGGGTAAACCTACCACGGCCGCAACCCACCACAAGTTTCTTTTGTCTATCAATGACTTAATTATAACTTTTCAAAATAATAAACTAATATGAAAAAAAATAAGTAACTCAAGTGATCAAAGTGTAATTTATCAAACAAAAATAAACATAAACCTTATATAATATAACCTAGACCCTACTTTTTTACCACACTACCGCCAGTCTTTTTTTTTCTGCTCAGTTCTTATTATTTAATCGATTTGAGATTTTCTATATTTCTACTTGGGGTTGTTTTTCATGTCAATTTTCTTTTCAACCTTTAGATTTACTTCTAAAATCTCTTCCAAGACTATTGTTCACTTGGTTTTTAATGGTGTCTTAGTCGATTGGTGTTTGAAGATTAATGGTGTGTGTCTTCATGAATAATCCACAGGCACACCGTGACCAATGGGTAGCAGACATGGGTATAGTTTTCCACTTGCTAGCCTTGGTAGGCGGGGAACAGATATGACAAATTCGCACTCGATCAACCATGTTGCCATCCCTACTCACGCAACTCTCTTTCACATTCTTGCCCGACCAGCTTCTCAAACCTCTGCCCTACCAATCCTCCTACTCGACCAACCTTTCGTACCGCTGCTGCCGAATAACATCTCCTTCACCGTCGCCACCTACCAACTTCCCCGTCTCTGCCACCCAACCAGCATCATGGAACTCTTTTGCAACCTCGACTCCTCTGTCTTTCTTGGTTTCTTTTGTTTAATAAATCCCTAAATCCCCTTATCTTTCATTCAATTAAGGCAACTAAGCTAGCCTTGTGGCATGAATTGATCCATTGGAAGCAACAGTAGTGGAATCGGAGCTATTTGATAGTGGAATTAGCAGCGAGTGTCAAGCACTTCGGAATGATAGAGACAGTGATGTAGATGTAAAGGATAAAAAAGATGGGAGCTTAAGCGACAGAAAGCAAAAAGCTGGGGGCAGGATTTACATTTTTCATTTTCACTTTTGTAGTTGATAGACTTGGGAAAATCTGCAATTATAGTTTATAAACTTTCTTTCAATGTTCAATTGAGGCATTGAACTTTTTTAAATGTTGTGTGTATATATGTAATCATCTTTAATTGTTTTAAAACAACTAAACATATTTTCTAGAAAATAATTTGAAAAAATGTACATTAAAAATAAAAACTAGGCCATAAAATGAAAATTAAAATTGTTTTCCACAACCACATGCCACCTAAAAGTCTTCCTGTTGAGTTAATAAATGTAAATAAAAATAAAAATATAGTGATGATTTTATAAAAAGCAAACAAACAATGGTGACCAAAGTTTACTTTAGAAGATAGTATATAAAAAACAAAAAAAAAGTTTGGTGACCAATAAAGCAAAAAAAGAGACTATAATTAAGTAAGGATTAAATTCAGAGACCAAAACGTCGAACAGATCAAACATAAGGACTAAAATGGGAAATAGAACCAATTTTGTGATCCAAAACCTGTTTTAATCAAAAAAATGAACGTGAAACAAAAAGAAAAGGAAAAAATATTGACATAGACCCTCAAAACGCTATTGTCTTTTGAAAAGATTATCAAGTTTTCCAAAAGAAGCAATTGCATTAAAAAAGAAATAAGGAAAAAAAAAACAGCGACACACACAATTTATCATTGTTGATAACTAAATTCACTATTGTAACTATAGTTTACTATTGTTATATGAACAGTACCCCTTTCAACAAAGTTTAGGGACCAAAGCAAAATAAAAGAAATTTGCAGGGGCTAAAAGAGGAGTTAGACTATCACCAAGGGAAAAGCAAAATAAAAAAGAGCCCTACACTGTTTGATAAGACTGGGAAATTAATATATTATATAATTTAGGTATTTATCCATATTTTAATTTAAGTTATCACTATCATTCGGTCTCTTTTCATCGTCATCATTATTTCTTCTTGGTTAGAACTCTTCCTTCAACTATCATAAAACCAAATTGATTTTATTCTTCAAAAACCTGCGGAGGCAACAATCTCAAGTATTTTCTTCTTAATCTCCATAAACCACCGCAACTCTTTCACCGTATTCATTCGCTATTGTTCATCTTTTTTTTCTCCATTTTTTCTTCCCTCTAACCCCATTTTTTCTATTTCACTAAAAAATCTTAGCTTTGTTAGGAGAGAAAGCCAAGAAATACGCAATTCAGGAGACAGCAAGAGTTTCCAATTTAATAGTCAATGCCGTTAACAGAGACTTTCATTTTAGCAATCTGATTCAATCAACTTCAGTATACGAATATAACATTAATAACTCAAGAACCAAGGAGCCGATACAGAAAAAGTATAGGGGGTGACAAGTGCATAATGTCAATGTAACAAGTAGTGACTTAAGTGATCATGACCTTTGGGGGGACAAAACATAAGAGGAAAACTATTGTTTGTTAGGCCATGAGCTTTAGAAATTTTTATTCTAAGCTTTTTTTGTAAATTTTCATTCTTTCAATTTTTTTTTCAAATTTTCAAAGTTGACTAAAACTTTGATGAAATTTTAAATAAATTAATGTTTTAAAAATAATAATTTGGTGATTAATTTTTGATATGATAAAAACTGGAAAAAAATAATAAATTATATCACATCATAATTTTCCTGTCAAAAATCAAATGCTTTAAAGGTTTTCGAATAAAGAGAGTAGCATTTTTTATATTTATATTTTAACAATAATTTCTGATACTTTATGATAATTTTGAAATTATTGTTTCAATGATAATATCTTTTTTAATAATATTTCATGTCATTTAGATATATACTTATTTTTTAATTTATAATATAACTTAAAATCCCGAGACAAACACTGGTTGTGTAAATTAGTTTAGTAAATATTTTAGTTCAATTTTCTTCTTATATATATATGCGACTAGTCAAAGGGAAATCAAAAGAAAATATAAAGAAGAAAAGGCCGAGTTAAAAAAAAAAAAGAAGAAGCAAAAGGATGATTGGAGTGGACAGGAGTGGGTCGTTGTTGGGATGAGCTGTCCCAGTCCATTAGATGCCCGGGTGAGCTGTAGGATCTGTGTGCCTTGAACGTACTCCATAAATTAATTGCTATCTTGCCTGTCCCAGGCCCAAATCCCAATCGTCCACATGTTTTTCTCCCTCCTAAATCATCCTTAACAACCCATTTTTTTACACCATTTTTCATTTCAAAACCTGAAAATCAATAACCTTTACGTAGCAAGGCTCTAGCCTATGCCTAAAACGATCAAGCCCAATTTATAGTTATTACTACGTACAATTTTTTTTAAAAAAATATTATATGCATCTAAATAAACTAAAGTGAAGACATTTATTCATTTGATTCAAATACTCAATAAAGTTAAACATACTATTGAAGTTAAAATCACATTTTGAGTTTATTATTGTCCCATGTTGTGAGGAAATACGTATACGCTTGCTTCAATCTCTCTCTCTCTCAAACGGGTATTTGGTTTTTAAGTATTTCTTATAGAATTTTTTATATAGGCTTAAATTTCAAAATGGTCATTAAATCTTGACCAATACACCCATCAACCCTTCAACTATTTTTCATGTTCATCCATCCAACCATCAAACTTTCAAAATTACGCTTATAAACCATTGAGTGCCTCTAAGTGAAATTTTTCTTTAAATGATTGACCAAACTTTCAAAATTAGTCATTATTGGATTAAATCCATTTATATGTGTAGATAAAATGCCAACAGAAACAAAAGCAATCACGAACTTCTTTTATTTTTTTTGTTGGGAGTTCTCCTTGTGGAAATGTACTACTAGTACAAGGCTGGACAAATTCCTCAACGTACTTTGTGTAGTTTTACCATTTTTACATTTTTAGCAGGGAGTGAAAAATTGAAAGAAGTTAAGTAAAAAAAAGAAAAGAAAAGAAAAGAAAATTAGTGGGCCGCACTCAACTGAGCTGGGTCAGAGTTGAGTCAGGTGAGGACATGGGTGATTACTGATTAGTGAGTTAAGTTTCCAAAAGAGACAAAACAAAATAACGGTAGGCGAGATGTACAACAACAACAACTAGGGAATTACAAAAACGGCCATGTGGTTTTGTCTAACGTATATTTTACTCCTCTATTTTTAAAAATTTATAATTTACCCCATATTTCTTTTACGGTGTTCGATAACAACTTTTGAAACCCTAATTTAAATTATCTGATAATCATACTTTAGTAATTTCAAGATTTTTAATATTTTTTTCATAGCTAACTAACCTTTAAAAAATATTGACATGCATTTATAGGAAAAAAAATTATATATATAGAAAGAAAAAATTGATAATTTAAAATATATATTAATTATGAAAAAATATTTGATAGATTAAAATTATAGAAAAATGACTATCATATAATTTAAATATAGTTTCAAAAACTATTATCAAATAGTATAAAAAATATAAGGCATAATATAAATTTTTTAAAATAAAAAATGCAAACTAAAGATTACGGTATACCTCAGGCTCAGGGTAATTGTAAGTTCCTAACAACTGACATAAATCAAAACAATTAAACAAGGACCAGCAGGAAAGGGAACTTGCCCGGGGCTGGGCCTAGTATTTCTCTCTCTCTTTTCTTTTTGGACTATCACAAGAAAGATAATTCATTTTGAAAATTTTTTAACACATAATTTAATTTACTATCCTTGTTTAAACTTTTTTAGCATAAAACTTAAAAACTGCACAAAAATAAAAAATAATTTTTTTAATCATATTTAAATTCTCACAATACAAAATATTTTAATATCGGAGTACAAAATAATGCCTCGTCCAAAAATGGTACAGATTGAAGTGCTATTTACTGCCAATACCAAGGTGTTTTTAATTCGATCCATCATTCCAACTAGTTTTATACCCATCCATCACCTTTTTATATGGAAAATTTTATGGTGTTTGTCATCATACATGATCCAAACTTAAATATAAAAAATTAAAAATATATATATTACAAAGTTTTTGGCTACAACAAATGTCTTAACTATATATATGACTTCAGATGATATTTGTGTATTCAAACTGCGGTTAGAAAATAGTTATGAGGGGAATAATAATAATTTTAAGATTTATTTTCCGTCCGTTTTTTAGTTTGTAATATTATTGCAACTAAAATAAAATGCAACCATTGAGCAAAAATTTAAGATTAATACTGATACATAACTAAAGCTATATCGTGGAGTGATAATTAAAAGAAAAGATTAAAATTAATCATTTTAATACATTAATTGTTCACTCACGTGTATATTGGTTAAAACTCTACACTTTAAGAACCTTAAAAATATTTTTAAAACATGTTTTTGAAAAACTATTTTTTATTTATTTTATATTAGGCAAGGTATGAGAAAAAAATACAAACGAAAAGAGTTGCTTTCTAAAAAATTTTGTTTGAGGAATTATTACGTAGATACAGTATTAACTTTGAAATGCATTTGATTCTAAACAAAAATTAGTAAATTGATAATAAAGTATTACGTTTAATGAGAAAAAAAAGTAGAGCCTGAAGTTATAAATAACAAAAGAAAAAATAAAGTTATAGGTAGAGACACTCATATTTGCAAAATAAATTCAATGACTCACATAAAAATATCAAATTTTCTCCATTTAAATGCAAAATATTTTTTCCCTATTGGTGTTCGAAACTGTGAGCAATGCAGTTTTTCAAACCCTGGGAGTAAGAATGTAATTAGAACTACGTACTGTAGATGGAAATGTAGTTCGCCCTTAACATTTTAGTGTGGAATCTAACTACGTTAATCTTTTAAATAGATAAGCATAATAATATGTTATTCTATTATATTCTTACAAAGGGGTAATGTGGGTCATAATTAAAACTAATTATTATAGATGGAAATGTTATTCACCCTTTATTTTTTTTACTGTGGAATTTGACTACGTTAATTTTTGAAATAGATAAGCATAAAAATATATTATTCTACTCCCTTCATCCAAAAAAAGTTGCTCCAATTTTCTATTTTGGCTGTCTCAAATTACTTCATTTTTTTATTTAGTAAATTTTTTACATGTCATTTACCATAATACCCCTATTTCAACTTTCACTATTTAACTTAAACATACCAAAAAGTCCCAAAACTTTTCAAATTACTACCCAGGCTTCTCGATTAAAATCCTTAACCTCACCATCTAAGTGACCCATCAACACAGTGGGAAGTTTTTCATCATTCGCTGGTGCCGGAATCGATCATGAATGCCTCACCTTGCCAGATCCAAAGTGGTACACAAACTGCCACGAGTAGAGGCAGTGGATAAGAGCTAGATCAAGGGAATGAGAAAGGGATGGGAGTGAAATGGGAACAGAGGCAACGAATCAAGGCAAGGACAATGTTAACGGGTTGAGGCGGGGATGAAGGCGATGGATCGAAGTAGTGATGAAGGGGAAGAATTGAGGCAGCGACGGCGGCAATAGGTCGGGGCAGGGACTTTGGTGATGGGTCAAGTAATTATTCGGTTTATTCGGTTTAAACCGAACCGAATTAGTCAGTTTATTCGATTTTTGGTTTTGGATGCTAAGAAACCGAAATAACCGAATTAGTCAATAAAATCGAATTCAAACCGAACCAAAATATTTCGGTTCAGTTTGGTTTAAACCGAATTAATCGTAAAAATGGTAGTTAAATTCTATAAGAGATTAAATGAGATAAAAATATCATTTTTCTTTTCAAATTCCATTCAATATAGAAGGTTCATTGTCCATGGAAAGAAAGAAAATAAGAATCCAAGTTATTTTGGGTTACTTGGTAGCACTATTGTTCATGAAACAAATAAAAAAAAATTGGTATAAAAAATTTCGGTTATTTCGGTTACCGAATTAACCGAATTCTAAAACCGAAACTGAACCGAAACTGAATTTTTTGTTATTCGGTTTTAACCGAAACCTAACCGAATTACCGAATTAACCAAATCGAATTTCAAATTTTTTTCGGTTTTTCGGTTTAAACCGAATACTAATCACCCCTAGAGATGGAGGCACCGTTTGTTTCTAATAATGTAAAATGGAATTAAGTAAGATTTTCATATAATATTTGACCTAAAACTAATTGCTGTCAAAATTTTAAATAATTACCATAAATTTTGAAGTTTAATAAGGAGGTAATACAGAAAAGGGGAAAAATATTAAAATTATGTTAAGTTGCAAAAAAAGCTATGGCTCGCCAAAATATACATTCAAAGTTACGACTTGGACTTTAATTATTGTAAATGTAAAAATATGCGTTGTGAATTTAACCTAAAGATTTTGGATTGAAAGTTAAAATGATCAAAATTAATAAGAACATTTAATGTATATTTTTTTGAAATTACACTAATAATATGGGCACAATTTTGTCATTTAATAAAAGTTAATTTGACATGGCGTTCAATTAGATTCTGATAAACGGGACAATTACATAAAACTCATTTGCTTTCCCTTTATAATAATATAATAAATTTCTAAATTTGTACTACTTCTTTTCCCTTAAGTCAGGTAAATAGATCTTAAACAATTAATTTTCATTGTAAATTGGTCCTCAGCCTTCATTTTATTAGATATCGGTCACAAATCTTTATAATTTGCAGCAAATTTATTCCTAACTGTAAGTAGGCATGAAATCCAATGTATATAAATAAAAAGAAAACTAATTGTTCAAAAATTATAGCACAATTTATGGGAAGAAAATCACCAAATAATTTAATATTAAAATTTTAAAAGTTGATATCAAATAGTTAATGAGAGTTAATGAACCGAAATTATTTGATAATTGTCTTTTAATAAATTCAAGCAATGTGTAATTTTTTAGAAGTTAATTGATTATTAGCATATTAATTTTTAACCTCTGTAAGTCAATTTTCTGTGAAAACTTAGTCTTATGATATCTACAATTAGGGAATAATATAATTAAATAGAAGTTGAACTTTGAATACCCATTTAGGACGGCAACTAAAGAGTGCGAATGGTTATTCTAAAACCGCCCAAACCACAACAAACACACCACCTCCGCCACCATTGCCTCCTCATTCTCCCCCATCGCCCACCACCAACCCACCCCAAAAGACTCAGTTTGGTAAATAGTGGCTTGTTTAAGACAGTTTTTGGTTTTTCGTTAACGATAGGATTTTGGACAATTTATTTAGTGGTGAATATGAAACTGGTGAATTTAAAATCTAAAAGCTACTATTAAATGATTTTTTTAAAACTCTAACGTTAATTACTAAAATTAATATCAAATGAGACCATAAATTATTGATTTGGTTAATAAATATTACAAAAAAGGACAAATGGAAGCAAAATGAAAATGTCCAAAATGATAATTGTTGTAGAGAATATGAAACGGCAAAATATTTTGTTCACTCAGCTTTAAGGGGAAAAAAATTATGAATTGTAATTTAGTTGAACTTAAAAAAATATGTATTTCAAAGTTTCAAATTAAAACCCACTCACCTCTTTTGTGTAGGAGAAATGTGTTATGTGCATATTTTGTTAATCAAACATGTCAACTTTTAATCAATTTTGACAGTAAAATTTCACCATTCCACTTCACATTTTGTATATTGTTTCTTATTTTGTTCTATGAATTCGTAGGTTGGAAAAGAAGTTGGAAGTGTTGGAATAGAACAGGAGTGAGCAGGGAAAAATTCGGGTGGGCAAAAATTAACATGAAGTTACTCTGTGGACCTGTGGTGCCGCAATGCCAAGGAAGAAAACATTTTGTCCCCTTTCGGGGTCCGGGTTATAGCACCGTTTTTTGCCCTATTCCCGCTTTGATGCGCCACTTTACCTGAGATTTGTTATCCCTCGTCCCCAAATTTAAATCCAAGCTTGCTATTGGAGGAGGGATTTATCCAAAGGAGAAAAGGGACAAACTTGGAAGGATCTAGAGTACATGTTAACTAGAGAAAGAAGGAAGGAGGCTAGGTTTTTATTTTTCTCATCATCTTTATTTATTTCTTGGAGCCACCATTATAGACATTTTCTTTGTAGCTTGCTTGAAGGTAAAAAAGAGAATCTTGGAGGTTAAAGAAACTTAAGCTTTATTAGCTCCTTTTTTCATTTTCTCTCATATTTTTTTTATGGTTTACTTAAACTCTAATATAATGTTTGTTTCTAATTTGAACACGGAGTAGACTTTTGTATCTCTCTAAAATGAATCTCTTGATACTTGCTATTTAATATTGATTTGAGGTTTCCTTGGAACATTAATTTCTTGTGTTGTGCTTGATTTATATGTGTTGGTTGGTCACTTTACACATTTCACAATCTCAACTTTGTTCTTGAACTAAGAAAGAAGGGAGGTGGAAAAGGAACGAAGAGCATAGTGGGCTAAGATGATTTGAGATAATCATTCAACCCATTAAGTGCTTAAAATGAGGTTAGGTCCTAATCTATTTTAGATTAACAAATGAGATTGAGAGACACCATTGCCAGTTTTAGGTGAGCAAAACTTGGTTTTGAGAAAGTAAGTTTTAAACCTGAATCCTTACACCACATGGAAAATTGGTACCTTTGTGCTTCAATTGACTTATGTAGTAAGTTAAAGGTTGAAATCATATCAATGTAACTTTCTTATTCAAGTTAATTTCATTTTAGCTAAAGTTAGTTAGTTGTATATTGCATTTTTAGGGCCAGCTCGTCTGGCATTAATGCAACTAATACGACTCAATTATTTCATTGGTCAAAAAAGGGGCAAGGAAGGGGTAACAGAATGTGCTTGAGGTTTGTTCTAATCACAAGGAATGCCTAGATAAATAAATACAAATAAGCCGTGTCTGTCTCCTCAGTCTCTTGGACCTGAAAAGCCCTGCCCATCCCCAGTTCTCGGATCAATTCAAGCAATTTTTTCTTCTCTACATCTGCCGATTAAAAAATAAAACAAAAATGATTCATTTGCCCAATTGAATCCCTAGCATTTATTTGCAGTTTCCTACCGAAATTCCTTCCAACTCCTTCGTCGAAACCTGGGTCAAGGTGCTAATAATCCACATGGAAGGGGCCGATTCGTTTGGCTTTAATACAACAGATTAGCCTGCAACACAATAGATGACGAGAGTAGAGGGTGCTGCGAGAGATGAACTCGCATGTATGCATGAGACTGAGGAGAGAGAGGCTGATATGGGAAAAAAGCCATAGGTCTGCGTCTCCACCTCTGTCGTTAACGACAGGAACGAACGGCGAGAACAGATTCACAATTTGCCTTTGTGGAGGTTGGCAGCGGCAGACAGAAGGTATCAAAGGAGTGCCGATTGTGAGCTGAGCACAGAAAAATGGTTGGGCTGGTTCTCAAACAGTGGAACCGCCTATCAGTAACCGGATCTGAGACCTGTGCTCGCCAAAGAAGGTGGAAACATGAACGGCCAGAAAGATTGGTCACTGTGAGGGGGTGGGCCTGATTCGCTTATGGTCTTCGCTTGTTTGAGAGTGCGGAGAAAGGAGAAGCATTTAACCAATGACAATTGCTTGTAAATAAGGAGAACATCAGCCCTAATTTTATTTTTTCAGTTTGCTCCCTCTGTAGTTGGACGAATAATGAGGGCCCATTAATCGCTTTAATACGAAATGAACAGCCCCTTGCATATCGTTCTTAATTTGTGGTTCTTGTGCTTTGTCACTGCTTAGAACTCAACTAATTTAATCCTTTATTTAGTGTTAGTTAATTTTTAATTTGGCTTGAAGGTACTTTTGGTCCCTAAACTCATGTGACTCGGACACTTTACCTCCTGAACTATGACTCAGTCCAACTCACCCCCTAAACTTGAAAAAATGGGACATTTTACCCTTTATGCCATGCATGCTCATCATGTGATAGCTTAAAAATAAACTGCATTTATCACTGTAACTAAACTGCACCATCAGAGCTCGCTTTTTCCCCCAGTGTCCCTTTTTGAGTTATGTTTTCCTATTTTAATTCGTCGACCTCCGAACACACGTAGGTGACTCACTCATCCCATCGGAAAATTGAAGCAAGTATACCTCGGCCCCACTTTGCACCAATTCAGCAGTCATAGCACTAGATTTCTATTGCACCGATGGGAAGGTTGATGCCAAATGGTCAATGGTGAAGAAGATATTGAAGCCCAATAAATCATCCCAGTCCCATATGGCGGATGAGGCATTGGTGCTATCGGGTTTAGTGGTTGATGAATCTTTGCCAAATCTGTCTTCAATCCACTTGATGTGAAATAAAACATGTAGGGTAACCAGCAGAAAATCGGAGCTGAGCAGGCTAATGGAACTGGCATTGTTGCGGTGATATCAATTTTAGGGGTGGAGCCGTGGAGGAGGATGCAGGGTGGTGGCTGCAAGAGCTAAAAGTTGCATTGTACACAGTGGCAATGAACTTGACAAAGATGTCTTCTAAGGAAGAAAACTTGAGTTCAATTTGAATGCCACCCCACTTCCATTTGTTGATTTAGCCATCCAAGGGGCTGAAACAACGTTGCAACTTGCCTTCCCAGGTGGGTTAGTACTTGATAACCAGAGCAAGCCACTGGATTCATTGAGTTGGGTCGTTGATCGGTGTTGACATTGTTGGAATCATTAAGAGCAACCAATGTCTAGAGTAAACACATCACATGATGTGCACATGGGGCCAAAAGGGCAAAAAAGTCTCATTTTCACAAGTTCAGGGGGTTAGATCGAGTCCAAGTTGAAGGGTTTAAGTGTTCGTGCCACACGAGTTCAAGGACTAAAAATTACTTTAGGCCTTTTAAGTTAGCTTGAGCTAGAGGTGTAATGGAAAACCTGGTTTTCATTTTGAATCACTAACTTTCTCTTTGCCGATACATGTACTTATGACTTGCACACAATAACATCATATACTTGCGAATGAATAGAAGTTATAAATTTAAAATTTTTGTCTTATAACAAAAGAGTAAATTTCACACTAAATCTCTTATATTATTTTTTTTGTTCTCAATTAGTACGCTAACTTAAGATTGTTCTATTTAAGTCTCTTAACCTATATTGTGTGTCTTAATTGAGTCATTTTTGTTAATTTCACTGTTAAGTTAAATAAAAATGTTTACATTGTATTATGTAATATTAAAATAAATATAAAATAACAAGTTTGGTCCTCAAATTTTTTCAATTAATAATTTTAAAGCTTAAACTTCTAAATCTACTTTAAAAACCTCAAAATTGCATGTCATGCGTATCAATTCATCGGCCACCCAAGCCCGTCGTCTTCATTCCTTCTTTCCATCTATTTAATCCGACATTGAAGAACCTCCGTCAAATTGGAAACCCTAATTCAATGTGATCCTCCATAAATTAATGCTTTCCGCAGCCTCTAATCTTCCTCTCTTCTCGATTAAAAAAAAAAAAAGAAACACAGCCCTTCTTCTCTTCCATACGCAGATTTTGCCACACAAAAAGAATTCTCAGATGCTAATCTAGTTATCTAAGTCAATGGAGGGGCTCAGAATCCATTTCAAAAGCTCTTCAGACGCCCTTTTATTTCTTTATTCATTTGCTAAATAAAATTCTGAGTTTTGTTCAAACCCATTCAAACTGAAATGATACCGAGCGTGGACTCAGCGGCCTCGATCTCTGGCGAGTCGGCCACAGGCAGGGGCTTGAACTGGTGGGAAGAAGGCGGAGAAGCAGGCAACGACGAGGCCGGTGAGAGGAGCACATGGTGACCAAGGGACCTGAGGATTTGTGCAAAGATCCGGAAGAGCCGGACTTGTACAACATCGCCGTCTCGGTGGTGGGTTCGACGCTGGTGTCGAACTACGGATAGTCGGCGGAGATGGGAGAGCGGCGGCGGCAGCAGCGGAGTAGATCGGAGATTGGAGATCGTGTCATTCTCAGTCCACGAAGGGACTAGGCGGACATTGAAGGGGATAGATTTTTGGATGGTCAGAAAGCTATTTAGGGAAGAAAAAAATATAGCAGAAACGCTTGCTGAGAACTTTTCGATTCTTAATTGTTTGTTCTTTTCTGTTGTTTTGTGTGATGAACTGGACCTGGATCCACGGGCAATTAATTAAACCAAACTTAGTTTCGTTTTCCACTCATTCAATCAATATCTTGAACTAGATCTATATTTGTGTGAGTGATAGATACTAAGGGATTTGTATGTTTAGATCTACATTGTTCGTTGAGTTTATTTCTCTATCGTTTTTCTGCAAATTATTCGAGACTTCCTAGAATCCATAACTGCGGAGATTACTTTATTGGATATAGTGATCTAAACAGGACGACTATGGATTTTGATCTGAACACTTTTGCAAAGTTTTTCTTTGAATAATTTGGTTGGATTTTGCAGTTTCATGGTTTATTTGAATGATATGGTTTTGTTGTTTTGTGATAGATTTGTTGGGATAGTTCTTTTAATTTGTTTTGATTTGTTGGGATAGTTCTTTTAATTTGTTTTTCATTTGTTCTTCCAGGCCTATGGCTAGAGGCCGGTGATAAGACGGCCGACGGTGGTGATGGTGAATGAAACTGGCGCTGGGTAATTGATTTAGAATTTTAAGCCTGATTATTCTTAATTGAAAAAATTTGAGGATTAAAATTGATATTTTAAATTTATTTTAGTCTTAATTAATGTGAAGTCAGCAATTTTTATCCAATTTAATGGTGAAATTAAAAAAAATGACCTAATAAAAATGATTAATATAATATAAGAGATTTTAATGGAACAACTTTAACTTTAAAATGAGATATTAATTTAGAACATAAAAATAAATTAAGGGACTCAAAATAAAATTTATCTCAAAGTGAAAAAAAAATGACCTAATAAAAATGATTAATATAATATAAGAGATTTTAATGGAACAACTTTAACTTTAAAATGAGATATTAATTTAGAACATAAAAATAAATTAAGGGATTCAAAGTAAAATTTATCTCACAACAAAATGAAATTTGAAAAGATAGAAATGAATAAATTAGCAAAATAGTTAGAGTCGACAAACGTCACTCTAATCGTCATTATCAACAATAACTGAAACAAGTACGCTAGCAGCAGTCGATAGGGGAAGCGAATTCCAGTCCAGGAAGAAACACAAACAAAAAGGGCATTTAATAAAAAAGAAAACAATCAGACAGACAAATAATAATTTCTTTTCTTAAAAAAAAAAAAAAAAGACAAACCGGACGCATTATTTTACCACGGACAAAAATCCGATCGATCCCGTGTTTTCCTTTCACAAGTTTTCAACATTTCACACACAAAAGTCCAACTAAAACCCACGGTTTGCTTTCAGCCACGTATCGTTTCATTACATTTAAAATTTCTACCCCGAAGAAAAAATAATAAGCCGAAAAAGACAAAGGGAGGACCTTCGACATTTCTGATTTCCGACTAATAACCCTAAACCCCTACAATTAAACGGTCGACCCGTCCTTCTATTAAAAAAAAAAAAAAAATTCGAACCGTCCAATAGAAGAAACGCATACGCGCATACAGACATCAGTATAACATGTATATGTACACGCACGTATCCATATACAATAAATTTCATTCGTTTCTACGCCAACGTCTCCCTCTTTCCGAAAAAGTTTCTCCAATAGTGGCCTAACTGACCGAATTTGACAGATTTTTCAGCCGGATTTAGCCTCTGTGTTTTTTTTTTAATCTTATTTTAATTTTCAATAACCAACTTTATTAGTGAAGTTTTTATTTTTATTTTGGGTAAAATCTATATGTAGTCCCCTAACTTTAAGGATCGTCCTAATGTGATCCCTTAACTCAAAAAGTGGCTCTTAAAGTCCCCTAACTCAACTTAAGTGTCCTATTTTGGTCCCTATCGTCAGTTCAGGCGTTATTTCAGACGGAAATTGCCTACGTGGCACCTAAACTCCCACATGGCATCCTATTTTATGGCAATAAGTGATGAGACTGAAAGAATAATAAACCTTAGGTTAGATTTGACACAACAAATAATTTCAGGGACTTAAAAAGTTGATAACCCTAATTTCATTTTCTTCCCCAACTCTCACTGCCCGCCGCCCGCCGTCCGCCACCCACGGTTTTCTTGTCTCTGATTACGCCCTCAACACTCTCGTCGCCCTGCCGGCCGCCGTCCAACGGATGGTCGCCTACAAGTCGCCGGAGTACCAATCGGCCAAACGGCTCTCCCGAAAATCGGACGTCTAGAGCTACGGGATCCTACTCCTAGAGCTGCTAACGGGTCAGGTCTCGTCGTACGTCGCGCCGCCGGGCGTGAACGGCGTCGATCTCGGGAGCTGGGTCCACAGGGCTGTGAGAGAGGAATGGACGGCGGAGATTTTCGACGTTGAGATATCAGTGCAGAGGAGCGCCGCCCCCGGAATGCTGAAGCTGCTGCAGATAGCGATCCGATGCTGTGAAAGGGCGCCGGAGAAATGGCCGGAGATGGCGGAGGTGGTGAGATGGAGAAATTAAGGTGGGGTTTGCGGCAGGAGAGCAAATCGCGGGCGAAAACGGTGGGCGGCGGACAGCGGGTGGTGGGCAGCAGGCGGCGGGCGGTGAGAGTTGGGGAAGAAAATGAAATTAGGGTTATCAACTTTTTAAGTCCCTGAAATTATTTGTTGTGTCAAATCTAACCTAAGGTTTATTATTCTTTCAGTCTCATCACTTATTGCCATAAAATAGGATGCCATGTGGCAGTTTAGGTGCCACGTAGGCAATTTCCGTCTGAAATAACGCTTGAACTGACGGTAGGGACCAAAATAGGACACTTAAGTTGAGTTAGGGGACTTTAAGAGCCACTTTTTGAGTTAAGGGACCACATTAGGACGATCCTTAAAGTTAGGGGACTACATATGGATTTTACCCTTTTTATTTTTATCAGATTCAATTTTCTTTTTCTTTATAGATGAGGCAGGGAGATTCAAATTAAAGTGGCTGAAGCAGAGAGTTTTACTTGAAGAGGTCGACTAATCTGTTATCTCATAGTAGATTAAGAGTTAGTATTTGTTAATTCAAGCATTATACTAGGTTTATGTCACTTATTTTTTAGGATTTTTTTCATTAGTTTGTAGGTTTAAATACCGAATATACCATTGTATTGTCTATAGTTTTTTCTATGTAATATAGTATCATAAGGACATTATAAACGACATGACCTAACCTTATTGTCTCTGTAAAGTTCAGCGTTTAATTTCTTATTAGTAGATGGCATATAACCTACAAGATAATAAAACAGAACTTTCATTAAAAAAAAAAGTTCATTCCTTTTTAATTGGGTAAATTCCACAAGGGGTCCATTGGCTTATTTTTTTTGTCTTAGATGAATACTCTACCTTACGGTTGTCCTATTGAAGCACCTTATCTCAATATACGCATTTCAATTTAGTCTTTTCTGTCAATTCTAGCGTTAAATTAGACGGAAGTTGTTAATCTTGCATTAATTAATATTAAAATAGATGTACAATAACATTTTTGGTCCCCAAATTTTTACAATCAATAATTCTAAACCTTCAAAAATTACTAAAAATCAATAACGAACCCAAATTTTTAAAATTTCTCCTTCCAGCCATAAAAACATCAAAAGATCAACCCAATTTACAAAAAAATTAATTGGGTTACTCATCAAAACCCAACAAATTAACTGGGTTTTGATGATTGTCATAAGTCCCTAATGGTAAAGTCAGAGGACGAACGCAACATCTTTATGAGATTGAATCAGAGGTGAAGAGCAGAAATCGAATTGGAGGTGAAGAGTAGAAATTAAATCCGACAAGTGAGGTCTAATTCCTCTTCCTCCTCTTCTCAAAATCCCTTTTCATCTTTTCAACTGTAATCTCCTTAGTGGTCAAGATTGGAGGCAATGGTGTCAGGGTTTAAGTAGTTAGGATTGGAAGAATAGCATACTTGATCTTCCAAAGACGGAACAGCTATTGTCCTGGCATCGAATTAGAACTCTGATTGCTCCGATGTCATCAATTCCAACTGGAACAACGAATTGATTCAGCTGGAACAACGAATTCAAAGAATTAAAGCAAAAAAAAAATCAATAGAATAGGAGATGCCTCAGTCATGAATTTCGATTTATTCTATACTCAATTCATATTTTCTAGGCTTTATGAGGTTGCGTTAATGTTATAGTTGGATTTCTCTTGGTTGAAGAATAGCAATTGAAAATTTGCTTGAAGAATGAAAATTGAAAAATTCATAAAGCATGTTCAGGAAGTTTGGTTTCTTAATGTTATGATGTCTGGAGGGGGAAAATCAAAAGTTTAGGTTCATTTTTATATTTAGGAAGTTTGAAATGGTTAAAATTACTAATTATAAAAATTTTAAGAACCAAAATTGTTATTTTACATTTATTTTAATTTTAATTAATGTCACATCAACAAAATCTATTCAATGTAACGGTAAAATGAACAAAAAATACCCAATTGAGATATGCAATATGAGATAAGGGATTTTGATAGAATAATCCAAAGGTATGGTACTCGTTTGGGAAAAAAATAAATTAAGATACCCCCAATAGAAATTTACCACTTTCTAATTAAAAAATTCTCCAAATTTTTTTTTTATTTTTAATTTTACTATTTGTTATTCATAATCAATATTATAAAAACTAACACCCTATTTTCTCAATATTCAATTTAATAAAAATTTTGGAAAAATTAATTAAAATTTTAGGATTTTTTGCAGACAAATTTTTTTAAAAAAAAATTAATAAAAAAATACTTAGTTTTATAGATAAAAATATTTTAATTTTTTAATTTATTTTTTTTTTCATCCTAAAAAAAATAAAATGTATTCTTTTTTAGGTCATCCTATAAAGGATAAAGCTTTTCCCCTTTTAAAGGGTTTTTAAATCCAATTTACTTGATTACCCTTATCTAAACTCCCACTATACAAAATCCGATAAAAAAATATTTTCTTTTTCAATCATTATTAAAACTCTCTTTACACAAACTCTAGAAAGATTTGTTTTTAAATCACCATTTAAAATCTTACTACACATTGCCTAATTTTTTTAATTTCATTTTCAGGGCCATATATATATATCATAAACTAAGCTATACATATTTTAATTTCCATACCCAGATAAATGCATCATCTTTTATAGGATGGATGGAGTAATTTGTGTGGAACTTAAATAAGAAATCTACAAAATTAAGAATGACAGAAAATAAAATCAAAAATCTTCCTCATGTCTCCCCATAAGAAAAAACGGTGAGTAAAGCTATCTTTATCTTTTCTTTCTTTCTTTCTTCTTCTTCTTCGTTTTCCTGATAATGAGTAATATTTTTCTCTAAGACCGTGTTCTTTTGAATGTTGGGAGAAGTGTGGGTGCAATGTATATTATTATTTATGTTTGCGCGTAAAATTAAAATTAAAAAGGATATTTTATTAGGTTTTGTATGGTGATAATTTAAATGATAATTAAAAGAACTTCTTTTTGAGTTTTGTGTAATAAGAGTTCAAACGATAATTTTGATATTAAAAACTTTAAAAAAAATAAAATGTTTCAACCTTTTTTTAGACAACCCAAAATTGAATGAGTAAGAATCCATTTACATTGGTATAACGACTTACACTCTTATTGTCATTCCATAAATTTTTATCTATTACCAATATAATTGATATGGCAGTCAAATTTAATATTCTGATAATAAAGTTTATATGGTCAAAATTTTTAACTTGATTCAATTTGTAATGTTCTATAATTTATCCTGTAAAATTTGAATCTTTGACATTTATCAATAAAAATGCCTTGACTAGAAAAATAATCTATAAAAAATATTTCAATTGAACTAAAAATTGACATGGATGATCTAGATGAATAACATTTTAAATCCAATGATTAGTGTATTATAATTTTGATTCTACATAAAAAGATGAAAAGGTGTAAATTGTAAGGGTAAATCTAGTTAGACTGAACTCAAAAGGATCCTTGTATAAAAGGAATATGATTAAACATAGAAGGCACTTTCATTGAACAATAATAATGTAGATCCTTTCTATTATAAGTAGTGTTTTTAAAACTGGACTGAACTAGACAGTTCAATTGATTCAACCATGAACTGATCATCCTGCTGAGCCAATTATCAACCTATTTCAAGTTTAGTAAAAAATGAAAGAAATCACTTAAAACCACTGAATTGCTAAATTGGAACAAACCAACAGTCTAAAACAAATATATAAAAATTGTAAAAACAAATATGTAAACTAAATGTTTGTTCTATGATTTTCAACCAGTCCTAACATAAAATTTCAATTCCTTCCACCACATAAGTCCCTCACCCCCATCATTTTGTAAAGGAGCTTTGGGTTTCGTCTCTTTAATATATCTTTATTTCACCAAAAAGAAGAAGAAGAATAAACATGATGAAAGCAAAAAAAAATTAATAAGAAAATAAGAAAATAAAAAATGGGAAAAATAAGAATATAAAAGAAGATGGAATAAGGAAAAGAAAAAACCAAAAACGAAGAAGATGAAAAAGTAAAAAAAAAATAGAAAAAAGGAAGAAGAGGAATGAAGTTGCAGCAAGGAATGAGAGAAACAATCAACGTTATTGGCTTGAGATTTAGGTTTGGAAAGGAAGTGATCGAATTTTTTATCAAGTGAAATATCATTTTAGTCTCTGTATTGTATGAATTTTTGTCCTTTAAGATCCTATCATTTTTTTTTTACAATAAAGGCACTCTTAGTTTTCTGAATCTAAATATAAAAGTTTGTTTTGAACTAGTGGTTCAAACAATTGAACCAATTGAACTGCAAATCGAAACCCTCAACGACTTGACTAACGATCCAAGTTTTAAAACACTAATTAGAATGCAATCATAGTTTCTTGCTTTCATTCTTGTTTTATGAGAAATAATTAAAATTGTGATTTGTAATATTCGTTAGTCATTGCAAATCATTGATCAAGTAGTAGGTGTGTGTGTGTAATTCTTCATCTTGCTGTAATGGTCTTCATCTTGATGCAATGGAAGCATATTTTTCCATTAAGAAAAAAGTTCTAACATTATAAAGCTGAACATTCTTTCCAACAACAATAGGCTAATAATCACAGACTTAGCATATAATAAGCACACAAAAAACTAAATCCAAACCCTAATGGAGAAGATCTATTTGCATTGTGTTTCGTTAAAAGACCTGTTTTAGGGTTGATAGATCTTAAAATATGCATAATAGTGTCAAAATTAGACATTAAATTGGCAATTTCTGCCAAAATATTATATTAACGTCAAGGGCTGTATTCATTTTTCTGAACCCACAATATCGCATTCTTTGAATCATTTTTAGTCCAAAAATTTGAAGAAAACCTAATATTGTCTACTTGCAACAAAATGAATTACTTCATGTATTGCTATCAATTTGGCCACAATAGAGTCCAATACTCCAACAGGTTTGGAGAATATAGCAATTGATGGCAAGCGATGATCTCTTAGAATTCCTTTTGTAGCTTTAGGTCCAAGTTTCCATGAAGTAGACGTTAGAGGGTACCAATCAAATGAAGTAGGCTTCAATGAAACATGGCATGCAACATTTATCAAGTTAACATTTAACAAAAAAATCAGCTACTGAAAATGAGTACCATGGTCAACTTACCTTGCACCAATAGCCAACTCGAAGTTTAACTAAATCCACCACTTAGGAAGCAATAAGACTTTTATTGTTGAAGACCCTATTACTTTGAGTGTGCAAATAGACCAAAAGGCCACAAACAACACCATTACCCAAACTTCTTTACATGGTACAACACCTAACAGATCATACTACTAGAAATATGGAGTTTTAATGTTAGGAGGAGTAACCTAAGAAATGTTCCAACAACCTTTCAAATAGCCCCAAACAGTTGAAGCAAAAATGTATTGAGTGAAAAGATGCTCAATTGATTCTAGCACAATCACATCGATAGGACTTTAATGCCATTCCTTCATAAACAATATTATGCTTCTACAAAACCTCTTTTTGTAACCACCATATTTAGCAACAATTGCAAACAACACAATTTATTTTTTTTGAGGCAATTTATGTTTTCAAATTGAATAAAGAATAAAATCATGATGCTGAAATGAATTATTCAATTCTTGACAAAAATATCTAAAAGGTAATGTACCACTTCCTTCATAAGTCCAAACCAATTTATCTTCAACATCTACCTATAGCATTTTTTAATTAAGTGTAGCCATAAAATTATCATGAATAAACTTTTCCCAATCAAATAACCATTCATGCAACTCAGATTTTCAATGCTAAACATCACTCACCTAATAACAAAACAAAAACCACAACCAGGGCCTGACTTACTTAACTGAAAGAGAATAAATCTTAAGAAAGTGGATTTTCAATATAATTGTTTTAGTCCAATAATCTTCTCAAAAGTTGGTAAAATTCCCACATCCACAAGATTCAACAAACCTTTAGAAAAAACTGGCTCGACTTTATTAAGAGATGAAAAGAGTTAGACGATTCTTTTCCAAACCAAAGATATGAGAAAAATCTTGGGGATGGTTACTTGAAGACTGTGAGCCACTATACCATATTTTACATCAATCACCCACTTTCGTATTTACAGCTGCTCATTGTCATAACGCCACAACTATTTGCACAACAATGCAAGTTTGTGACCTTTAATGCTTCAAACTCCTAAGCTGCCATTGAACTTGGATTTAAAGATAGATTTCCCCTCTTAGCAGACAAATTACTATGTTCACTTTTTGCAACCATTCTTCAACCCCTACCCCCCTTAAAAAGCTTTTTTATTTTGTTTGAGTCTATAAACCATTCTAATGGTGACCTGAAACAAGAAAAATAAGTAAAGAAATAAACTATTTAGGACAAATTTTATAAAGTAACCCTCACTGCTCTCAAAATGAAAGAAGACTTCTATTTCACTAAGCATTGTCCGAATCTCTTAGTCACAAGCTTCCATTTTTTTAAAGAACGAGGATTAGCTCTGATTGGCAAAGCCAAGTGTTTGAATGAAAGGTGACTAATCAAACACCAAATTGCCTTCCCTATTCAAAAACCAAACCATGCCCAATGCCAACACCAATGAAAATACTTTTAGAAAAGTTTAGCTTTAGACCAGTTCATAGTTAAAAAGCATATAAGGACACACTTCGCCCCATTTACCCTTCCAAGTCGCTTCACAAAACAAAAGGGTATCATCAGCAAATTGAAAATGGGACAGAGTAGAAGGATTGAATTTTCTAACTTTAACGCCTTTAAATAAACTTATCGTAATAGCTTTTAAGAACACTACATTCAAGCTTTCTCTACCTAAACTTGACAAAAACAGGCACAAAAAATCTCCTTGATTTAAATCGCTTTTCATTCAAATGCGGTCAGTAGAAGAATCATTAACCAAAATAGAAACATTAACAAAACTAATTCATTGCATAATCTATCTCATCAACTTGCTTCTAAATTTATTTCCTTCATAAACTCCTTCCAGAAAACACTACTCAATGAAGTCATACCTTTTTAGAAGTCAATTTTGAGAATAAAACCCCTAAGAGACGGTTTAATTAAACTTTGATCCACAATGATCAAGCTTATATAGGTGGATAAATGAAGACTAGTGTTGTTTGCTGGCGTGATGACTGAAGCCTCTTCCAAATACACCAAATAGAACCATCAGACAGCAGAGATAAATCCATCAGACGCCATTCACATAGCAGGACACACATGTTTTTCTGTCTTTCCATGCAAGTTTACATGCTTTGCAAGGTTGACATAAACTCATTTCAAGTTGGGGGGTTAAGTTGACTTAACTAATGGAGTTGAGGGACTTCTCACATATGTAAGCCTTTACTGGGGGAAAAAGCGTAATTTTTTTTTAAAAAAAGTCAGAAATATCAAATTTGCCACCAATGTTTCGAGTAGGGAGCAGATATATCACCATAGTTTTTTTTTATCAAATCTCTCGCTAATGTTTTAAAATGGGCCGAATATGCCACAGCCGGTTAGAAAATAACAGAAAATTATAAAAATAGCAAATTTTGAAATCTTGGAGTTATAATGAATTTTTTAAAAAAATTCAAGATCTTTGAGATTTTTTTTCAAAAGAAGGTCTGACTCCATCATCAGTGCTTTAGCCCTGTCGCTGTCTTCATTGCCAGCTCTTCAACCCCGTCACTGCCCCTCTTTGTCTCTGCTGTCTAATCTCCTAATCAGCATTTGAGAAAGATAAAGAGAGTTTAATTATAAAAAGTTTTAAAAGCTTATTAAAACTTATATTATCATACCAAAATTTTAAAACTTGTTATTTTTAACATTTTTCGTTAGTTTTTTAACAGGTAGTGACATATCTACTCTTAATTTAAAACTTTAGTAGAATATCCAGTCCATTTTAAAATATTAGTGGGAGATTGAATAAAAAAATCTATAGTAATATATCCGTTTCCAAATTAAAACATTAATAATAAATTTAATATTTCTAAAAAAAATGCAAGAAATAAAAAGAACTGGCAGTACCAGTTTTGAGTGGATAAAAGAGGGGCTAGTCGGGATTGGTTCCGGTGCCTGAGGCTCGGGCGTATTTACTTCCAACTGTTGGGAAAGGCCCCCACGGGCGGGGCTCTTTATACCGTAAAATTGTACGATTACAGGGCCATTAGGGATTAGCCAATTTCTCTCTCTCTCTCTCACCTAACAGGCCTCTCGACGACAGCAGTCAATCACAAGCAAGAAAAGAAGATCGATCTCATTCTCTCACGCACTTCCACTGCTCTCTCTCTCTCTCCTACTACTCGCCACCATCAAAACGACATCCACGTCTAGGCCTGGCCTTTTCTTCTCTCTCTTTTTTCCTTTTCCAACCCTAGCAAGCTCTAGCTGGCCAATTTCAATTCAACCCCAAACTTGTTTTTAATTAGCGCTCCTCCATTATTTTATTTTCATCCTTTGTGTTTGCATGATTCAGGAGGTTTGATGCCAACCAGAATGGGGTTTGGTCTCTTTTGGCTCCATTCGCTCGCTTCTTAGTCTAGTCAGGTCTATACTCGATCGGACTTGGGAAAACAATAATGGATCAGAGCCAGAGCCAGAACCAGGCCCAGTCCCAGGGCCATAAAGGCGGCAGCCATGGCGAGAAGCGCGAGCCTCCCCTCCAGCTCGTCTCTCTTAATTGTCAATCCCAATCGGCCCCATTCATGGGCTCCATCTCCAACTCCTTGATACCCTCTCACTCATCCTCCAATTCCAATTCCTCCTCCTCTCCTTCCTCCGCCCTTGCCAAGCCCAAGCGCCCCACCAAGGACCGTCATACCAAGGTCGACGGCCGCGGCCGCCGCATCCGCATGCCCGCCCTCTGCGCCGCTCGCGTCTTCCAACTCACCCGTGAATTGGGTCACAAGTCCGATGGCGAGACCATCGAGTGGCTCCTCCAGCAGGCCGAGCCTGCCATCATCGCCGCCACCGGCACCGGCACCATCCCCGCCAATTTCTCCACACTCAACGTCTCCCTCCGCAGCAGTGGCTCCACCATCTCTGCTCCCGCTTCCAAGTCCGCTCCTCTCTCTTTCCACGGCGCTTTGGGTTTCTACAACGGTAACACCGACGAAGCCCGGAGATTCGGCGCCGCCGGAGCCCCCATGCTAGGATTTCACCATCAGCTCTACCCCCAAATCTTGAACACCGACGTCTCTTTCAGAGGCTCCTCCGATGAGAATTACGCACCGTCGAAGCCTTACAGGGAGGATCTTTTCAAGGACTCGTCCCAAACCGCAGCCGACGCCAGCGGGGTGACCTCCAGCTCGGCAAAACCGATGAGGCCCCCAATGCAGGAACAAGAGCACGGTTCGACCCGGTCTGCCAGCGCTTTGGCGACTCCTGCTATGTGGGCAGTGGCGCCGGCCACTACCAACGGCGGCAACGCGTTCTGGATGCTGCCGGTGGGCGGAGGTGCGGCGGCGTCAGCCACGGTCCCGGAGGCACAGATGTGGACTTTCCCGGCACACTATTCGGGTGCTGGTCGGGTGAGCCCGGTTCAGCTGGGTTCGATGATAGTCCAACAGCAAATGGGAGGACAACAATTGGGGTTGGGAGTGAGTGAAAGTAATATGGGGGTTTTGGGCGGCGGTGGGGTGAGTGGTTACGGCGGAAGCCGGGTCGGGTTGGGCATGAATTTGCAGCAACACCATCATCAAGAGAACAGCCACAATCAAGCTGGCGAAACTAGTGGAGATGAAAATCCCACCACCGAGCATTCTCAATGATGATCATCAATTTTTTTTTTTTTAATGTTTTTTTTTCGTCCTTTTTGGTTTTGTTAGAGTTTTTCTTCCCTCTATTTTTGAGCAATGGTTTTTGGCTACTTAATTTCTTCTGTATATGGCTTTTTTTTTTATTTTTGAAAATTTTCTTCTTGGTATTTGTTGTTATTCACTACTTTGGTCCTATCGATATTCTAAAAAATGTAAGATATATATGCATTTGGGTGTTTATAAGATACAAAATCCATTAGTATAATAGAACACTGCTGTTATATATGTTATTTATTCGTATAATAATACTAGTTCATTTGTTATTTTTAATATAGTAGTAGTAGTAGCAGTGGCACCGGTATCCTGATTGTTAGGGGATTGGGAATGACATGGAATAGAAGCAATTATTAGCAATGAAGTGATGAAGATAAAGAAGGCTAAAGGAGAGGATAACAACCTGATCAGGATATGATTATTAGTAAAATAATTAAGGAAAATAAAGGAAGAAGCTTCTCAAGAAAGCAGTACCACTTGTCTCGATATCTATGGTTTACCTTCAATTATTATTCTTGTTTATTTTCTGTTGGAATGTCCAACTTGTTGAATGAGGCCAAAGAGGAAAGAGAATATGGGAGCATCTACCCGTTTCATTTTTCTGCTTTTCCTTTATCAACAGCGATTCGGCCGAAGCCGAATATTTTTATATTACACGTTAACTTATACACTATACGTTTTGTATAGGTAGGTGGTTCCTTATATATATATTCAGATTGTAAAAAAAAAAAAAAAAAAAGGACAAAGCAAAGAGAACATATTGGGAAATCTTCTTCATGTTTACCATATTCAAATTTAAACATCTGTGTCACTGGTTAAAAAACATGTTTGCATAGTTACGGCATCTCATTCTCAGCCAGACACAACACATCAATTAACTGTACATTTTCTGTCTACGACAGTGATCGCAAGACACGAACTGCCAGCAATATTTGACTCGGCCACCCGCCCCCTTGCCTTGGGCTGATCCGTAACCACATCATCATTTTCCAATTCCAGGCAGGCCTTTAGATTATCCCCTGAATCTTCCCCAAGCATACTATATACCAATTCCCATAAACATGATTAAAGATCAACGTACCGTTAGTATTCATTTGACCCATGGTCACTACACAGTTATGACTTATGAGATAGAAAAAAAAAAGTCTTTGTTCTCTTCTCACGGATTTCCATGGTTAAAATCATAGCACCGGTACAGTAGAGTTTGCGTTACGTGGTCGGATATGGGGTACATTAATTTCTATAATATATAGTATGAGGGAATAGTGTGCTTTAATATGATATTTTGATACATAATACATTAATAGAAGAGTACATATCATCTTTTATATTTATGTATAGATATGCAATATAAGATGAAAATATGAAAGATATTGAACAAAAATAATTACTAGAAACATGGAAATAACTAAGGAAACTAACAAGGAATTTCAGTGGCCTAGTTAGCGGAATAACAATATTGGTACTCAAGTGAAATGTGGATAAAAGATGGAGTAATATTTCGGAGTTATGCCAATTTGTAATTAAAATTTGAAGCAGGTGTCGCGGAAAGAGTGCAGATTATGGTGTGGCGCTGGGAAGGAGGCCAAGCCTAGTGGAGCTTCTGTCCAACCAAGGTATCTCACCAACGGCAGCCAAGCCAGTGGCCGGAGGTCCACCGGAGACCCTATGGGCTGCCAAATTGGACGAATTCGCTCAATTTAGTGAATTGGTTCGTCATGACCATGTGCATGTCCTCCACCCATCCTCTTTACTTCACAAAGATCCAAGCAAAAGCAATTTCGGGAAAATGAAAAGAACTCAGCAGATTAAGGTTCTGGTTTATGTTTGCAGAAACTACACAAGTATTACACTGCCAGTGCCACTCTGAGTGCTAATCCCACAGGAAGACCCTGAAGGCAGTAAATAAATACCAGGACTGCTAAAACCACTACTTCCAGTTAAAGTAACACATCTCAGTGTATACATCACCAAAGTAGTTTAGTAAAATAAGCTGTTCTTCAAGAACTTAATTAGGAGGCATTCCTCACAACAAAGAAACCCATATTGTGAATCACGGCTTAGCCTAACGGCAAGGTATTTGGCTATTGTGCTTGAGATACAATAGAGCTGGGCAGACAATGAAGTCAACAAGTTAGCACACAATTCATGAAACCCAGCCAAACAAGAATAATTTATTTATTTTATACTTGAAATCATTACGAGAGGGGAAGCTTCTTGCCCCTGCCCTGCCATGGCTGGAAATCCAGACCTAAGGTCAGAAACAGCTCATGAACTCCAGGACTGGGCTATTATGCCCAACCCCCAAGTTCAAGGTTTTTTGGTTTTGTTTCGTTTCTTTTTCTTCTTCTTTTGTATACATAAAAGAAAAAAGAATACACCATAATACTTTTCATTCATTAGATGTTTCTACTCATTTACTGCATCATTAACGCAATAATTTTGAATGGCTCCTTTCCAGCTTCCAACAGAAGACGGCCTTAGGGAAAGGAAGACAAATCAGCCACAGAACATTTGATACAACTGAAGGTTTAATGACGTTATGACGTTGGAGCTACTTACAACTTCAGTGCATTCTATAGCTATATATTCACACATGTGTATAAGAGGTCAACAAATAGAAACACATTCAGAGATTAAATCATCAAAACAGAAAACCAAGAAGTTACTCCTACGCGTACAACAGGAGAGAGAACTCCATCCTCTTACTAGAAAGAAAAGATCTGTATTTTCTTAAGAAATATCACCAGTTATCCTTTATTTTTAGGTAGTAATATCAAATTTGTCACTAATATTTTGGGATGGGAGCGGATGTACAACTATAGTTTTTTTTTTGCCTGATCTCCTATTAATATTTTAAAATGAGCCGAATATGCCACTAAAGTTTCAAATTAAAAGTGGATATGTCACTGGCCGTTAAAAGGCTAACAGAAAACGTTAAAAAGCTAATGAAAAAAGTAAAAAATAATAAGTTTTAAAATTTTAGGATGATAATACAAGTCTTAATAAACTTTAAAAACTTTTTGTAATTAGACTATTTCTCTCTCTTAAATGCCGACGAGCAGAATAGACAACAGAAAGAAAAGGAAAGCAGTGACAAGGTTAGGGCACTGGTGATTGAGACAGCGATAAGGCAAAAGCGCTGATGACAAAAATCAGACCTTTTTTTAGCAAAAATCTCAAAGGTCTTAAATTTTTTTGAAAGATGTATAATAACCCCAAGATTTCAAAATATGTTATTTTTACCATTTTTTGTTATTTTCTAACCGACAGTGGCATATTCGGCCCATTTTAAAATATTGGTAGGAGATTGTGCCCAAAGAAAATTATAGTAGCATATCCGATCCCTATCCAAAATATTAGTGGCAAATTTGATATTTTTGCCTTATTTTTAAGAGTGAAGCACATAGTTAAAGAAAGCTTTTTAGTTTTTCAGGGAAAAGCATTTGTTAGTATAGCAAAATACTAAATGTAACACCTCTACCAAGGTCACAAAGCATGTTACCAGAACAAGCCCAATATGTTTTAAAAGATATAAAAATAGAGTAATCATAAAAATAAAATTATTTGATGCAAATTGCAATCATAAAATAAGGCTACAAGACCAAGGTCCTAGTCCTAAGGCGTACTGACTAAGTATCATCTGCTGCCCAGAACCTGAGGAATGCATAACTGACATTGTCTTGTTATAAATAATGACATCTAGCAACAAAAACAGTTAAGCGAAGTGTTTATTCACTTCCTAGTGTAGTGTAGTGAGTGATCGATCAACTCCGGAAAGACAGAAAATCAAAGCTATCTCTCACGCTGAGCTTGCAAGTAGTATCAGAATTCGGTAGTGAATCTAACACTAAGGCTTCCTATGATCTCACTCACCATTTAATACCTTATGACCAGACAAAGGGATACGCAAAATATCTTATAAAGGCTTCACATATATACTGCCTGTTACGAGAGAAAAGGCATGCATAGAGCCGACGCAAAATATTCAAGAATTCCTGCCAAATAATATGGGCACCATCACGTTAGGAAAGGAGCGTAAATTGGTTAAAATTAAAAACAAAGGCAAACACCAAACGGAGACCAGGCGGCTACGGAAGATCCTACAAGTTTAGCTTGATCAAATCGCTAAAAGCTCTTAAATTTCACATTCAATGCTCACCATCGCACACAAAGTCACAATACTAGGGATCGGGTAATCGGGCACATTTCTTGCAAGTAAGATTTCTTGGCCAGGGGGGAAGAGAAAATCGCTCTTAAAGCGCAGTGCCAAGAGGGTAGTTAACTCGCACGCAAAACCTGCGTTTTGAAGCTGCTCCGTTTAAGTCCAACTGTGCTAGGTCAGAGTGGGCCGCAAATCCCATTTCATCATATTCGTGCAACTAGAAAGGCTATTTAACACCAATACACGTTCTGCACAATCAGAAGCCTGAACCATTACACATAAGGAATTCATACTCATTCCTTCAACTCGATTCAGTTCCAGCACTCCAACATCCAGCACACTACCTCTACATCCCTACATTCTCACTAGTTAACAGGTTAAACCTACTTTTTACATCATACCCAGACTCATGCCAGACAGACAAAAACATACACCTTTTGACATGAACCTACCAGTAAGAGCAAAAACAAACACCGCTGACTAGCCCGACATGAATGACATGGCTCGTCTAAAATCCAAAGACTCGAGGGCTGATCTAGGAAAATGCTTTCCACCAGGTATCAAAAGTCCGCCTGTGTGGGGTAATACAACTTGTGGCTGACCTCTTGCCTCATGTTCTTCACCCTCTTTGGTAGACTCTTCTTTCTTTCTCTTCACAAATTCAAAGAATTCTGCAACTTGGCGGGCATATCTTCACAAAGAAAGAAAGACATAATTTAGATCAGGTGATAACATTGAACCCAACAAGTTTACATGACAAGCCTAGCATCACTTGCACACAAATAAACATAAGGAGTAGCAAACAACAGATAAATATGCACTTCTCTTAGAAAAATGCCAATCGGTTCCACACAAACTTCCAGAGTTTCCCTTCTAATGTCAAGAAATATTCTGACGCAAAAAACCTATCATCCGCTAAAGTGTAGAAAATAATTGCACCTCTCATCTATGTGAAATATCACTCACAAAAAAAAAAAACATATCTCCCAAGTTAACACCCAGTTATTTACCACAATTTATGTTCTTTTAAGACTAGCGACTCTGCACATCACAAGTTATGCATTAAACAACTCTTTTCAATTTACTACCATTGAGGTTGGACAAAAATTATTGACTGAAATATAAAGGTAAACGGCTTCGTCATTGTATGATTGACCATAGGCAGTCACTAAGACCAAACAACTGCTTTTCAGGTGAAATACTTCTCTAGCAACACAAGAAATGCAGAGCTTCCAAAAGTAGATGTTTGATAGCCCTACATATTAATGTGTCATCATGAACTTGCCGTGAGGGGCCCCACACAACTGACGTCGACTTGATTGGAATAAAAATAGAAATTATTCATGACAATGTTACCAAATGCATGATGCCATGCACACTGCAAACTGTCTGAATAGCAGCATGTATACATATAAAGGATCTATATGCATATCTCACAGAATCCAAAATCCTACGTTAAGCAGGAAAATAAAAATTGTTGCCCTTACAGCCTCTTGGCTTCAATATCTCTGCTGAAATCAATATTCGGCTCACAGTCAAGAACCAAAGCAGGAACCTGTACAGAAACAATAATGTAAGTCCTAATCTTAAAGATAATTAGTTTTAGACAGAAGAAATATAAACATGCAATACCTTTTGGATGCTAGAATGCATGTGATTACCCTCTAGAAAGAAAACACGATCACGTATCTCTGGATGTAGAGAATTGTCCAGATGAAGGGGCAGCTTGCTTACAGATAAAATCCCATTACATCCACTTTGGGATGGGAAAAGCCAACTCTCATGCTTTTCATGCAAATCACGGAGATAGTCTAGGGTCACTCCACCCTCCTCAGCTCTCTTCCTCAGCATCAATCTCTTGTGACAGGTATCAGGACTCGCCCTTAGATAAATAAAGCCATCAGGTACTAACCCCGGCAAACATGATACAACAGGATCAAACCATGAATCATAAATGCTTATCTCCATCTCATTCATCCAATTTGCTTCATGAACAGCTCGTACAAAGACCTTCATTGAGTTAGATTGAGTTAAATTTCACTAACTCATAAAGGTCAGAACTGTACAAACTAGCAGGAAAGTTTCAGACCAAACAAGTTTATTGACACTAAAATGTTTTAGAACCAATAACAAATTCCTCAAAATGTTACATATTGTAAAATAAAATGAGAACCCAAGTCATCAGAATTTTTCAGTTAACAGATACTTTAGGAAACCACTCATAAAAGGTTAAGAAAACAAAGGAAATTGGGATAATCACAAAAGACATACTCAAAGTAGATAATAACATAAGACATGGTCTGATTCATGACAGATGACCACTAGTCACATAAGAACAGAGCTTACCATTCTGTCGCTAAAGACACTCCTTTCCATCAACCTGAGAGGCTTGATTCCCCCAGATGATTCTCTCTCCTGCATGACTCTTGTAACAAAAACATAATTCTGGAATGTATAAGCATATCTCTGGGGCTCAGCGTAAAATGCATTCAAGATGTTGAAATGGTCTGGCCCAACATTCTGCCACTTGTCAATAGGTTCAGGAACTACTTCAACGAGGTCTTGTAGCTCAAGGGTTTCATTAGCAATTCTCTGCAGGAATGTTGTTTTCCCAACACTGATATTTCCCTCAACACAGAAAGTAAGTCTTTTCTTCGAAGCCGGTTTTATATCAGAGTGCGAATCCTTGAGCTCCTCATCCACACTTTTCTTAATGAAAGTTGTTATACTCTCTGCATGATTTCGGTGGATGATTCCAACCGAACTCTGTAGATATTCAACCATTTTCTCACTAGACTTGCCAAAAAACTGAGAGAACAAAGGAACAGAACTCCTCATCAGCAGGCATAACCTATAGGCCCAGCTTCAGTTATCAATAAGTATAAAGAAGTAAATTAAGATGAAGAGAGCTATGTTTCCCTATCATAATAAAACTAGGCTTCTTCCAAAACAAGTACAAAAATCAATGGTACCGAAAAAGTGAAAGGCTGAAAATAATCAACCTCCCTTTCTGAAGGCAAGACATACCCTAATCATAACGATCAAAATCCCAATACCTAACACCTGGATGCTAGAATAAATTTCTCTCCGTATCAGGAAGCAAACCCCTAATTTCACCACTTAAAATTTACAATCATCAGCAGCAGAGAACCTTAGAACCACCAAGCACCTTCAGTTTAGAAACTGACAAAACAAAAAGAAATGTATCCCCTCTCAACCCCAGTTTTCAGTGAAGTGAAAGCGCCTAAAGCAATAACCAATTACTATACGCCTAACAATTTTCATATAAACAACCTAATGGAAAGCAGAAAAGGACCTTATTCTTGTATAATTGCTTGAGCTCGGCAACACCCTGAATCCCATTATCCAAAAGCTTCCTCAAGTTCCTCGGCCCCACCCCGGGAATCGTCAACAAGTCCGGATTTCCAACCAACCCGCCAGCGCTCTTCTGCCTCCGGCTAACTCTGACAGGCTTCTGTTCCTCCGCGTTAGCATCTTCTCCGTCCAGAATCTCTAAAACCTTATCCGAACCCTTCGACCCCTCCAAGGCAGTGGTGGCGCCGTCAGCCCCGGCCGTATGACACCAGACGGGCCGAACCCTGGGGTGGCCGACCCAGGACCCAAGATAAGGGGTTCTCGAACTCATTGTACATCGGGAGAAACAGCGGGTGGAGGAGTACAAGCGCGGGTAGATGGTGGCCTTCCGGGAGAGGAAAGCGGCGACTGAGGCCCCACAGCCGCCACCGACGCCGACACCAGGAGGGAGAGCGGTGGCGTGCATTAAACAGTGAGTCTTACCAGCGGTGAAACCCCGAAAGAGATTGTTAATAGTTAGAGAGAAGAAGGGAAGAGAGGGCTTAGCGGGAGAAGTACAAAGGATGGTGCCAGAAGGGCTTCTCCAGATGAGCTTTTGCATTCCTGAAACGCATTTCACAGCTACCTTCGGGAGATTTTCTCTGTACCCGAAATAAGAACTGAAGAGGCGCGAAGAAGAAAATTTTCTTTGGGCGTGATTGCCGGAACCCGGACCGACGAAGAACAGGGTTTTGAAAGTTGAAACCGGTTCCGAGGGTTTTGGCCTTTAACTTAGGGCAAATAATTAATACTTACTCCTCTCATTCTCTATGAAAATACATCTACCATCCTAGAATTGGAAACGTTATATTTTTCTCCTATTAACAAGTGATTCACCATTTGTTCCAACTTATACATAAGTTCTAAACCAAATACGTAAACTATGCTCCTCCAGAGGATATACAAATTTTTGGACTCCATCCATTCTAATCTTCCTAGCCTTTTTGAATTTCAAAAAGTTTTAACAAAGTCTGCCTTTTAATATTTCTCCATATAAGATAAGTGCTAAATAGTAATAAATAATATTTTTTTTGTGAAAAGAGAGTTAAATAGTTTGGAACTGCTCTAAAAAAAATATAGGTCAAGTATTTGAGAATAGAGGAAGTATAAATAATGCGATCTATCTTGAATTTTTCATTTTAAAATTAAACTTATTGCCACCCAAAATATAATCGATTACTTTTTGTGGTTTATCCCTAGATAAAGCTTTTAATTTTAGTGGGCAAGAATGAAGTTATCTGAAAAGGTTAGGGGTAAAGTTTCACTCACAATCCAGGGAATTCTCCTAACCTAATTTATGATAGCTGTTTTGTCCTTGAGGAAGCTATAATTAGCCCTTGAAATTTACCTTAATCTATAATTTGTCCTCTGTATTTTTTAAAATCTACACCTTGTCCATTGATTATTTTATACTGTCCTATAATAATTTTTAAAGCTATAATTTAAACTATATGATAGTTATCTTCCAGTAATATCAGTCTCTCCAATATATTTTTTATAGTTGATAGATATTTTAAATTATTATTTTTCCTTTTCTGTAAATACATTTTTCTTCCTGTAAATACGTATCAGCATTTTTTAAAAGTTGGTTAGCCATAAAAAAATATCAAAAATCTTGAAATTACTGAAACATGATTATCAGATAGTTTAATTTAAAGTTTCAGAAGTTATTATTAGACACTGTAAAAGAAATGGGCGGTAAAGTGTAAATTTTTTAAAATGGAAGGGATAAGATATATGTTAGATCAAATCACAATGGGGCTTTTGTACTTTACCCTTTGTCCTTTGCACGGTACAGATACTTATTGCAAAGAAAAAGCAAAAGCAAAATTCTAAATCCTAATAACTAAAAAAAAAAGGTCAAACTGGGGACTTGGCCCTCAAAGTGGACATCAACAAGATTTATAACAGAATTGAATGGGATCTTTTAGAAGCTATAATAAGGAAAATGGGATTTAGTGACGTCTGGATTAGATGCGTCATGACTTTGATATTTATAGTATCTTGTAAAATCCTATTTCATGGGAATGGGCCTGATGTGTTTCTTCCTTCTCATGGTCTGCACCAAGGTGATCCATTGTCACCTTACTTAACCCCCCCTGGTGACAAAGGCTTTGTCATGCTGTATTTTGAAGGCTCAAAATGATGGCATGTTGCAATTTTTGAAAAATGTTGCGTGCTTGTCCTACTATATCACATTTTTTTTTGTTGATAATTCATTGTTTTTTCTAAAAGGGCACTAATCAAAATTATAAGGTGTTGAAGTAGATCCTTCATAGTTATCACTTAGCTATCGGATAGGTTGTTAACCTGGATAAATCATCCCTATTTTTCAATGGTAACACTTTACTTGAAGCTAAAAAAAGCATCAGGCAAATTTTGCACATTTCTATTCAAGAAGATCAAGAAAAATATCTAGGGATATCTACTCTGTGAGGGAAATCTAAAGGAAAAACTTTACCTATTGTTTAGGATGAAATTCCGAAGAAGCTTCAATGATGGGAGGACCAGCTTCTTTCTTTCTTTCTTTGGTAATGATGTCTTCATTAAAGTTGTTGCCTTTGTCATTCCCACCTACACTATGGCTATTTTGAAGTTTACTAAATCATGGTGTCAAAAACTAGATTCAATTGTAACAAATTTTTTGTGGGGCAATACTAAGAAGATCAACAAGATTTATTGGAGAGCTTAGTCCACTCTGACTTTGCCAAAACAAAAAGGTGGTCTAGGGTTTAAAAGTCTGGTCAGTTTCCATAAGTCATTACTAGTCAGTATTGAAAGGTCTCTATTTTCCTTTTACAGATTTCCACAAGCTAAGAAAGGATCCATGGCTTTTAGGGTTTGTCCGGTATTCTTTTTGGCTAGGACAATGTTAAAGATAAATTTATGTGGTAGGTTTAAGATGGAAAGCAAGTCAATATTTGTAGCTTTATCCTCAACACCCTATCCCTGAACAATTTCATGATATGAAAGTGAATCAGTTATTGGACGTGGATTCAAGAACCTGGAACTTGGAGCAGATAAGGCAATATATATCCAGAGATGAGCTTAAAGCTATATTAAAGGTTTCCATTGGCAAGAGCAAGCATAGTAATCAAATTGTGTGGTTTTTGAAATGATTTGGCAATTAACTATGAAATTGTTTATTTTTTCATTCACCAGAAGCCCCATCTGTCAGCCTCTTCAAGTTCTCATCAAATTGATGGCAAGATGTAGAAACATCTGTGGAAATTGAATTTTCCTCTTAGGTAGATTAACTTCATATGGAGGCTTTACCAAAACAATATTGCAATTGTCAACAATTTGAGCAAAAGAGGTATATTAATAGATCCAACTTGTAGGTTCTGTTCATTTCTGGAAACCACTGAACATGTTATTCTTGCTTGTGATTGAACCAAAATTGTTTGGAGTACTTACTTAGATTATAGTATTAACATATATGCTTTAACCAGATTTGATGGGTGGTTTTTGACAATTAGTACTCAACTTAGAATTAGATCAGGTAAGTTGGAGGTTTTATTGTCTAATGTTGGTTTTATCGATTGGCCTATTTGGAAGGCCAAAAATGAAGCAATTTTTCATAACAAGCTGTTTAATCCAGTATTTGTGATTCAAAAAATCAAGCAAACTTTCTTTGAATTTTGGGATATAAAAACTAAGAGTTCAATCCAAGAGAGGAAAGCCGAAGTACAAGATCATTAGCAAAAGCTTGCAGATGGAATAATCAAGATCAATGTCAATGATACTTGGGAATGTGAATATGAAAAAGCAGGCATTGGTGTGATCTTTCATGATGCGCAGGGATCCTTGCTTGAAATGGGAGGAATTTATTGCATTGTAGGAGAGGTTCTAACTTTAGAACTCTAAGCAATAAGAGAATGATTAAAACATGCAAAAGGCATAAACATTCCCAAGGTAATACTAGAAACTGACAGTGTGGAGGCTATTTTTAATATCCTTTAGGGCAATCTTGCCTGGAAATCTGAAACTATTGTGGAAGAGATCCAAGACCTTACTTCTCGTTTTCAGGACTATAGCTTTAGGAAAATTGGTAAAAATTCAAACTGTTGTGCCCACCATCTTGATTGATTCTATAAAAAATAGATGAAAAGTGTTTTTTGGACATCAAGCCCATTATCTTTATTAATTCCTCTTTTAGCTAAAAACACTGTACATGAACCTCCTTAAGGTTGTGGTTTAATGAAATTCTTTTATAGCAAAAAGAAAAAATGTTCTGAAACCTAGATTTTTTTAGAAGTACAATTTGCCCTTTGAAGTTTAGTTAAAGTCACACTTTGTTCTTTCTAGTTTATAAATAAACACTTTACATATGACTTTTTAATACAGTCCAACAGTAACTTATGAAATTTTAATTCAGACTATATGATACTTATCTTCAAGTAATTTATATTTGTATGACACCTTTTTATAGCTAATTGGCATCTAAAATTACCATTTTTCATTTACAGAAAGAAAAATTGATAATTTAAATTATCAATTAATTGTAAGAAAAACACCATATAGATTAAAATTACTAAAAAAGGCTAATGTAACATTTAAATTAAGATTTCTGAAATTACCGGCAAACTGTATTAAAAAGGCAGGGGCAAAGTGTTCATTACCATACAAAAGAGACGATGTGTAATTTCACCTAAACTTTAAGGGCCAATTGTAATTAATCATTTTTTTGTGTTTAGCAAAGGTTTAGGGGTCATTACAGTTAAAATAATAAATAATTTATTATATATTGTGATACTCTATTTTTAAAATTAGTGGCTATGAGAAAAATTATGATTAAGTAGGATGCAAAAAGCGGCCGAGATGTTGAGGCGTTTGCAAATAATCGTTACAAAATAAATATTATTGACTGACACACAAAATAATTGACACCTCTAAAAGTGTCAGTATATAGTAGTGTATAATGACACATATCATTAGTGAGTGTATATTCTTACGTATTTTAACACTTAATAACTTTGTGTTAGAATAGGCTCAACCTTCATTGACACAAATATTTTTTGTGTGAGAATTAGGCTTGTTCTTTATTAACTTATTTAGGAATGTCAATGGTCCAGGTTTGGGGATGGTGGAGTAAATCTCAAACCTTACCTGCAATATAAAATATCTACCCAAATCCTACCCGCTACCTTCAAAGGGTAGAATTTTTTTGCCCAAACCCTCCCTGTGGTCAGCTGGCTAGGGTCGGGTATTATACTTGTAATACTCGTATAAGTATTACATAATAGAAAATTACATTAAAAGAAAACAAGACATGTTTAAATGTACAATATAACAAAAAACAAAGAAGCTCAATCATCTAATACAAGGACTAATACATATCTAAGGATAAAAATTAAGTCTCAAACATAACTGAGAAGAATATAACACTAAAGTCTTAATCATGACATCCCAAAGATAACAAATACATATTAAAGGACCATTGACAAATACACACGAGCTTGAGAACCACTAGCTTTGTGAATCCCCTGAAAGTAATAGACAAATACTCACAAGCATGAGAACCATTAGAATTATATTATATATTTGGATATGTATATATATGATATATGAAATATTTAGATGCTTATATATTATATGTAGCATATGAGTAGAGTACTGGTCGGGTAGCCCCCTAAACCCGTACCTTTCTCGTATTTGACAGGTAAAAAAATAAAAAATACCTATACCCAACCCAAATCTATTTTATTGAAAAAGAAAAACCTACCCAATGATTGTTACCCGCGGATAAGGATATAAATTCACATCACTAGACTTATTGAATGAAAGTGTCTATATATGTTTCTTGACAACATATAACAGGTAAGTATTATTTGTGTCGGTATAGGTAAGGGAAAATCAAAAAAGAAATCAGCGGGGACGTATCCCGCCTTAATTAACTTGAAAAATTTTAGGAAGTTGGAAGTACTCCCTCGCCCTGTTTCATGGCGACAGTTCTGTCAGTTCATTTGGGTGAGCGACGCCACAGTTTGACGGTCCCAGTCCCCGTCCTCGCTCTCAGTCATCTTCTATGGCTCCCAACCTCCCGGATTCCTGTCCCCAATTCGCACTGCACTCCATCGATTGAAACAACAAGCATCGTCCACAGTGGTCTAGCCACCTGAGATGGAGACTTCGAAGCCTTGGGCTAAATGCCGTTGAGAGTCTTCGTAACCATCTGCCACCAACGTCACTGCTGGAATCGCATGAGACAACAACCAATAAAGGGGCGTCTTCTCTTTGTAGCTGCAGCCACAAGTCCCACAAATTCATGGGTAATTTCTTAGGTCACTCAATTTCCTGTGATTATCTAGGTTTCTTTGTTTTTCTTGTTTCCAGGACATTTTTCTGTTAATTCCAAATCCCTAATTTGTATCCAAATAGCATTTTGTTCCAAAACTCCCTTCGATACGCCCATCGGTCCCCTTATAGAGCAAAAGAACCTGAATACATTAGCAAAGGGATACTTTTCTTCATCTCTTCTAATCGGGTAGCTGATTTGTCTGATGCTTTGTGACATGGTTTTGACATCTAATCCACTGTACAAAGAAATTAGACATGACTACTATGATTGATTCTGCATTTTCTGTTGGCTTGAATCCCTGAATCATGTCCCTTTTTTGTCTGTGTGAAGCAAGACCTTGGAAACGAATGGCAGTACTTCCTCCAATTTAGCCTCATAGAGCTGTCCGATACGGAGGAACACCTGCAGCTACACCTACGCTGCTGTTCATGGAGTGATACGCGAGCTAGATTACAATGAGTTAAAGAGGTACAAGTGTCTCAACCCTTGAGTTTGATGTTAGTTCTATTGATCCGCGGACTTTGAAATTGCACCATAAATTATGTGTTCTGTTGCTAGACAAGCCAATTTATATGGTAATATCCCTATGAGTCTAGTTTACACAGAATTTTATAGGATTGGATTTGGAGCTGCGGTTGATTTTATATGCATTTTTTACTGAACTCCATTGAATCTGGAATAGGTGCTAGTAGCCATGTCTTTGTTGCTTGTTATAAAATCTATGATAAATTGTATGCTCTGTATCTAGGGATGTCATTTCTTGTGCTGATAGCCATTTGTGTCTAGTTTATTTCTACTTTTACAGAATGCAAATTGGATGTTTCTTTTATTTTATTTGATCGTTGAAGTGGAGACTAGTTTGTCTGGCAATTGGTTCTTTATGTTTACAGGAGTCCTTGATTTCGAAATTTATAGTAATTTGTGTGTTGCATATTTGAGTTTGGTGAATTTAATAAATGTTTACTTGGATGTCTAGTTTCAGTACCTGTTCATGGACTTCCATTTGGACTTATTAATGATTTTATCTAATTTCTGGGGCGAAGGGTAGTTATCTGTGATTCTACCTGAGTTCTTGTTTGATAGGCTAACTTGCATAAATTTTGATAATTTATGTGCTGTGAACCACAAGTTGAAATTGCATTTGTGAATTCATGTATGTGCCTAAGTTATGTATATAGTTGTATATAATGGTTTGGACAACTCTATGTTTTTATATGAATTTATGAATGAAGATGGGTCAATTTGAAATTCTGGGCAGCAGCACTGTATATATACAACTGGAAGGTCTATCTCCTATTTCAGTTCTGATACTATGGTTTCCAAGTGTAATATATACATAATACATTGTAGATCTATTTATGCCTTTGATCTAATCCTATTTTCTGAATGCTTAGGTAAGAAGTTGCTTTGGTAGTCCTCAGTCACTAAGAGATGGTAACAATGGACCAAAAAAGATGCAAATTCAGCATTTTCAACAATCATGTCTAGGTTCGAGGAACTGTGTTATCTCAAAATTATCTTTGTAATTTGGTAGATTTTTTTTAAGGGTAAAGTCCATTGGGGTACCTTAGCTTTTATTCTTATCCCAAATAGGTACTGTACTTTTACATTTATTCTAGCGGGATACTTAATCTCTTAATGTGAGTTTCATCGAGATACTTTCCATTAAATTTGCTATTAAATTAAATAAAAATTAATAATATGACATTAAATGATACTAAAATAAATTTAAAATAACAATTTTGAACCCTAAAATTTTACAATTACTAATTCTAAATCTTAAAACTTCTATTAAAATTAATTATGCTCTCCCAATACCAACCTCCTTCTCTCTTGTTCACTTTATTCTTTCTACTCTTTTTCCCATTGCTGACCAAATGCCATTGTTGCCGTTCGGCCATTGTCTATGCTTGAATCCAGCCTGAATCTGCCCCTCGAATCATCCTTTAGCTGCCCCAAACAAGCAATCCGGCGTCTGAGTAGTCGATCTCTGTCGATTTCCCCATTCAATGGATAGCAAAATCGCCCCGTTAGCTGGTATTTGCTGGAAATTGTGGTGGTCGCCTGTCAGCTCGAAGCTCAAGCATAGGCCACAGCAGATAAAGATTTTGGAGAAAAACGAGCATCAGGGGCGGTCAAAGGACGAAGGCGAGATGTGACAACCTTCGATCCTCGTTTCATCGATTCAAGGCCTCATTTGCCCGCTCGATTCTCGCTTGATTCAAGGAAGACAGTAGTGAATTTGGTGGCCGGTGTGCTTGGAGACGGTGAGGTTTTTGGGGCTGGGTTGGCACAATGGTGGTGGCGAATTGAGGCGAATAGTGGATTGGGTTGGGACAACGAAAGCAGCGGATTTGGTTAACAAGGCATTAAATTGAGGCGGAAAGTGGTGAGACTGGTCTAGGTTAGATGGATGACAGCCGGTTGGGTAACTTGGGTTGAGTGGACGAGAACAATGGATGACGATCAGGCAACATTGGAAAAGTAGGATTTGGGCGATAATTGTAGTGACATAAAAAGAGATGGCCATGGAGAGGACAGATAAAGGAGGTTGAGTAGAATCACAAGTTTAAGGTTTAGAGTTATCTGATTGGAAAAGACCGAAGAAGTTTTAAGGTTTAAAATTATTGATTGTAAAAGTTTAGGGTTCAAAGTTGTTATTTTGAATTTATTTTAATATTATTTAATATTACATAATCAATTTTTATCCAATTTAATGGTAAAATTAATGGAAAGTATTTCAGTGGAATGCGCATTAAGAGGTTAAATATCTCACTAGGACAAATTTAAAAGTAGGGTACATATTTGAGACAAGAATAAAAGCTAAAATATCCTTGTGGATTTTATTTATTTTTTTAAAATGAGTTATTAGTAATTATTTTTATGTATGATGATTATTTTCTCAAATTGAGATCAAAAATGAAAATAATCTAATCAGTTTTGCTAGATTGAGAATCAAACAATAAAATAAGTTTCAAATTTCTTTTTATGATTATAGTCCATAAGATAACTATTTTGTTATCTTTCATTACCAGTAGTAATTTTTATTTCAATGTTTTACACCTTACAATTCAATTGTAATTTTCATGTCTTAAAAAAACACTGCTGTTGGATACGAATACTATAGAAAGGAACATGGTGATGTTGTAGCTTATGTTTAGTTTTTTTTAATCAATTTTTTACACTTTTATTATAGTTTTTTTTTTCTTTTTGTATAGTATTCTATTTGTTCAATGACAATTGTTAATTGTCATATAATAAATTAGTACAATTATATTTTCATAAATTGATTGATTGTCTATTGTTATTTATTTAGGCATTTTGTGGGACAAATAAATACAATAAAAAAACAAGTTAGTATTAATATTTTTTGTGGCATTTGATATTATAAAATTTCTAACATATAATATATGTCAGTAAAATACCATTTTTCACTGGTCAAGATGTGATTACTGACATACAAAAGTGTTCATAAAACTTTTATATTGACACACATTTTATGGTAGTATATATCGATGTGAATTATGAACACACACAGAAATTGTCGGTAAAACCCTATACTTACTTGACTTTTACAGACACTTTTTTTGTGTGTTAGTAAATCACAATGAGATTGACACTAACTGCCTGTTTGGGAAAAAATTAAGAGCTGGTTCATTTTTGTTTAATTTAATTAATGAGACCTGATTATTTGACTGGTCAATGATAGTGAGATAGTTGGGCACATAAATGGGGCAAAGAATGGATAAAATTACATGCTTTTGCCACTCAGCTCCCTCTCTCCTCACCACCACCATCGATTGTCGTGACTTGCCACTGATTTGCTTGGGTTTTCCATCGTTGATTTGCCTAGGTTTGCCATTGATTATTTGCCATCGATTTGCTTAGATTTACCGCCGATTGTTGTGACTTACCACGTCTCTAAATCTCCAATCCACGGCTAGAAAATCCTTGAGCAAACCTAGCCAAGCATTGTTGTCCCCCTCACAAGTTCCACCATCTCCGGCACTATTGGCACCAACCTAAGGATGCACAAAATCGCCGTAAAATCTCCATCATCATTACCACTAAATCACCATTCGATCACAAGGATGTGCAAAATCTAGGAGTTCCAGTTTACTTGTCGTTCGATTGTTATTGTGCATCTTTATCCTTACAAAGATTGCTGTTGCCTAGATCGCGAAGATCACCATGCATGATGGCAAGATTGAACCAATTTCCAAATCTGGTTGTGGACGATGAAGGATGGATGGCAAGGTGGGTTGTGGTTTGGCGGCCATAGATGGGGTTGGAGGTTTGTGGGTCATTGTGGTAAAAGATATAAGTTTATGGCTTAAAATCATTGAGAATAAAAGTAAAAGTATCAAAAGTGTTACTTTGCACTTATTTTAATATTAATGAATGTCATATCAGCAATTTTCATCTAATTTAACAGTCAAATTAAGGGAAAGTTACAAAAAAACCCCTGTGGTTTGGTCAAACCTATAGTTTGCCCCCTCTATTTTGAAAAACCTATAGTTTGCCCCTATATTTTTTATGCTGCCTGATAACAACTTCTGAAACTGTATTTAAACTGTATGGTAATAATGCTCTAGTAATTTCAAGATTTTTGATATTTTTTTCACAGTAAACCAACCTTTAAAAAATACTGATATATAATTACAGGTGGGAAAGTACATTTACAGAAAGGAAAAACTGATAGTTTAAAATTTCTATTAACTATAAAAAAAATACTAAACAGATTGAAATTAATGCAAGATGATTATCGTAGAGTTTAAATACAGTTTTAGAAGTTGTTATCAGACAGTACAAAAAACCTAGGGGGCAAAGTGTAGGTTTCTCAAAATAGATGGGGCAAACTATAGGTTTGACCAAACCACAGAGGGTTTTTGTAATTTTCCCTCAAATTAATGAAAAGAACTTAATTGAATGCATAATATGAAATAAAGGACTTTGATAGGACAATATTAAGGTAGGGTATTCTACTAGGACAAAAAAATAAACTAAGGAACCTACAGTAGATTTTACCTAAAAAATAACACTATAACTAATGGTAGAAATCAAAATAGGACACATAGTTGAGTTAAGGGACTTTAAGAGGATGAAGAAAAGATAAGAGACCATTTTAGGACAATAATAAAAGTCAGGGGGTCAGATTTGGATTTTATCCTACTAAAATAGTTTTTAAAAAAATAATATTTATAAGCTAAATATTTGAATTATGAAAATTAATGAGTTTTATGGTGCTCGTGCATTGCAGCGATTCAATCCTTAGTAACATTAAATATAAATAGCAGTAATCATTGACAAACGAAAAAAGTTTCATAAAAATAAGAAAAAAAAAGTAAGAATTAAGAATTAAACAAAAATCAATGTGAAGTTTTGGGGCAAAAAAAACTAACAAAAATATTGTAAGTATCAAGGGATAAATCTCAGTGGTTAAAATTTTCTTTTAGAAGAGAGAAATAATATTAAAAAAAGTTGATAAAATAAGACAAAAAGTGAGATTTCAGTGACAAAAAAATGAGGCTTAATGATTTATACCAAAAAATAAAAAAATTGGTCTTCAGACAAAGAGAACAAATGTAAAAATTTTAGGAATTAAAGACTTAATCATCAAATTAATAAAAAATAAATAAATGAAAACATTAACTAAAAAAAAATTAGTTCAAACCATATAAAAAAAATAGACAACTATTATATAGTGATTAAAGTTTTGTTTTAAAAATAATAATAAAAAAGAACAAAAAAATTTGAACGAAGTTATTATGGTTGATTAGAAAAAGAAAATAAACAAAAAATAGGTTCCAAGATTTTGCTTTAACAGACAATAAATTAGAAAGAACAAAAAGATTAATGCCTAAAAGAACAAATGAAAAAACCTTAGTTATTAAGTTTTGGGAATAAAATGACCGATGATCAGAAATCAATGATTACAATGGGAAAATGTATAAATTCACGTACTAAAAATACTTTTAATAAAAAAAATGTGAAACAAACTAAAATTGTTAAAAATAACAACACAAGCCCTCAAAAAAGTAATTTCTATGTGAAAAAAGGATCAAGTTTTAAAAAGAATCAATCACATTAAAAATAACAGTATAACACAAGCAAAAGAAGAACATAATGTTCATACACAATGATTTTTATTGTAGATAAACAGTAAAAACACATCATATTTTAGAATATAGTGAGGTTTTGGTGACCTCACTTTGTAGTTGGTATTTTTTTTGAATAAATTTAGCATGAAATTTTTTTTAATGATAAGAAATTAAAAAATTTCTCACCATTAGATTCATATTAATCAATTGAAATTTTGTTTTTTTTTCAATTTTTTACTTTGGCTCTATTTATATTATATTCTTATCATCAAAATGATTAGTTATGATTAAAATATAATATTGTGAAACAAAACATTGTATGTGTTTCGAAACAATACATATTTCTTATGTTATAAAAAAATAATTTACTAAAATTTTTCATGCCTTATTAACACAAAATCCAATTTTCAATATCAATGAAAAATTTATCTAGAAAAATTCACTTTCAATTTCAACAATAATAGACTAAATTATTTTAGTAAACCATGGACCTTAAAGTATATCATTGGTGCTACAAAACTTAATCATCAATAATAAAAAAATGACCAAAACATCAATGTATTTAATTTATGTCAATCAATTAATGATTTTAACTATTAACTTAATAAAGAAAAAAAGAAAAAAATTGACTAAATTCGAATAAACCATAACCATTGTCAAAAATTGATACATTATAGTGATTAAGGTTTCATTTCAGAGAACAATAATAAAGAAAGATAACAAAAAAAAAGTTTAGACCAAGCAAAAAAAAAAGAAAATTTTAGGTATTAAGGGTTTAATAATTTTCTTAATAAAGTTAAAAAATGATTCTGGCATTTATAATATAGGATAACATTGCACAATATACATGCAATAAGTTTTTCTGAAATTTTACATATTAATAAATCAGTGGTAAAATGGAACATTTTAAGAATCAAGCACCTATACATAATACAAATTGTGCACTATTTTAACCAATCAAAACTTAGAATCAAACTCATGTAAAGTGTCTGTACATTATATAAATTGTGCATATGTTTCAATTCATCAAAACTTTGAATCTAACCTATTTAACTAAACCTTTGAATAAAATCACATAAAAGAAAAGTTTTTGGTATTTAATATGGTTAATGAAAGCATGTCTTTCATTTTCATTTAAGAATCTATCATTTTAAATTCAAACAAGCCGTACTTTATTTCTCTCTAAAAGTTTCCAATAGATTGAAAAAGTTGTGGACTATTATGGCAAAATTGTTATATTAAGACCAAAAGAGCGATTTGGTTCGGTTGCCATAAATTGGAAAAATATACTCCCAGTCCCTGTATTGTTGGTTCTGGAAAGTAGTGGTCCCCGTGTGTTATTACCTGGTGATCTTACCATTGTAAAAAAAAAAAAAAAAAGGAGTCTTCACACTATCTCACAACAGATAGTGAAAGTTGGAGATCATTCTGACAGAACTGAAATACTCAAGGACTAAAATAGAGATTTTACCATAAAATGGGGAAAAGCAAAAAAAAAAAACGGCAGCTAAAGGGTACTGTTGATGAACAGTAGAACCTCTTTCGAACTTAGAATAAAGTATATATATAATGAAACCCGTGGGGACATTTTTGAAAAAGGTAAGTTCATGGAAAGTCATAATTAAGTTGAACTCAATAACGTGCAGCCAATTTAATTAATTAATCGTATCCTCGTATTATTTAGTAAGAAGTGAAAAGCAAGGTATATGATGGATCGGAAATGCTGACTCGGGCACATGAAGATGAAGGGCCAAATAGAAACAAATAACATACTATAGCATAGGAATTATTCAGCTACACAGTATGGCAAGATGTAAAATGTTCATGTGCTGGTACACCAATCATTGGGGCCCGCACCTTGATCTAATAATTGCCATTCCCATAACAACTTCTTCCTTTTAGGTTTTTCTTTGGGTTAAATTTAAAAAGAAAGAAAACAGCATAGTACTAAAGAAAAATAGTTGTCACAAATATTCAAATATATAAGATGAGGCAGGGAGGGGGAGGGGGCCCGGAGGTGAATGCTGGGGGGATTGGGCATGCAAATGAGACAGCGGGTTAGGTACAGAGTTGGCGCCGTACGTGCCTGTGAGTGAGTTAGTGGCCTGTCTGTCGGTCAGTACGCCCTTGCTTCCTCGCCATCCCCAAACTCGAACCTTAGCCCCATCCTATTCATCGCCCTTATCTTCTCCCCATCCATCTACCTAATTAATTTCCCTCATCATGTGCCCTTGCCATCGATGTGACTTGTTTCCCTTTCCCTTTCCCCCCCTTTACACGCCACACCACCCTCTCCAGGCTTTATTAAATTACTATCTTTTCCCCTTTTACTAAACCTCGTAACAACAGCATTGATTTTGAATATAGAACCAAATTTAGGCTATAACTATACACTAAATTTGTAGGAGTTGTTGATGATAAATTCATCATGTCTCACAGCCCTAATATTCTGAAACGATCGATCGAGCAACATTCCTATCACGTGCGTTCAGTTTAATTGGTAGCGTTAACGATGAAAGAAAAACTTCTTGCTCGAACTCAAAAAAGAAAAACAAAAAAAAAGATTCATACAGTTTTAACTTAATGACTAAAATATTAGGGATATAAAAAAGGAAGTTTAGGGTTTAAATCTGACCTCTTTGTTCTCTCCTTTTAAAATATTACATAAGGTTTGTTCGATTATCTTTTGAATCTAAAAAATACTAGCATTTACTTCTTTTGTTTTAAAATACTAATATATCTTCCCAATATACTTGTAAGTACGTTACTAAATAAAAAAAATAATAACAAAAGAAACCGCTAAATTAAGAACGATAGAAGAGGAGGTCCAAGCACTAGAATCTAGACTTTAGAGCTGTGTGAGAGTTGTTTGAACTTGGGCTGAATAAAGAAAAATGTCATGGTGATAGTAAAAAACATACAGAAGATGCATCTATAAGCCTGTAAGTCGTGACCTGAATAACACCGCAAACAAAACCTTAACCAGCTAAAGTTCCATTGAATCTGGAATAGCAAAAATCGCCCATTTCTCATTGTATTCTATGTCCACATGACATGACCCGCCCCCACCTCCACCAAACTTTAACGAACCAATTAACGCTGGTCGCCTTTCTTGGATTTCTCTCTGTAAACGACAATTTTTAATTCTATGAAAGATTCTTAACAATTTTAATCTCTCCAGCTTAGTCGAATTTGTTTTATATTGATTTTAATCTATTATTATACATTATTTTTATATAAAATACTTATGTTCCTAATTTATCAAATTGTCTTTTTTGGCCATATAATTTATCAATTTGTCGAAACCTTATATTTTAAGAAGTTAAAAAATAATTTTAAGATATTTTTGTAAAAGTAAGTTTTTTATTATTTTCTTTGTAAAAATAAAAATTAATAAACAATATTTTAATTTTCACAAAAATATCATAGAATTATTTTTTTTTCAATTCCTTAAAACGTAGAGTTTAAATAAAGTGATAATTTTTTTAAATAATTGTTTCACACTCTAAATCAAGTTTGGTCCTTTAAACCATGTTAACTTGGGCATTTTAGTTCTCGAATTGTGAAACAAGCGGTTTATCCCTCAAACCATGAACAGTATGACACTTTGGCCATTTGACTCAATAACTAAGGTCACTTGTCATTAATTTTCTTAGATTTCCAACAGTTTACTTACTTGAGTGAAAGAATTTAAAGTTGTCATCGCTAAATCACTAAAATACATAACTTGAAACACTCAATGAGAATTAATGACAAAAGAAGTAAATAATTCTACATTATCCTAAAGTAATATAATAAAACACAAGATCAAATTTGGTTTTCCTATAATCAATATAATTTAACTAATAATCACTTCCATCTTTTTTCTTAAAATTTTGCAAAGTAGCTAATTTCCTTGCACTGCTTAGAAAGCGGGAACAAATATTTTCATTTGAAAAATATTCTAAAAGTTCTTCTTAAAGTGTATAATTTCAATTAATATACAGGTTGAGCAAAAAAAACAATCACATATAAAAATATAAATTATAATTAATTTTTAATAATTACCCAAAACATCATAAAACTTTATTATTGTTGTTGTTGTATTTTTTTTTATTTGTAAGAGAACCAATCAAGGAAAAACAAAGATCTTGAAGTTGTGGATCCTCATCTCCCAAAGCCATTGTAGAAACAACTCTTCAGCCACTGTAAATTAACAATTGAAGGAGGAAGAAGGCCCAAATTTGAAAGCCGCCGAGTCCAACATTTTCATCATCGGCTCTAACCACGTTGAAGGTTGGGCATTATTATTCTTGTTGCGCAAAGGTTTGTCTCCTACACCGGAGATGACCCACATCTCTGGCTGCTTAAATTCCCTCCTCATGGATCTAATAGAAGAGAAAAATGAGATCTAGATCGCATTGGATCAGGTTGCTTGGAGGGTGTCGCTCATGATGTTGTTGGAGGAGACTGACAGCGGGTATGTTAAGGCACTGGATACATCTATTTGTATTTATCTTTTAAGTTCTGATATATCTCTAGTTGGTAAATAAGTAGTTAGATAAACCTGAAAGTCTATCTTGTACATAGCCTGTAATACATATTTATACGTGAAGCAATATACAAAGAATGAGTGTGGAAGCATAATTTCTTCCAAAAATCACTTCTTTACATGGTATCAGAGCGGGACTGCTCAATCCACATACCCAAACTTTGAATCAATGGGGGACGACAACAACAAAAGAGTCGTTGCCTCAAGCTCCCACAATGGCAGCAGCGATCCATCATCTCCTTTCTTTCTCAGCCCTTCCGACAATCTTGGAGCCACACTTGTAAGTTGTTTGCTCAAAGGCGAAAACTACCCTACTTGGCGACGAGCCATGCAAAACGCACTCAAAGCCAAAAACAAAATGAAGCTTGTCGATGGAACCTTGAAGAAACCAGCAGCAGATGACCCGACCTTTGAGGCATGGGAGAAGTCCGACTCCATGATTATTTCATGGATCTTCAACTCGTTGGCACCAGAATTACATACCAATGTGGCCTATGTAGACACTGCCACAGAAATGTGGACTGATTTGGTAAAAGCATTTTCAGTAGGTAATGCTCCTCGTATTCATGAACTCAAACGTGAAATTGTTCTTTTACAGCAACAAGGATCAACAGTTGTGGCTTACTTCACGAAACTGAAAGCATTATGGGACGAGCTCTCTACATACTCAGCCGTGTATCCTTGCACATGTGGGGCAGCAAAACAACTTTTTGAAGAAAGGGAAGGTGAAAAACTTCACAACTTTCTAATGGGGCTCAATGACCAATTTAGTGTTGTCAGATCGCAGATTTTGAACATGGAGCCACTTCCAAGTCTTAACAAGGCTTATGCTCTTGTCATTAAGGAAGAAAAGCAACTGAGTGTGGCCACAACAAGGCAGGCACCTGCGGAGGCTACAGCTTTTGCAGCAAAAATCGAGAAAAATCGAACCAACAAAACCATCAATAAGGCGCGGCTAAACTACACTCACTGTGGGAAAAATGGTCACACTGCTGATGGGTGTTTCAAATTGATCGGTTATCCCGACTGGTGGCAAGGGGAGAAAACACAAGGGCAACACAACAAAGTTGGACAGAAACCCAAACAAGGAAAATCTTCAGCCAACCAAGCTCTAGCAAAGCAGCCTGAGAATGCAGCAGCATGTAAGGGGATTGGACTAAGCCAAACTCAATATGATCAGCTTGTTGCCTTACTCGCAAATCAGAATCAAGAAAGTTTGGTTAATTTTGCCGGTAAGGTCTCAATGAACCCTTTTGACTGGATAATCGATACAGGAGCATCTGATCATATGACTTGCCACCAAGAACTTTTGACAAATGTAAGTTCAGCAACATCATGCTCTCCAGTACAAATGCCCAATGGAGCCAACTTGAAAATTTGCTAGTATGGTCGAACCACTTTGGCCCCCAATATTGAGCTAAATAAAGTTCTTTTCATCCCTGAGTTTACATGCAACTTGTTATCAGTTAGTAAACTAACAAAAGAGCTCAACTGTTCAGTAACCGTTTTCTCAAATCTATGTGTTTTACAGGACCTAAGCTCGAAGAGGACGATTGGCATGGGTGAGCAAAAGGATGGTTTGTACTACTTCAGGTGTTTCACAGAACATAAAGTTGCAACTTCAAAAACCACAATCCCACCTGAAACGTGGCACAGGCGTCTTGGTCATATTCCCTTTGGAAAATTATCCAGTATCCCACAGCTATCACATTTAAGTTTTTCTGATCACTATTGTGATTCTTGTCTTAGAGCTAAGCAAACAAGAAAATCTTTTCCTTTGAGTGCAAATATTAGTGAGAATCCATTTGATTTGATTCATGTTGATGTTTGGGGTCCCTACAAAGTCCCTTCTCTTTCAGGTTCTCACTACTTCCTATCTATTGTCGATGATTATAGCAGATCTACTTGGCTTTACTTACTGAAAAATAAATCTGAAGCCCCTACAAAATTCTCTATTTTTTATGCTATGATCAAAACTCAGTTTCAGAAAAATGTTCAGCAAGTCAGGACCGACAATGCTCCAGAATTAGCAGTTGGATCAATGCTCAGTTTTTGCCAGCTCAATGGGATAATCATTCAAACATTTTTCCCCAACACACCACAACAAAATGGTGTAGTTGAAAGAAAACATCGCCATCTTCTTGAAGTAGCACGAGCCCTTCGATTTCAAGCCAATCTACCAATAAAATTTTGGGGTGAGTGCATCCTGACTGCAACCTACTTGATCAACCATATGCCATCTTCCAAGCTAAACGGTAAAAGCCCTTATCAGATTCTTTTCAACAAAATTCCATCTCTTAACCATCTTCGAGTTTTTGGGTGTCGTTGTTATGTTCATTCCAGGACCAAAGACAAATTTGAACCCCATTCCAAACCTTGCATATTCGTTGGATATCCTATGGGGCAAAAGCGGTACAAAGTCATCAACGAGAACACTGGAAAAGTCCTAGTCTCGCGAGATATAGTTTTTCATGAGGATGTGTTCCCATATCTCACCAGTGATCCTCCAAACCCCACTGTAATGTTTAATGACGTTGATGAACCTATACTGGATGAGCTTTGCCCAGTCAATATTGAGCAAACTCCCTACCAACCAACCAACGAAATTAGTAGTTCAAAGACACCTGAAAACTCAGTTAAAGATCGTCCCCGTCGTGAACGCCGCCTTCCAGCCTAGTTGCAAGATTATGTACTTGAGACACCTGTTGTAAGCTCATCATCCACATCCTTTGCCAATCAGGCTTCTTCAGGTAAAGGTTACTCTATAACACATAATTTGAGTTACTCACATTTTAGTTCTGGACACAAAGCTTTCCTTGCAGCATTGACTAGTCAAACTGAGCCACAAACCTTTGAGCAAGCGAACCAATATCCAGAATGGCGTGAAGCAATGAGAAGTGAAAAAAAAGCCTTGGAGAAAAATAAAACGTGGAGCTTAGTACCTCTCCCTCCTGGAAAGAAACCCATTGGCTCCAAGTGGGTTTACAGGATCAAATTCAAAGCAGATGAAACTATCGAACGATATAAGGCGAGGTTGGTGGCGAAGGGGTTTAACCAAATTGAAGGAGTTGATTACACAGAAACATTCGCTCCTGTAGTCAAACTCACCACTGTGAGATGCCTTCTGTCAATTGCTGCAATCAAAAACTGGGAATTGCACCAGTTGGATGTCCACAATGCATTTCTTCAAGGTGATTTGAATGAAGATATATACATGAGACCACCTCCAGGAATTACTAAGTTAGGTGACACTCGAGTATGCAAATTGCATAAATATTTGTACAGATTAAAACAAGCTCCACGTCAATGGTTTGAAAAATTTTCCAGCTCCCTTATTAAATTTGGTTTTGATCAGTCAAAGTTCGATTACTCACTATTTACTCTTAAGGATGGTAACAATTTTGTGGCTATCCTAGTGTATGTCGACGACATCATCATTGCAGGCAACAATCCGAAGCAGATTCACAAATTGAAAGGCCACCTGCATGACCAATTTCATCTCAAAGATCTTGGAAAATTAAAGTACTTCCTTGGACTTGAAGTCACAAGGTCCTCACAAGGGATCTTTCTTTCACAGCGCAAGTATACCATTGACATATTGCATGAAACAGGCATGACAGCATGCAAGCCAGCAGCCTTCCCTATTCGGCAACAGCTTCACTTAGGGCAAGCTGAAGGAAAAATACTTCCAGATGCAGGGCAATACAGGAGGTTAATCGGCAAACTGTTATATCTCTCCCTCACTAGGCCGGATATTACCTACACCGTTAATCTACTCAGCCAATTCATGCAAGAGCCGAATGAAGCTCACCATGGAGCTGTTATGTTTCTTCTTCGGTATCTGAAGAACACTCTTGGGCAAGATGTTTTCTTTCCAGTAGACAACAAACTCCATCTCCATGCTTATTGCGACGCTGACTGGGCTAGCTGCCCCAAAACACGACGATCAACAACAGGCTTCATTGTTAAGATAGGGGAGGCCCCTGTGGAATGGAAATCCAAGAAACAGCAAACGGTATCTCGTTCTTCAGCAGAGGCAGAGTACCGAGCTATGGCAGCTACAGCAAGTGAATTAACGTGGCTTTAAAGGATTGCTACACAATCTCACCATCTCTCATTCCAAACCGATGATGCTTTACTGTGACAACAAAGCTGCACTACACATTGCCACAAATCCTGTGTTTCATGAACAAATGAAACACATTGAGATAGATTGTCACTTTATTCGAGAAAAGATTCAGGCAAAAGAAATTGAAACTCGGCACATCTCAAGCCAACTACAGCCAATCGACCTGCTTACAAAAACCTTAGGTCGAGATCAATTCCAGCTTCTTGCATGCAAGTTGGGCATCCTCAATCCACATGCTCCAACTTGAAGGGGAGTGTTAAAGCACTGGATATATCTCTTTGTATTTATCTTTTAAGTTTTGATATATCTCTAGTTGGTAAATAAGTAGTTAGATAAACCTGAAAGTCTATCTTGTACATAGCCTGTAATACATATTTATACGTGAAGCAATATACAAAGAATGAGTGTGGAAGCATAATTTCTTCCAAAAATCACTTCTTTACAGGGTATAATGTTAATGAGAAATAGGCACACAGAGAGCTGGAAGAGAGGAAGATGAGTCGGAAATGGGGCATACGTGGTAGATCAAAAAATATAATGTAAGAGAGAAAATAAGAAGTTAGTCCAATATTTTTTTTAATTGGAGGACAGGTTGAAATTAAGATACTCTTTTGAGCAATTCGATAAAATTCAAGAAAATAAAATTAATTTAGACCTTAATTTATATAAAATGCGTAATAATATTATCAAAATTAATGTAAAATAAAGGGGCAGTATATTTCTTGGGCCAAACATATTACATACCCTAGATGAGTAACCACTAACCACCATATTCTATAAAATTAGTAAACCTGTAACCATTGATGACATGAGAGAGAGAGCGCCATGGGAGTATAATTTAATTAGTAGAGATTGGGTTACCAACCTCCCAAACATGTCATATGCTGGTCGCTGTCATCTTCCGTTTGTATTTCGGCTGGGGTCTCTGTCAATCTCTCCGTCCTCCAATCACAGAGGAGCTTAAATTCCGATTCCACCAGAGTGGGGTGGAGTAGTACTGTTTCCAACAAAGGCAGGGCAACTAGGCAGGGTCAAGTCAAGCTTATCTTATCTGTAATTAATAGTAACTCTTGTCTTTCTAATCTTTTGTTTGATGACTCAGCCAGGTAAAATGTACTAGTACAAGACAAGACAGCCGAATTCTTTAGCTATCACTTGGCGCAAATGGTGTTGCTCTGTCGTCGATGCTGATGCTGTCCGTAATTTAAGTCCATATTTAACTCCACTCTACAAATTCCTACCTTTAATTTTATTTTAATTTAGGCTTCATCCGAACGATGTATATATTTTTACTTTTTTATTAAATTAATTTCATTTTAAACTTACGGTCAGCTCGTTTTGCGTTGACAAGGAGATATTAACATGCTTTTCCTCTATTGTAGGATCTATTCTATAACTCACTTTGAATTTCATTTTCAAAAGCCCATAGGAGGTACTAATTTACAAGTTATACCACAATCAAAATCTTATCTTCTCTTATCACACCAACACTTTTACGCAATATTTGCTCATTGCTGTCGTTTGTTTATTACCAGATCAACTTCGCTACTGGCATCAAATTGGTCTATTGCCCAATTACCTCCACTGCGAGCTCATCGCCTTTACCTATATATGTTCGTTGCTCGGATCACCTTTTCTCTCACTTGATTGGAACTTCACTTGTACAAAAACCTTATATTTTTATTCTCTCACTACCACAAGTTTGATGGTAAGTTAATAGGAGAAAGAAGCTCTATATTGAAGAGAAGAAAATATGGCATGTTAAAAGAAAAATAAAAAACAACCAATTAGGCTAAACAAATGAACTACAGCATACTGAAGATAAGAATAGTATGACATGTGAAAAGGAAAATTTAAAAAAAAAAAACAGAGAGAGAAAATGAAGCCAAGAAAGTGGAAGAACAATTGCAAACAATTCATACTCATGACTCATGAAAGAGAAATTGGCAAGTTTTTTTTTTCCCATTTTGTACTTAGGGAAATTACGACCCTTCCATCTTAATATTACCTGGTAGCTCTTTTTCTATTCCTTTCCTTCACAAAATAAAAAAGGAAAATTTTGGGGAAAAAAATCTTGAATATCTAACTCGCAAGATTATGTATGATCGCCATCTTCAGAGAGCCAAAGCAATGTATTGAAGATCATGACCCATGAAATCAATTAATAGGAGAAAGAAGCTCTATATTGAAGAGAAGAAAATATGGCATGTTAAAAGAAAAATAAAAAACAACCAATTAGGCTAAACAAATGAACTACGGCATACTGAAGATAAGAATAGTATGACATGTGTAAAGGAAAATTAAAAAAAAAATAGAGAGAAAATGAAGCCAAGAAGGTGGAAGAACAATTACAAACAATTCCTACTCATGACTCATGAAAGAGAAATTAGCAAGTTTTTTTTTTGTTTCTTACCTAGGGAAATTACGACCCTTCCAACTTAATATTACCTGGTAGCTCTTTTTTTATTCCTTTCCTCCACAAAATAAAAAAGGAAAATTTTGGGGAAAAAAATCTTGAATATCTAACTCACAAGATCAAGTATGATCGCCATCTTCGGAGACCCAAAGCAATGTATTGAAGATTGATAAATGTTAATTTTGTGGTTAAACATGTTGACTTTTTGTCAACTTTGATCACAATTTTCTACCTTATCACTCAATATTTTTGGCCGATTCTTGCTTCGATCCTTCATTTTGTAGGTTGAAGAAGCGGACCATAGCATTGGAATGGCACCGGGATGAGCAGAACAAAAAATGGGAACGCAAAAGTCAACAGAAATTATAACTGTGAGGCCTAGGCGCCACAGTACAAAAGTTCTATGCCTAAAAAACACACCCTGGAGGCCTAGGCGCCACATGAGGCCCAGGTCCCAGGCACTTGCTAGCCTGGAGGCATAGGCGCCCAGGCACCCCATTCTGGGGCCTAGGCGCCAGAGCACCCTCGAGCCTGGAAGCCTAGGCGCCCAGGCACCCCCTCCTGGGGCCTAGGCGCCAGAGCACCTTCGAGCCTGGAAGCCTAGGCGAGTCACCCGGGAAAGTGGTCCCCTACCTCAAATTTGAACTCAAGCTTGCTATTGGCCAAGGATTTCTATCAAAATGATTTGGTGAGTGAAAGGGACACCTCTAAGAGTAGAATAACCTGGAGCCTAGCAAGAAGAACATACTCTTCATTTTCATCTTCTCATTTTAGACTTAGGTTTTTCATCACCATTTCTTGCATTTCTTTATTTTCCTTGGGAGCATTTATGGATTCTTGCTTGGAGAAGGCTTGGAGCACTTGAAGACTTGTAGGAGCCTTGAGGAATTAAGCATCTAGAGTCTATTGGGTTCCTTCTTTCATCTTGTATTTAGACATGGATGCTCTTTTATGTATTTTCATGTTTATGTTTAGTTTGATTATGGAGTAGTTTTCTCTACACTTTCTATGGTTGTAACTACTTGAATTGGTTATGTTGGTTGGATTAATGGCTATTTGACTTTGGTTTTCCTTCATTGCTTGTTTACTCTTCTCCTTAAGTTTATTGTTGTGTTGATTGATCAAGGGCCCTAGTCAATTGCACTTTAGATTTCTTTTAAACTCTTGGAAAAGATTAAAAGGAATTGGAATTAGGAGAAGAGTGTAGTGGCCATGGGCTTGTTGGGAGACTAGTCTAGGACACTAGGTGAAGGTAAATTGCACTTGTAATGCCCCTCTTGAACTAGCAATTTGGATGGGAGTCCATTCTAGTGTAAGCTTGGGAGAGTGACCCTTTCACTTGGGAGAATAAGGGCCCAATTAGTTAACTTCACCAACAAGTAGAAAAACCAAACTATTAGCCTTAATTCACTAGCTAACCAAGTCAAATAGTGAAAATCATAGGAAGTGTGTTTTGTTAATTCATTAGAAAACCCTTAATTTGCATTGTGTTTGTTGTTCTTGTTTAGTAGTAATTTAAGTGGAGTTGCAAACTTAGTTATTTTCATAGTGAGTAAATCATCAATTGTTGCTTGTTTAGCTAAAGTGAGTCTCAAGGTAGTGGTAATTAGCAAACAATGCAAATCAATCCTCGTGGGAACGATATCTTATTCACCCTATCTACACACGTCCCGTGCGCTTGCGGATTAGGGTTGTAAAACTCACAACAAGTTTTTGGCGCCGTTGCCGGGGATTGATTGCATTGAATTGTTCAATATCATTGCTAGAAGATTGACTCTAGACTAAACATTTATTTCTTTACTTATTTGTTGCCTTTGTGCTTGGATATTTCTTTGATAGGTACCATTGGTGTATGACCCGTTCCCAACACTCTACTTTGTTGCCATTCATTCCGGAGATTGAAAGACATCTTAGAGAGCTTAGAGCAACATCACACTTAGGAGAATTAAGTTCCACCTCTACATCCATAGAGGGTGGAGGTGATAATCTTAATGGTAATGGATATAATGGTGGCAATGGAGGAAATGGAGGGATGGATCATCAAGGTGGAGTCTATCCAAAAAATCCACAAAGGCCTATTAGGGAGTACATCCGACCCTTGGTGACAGAGAATTATTCGGGTATTGTGAGGCCACCAGTTCAAGCCAACAACTTTGAGTTGAAGCCATCCTTGATTTCTCTCATCCAACAAAACCAATTTGGAGGCTTGGCTTCAGAGGATCCCAACACTCATATAGCGGATTTCTTGGAAGCTTGTGACACATTCAAGGCTAATGGAGTCTCCACCGATGCTATTAGACTCTGATTGTTTCCTTTCTCACTCCGGGACAAGGCTAAAGGGTGGTATCAATCACTTCAACCGGGGAGCATTGCTACATGGAATGAAATGGCCGAAAAATTCTTGAGCAAGTTTTTTCTTCCATCCAAGGCCGCCCACTTGAGAGCTTCAATTGAGACATTCAAGCAACATGAGATGGAGTCCATTTCGGAGGCTTGGGAAAGATTCAAGGAGTTGCTTAGGAAGTTCCCACAACATGGATTCTTGGATTGGCAACAAATCCAACTTTTCTATGAAGGCTTAGTACCCACTTCAAGATTTATGATTGATGCTTCGGCCGGTGGATCCTTGATGTCAAAGATAGCCGGTGATGCTTTCCAAATTCTAGAACAATTGGCACTAAATGGAGAGTAATGGCCGGGAGAAAGAGCTCAACCAAGAAGAGGGGTACTTGAGGTTGACCAATTGACCGCCTTGTCGGCACAAATGGCTTCTCTCATGAATCAAGTGTCTAAGTTGACAAACAAAAAGGAGCTAACTATTGAGCAAGCAGCCGCCTCTACCTCCAACACATATGGTGGACATATGGATATGAAGCTTGAAGAAGCAAATTTCATGGGCAACCAGAATTTTGGGTTTAGAGGCAACCAAATGGGAAATCAATATAACCCAAGTTGGAGAAACCATGAAAATTTCTCCTATGGTAACACAAGGAATGTGCAACAACCACCACCACCTCCCGGCTTCAACCAAGTCTCAATGGAGAAGAAGCCCTCTATGGAAGAAATTATGTTACAATTTATGAAGGAGACAAGAGATAGAATGGAGAAAAATGAAGCCAAGACGGCTATCTTGAGTGCTAACTTTGCTAGTATGGAGGCAAATGTGAGTGCAAGCATCAAGAACATGGAGAATCAAATTGGACAATTGGCTTTGGCGGTGAAGACATCTCAAAAAGGCAAATTCCCTAGTGACACCGAGTTGAACCCAAGGGAGCAATGTCATGCAATTACACTTAGGGGAGGAAAGAAGCTTGAAGATCCTTACATAAGGACACCTACTCAAGGAAAACCAATCTTGGAAGATGAAGTGCAAGTTCAAGAAGAAGAGGAAGTGGTGGAGTTACTAAAAAAACAACCCCAAAAAGTGCAAAAACTCCTACCAAACCCACCATTACCTTTCCCACAAAGGTTCCAAAAGAAGAAGCTTGATGATCAATATGGCAAGTTCTTGGACATTTTTAAGAAGCTTCACATCAACATCCCGTTCTTGGAGGCCTTAACTCAAATGCCAAATTGGGGTAAATTCTTGAAGGAAGTCATTGCAAAGAAAAGAAAATTTGAAGAGTTTGAGACCATATGCCTTACGGAAGAATGTAGTGCAATTGTTCAACAAAAGCTTCCACCAAAATTGAAGGATCCCGGAAGCTTCACTATTCCATGCACAATTGGAGAAGTTGAGTTCAAAAAGGTATTATGTGACCTTGGTGCAAGTGTCAACTTGATGCCCTTGTCTATTGCCAATAAATTGGGGCTAGAAGTAAAGCCCTCCACAATACAATTACAAATGGCGGATAGGTCTATCAAGTATCCATGGGGAGTAATAGAAGATGTTTTGGTGAAAGTTGACAAATTTGTCTTCCCCATGAATTTTGTGATTCTTGACATGGAAGAAGATAACCAAGTCCCCCTTATCTTTGGAAAACTATTCTTGGCCACCGCCGGAGCAACTATAGATGTGAAGGAAGGCAAGCTCATATTCAATGTTGAGGATGAAAAAGTTGAGTTCAACATGTTTGATTCTAGCACTCCGCCTCCTAAGATGGGAGTATACATGGTTGATGTAGTCATAGAATCCAACCAAGGGAATTCTCCTACTTTTGTTATGGGTGGCGACCAAAAGGAAGTCAATGAATTTGAGCCCCCAAATCTCAAGGAAAAAGTAAAAGATGAGGCAACACACTCTTTGATGGAAGAAAAGAAGAAGAAAACAATGAAGAAGAAATGGGTAGCAACAAGGAATGGAAATGTGAAGAATCCCAAAATGATTAAAGAGGAAAGAAATGAGAACTCAAGCATGGAAAAGAGCACATCTTGTTGGATGCATATTGGACTTTTCAAGCATTGGAAGCATTCTTACAAAGGAGAGGGTGTGGAGCCACATCACCCACCCTAGTGCCTAAAACAAAGGAGTTGGTGTCTAGCTAGAGACAATAAATCAAGCGCTTGTTGGGAGGCACCCCAACATTTCTTCTCACCTTTGTGTTTTTAATTGTCTTTTCAATAAGTTGAGTTTTAGGGAAAATGTCTCTTAATTATTCTTTGCGCTTATTGTAGGTGCATGGTAGAAAGATCAAGAGTAAACATGAAAAGATGAAGTGTCACCATCACTAAGAGTTTGAGTGGGAGTAATTGGAGGCGGGAACATCCGCCTCCCGGGTATGATTCTTGAATCACAATCTCCTTTCTAGCTTTTTTTGTCAACATTGTGGACAATGTTGGTTTTAAGTTTGGGGGATAAATGTGTTTGTGGATGATACTTGTTTGAGAGTTTTCCTAAAACTTGACATCTAATTGTTGTTCTTTCTTTTAGATTAGTTTTTGGTGATTTTTTTTCTTTTCTTATGACATTACATGCATATCATATCTCTTTTCCTTATTATGACATATAGTGGATAAATGTAGAAACATGTAGTTGCATTTAGGTTGTGTGCATTTAGGGAACCAATGCATGCTCTTTATTATGATTAGAGGAATTCATTTACAAGTTCAACTTGATTGTAAATTTTGTTAAGTAAAGAAAGATTTTCACTTGTCATTAATGGTAGAAACCATACCCGGTGAGTCTTTGGACCTTGTGTGGCACACTTGCATTATAAATTATTTCATTCATTGGAGTGGTGCTTGTTTTGCTTGTTTTGCTTATGGATTCCTTGATTTGCTTTTGGACCCCTTCATATCCGAATTGATGCATGCAAATAAAGGATGAAAATGACAACTTAGGGCTAACTACATACCTAAATGGCTAACCCTTCATTATAATCCTTAGTTGACCCCTTTGAGCCTTTAAGCCATTTTTGTTGTTTAACCCACATAATTGAGCCATATCCATTGTTATTTATCCTCTCTTGTCCTTAAAGTAAGTTGAGCATTGCATATATGGGCTTGGGTAGGGTAAAAATTTGTGAGTTGTGTGAGTGAGCAATAAATAAGTTTGGGGGAAAAATGTTGGGTTATGAACTTATTGTTGAGTTTATGTAGCTATGGTTTGAATATACTTTGGATAAATCATGCACATTTGGTTGAACCTTAAAGATTGGGTGAATTTCTAGTTGCTAAAAAAAAACTATCTTTCCCTTAATAAAAAAGGCAAAACGAGTCAACATGAAAAAGCCCTCGTAAAAAAAAAAACAAAACAAAACAAAAAAAAAGAATAAATAAAGAAAGGGAAAGGTAGAAGTACTTCATTAATTTGAAAGGAGTTCACTCATGTGTTTTGTCAAAATTGTGCATATGGGGGTTACTTGATTTGTTGCTTGGAAGTCAAGAAAAGCATTTTTAAATCAAAATACCTTGGGTGGGACTTTAGATTTGATTATTAGGATTGCCCATGGTGTTTATGCTTAACTTACTTCTTTAGCCCCACCTCAAAAGGCCTCCATCCGATTCCCGTCTATACCAAACCCGGCCATGGTACAACCTTATATATATGTCATTGGACTTAAATTTGCATGCATACTCCTTAGGGACAATTCATGGGTAGTTTGGGTCCTTTTGCAAATTTGTGGATGAAGTGGCATTATAAGCCTTAGATACACTAGGCAACCATAGATTAGGGAGTGAAACACTTAGCGAGCAATTACCTACCGTTAATGACAAAGTTCTTCTTTCATTACTTACCTTAATTTCTCTTGAGTTGAGCTTGTACTTTGAATGACTTTATGATATGATATTGAGTATATGTTGTTAGCTTCTATGTTTTGATTGCTTTATGTTTTTGGGTTAATAAATGCTAGGGACTAGCATTTTTCTAAGTTTGGGGGAGTTTGATAAATGTTAATTTTGTGGTCAAACATGTTGACTTTTTGTCAACTTTGACCACAATTTTCTACCTTACCACTCAATATTTTTGGCCGATTCTTGCTTCGATCCTTCATTTTGTAGGTTGAAGAAGCGGACCATAGCATTGGAATGGCACCGGGACGAGCGGAACAAAAAACGGGAACGCAAAAGTCAACGAAAATTATAACTGTGAGGCCTAGGCCCCAGGAGCGAGGCCTAGGCGCCACAGTACAAAAGTTCTCTGCCTAAAAAATGCACCCTGGAGGCCTAGGCGCCACCTGAGGCCTAGGCCCCAGGCACCTGCGAGCCTGGAGGCCTAGGCGCCAGGCACCCCCTCCTAGGCCTAGGCCCAGAACACCTCTTGGGGCCTAGGTGCCAGAGCACCCTCGAGCCTGGAAGCCTAGGCGCCCAAGCACCCCCTCCTAAGGCCTAGGCGCCAGTCACCTGGGAAAGTGGTCCCCTACCTCAAATTTGAACTCAAGCTTGCTATTGGCCAAGGATTTCTATCCAAATGGTTTGGTGAGTGAAAGGGACACCTCCAAGAGTAGAAGAACCTGGAACCTAGCAAGAAGAACTCACACTCTTCATTTTCATCTTCTCATCTTAGACTTAGGTTTTTCATCACCATTTCTTGCATTTCTTCATCTTCCTTGGGAGCATTTATGGATTCTTGCTTGGAGAAGGCTTGGAGCACTTGAAGACTTGTAGGAGCCTTGAGGAATCAAGCATCTAGAGTCTATTGGGTTCCTTCTTTCCTTCTTTTATCTTGTATTTAGACATGGATGCTCTTTTATGTATTTTCATGTTTATGTTTAGTTTGATTATGGAGTAGTTTTCTCTACACTTTCTATGGTTGTAGCTACTTGAATTGGTTATGTTGGTTGGATTAATGGCTATTTGACTTTGGTTTTCCTTCATTGCTTGTTTACTCTTCTCCTTGAGTTTATTGTTGTGTTGATTGATCAAGGGCCCTAATCAATTGCACTTTAGATTTCTTTTAAACTCTTGGAAAAGATTAAAAGGAATTGGAATTAGGAGAAGAGTGTAGTGGCCATGGGCTTGTTGGGAGACTAGTCTAGGACACTAGGTGAAGGTAAATTGCACTTGTAATGCCCCTCTTGAACTAGCAATTTGGATGGGAGTCCATTCTAGTGTAAGCTTGGGAGAGTGACCCTTTCACTTGGGAGAGTAAGGGCCCAATTAGTTAACTTCACCAACAAGTAGAAAAACCAAACTATTAGCTTTAATTCACTAGCTAACCAAGTCAAATAGTGAAAACCATAGGAAGTGTGTTTTGTTAATTCATTAGAAAACCCATAATTTGCATTGTGTTTGTTGTTCTTGTTTAGTAGTAATTTAAGTGGAGTTGCAAACTTAGTTATTTTCATAGTGAGTAAATCATCAATTGTTGCTTGTTTAGCTAAAGTGAGTCTCAAGGTAGTGGTAATTAGCAAACAATGCAAATCAATCCTCGTGGGAACGATATCTTATTCACTCTATCTACACACGTCCCGTGTGCTTGCGGATTAGGGTTGTAAAACTCACAACAAAGATCATGACCCATGAAATCAATTTCATCTGGTAAAAGGAAATTAAGATCAAACGGCAATGATGTTTTCCAACAAGTAGATGATGTGATGTCTTCGTTATCAATCAGTAAAGATGACGAATCACAGTCGTTATGGCAATCCACTGACAACATTAGCGGCATCTACGAGTATCACTGGGAGATGCCACTAAGATAATAAGTTTTACAGCGGCGGATGCACCGTTGTGCTCATGTTGAAGAATTCGATTGCCCTCTTGTTTTGCCTAATTAGGGGTGTAAATTTCGGGTTTAAGGTTGGGTTCAGGTCAGAAACCGAAGTTTTGAAACAATTTCTACATCCGAAAAATGCAACCCAACCCGATCCTATTTATTGAATCAACCCGAACCGACCCTAACCTAAAAAATAGGGTTAAGGTCGAGTTAACCCGCATAAACCCAACAGCCCACTTTGATCCATCATTTCCGACCCTCGTCGCCTTTAGTGCCTCGATTTATCTCCTCTAACCTCCATCGCTACCCCAATTTTGTCACCTCCGGCGGTCCGGCCTACATCGCCTCCGTCCCTTGCCTTAATTCGTCACCACACAGGCTTCCTCAACCGATTACCCACGGTCTACAATGCCACCGTGTGCCTTACTTGGGCTTAGGGAGTTGAAATTTAGTTGGAGGAAGAAGAGGGAAGGATGGAGGGCGATGATGACATTATCGTGTGAATGAATGGCAGTGAACGACGATCTACGGGGCGGATGAACCAGAGGTTGACACGGTAGGCTGATGGTGGAGCTACGAGCGAAGGAGAGTGCGAAGAAGGAGGAAGACGGAGGGACGGATGTAGCTGTTGCAGCTGAGCATGAGGATAGAGGGGCAGGGCTGGCGAGTTGGTCGACGGAGGGAAGGCGCAAAGCAGAGACGGCTAGACGAGCAGATAGACAAAGGCATAGAAGCGACGGGTGAGAGCGGCAGCAGCAGGCGGTGAAGGGAGTGGGGGGGAAAGATCAGATCACTTAGTTTAAGTTTACGGTTAGGCTTTAAGAAATGGGCCCATGAATGTTAGGAAATGGTATTGAGCTGGGTTGAGTATAGGTATTAGGGAATTTTGGGACAAAGGTTAATAATCAGGTCAATTGGGTTGGTTTCTGGTTTAACCCGAACCAACCCGATTTTTGTATCTCATATAGGGTCGGGTTCAGGTTGACCCGAATATATGTTTTCTCTTCACTGACCCGACCCTAACCTGACCCTATACATCGGGTTTCGGGTTAGGGTTGAAACCTTTCACCCCTACTGCCTAGCCTGTAAATAACATAAACTTCAAGGACTTTTTCATGTTCAATTGTGAGTGGGCTATATACTGAACCCCACCAAAGAGGTATAACACATTAACACTCTTGTATCTGCTCTAAACAAACTAGGCCTTGATGTTTTAATTATTTAATAATTACTTAAATCATGGGCAATAAGTGCATTCTGTGATGGTCAAAGTTGTTGACTTTTTGTAGACTTTGACCATCAATTTCTATTACGTCCTACCACCTTTCTTAGTATTTCTTGCTTTGTTTCCTCGTTATGTAGATTTAAGCGTATTGTGGATGAGTTAAAATAAAATAGGGTCAAGCGGAACAAAAGTTGGTCGTGCACGGGTCAAAATTGGAAAAGGCCGTTAGCGACACGTCACCAACGTATACAACTTGTTGCCAATTTTCGCCATCATCAGTGACATGCCACCATTGTTTGACGCCTTGGTGACACTTTGCCACTTGTTCCCTTGTTTTGGTGATGCGTTAGCTTGCTTTTCGAATCTTTATGGTTTCCTACTTCATTTTTTAATCCAAGCTCTACATTGGTTAGGGGATTTTATCTCTTAAGTTCGATGGAGTAAATGACAAGGTTTTACGAAGGTTTTTAGACAAGAATTTCTCCAATAAGGGTTTTGTCATTTATTCATTCACCATACTTTTGTTCCTTTATTCTCTTATAGTCAACACTTGAGGCTTGAGCTTGGAGTTTGGTTTAAATGTGCCTAAGGAACTCTTGGAGCACAAGGAAGCTTGAGCTACTAGGGTTTTTTATTTGGTTCTTTCATACTCTAGTACCTTGTCTATGAATGTTTTAGACATGAAGTAGATTTCTTCATGTCTTTTCGTGATGCAACTTTTGATACTTGTTATCTAATATTTATTTGAGGTTTTTCATGGGTATTGAATCTTCTGTGTTGCCAACTCTTGAGTTTAATAATTGTGTGTTTATTGGCCACTTCACACAAATCATAATCTCTTTTTTTTTTTTTCATGAGAAATAAAGGATAAAGGTGGAAATGAAGAGTAGAGTGTGATGGGTCTTATGGATTAGAGGTAATCTATAAACCCATTAAGTAATTGAAATGAGGTTAGGTTTTAATCTATCTTAGATTAATGTATAAGCTCGATAGATGCCATACTTAATCTTAGGTAAACAAAACTTGGTACTGAGAAATGGGGTTTTGACGATTGAATCCTCTCACTACATAGGAAATGAATAGCTCTGGAACTTCACTTAACTTAGTTAACAAGTAAAAAAGTGGAATCCTAGGGAGATAGTCTTCTTAACCACCTCACTTCATTTGTAGTTACTTTAGCTAATTCTAGACAGTCTTCCCATTAGTTGCACATCTGTATTCATTAGCGACCCTTATATTCATTCGGCATTTTAGATTTCATTGAGAACTTAGAAACTTCATTCATCCTAGTTCATTTCTTTTTATACACACATTCACCTAACCAACCTTAGTCTTTACTCAATTAAATAGCTTTATCTCATTTTAGTTTCAGTGGTTTGAATGCTTAGGACTTGAATTTCATTGAGATGATACCTATATTATCATTTGCACATAACAATGTCGTTTACTTACGAGTGAATAAGGGTTATAAATTATAAACTCTTGTTTTCACAACAATGGGCTTTTATAAAAATAAGTATGTTTTTTTATCTAATAATTTTCTCTTGCCGATTTGAAGAAGAAAAACTAATAAAAAATACAAAATTGTTTTAAAAGTAATTTTTAGACCTATTAAAGTATAGAGTTTCAATCATCATACAAATTAAGCAAACAAATTAATGTGCTCAAATAACAATAACCCAAAAGGAGACAATAAAATTTTAGGATCAAACTATTGTAACCTTAAATTAGGAAAATATGGCAGCATTTAGTCTTAGCATCAACAGTCAGTGTTAAAATTTTTAAAAAACCATCCAAAGGTAGTTATTAGTTTTTAGATTCGGTGTTTTCATCTCAATTGTTAAATAAATTATAAAAACTTTTAACATTAATCATAAAAATTGTTCCTAAATAGTACCTATATTTAGTGTTGTTTTACTTTTACTTATCCATTACTAATAGCAATATTAAAGTCTTGAGTTTGAATCAACCAATTTAGAAGTTGACAACAATACTTCAAAATCAAACGCCAGATATTTATAGTTGATATTATTCTTAACTATTGATAAATTGTTATTACAATCAAATATGTGGTAACCTAAATTCAAATAATATAATTTCAATAATGGAATGGACGTATATACATCCTTATGTTAGATAGGTTGAGTAAACACTATACTATCTCTACTGGCACAACCTTGGAGTGAAACAATAAAAGGTTGCATTGACTTTTTGTCATTATGCCTTAATTATTGTCACTTGAGTTTATTTAAAGTATCTTGGAATTAACTAGGACCATGAATGTTGTATGTGAATGAGGTTTACAATATAAGACCATAAGTTATATATCGGGATTAACTTTAAACTGAGCAATTTTTCTTTTTTTGGTTTTCTTTATAGGGTAGATCGTTTTGCATTAATGAGGCCCGGTTACTGCGCTTTTACATTTTGGGATGACCCGGTTTGTAAAAAGACAAAGTTGTTTCTATCATCCCAGACCAGATCTGTCGACTCCTGCGTTACCCCTTTTTATTGCCTCATTCTTTGTCACCAATTTCCTTTGTGTTCTTCAACAGATAGTCTAAATAATTCCATATTCCATTACTTCTTCTTGCTTCCTTTGCACCGTCTTCTCAAATTTCCTAACTATTTAAAGATAAAAACTTTAAACAAGGTTAGAAACAGAGTATTTCCATGGAAGACTTGTGGGATTAGAATTAAGGAAACTGAGTTTTCGCTGAAAACAACCATGTTTTTGTTCGTTGGCATGAAACCGCAGCTCGCACTAGCTTTCCAACAAATCACCACAATCAAACAATCAAAAGCATAATTGGCTCATGCAGGGCTCTTTGAAAGTCATGGGGCATGTAATTTGTTGGGCAGATGCAATGAGTGGAGCAGGTGTGGTGGCAATCGGTGGTTTGGTAGGCAGGGAGAGATTAGGCATGAGTGGCAGATGCTATAATTTCGTGCGATTTGAGGTCTAAATTCATTTAGCTGATAAATGAATCTTATGGGGCTGCCATTTTAACACATTAATGCGGCATCGTTAAATTAAAACGAACATACATCCTTATCAACTCCATCGTGTCATATGAAAATAAGCATCATATTTCTATAAAAAGTTAGTGCTCTTTATTAGTAGTTTTTATTTCTTATATTTGGTATGGAAAAAATTATAAAAATAACAACTGTTTAATTTTTTTGAATAATTACTAATTAAATATAGTATTAAATTTCAAATTAAAATTAAATAAAATTAAAATATTATATAAAATTAAAAATATTACATTTTTTATAACAGAAAATAAACAAAGCCTTGATAAGTTTCGGCAAGAAATCCACTGAGTCTCTCAAGGCTTTTAGATTAACATAGAAAATTAAGGCATATAGGAATAGCAATAACTTTTAGTTTGAATCACACAATTAGCGGAAAATTATGTGTTTGTTCAGCAGATTTTTGCTTTTAGGTGGAGAGAGATCCGGCATTCTTTAAATTTTGAAGATAAAGATTCCCTAATACACGTGGTTTATGTTTTCAACTGCTTAAATTAATCCAGAAATCAACTGTTTGATTTTAATGGATGAGGGTTGGTGGTAGGTCTGCCCGTTCCCTTTTTATAATACCTGACCCTTTTCTCCTTTGGCCTTTTGTTTACCTGAGGTTCTAGAAGTTATTGCTAATTAGGCCGTCAAAATTTCTCCCGCAATATATACTCCTCTTTCCTTTTTTTCTTTTCCTACTTTAGGAAGATTTTTTTTTCTGTAAAATTTTTTTTTATTAACCGTAAACTATACAATATCTATCAATAAGATATAAATACTAAATTTTATAAAGATAATCTATATTTTCAACTCATGTTATTTATAACATCCCTATAATACTGTATTACATATAAAAACAGTAAAAAAATATATGAGTATATACGGTATTTGAACCTATAATCTGACAAAAAAAAAAACTTAAAAAGTAAAAAACACAAAACTAGCATAATGTTTGGACTAATAAATATTAACTCTCAATCCACTATAATAAAATAGATCGGCTAACCTCATCGAGTGAAATTTTTTACTACTACCTCTTTAATCAGCAACTCCTTTACCTTGTTAACAAAGAGAAAAATTGGAACCGATAAAAGTAAAGAGAAAACTCTATTGATAAAGTTGATTATTTGAATAAATAATATAGAAATTAAGAAAAGATGGCGAAATTCAATTGGTTTCTAGCCACATTTAGCTAATTAAGCCAAAGATGAAGAAACTTTTTAATTAAGAGAGAGGGAGAAGGGTAATGGGTAGGGTTATGTGGGGAGGCCTTACTGCCAATTGCCAAGCCGGAAATAATTTGAAATTAATCAACCTGTATCAGTGTAAATTGATTTTCAGAGGAACTTTAAGTTTTGCGCTAATTCATTTAGGTGTATTGGACGCGGCACATAAATTTATGTACGTTGCTTATTTTTTTATTTTTTTATATGGCATATCATAGTATTTTGTGATATTATTTATATCAATGTTTTCTTATGCATTTGTTTTCAGTTTACTACAGAATACAGCGACATGCGATATACCGCAATCCATGGATTAGATATTATATTAACAAAACCATTGGTCCCATCCCAGTTTCAGCAGCCTTAATTCCTGTCCTCAATGTAATAGTATGGTTATAAACCAATTAATTATAAGTTTTACAATAAGAACGTTAGGTTGGAACCGAGGGCTTCTCCTAATTTAGAGATTTTGTGGTTTTTTTTTCTGATAATTATTAGAGTCAATAATAGGAGAAAGGTTGAGAGAGTAAAGAATCAATAAAAATCATGAACTACATAAACAATTTTATTTTCATGCACAAAACTGTGAATAACATTTATTTGGAATGCTATACATCAATATTTATGCTGCTGAGAAATGTGATGTGATATAATAACATAGAAGTGACATTGGAAAAATGTATCAGCTTATAATCTAAATAATTATATGTCTATTATTGTATGACCATATATATGCCCACAATGATATATATGAAGAATTAATTGTGTTATTGTGAATAAATAAAAATTTAATAACTAAATAAGAAAAGGGGTATAAAAGTGAATTGCATCGACGAGTCTAATAGTAAGAGAGACGTGACTGCAATAGGAAATTTCTCATAAATTGTTAAATGAACTATTTATGATCAACAATATATTTAGTATTTATCTAGCCAGTACTCTGGCCAAAAAGGGTAAAAAAAAAATCTAGATAGTACAGGACGTAAAAAAGGTAGCCAAGTCCCAGGCAGGGTGGGGTGGGGGATGAGATGTATAAAGGAGAGATTGATGCATATGCATTGAATCGGGTTTTTGTGTTACCAAATCAAATGGAACAGATGGGCATGTCGGCCGCATTTACATGAATATCCGGTTTCTAGGCCCCAACCTACCTACATCGCTTCCTTTTTCCCACGATAAAAGTTACAGAAAAAGCGACGGAACGATATTTGTCTCCAATCCATTACTTATTATGGACAAGCTTTTTCTCCCTAGGCTTTTCCATACCCACAGCCACAAGCAAAGCGACCAATTTACCGACGAAAAAATCACCAAGCCTTTTGATACTATCATTTCCATCACTTTCTTCCGTCGCCTTGATGCCTGATTCATTGTATTTGTAGCTAGTGAAGATCTGAGATATATGAGGAGAAATTGCAGTTTTAATTGGCTAGACTGGGGGGAAGCTGGGAGTTGGACTTTGTGGAATGCTCTTACATTTACATTTCCGGATGAAGATGAAGTTCCAAGTTGAAAAAACATTGGGGAGAATTTATTTTGGTTAGGTCCCACAAAAAAGTCCATTTCTTTCGTTTTTTCCATGATCTTGATGTGGGAACTGCGAACGCTATTGAATTTGAACCACCAGAAAGCTTTCGGCAGAAGCGGCCACGTATCAACGGAGGAAGGTAAAAATCGTGAAGTCAACAACCCTCTCCCCTCGGTGTGGGGTGGGGTGCATGAAACGAATCATCCGTTTTAGCTCAGGGCCCTTAGCCGTCATAAATTTTGTCCGGCACTTCTTATCAGTTTTTTGGTGAAAGGCCTAATATCATATATATCATTCATTTTCTAATTATTTTTTTATGTATTTTATATGGATAACTGCTCTCCAATTTATGATGACGGTTGGTTTGGTAATAATTTTAGCGATTAGTACTCAAGTAAAGATCATTAAACAGTAGTTTAGCTCCAACAATATTTTAAAAGATTCACTTCCATAAATTATTTCAAATTTAATACCGATCACAGTAATTTTTCCAAACAAAGTCAATATAGACCATGTTTGAGTGAGTATAACTTTTTAGCAATTTCATTAAAATTTTAGATAAATTATTAGCAATAGCTATCAATTTTTTAAGTTGTTAAAGTGAGAAAAAAAAACATGATCATTAAGTACCTAGCTTTTTAAATAATTTTCACAGTCACTCACACATAAAATTCTGATGATATTACATTTACCTCTTAAAGTTTGGAAAGATACTCTTCCCCACTAGTTTTTTTACTATGTTAAATTAACTGACGGTTAAAATTACAGTTACACTCTTTGAACATAAGTTGATGTTACAATTACATCATGAGGCTTAGAAATATACATTTTTTCTCTTGTTTTTTTAACAAGGGTTGACATTAATTTTTGAAACCTTAATTTAAACTGATTGTTAACTATGTTATACACTAATTTTAAGTTACATGATATTTTTTAGACTGCAATAAAATAGTTTAATAAATGTCTATTTACTAAAAGATAGTAACCATATAGTTTAAGTGCAATAAAATAGTTTAATAAATGCCTATTTACTAAAAGATAGTAACCATATAGTTTAAGTTAAAATTTCAAAAATTACCATCAAACAATGAGAAAAAAGGCTGAAAATGTAAATATCTAAACCTATGAGGTGCTACTGTAATATCCATAACTCTAATTAATGACTGACTAATGGTGTTAAAACTGTATAGAGAAAGTGTATATTTTCAAACAAAGAGTAAATATAATATTATTCAGAGTTAGGAGGGTAATTGTAGAAAACTTTTCCTGAAACCTCTAAGGGTGATGGTTAATATTATTGGTAAACGAAAAGATGCCCTCCACGAGAAGTTAGAGGGCTTGAACGATATTACTGTAAAGTGAGAATCGACTAAACGATATTATGAAAGAGAAAAACATGAAAGAGATCAAAACGATATTATTTGAGGGCTGAAAATTATACGCTGTGACATATCAGTCGATTCGACATTCCGTGTGTAGCTGGAAATTCGTACTGGAAAGATACACGGCACGGGAAGCCGTTAACTCATCATTGTTCCATTAAGAAATAGTTGTGCCTTAATGAATTAGACAAGTGACCTACTAGCCTCGAACACACTTCCCCTTTTTTGTTTTTTTTTAAGGAAAACTTTTTTCCCAAGTTAAAGCACGCTGACGCTCTAATTAGTTTGATTTGTGATAAGTACTAGTATATTTAATTGAGTAAGTAAAAGTTAGTAATTTTTTTATTGCAAATTTGTAAACTTTTGTAATTTAACCCCTAAAATGTAAACCATTGAAACTTATCAACAAAAACGTCTGTAGGATTTTTTAATTAATCGAAAAATTAGCAAGGTTGGTTTATATGACTAAACCGAGTGCAATGGTTTTAGAAATATACTTTGTCTCATCCTTTTACTATAGTCCCTCTTATTTTAGAAATATATACTTTACCTCATCCTTTTAATATAGTTCAACAATAATTTCTTAAATTTTAATTTAGATTGTACGATATTTATATTTGAGTAATTTCAATTTACATAGTATTTTTTAATAGTTAATTATATTTAAAAAATACAATTTTCTGGTTACAGAAAAAAAAATAAAAAGAAAAATTGATAATTTAAAATGTCTAATAATTGTAAAAAAATATTATATAGATTAAAATTATCAAAAATTGTTATCATAATGTTTAAATTAATATTTCAAAAGTTGATGTTACACTATATTAAAAAGATAGGGGACAAAATGTATATTTATAAAACTAGAAGAGGTAAAATGTAATTTTATCTAAATCTCAGGAGATAAATTGTATTTAACCCTTTAATATAGTTTGATCTTAGCGGCGTGCAACTGATCTTACTCCAAATAAATGAATAATATTAGCAATTATCTACCGGACGTGAAACATAGGGGACAATTCTAAAAGGGTACCCAAGTTAATTCGTTGTGTCAAGTTCCAACATCGTTTCTCCATCAAACGTGAAATTATCATAAATTACGAGTGGAGATTTGAACTTTGAGCATAAGTGAAAATTTTTTGCGAAGTTGTCATTTTGGCAAATATCATGAGAAGTTCCACAGCAATGCTCATATAATTAATAAGGGGAGGGGAGAAATAAGGAATTTTTTTCCAATTTAGAGGGATAAAAAAATGTAAAAAGGTAAGAATAATTGTCCCTCCTCTCCATTTACTCCTGAATCATGCTAATTTTCCAATTCCTCCTCTCCCCTCCCCTAAATCCAAAACAGGAGATTAATGTTATATTTTTACCCTAAGGAATTTTTTCATGCAATTCACCGCTTTCTCCTTTCAAATTTAAATTAATAATTTGTTTTAGTAGTTTTTATCCCCGTAAGTAAACTAACCCTAAGAGAAAATAACCTCCTCTAAAATTCTCCCACAGACCAGCTAAATTGACCTGAAAGAAGACATTTAAGACAAAAAGTGACAGAAGAAGGATATCCAGAAGGGATTTAGTGGCTCTGCTAGAAGAGTTTTCGTTTCCTTTCCTCATTGTCATTGTTGTAGCATTACATCTTGGCTGGTAGTGGTAATTGGGTTGATTACAGGTAAGGAGAGTAATTATCGAACCTCCTCCATTTTTCTTCTGTTGTTGGCGTCAAACTTCAAACTCCTAGGATTAGGAGACATAACAGAGTCTGATTTTCTCAATCCATAGGTCTCCAGTCAGTGTAGAAACCATGAGAGGAAGAGCTTTGGCAGTCTCTGCACGACTCACTCTTTCGGAACCCTAACTGCCAACACAAACAAACCGTCTCTGCCACCGTCATCGGTTCGCAGCCATCATTCCTCCGTCTATGGGAATTCGACTCGGCAGAGTTGCAGCTCGAGACCCGCTCCGAGTTTGCCCGAGATAAACCGAGCCCAATAGAGAGCTCCAAATTCAAGTCTTGCCCATTCCCCCGGACCTGCTGTTGTTCTTCGTCCGTCGTCATGCCGCTCCCTTCTTCGAGGGACTCTGTTTTGGCCTTCAATTGAAAGTCGTTGCTCTGGAAATCCAGAGATGGGTTGGTCGAAAGATTGGAATTTGGGACGAATTTGGATGCGGTTTTGAAGTCTAGTTGGGAGGTGGGTTCATTTAGAGGACGGTGGGTTTGTGGGTCGATTCCTCTGCTGATGAGTTTTCGCTTGATGTGTGTGTTCCAGTAATTCTTGATCTCATTATCTGTTCTTCCTGGTAATCTTCCAGCAATCAGAGACCATCTGCCAACAAAATTCATGAGCATTTTGTCTTATTAGATAGCATAATCTATAACAGCATTGAAAAACAAAGATTCTGTAGCCTCTACGTAAAAAGCAGAAGGAAACAGAGCCTACTTGTTTCCCAGAAGACTGTGAAGCTTGATGATGAGCTCGTCTTCTTCTTCGGTAAAATTGCCTCTCTTAAGGTCAGGACGCAAGTAGTTTATCCATCTAAGCCTGCAACTTTTTCCGCATCTAAGCAAGCCTGTAACAGAGAGGAGACCGTCAGACCGATTTGTCTGCCAAAAGCCTTTTCTTGACCGATCCAGGCAATGGTAACGAATGGTAACTAGTAAATAGCAGCGGTAAGTCGAAGTAGCAGAAGCAGAAGCAATAATTACCAGCGGCTTTAGGAAGGGACCGCCAGCAGCCTTCGCCGTGGAGGCGGATGTAATCGATGAGCCGCTGGTCTTCCTCTTTGGTCCAGGCACCTTTATTGGTATGAGCCTTTTCACAGCAAGGGGCGCGACCCATGGAGCTTCCAAGTGGGCCTTTCTCTTTCTTGGAAATTGGAATCCAATATTTGTACTGGAGGAACAAGTTGAGTACTCGGTAGAAAACAGCTAAAGCAGGAAAGATTGAAATTCCAAAGACAAGGATGATTTTGTTGGTGTTGTGTCTGTTTGTGTCTGTATTGATGATGTCGGAAAGAAGTACAAGTACTATAATTTGGAAAGGGGGTGAAAGGAGGAGAGGAGGGAGGGGGTCTTTTGGTTGAAGTTGAAAGAGAGAGGAATTTATGTAGGGAGGGCAGGCGAGAGAGGCTTACTGAAGATGGATGGAAATAGAAAGAAAGGGGAGGGGGGAGGGGCAAGAGACTCGCTCGAACTTCTTAAGAAGGGTGTTGGAGAACGAGAAGGGATGGCATGGGATTTTGACCAAAAGGCTGGTGAGAAAAGACAAGTGGTTAGAGATAGGGCTGGGATTTGGTAGGTAGCTTTACTTTTACGTCAGATTCATTTTTCTTTTCCAACTATCTTTTCGGTATTTCGTGGGCTCTCTTTTAATTAGGAACAAGTTACTGTTTCTACTCCATATTTTTATTTCTCTATTCGTTAAAGATACCATAGACATAAATAAATAAATACAGAACAAAACTCCCCATGAATAAATAATGTTGCAGTGCACCAACTCTCTCAGTCTTTTCTGCGAACACATGGCATTGCAAAGCTGGCCATGTTGTTACCAGTCTGCATCTGCGTCTGCTCACATGCGAATTTTCCATCACCCTCCCGCCAAGCTCGCCTTCCCTAACCCTGTCACGTACATCCTCTTTTGTTCCTCTCATTTCTAGTCATGGCAATGGTTTATGAGCCGAATGTATTTTTTTATCAACACGTACAAAGGGGAATTTGGCAATGAAAGTCTCCTCATGCCCTGTGTACCCATATAATAATAGTACTAGTATATTTTTACTTTTTTATGAACCATTTTTCCAAGAATGCCAGAATTACGTATTGAGCTTAGCTGAATCAAAAAATAATAATGTCCATTAACATCCATCCCTACTCCTATGTGCCAGGGATTCAAGTTGTTGCAAGTACATATTTACACTAACAGATGTAGAGTTGCATCATTCCAAGATGAAGCAGTTCACAGGTCAACCAGTAGCCATGAGTTGAGATGGTGTGTAACTGCAGCTTAATATAGCAAGAAAGGGGGAAAACAAGAAAAGAAAGAAAGGTTATACCAATTAAGTATTACGTTGAATGAACCCAAATTATGTAGCGTCCCACTTAAATTGTCGTATTGAAATACAATTAATAGACATACTAGTGTATTGAATGTAGATGTTTACAAGCAATGATTGGGTTGTTGAGTATTTTGACAGTTAAATATTAATAACAAGCATCTCATATATCCAAAAGAGCAAGCAAAGGCATCATCATGTCATGTTTATTGATTTCTCAAGCCCTCGTGTCATCATCCCATTCCCATCCCGCCGTTTTCAGCCGGGTCAAATGAAATAAAAATAATACTTCTGATCCACTTCATCATACGAAATACGCATTTCAATTGAATTTCTATCTCAGTATTAACTTTATTGCACAGTAATATACACCGTACAAAGAATTGCACACAAACAAACGCACCGTCCTGCTGGGAAAGGGCAAGGGAAATGTGAGGTGAGGTGGACAGGGACTTGAAAAGAATAAAAAATAATAGGAAAAAATAAAAACACCAACACCCTCTTGAGCAATCTTAAAAGAATTACTCCACTCAATTGACTGATACACACTCTATTCTACCCTAACCACTCCACTCGAGTACTGAAGAAGAAAATGTTCAGGACAGTTTTCTATGTATTTTCATTTCCTACATCTGCTTTACACATGCAGTCTGGCATCGGAAATGTGTAGAGTGAAGCACTTGATTTTTTCAATTCCATTCCTTTCATATCACTGCGACGAAGCAATTCTTGCATCTGTTTCTTGAAGGTTTCCCATCTAATATAGTAGTAAAACAGAGTTCAGTTAAAAATTCAATCTACCAATTCATGTTTCTCTCTCTCTCTCTTTTTTTCCCCGTAGTTATTTTCTAAAGTACATAAAGATATGTTACAATCGGCTAATTAACAAACCGCCGAGCAAAACGAGAACGGACGATAGAACAAAATGATTAGTTCAGACAGATGGATCCCAAAAGTTAAACAAAATACTGTCCTGAAACAGAACTTGGGTGTTGCCATATCAGATGAAGTTTAGCGACAATAAAGAAATGCTACTTTTCCCCCCTAGATGTTGCCATTTGCTTAAATGTCCTTTTGCTCTGAAGAGTGTACACAATAAGCATAATCTGTACAACTATATGAAGCACACATGCAAAAAGTCATGACCCTAATTTTTCCGAAGATATAATACAATATTATAAAAAAAATAGCTATTGAAATGAAACAATGGCATCTTTGTTATTATTATTATTATTATTATTATTATTTTTATTTTGGAGCATGTATTTCATCAGCTTTGCAACTCAAAACTGCATTTAATCTTGTTCTAGGGTCCCTTCATGAGTTGCTGATATTATCATGTCAGGCAGCATGCTGAATATTAATACGAAGGTAGAAATGCAAAACTGACCAGTACGTCGAAGAACGTTTACATAATTTGATCAACTTTATTGAAACGTATCTTTCACATGGATTAGATACAGGATCAACCTCAATTGCATTAACACAGAGAAGGAATTCATAGAGATGAATTCACTTGGGGGAACATGACCGTGGCTTAGGTGCTTTTGTAATCAACAGTGACACAATCAGCTCTAAACTATTCTGTTCAAACAAAATAAATAAGTGCAGAATTAGATACCTGATATTGGGACTATCGAACAGAATTGCTAGTTTTCTTTTATCAGGGTTGATTGTCTTCGAATGGCCCCCATACAAATAGCGCCTATGACCCATCAAGAAATGGGGGAAATTCCCACCTTGTGTTGTCACAAATACTTCACTGTGAAGGCTTACTGTGTAATCAAGAGCGGCCAACCTAGATGAGTAGCCCTAGATCAGGAACCTAAGTATTAGTAAAAGCATATAACTCCTTGTTTTCTTCTTCATTTCCTTATGCTTTGGGTTTTGTTTGCTTCATGGTAAAAATTAATCAAATCTCATTCACGCAATGACAGCAGTTTGATACCTTAAATGGAGCCAATTCTTCTGAACTAGCTATCGTATCTTTTGTCTCTAAACGTGGAAACATCTTTCTAAGTGGTGCCATGTATTTATCTGCCTTATAGATATTTCCTGCTGCCACATAAACTGAGGTGGTGTTGTCAAAACCCATGCCTCTCAGCATCATTCCAACCTGCAGTACCAAATTAGAAATATCAGACAAAGTTTCATACGATCCAAGTGACTGACATAGTTTCTCAAGTTGCTCCCATGAGAAAGCTTTAGCTCTTGATACAGATTCCAAGCCATCTTATTTTAAAGCTTTGATGGGATATTGTGATAGATAAAATGTATTCAGGGAAATCTCAGTGCCCCACCCCGGAGAAAGAATACTCCTCCAGAAAAATAAACGGTTCTATTTTAAAAATATGCGGCTTTTACTTGGGTGGTAAGTGATATGCAAGTCATTTTGGATGAGCGGCCCAGGCTAATTGAATCACCACAAATTATTGGTCACAATATTATGGAGGTTGCACTGACCTGACAGTGTGATATTTTCATGTTGTAGGCTCGGTGAAACCAAAGCCAGAATTGCCACTGAACATATTAGCCTTGCAATTTTTCTTGTTATGAGTAATGGGGAGCCCATCAGCACACCTTAAAATTCAATTTGACAAACAAGCAACAAGTTTCAGTGCCTAGCTCTATCTAAATTAACAAACTCTATAACTTTGGTTTCTTTTGTAGTATTTAACCCAGGAGCTATAGTTTATACAGTAGAATTTGGATCCCAAATGTATAACACCAGGATTTCAACTTTACACAAACTCCTATTCCTATTGCGAGAGCAAAACTTGAATAACGTGTATTCTGTAGACTTACAAACCAAACCCCAAATAAGTTCAATTGGCAAGTCTCAAACGCTTATGTTGCTGTTACAGTATATTCAGACATTAAATAAAAAGAGTATAAAGATAATACTCCCTCCATCCCTTAACATCTGTCCCATTTCCAAATTTTGTGTCCCAAAATATGTGTCACCTTTTCATATTTACATATCCTCTTACAAATGTGCCCTTCCCATTATGAAAAACTCAGGAATGGTTACCATTGTGATTATGCTATTCAGTGTGGGGTGACTTTGGAAATATATACCTAATACGCTTATGTGGCACAACATCCATACTCTTTATAAAAAGGGAAAAAGGACATATTATGAGACACAGGGAGTACGTAATTCAGACTCTATTCCAATTCATTTCATAAAAAATTAAGCTTCGAGAAAGAGCTGCTGGTCATTTGCCAAGTCCGCTACCTTATTTTATTGAGCCATAAACAAAGCCATTATAAGCTTTTATTTGGACCTTGATGATAATCAAAGAATTGCTTCAAGCAAGGAGGAACATTAATCCCTTATTCCATGTATATAAACATGGATGTTAGTCAAGACCAGCAATACATGCAACTTTTTGCGTGCATTAAAAGGAGCCACAGACGTTGTGAATTAGACTGTTGTGAAGATGGGGTTTGTCTGGCATATATAGAGCACCCGTCAAAATAAAGGGAAAAATGAGACAGCAGACCTAGCTCTCTATATGCCAATCTGAATAACATGGGCAGAGAAAATAACAGATCTCAGAGATCAAAGCAAAGGATATTGACTCACTTTTGGATAAAATTGAATTAATTATAGCATCCAGCCACTGGGGTTTTCTATATATTGTTGTGACATTCTTCAGGGTTGAACTATGGATATTATGTAATGGATAAGTGCTTGTTTCCTTGAATTTGTTTCAAGATAATATTTATCAGCAAAATTATATCAATATAAAATTTTCTCCTCTATGTATGTGCATGTGTGGATAATTTTTTGATGCGGAGAATGATGTTTGACTAATGAGGGAAAAAGCTCAAAACTAAGCTGGCAAATTTCTATCAGTCAAGCTGAAATTAACATAAACCCAAGAGCAATAGTAGAAAAGACCCATATAGGATATGGCAATTAAAGTCGAAATATAAAGGGGAGTTTCGACAACAAGAGACAGCACAAATATCTGCCAGGTTGTGGCTCAACAACAATGACATCACCTATTAATGTTGGCCAAATTGGGGAGTTAGAGTTTAACAAGACTACCTCAAACGAGTCTAACCTTATATACAAAGCTCATGAACTATCTTTTCCATGAAGGGATAAGAACTTCAATTATATAGAAATATTTCATTTTTTTTCCACGTGGGAACTACAAGTATTTGGATACTATGCCATGAATAATAAGAAAATAACGAATGAAGCAGTAAACGGAAAGCTAAGGTTGGATACCTCCAGAGGGGTTAAAGGGCATTTTCCATCCATACGATTTATGCCAGGCCTTATAACTCTACCCCTTCGTCGAAATTTTCCTCTCCAACTTCGTTCCCGTGCAATATCCATTTCTTGTTTCTCTTCTTCTCCGCCATCATATTCACAGCATGAAAATGCAACCATATCCTTCAAGAAACAAAACAAAACATTTCCCAGAAGACATAATTGTTTGTCATTGAAAAGAAATTTTGTAACTGTATAAACTATAAAGGATTGGAAAGGGCACCGTTTCAAACCGAAGGTGAACTGAAACATATTTCCCCCCACTCTGTGAACTGTTTCTGACCATCCTTTCAACCATCTTCTCTGCTAGCATCCTTATAGGTCGTGAAAACCTCAATGCTTCAAAATTGGCCATGCACCTGAGCCCCTGAATTCTTGAAGAGACCACCTGAGCTAATCTGTTAGAGAAAGGCGCAATCCTCACGGCCCTGCAAATGAAATGAGCCAAAAGCCAGGATTCAGTCACTTTCCAAGTCTCCTTGACAAGTCCATGAATCCAAAGAACAAAAACTTTACTAGTCTTCAAGCTTGTACCAACAAAATCCTTCATCTCCATAGTAACAATCCTAAAGAGTTTCAGGTTCAAGTTCTCAAGTAAGTTGGAAAAGAAAAAAGATAATACCGATATGTAACAGCAAAATTTAAAGTCTGGATTTTTCAAGACTCCTTGGACATGAAGGAGAAAAATGCTATTCCCACTCAGACCAAGACATGCTGTTGTGCTACATGTTATTTTGTCCAGAAAAAATATTTCTATGAAAATATAAGTTGTCTCATTTTTCTAATTTTATTTTGACTTGTTTTAAATAGAAAATGCTCTTTGTTAATGCAACACTATCCTAAGCATGTAGTCATCTGCTGATAGAGAGCATATATGTAGTGATTAACAGATCCTTTCATCGAATTCCAGTTTTTGGTAATAAATGAGAGGAGCTGATCAAAACAATAACAAGATACATACATACCCCAGGTCCTGCAGCCTGGGAAGAACCTTCTGAATGTAATGGCCTACACTTGACCAAGCTTTTACTCTTAAATTGACAATGCTGCTAATGTTATTGTCAAATTTCTGAAGTACATCTTCTGGGAGCTGTCTAACTACTTTCACATGATTTCTCAGAGAATCTATGAAAAAGTCTTCATCGAATATCTCTCCAAACTGGCTGCAGATAAATTTTGGGAAGGGAAAGTAACACAGGTTATTATTGTATTTTTTTAAGCAAATAGCAATGAAATACCAGAAAAAGTTTATGTTGTTGGCTTCAAATATATTGCTTCACAAGGTTACAACACAAGAAACAATGGAATAAACCAAAAAGCATTCTTGGGAATATATAAGGAAAAAATGAAACAAGAAAAAGATCATGGAAATACAAGGAAACTAAGGTCTACAGATAAGAATAAAGTATCCGGTAATGGATTTGTTTTCACATACATGTCAGTAATGTTTATTATCTGCTGCTGGGAGATGAACCAGAAGAAGAAAGAAAGAGAAGGAAAAAGGGTTCCGAATAAAGCTACATTTCCCATTCCAAAGAATATTTTGTCCCCACTTTTATTTATTTTTCCATTATCAGCCAGATAGATGTGAACCTGCCACTAGGTTTCTTGAAAATACACATTGCACAATGACAAGCATAGCGCTGATAACCTGGAATCTCGCCAAACACTATTCAGGTGAAAGATTGGAATCAACAGTGTTGCATTGAGGAGACCTGCTACAGCCACTGCATCAGATATCTGAATTCGACAACAAAGAGAAATCAGACATGCCACTATAGCTTTATCAATGGCCAACAAGGCAATGAGATTCATGCATCATTTGAGCCTATTCTGGTATGTACATTTTGCCCACTCCTTCCTTTTCCCATGGTACAAGGAAAGATATCTGTTGGTTAAGATATTTTGCAACATTTTGAACCATACATAACTGTAATGCTATGCAACAAATCATGACAAACAGAACGGTTTCCAGAGTTCTTCTAAGAGGGAAACATACCGATAGGCGCTGTTGGTTTAATCCACCATTTGCCTCAATAATAAGAAACCCATTGGACTGCGCTAATTCAGGAAAAGCTAGAAATCATAAAAAACAACAGTCAGCTTCTTCAAAAAAATCTACTACAATATATCACTCCCAACAACGAATTTGATGGATTTCAGCTCCCTGCCTAGTAAGACAAGGCATTAAAACTACAAATCAAAAAGTTATTGCATGGCCTCAATCTATTTTCACTACCTAAACTTGTGAACTCTAGAACAAAATGATTCCATGAGCAGAAACATTTTTCACACAACACTAGTTTAGGTAAAATATGTTTCCCAGATAATATAGAAAAAATAAGCATAAACCTGTTCTAGAAATAATCTTGTTCATGCAAGGTTTCCAGCTTTTATGATTTTCTGTATTCCACATGGTCTTCAACTGCATGATTACAACATTCAGCACATCAGTTGAATTTTTATTTCGAATATTGAATAATTGTCTGGTGAAATTGCAAAAAAGCCAGCTTATTTACATGATACTTTAAACTCTCCCATGAAAGATAAAAAATTAGAATGTAGATACTAACTTCTTGACGATTCATGTCTGAACAAATGACTGACAATTAACTCTCTCTCTCTCTCTCTCTCTCTCTCTCTCTCGCGCGCGCGCGCGCGCACGTGCGTGCAAGGGGACACACACTCACTCGCTCATCCAATGGATCAAACTTAATGACTGAGTACCAGATTGCCCATCTGTCTTAATCAGTTTGTAGAACCACTAATTAAAAGTAGTTCATTGTCTGTGCAGATCAATAAAACCAAGTTAATAGGTAAACAATATAGCGTTCCAGCATTTGCTCTGGAATTTGTTTCTACTTTAATGTGCAAAAACAGAAGAATTTTAAAGCAGGACATAGCATGATCATTCAACTACCCTGCCAGAACTTCAAAATCTGCATTAAGTGCGTGAATGAAAGCTCACAGAGAGCTTTCATGAGCTCAGATTTCTGTGGCTCAACCTCAACCTCTAGGTGAGGGAGCAAGAAAAACAAGTCTGTCAGCCTATAAGTCGAATAGAACTCATTCTCAACCCCCTAAAAAAAGGCAAAGAGAAACTATCCAGTCCGGACATAAGAACCAGAGAGAATTGCTAAGTTCTCCAGGTTAAAAATTTTCCGGTTGCTTGAAAATTCTGTATGTATAATTTGTACATTCAGGATACATAAACAGCGAATTCCAGCAACCTATCTAAAAACACAGTAGCGCAAGAAAGGAGCAAACAAGATGTGCAGAAACTTTACCGCGGTGGAGCTGCCATTGCTCTCGGCTTCCATAAACGGCCAGAGCCTCTCGAAAATTTGAGGGCTCCGGTACACGGAGCCCGTGGGTGGACGCTTGCGGACAATAACAACCGCGTTCTTCAAATTCACAACATCAAACCCTAAAGAACCCATGTACAACAACATACCTGTAATGTACAACAACGGCGCCAGCAACAGCACGCCTCTCCGCCGGAACACCGCCGCCATAAACACGAAGAGCATACTGTCGGCCGCATTTCGCTTGGCACCGCGGCCTCCAGCTGAAGCGAAGTACTTGGGGCGGGCGTGGCGGAAGCGCGGCGAGGATGGCGGAGAGGGGGATGCGGGGCCCTTAGCGCCGGCGCCGAGGCGGCTGAGGCCGTGCATTTGGCTTGGTTGGGGCGGGATCACACTGATGGGGAGAGAAGGAACCCTAGGGAGGAGTGAACATCTGCATCAGTGGAGAAGATTTGGGTTTGTGGTTATGGCTTCGTGGCTATTAGTTATTCTTAATCATCAAGTACTTTGTGAGTGGGGATAAGGAGCGGATCTTTATTGCGGAGGCACAAGCGGGGGAGAGAGAGAGAGGGAAGGAGCGGTACAGTTGACGGTTAATCGGGAGTGTTCTTTTGTCCGGCCAAATTAAGCGATCACGTGCCCAGGAGCTTCCGACAGCCAAAAGGCGTGGAATCATTTCACTAGCAATCGATCACCTCATTTTCAAAGTTTCCTTTCCCTCTGGATCCCTCTGCGGCAGAAGTATTCTTATCTCAACTGATTCGTGATGGTTTTATACTTCATGCCTTAAAATCACCATTACTCCCAAACTAGGTTTTTTTACCTGCACTTTATAGTAGGTAATTTGGTTTGATAAAATTACCATTAAAATAAATATTAATTAAAATTTTATTTTATTTTAATTTTGAGTTTAGTTTTTTTTATGTTATGTTCTTATCATTAAAATGAGTAGTCATGATCAAAAAATAGCATTGTACATATTTAAAAATGATAGATATTTTTTTCTTGTTAAAAAATAATTAACTAAAAAATTTCTATTATCAACTCAAATTCTAATTTTTAATATTGGTGGGAAATAAAAATTTATTTAAAAAAGTTCACTTTCAATTTTAATAATTATGGACCAAATTACTTTATTAAACCATAAAGCTTTTAAATTAAATAACTCATGCTACAATAGTCAATTATCAATAATGAAAAGATATGATGAAAATAGAAAATTTGTGTTTAATTTATTTTGCTTTATAAAATTGTACATAAAAAAACAACAAAAAATTTGAGTAAGAGAGCAAATAGAAAGAATATTAAGTAATTATTAAACATGGGTCGAACTTAGTGACTTATATGATAAAGGTTAGAAATTCTGGGACGAAAAACGTATTTAACCACAACAAAAGTGAAACAGGCTTAAACTGAAAAAATTGCAACATTGGTCCTCAGGACACGAACCGCCTGCCGAAAAGTGCACTGAATTTCAAAACCAGTTAATCTAGTCCAGGAAAAAGTAAAAAAAAAAACAACAACAACAACATCAGCGCTGTTGATGAATAGTGTACTTTCACTCAACTTTTGTACCATTCATCTACAGCACTTATGTTCATATTTAGAAGTATAGTGTAATTTTAAATTTTCATTACAAATTTATCTTCAACCTCCTCTTAATTGCATATTGGTCGCAGAGAATACATTGTATATTGATCACTTACCCATAGTTAAGACCAAGTTGGCAAAGAAACACAATTTACATATACAAACATTTTGGTCTATTAGATATCAAAAAATTATGACAAAATTTGAATTCAATTGAAGATAATGATTGAAAATTTTGAGTTATTAATATCACGTTACCATCTAATATCAATTTTTAAATTCAAATTTAAAATTTTCCATGGTAGTATTCCCATAAATTCAACCAATATCATAATCTTTTTATAATTAATGGACTATTTATATTATCAATTTTTTCTCTATGCAAATGAAGTTTTTGTGTTAACTCTTACCTATGACTCCGAACCAATATGTAATAATTTACAAACATTAGGGACCAATATGCATTAAAATAAAAAATGAGGACCAACTTGTAATGAAAATTAAAGGTTTTGGTGGATTAGTGGTATATTTTTACCCATACCCTTTTGAACCAAGATTTCATAAGAGAAGTGGAAATATGTAGTCTAATATTTTTCATTTGGGTTACTTACAATTTGTCTCCCTAGGTTATATTACACTTTTTAACCCTTTTAGAAAAATTATTTTACATTTAAAAAAATAAAAAATTAATAATTTAAAATATCTATTAACTGTAATAAATTAGCATACAGACTGAAATTACTGGAATACAACTATCATATAGTTCAAATTAGAATTTAGAACTTGCTATTGAACAGTGTAAAAAATGTATGAAGTAAAGTACATATTTCTAAAATAGGTGGGACAAAGTATAATATCACCTAAATCCCAGAAGCAAACTATCACTAACCCTTTTCATATTTTACTCTTCAATTATTATTGTTTTATAGCTTACCATCATGATAGACATGTAACTCAAGAACAATGTACATGGCATCTGATAATGGACATATTATTTTCCTGTGACACGATGTTTTACCATGCTAGTCTAACCAATATTGATTATGCTAATATGCATTTAATACAAAAATCACATAGATATAACACTTATAAATGCTAATAAGCTTAACTTATAAGATTTTTAACAGTTATTCCTGAACTTTAAGTGATACAAAATTTGTCTTCCTACGGTTTGAAAACCTACACCTACCCTCTAGCTTTTTAAATCTATCAATCAGTTGTTAGTCAAAGTTATAGTTACCCTTAATGACATTAGTTTGGTTTACAATTATATCCAACGTTTTATAAATCTACACTTTACCTCTTGGTTTTTTCATATTATTTGACAGCTTCTTCAGGGATTTTAATTCAAACTATTTGGTAACTATGTTATAGTAATCACAAGTTGCCTAATATTTTTTAATAATTAATTAACATTTTGTATCAACGTTTTTTAAGAAGTTGTTACCAATCTATTTATACCTAGGCAATTGGATACCTTAAAATGGTTTGTAAAAGTTTGAGGGATTCGAGAGTATGGTTATGCTAAAATAACCTTATTTTAGTGCCAAAAAATTGATACCTTGGTTTGATTTTTTTTTTTTTACTTGCTTTAGAAAATATTAATTATTTTACCAAACCATGAATTCTATCGAATTACCCTGATTTGGACTTTTAAAAATTACTACTTGATTTACTTATTTTTACATATTTTAAAATATTTTCAAATCATAGATCCTATCAGACCACCCTGATAATTATTGAATCATTGGAATATGGTTCCTATTGAAATAATTATTTCTCATTTAAAGATTTTAAATAATTATTAATTTAAACCATAAATCCTATTGAATCATTGGAATATGGTTCCTAAATTTTATTTTTAATTATTATCTTAAATTCATCAAAGGTTTTCACTAAACCCATGCAAAATAGAATTTTTTTAAAAAGTGATATTTAAGATACATTATTAAAAGAGTTTAAATGAATTTTAAATTTATATTAATCATAAAAATTAAATGTCTATCGTAAACTTATAATCCACATGATGTTAGTGATGAAAACAACTTACAACTCGAATAAACAAAAAAAAAACAAACAAAGAGAAAGGAACGAAAACAATTCTGTCAGTGATTAAATTAAAACAAACAGAGAAGACTGGAACTAAAATGAGCAAAACTAAGAGATTGAGGGTTAAATGGGCATCATACCGAAAGGACAATGTTGACTGGATTCGGTCAAGGTGAAATGGATCGGCGCAGGTTGGAAGGTGGGTATGGGTGAAAGAAGTTAGCCCTAACCCGAAACCCAACCCTATTTTACGGGCTAGGGTTGGGTTGGAGATATAACTTAAGTGGATTCGGGTCAACCCGAACCCGAACTATTTTGCAAGCTTGAAATCGGGTTGGTTCGGTTATTACCTGAAACCACCCGAATCCAACCCGAAAAGGCCCAGCCCATTAAGTCCTAAGTGTCCTAACCCCTACGCCCAACTAAGTCCTAACCCATCAAATCCCTAATTGCTCCTAGCGCTCACACAGGCACCACCTCCACCGGCAGCCAAACCCAAACGAAATCGTGATTCACGATTCAGCAAACAGTAGCGAAATCGCGACGGCACAAGCAGACCAGTCAAGCGAGTCGCATTAGGAAGGCAGCGAACAAGTGCCAGAGTCTCGACGCCGTCGGCAAAGGGCCAGAGACTCACCAGAGAGCTCCGCCTCCGCGACTGCCGTGAGTCCACGACCACTGCAGCTCTGCAGCCTCTGCTTGTCTTCTGTCGACGTCGGCCTCACTTCACTCTTCGTCTTCAGCTTGTCTACCAACGGTACTCTCTCGATTCTCTCCTGTCCTTCCCCTATGAGCTTGCCCACCAACGCTGCTCTTTGTCTTCAGCATTAAGTTAGTTTGGGTATTGATTCTTAATGCTGATTTGTGTGCCTGCAATATTGTGAGACTAATCATCCATTGAACTTAGAAAGATGGGAATAAACGACAAAAATTTAGTGGAAATTAGTCATGGCATAAATAACTGCTACAACAACATAATACAAATACTTGATAGAATGTTATAAAGAAGAAGAATTGAAAGCACAATGCCTGGCGGCTGGCTGGAGAAGGCTTAATAATAATATTTATGTATTATGAAGTTGCATTTAGGTGTAAAATGTGTATTTTTTTATACATTTCTATTTTGTTTTTTTCAAAGTTCCAGACCCGACCCAACCCGATCCGATCCGTTTTTTTTTTTAGGTTCGGGTTGGGGAGGCGAATTGGGTCGGTTCAGGTCCTAAATTTCGGATGGTCATCTTAGCTGGTTTTTTTGGGACCCGACCCTAACCCGAAAATTACACCCCTAAAGGCAGGTTCGTCCCCAGATTCCTTCAACGGCGGCGGCTGTTTGGACAACCGGGGGCTAGTCTTTGCTAGGTCGACAATAGCAACCTTGGGGGATGAACGAACAACAGCCATTTAGGTCGATGCTGGCGGGTCACGATGGTTATAGTGGCAGGCGTGGCAGAATTCTCCTTCTCCTCCTCAATATAGCATCACCGGTTGGTGGGGATGCTTGGAAACAGCGGCATGGGGCAAGGCGGTACGGTGTCAACGACTAGGGATGGCCGGCGGCTATGGAGCAACCTCGACACAGCGGGTTGGGCTTAACGGATGACGACGGCAGAAAGGAAGATTTAGAGTTTTGGGGTAATTTACGAGAATTAAGGACCAAAGTTGCAGAATGATGTTTTAAAATTTAAATGTTAATCAATTAGTAAAACAAATACTATAATCTAACTTAAGGTTACTATGACATAGTTTCCGAATGTAATAGTAGCCCCTTACAATAACACATGTATGTTAGGTCAGCGGGGTCTACGGCCCTGCTAGATTTCTTAATTTTTTATTATGAGATTTACCAAATTCCAATTGATTTAAGAAAACAAATAATATGACATAAAAATGAATTAATTAAAATTATTATCTTTATAATACACTAAACTTCAATTACAAATTGAAGTCTGATCAACCATTTTATTCATATAAAACTCAAAAGTTAATTTGAAAGTTCATGGTTTTCGTCTATGTTGCTAGATATTCAAAGCCGATTATATGGTGATACCATGGTAAAAAGAATTTCACATCTTTCATGTACCTTATTATAAATTTATGTACAGATAGTGGCACATGTAAGTTAAACCTACTGTTTTCTAAATACTAGGGCTATGATACTAAGTGTGTACTTTATGTGGGTTTGTCGTAAATTATCTTTAAGCGACTAAAAGCGTTAGGGTAAACTCGGATTCCTTCTTTAAATGGATCACATAATTTTATTTTTTTCTATTGAAGCCTTTTACCTTATATTATATGTCCTATTTGAATCATTTTTGTTAGCTTTGTTATTAATTTTAACGAAATCTTAATAAAAAATAATAACTTCAATGTCTAAAATTCATTTATTTTAGCTCTAATACCCTAAACTTTATTCACTGTACTTCTAACATTCTAAAAATTATAAACCTAACACATAACTCCAAAGAAAATAACTACTTCTCTCGCAAAAAACCTAACCCTAAAAACAAATCAGAGAAACTTTTCTCACTTTTGCATTTTCGGCGTCGCCCTCCTCCAAATTGAGCACCATGACAAAATTGATGGGTTGACGCCGAGCCTAACCAAATTCTCACCTTCATCGCCGAAATCAACACAAAATCAAGAGCAATTGGAATTTTGTGATTGGACTGATGAAACCCAATCCGTCCGAAAAGCCCCCGTCGCCTATTTCAACTGCGAAGGAAGTGGAGTCAGGTCGGTCGGCGGTGACTAGTGTGCTGTTGACCTAGCTATATAGGTCGATTGCGATTCCTTTCTTGAACTCGAGCAGAGAGAAGAGAAGAATGAGAGATTCAGAAGGAGATCTACGCGAAAGCTGATTCGTGAGGAGATAGATGTTGAGATTGACGCGGAAGCTAATTTAGAAGAAGATCGATGCCGGAGATGGGGCGGCCCGGGAGCAGCAGATGGTGAGACTGATACCGATGGTGAAATCCACGCTAGAAAACGGGGTGGCGCGGGAGCAGCGAGAAACGAGGTGGCAGGGCGAAGAAGAGACCATCATCTCAGGCTTGGGTCGTGCGAGGAAAAGACCATATTCTCAGGCATGGATTCGGACAATGAATCAACCATATTCTTAGGCCGATTGCACTAGGTTTTTTTCCTGATCTGGGTTTTGTTTCCTTCGGCCGAGAGAAGTACTTGGTTCGCGAGCATGAGAAATGGTTGATTTATTATATCTCTAATTTTTCTAATTTTTAGGATGTTAAAAGCGGGGTAAACAAAATTTAGGATAATGTGAGCAGGTTGAATGAATTATAATGATTAGAGTTGTCATTTTTTATCAAGATTCTGTAAAATTAATGGCTCATCTGACAAAAATGACTTAAATAGGGCACACAATATAAGGTTGAGGAACTCATTAAAATAAAATAAAGTTATTTGACCCGTTTAAAACAATAAATAAATAAAAGGGACTCCCTGTGAAGTTTAATGAAAAGTGTTATATGTGTGTGTTTATAAACTTTTTCAAAAATTGAAAGGCAACATTTTAGTATATATGGTCTCAAAGTATTTTTTTTTTCTAAATAACATATTATAATATATCCCGTTTAAAAGCTTATTATTTTTAAGCTATTGATTTTTTTTTAATCTAGGACGAATACCATTTGGAAGTCTACAATTTATCTACCCAACAAGCATTCAAAAAATATTTTTATAAAAATTAATTATTTTTTTAAAAATTTCTGTATATAAATTATAAAAATAAAATTTAACAAAAACTTAATTTTTAAAAATATTTTTTGAACTTTTGAAATTATAGAGTTTCAATTGATAGATAAATTAAAAAAATAATAATAATAAAATTAAGAATAATATGTCAAATAACTTATTATTTAAACTCTCCAAACACAATTTTTATTTTCTATGACAAATGCATACCTATTCTTGCTCCAAAATCAAATGACATTAAAAAAGTCCTCTATGGTCTCCACTATCGCAAAATGACCATATGAAAGTAGAAATGAAAATAAAATTTTAGATACTATAGTAATCCGTAATGTCACATTTTTCTGGTGACAAGAGAAATAAATATCATTAAGGAACAAAAGAACATGGGTAGCTATATCATACATCTAGGCATAAGACATACATCCCAACATCCAATTACTTACGAAATTACACTGCAACTCAAATTTCTATAAATTACTATAATACCATTTGTTGCAACTCTCTATTATACATCATATCTCAACTCTCAACTCCCTTTTAATTATGATAATGCAAATGTTTTACAACTAATTGGCACTTTGAAGTTGTTCCTTATAAGATTATTCTTGTACTCTAAATGAATTTAGTTGTGTTATTTACTCATATTATCGTTCAATCTGCTATTTAATATTTGCATCATAATTGTTTCTTATTAGATGTTTCAGGTTCTTTTGTTGAATATAGTTGTTTTATTATCTCATGTTGTTATTTTTTTACAAATATATCTATTCCTTTTGATATTTAATAACTACTTACTATATTTGTAGCAATTTTTCATTTATCAGATTATTCATTTTCTTTTAATGAATATAGTTGTTTTATTGCTTAATATTGTTTTTCTTTAAGAAATATATATTTCCTTTTGATATTTAATAACTACTTGCCACGAATGCAATGGTTGTTCCTTTCGAGATTATTTTTGTTCTCTAATTGAATTTAGTTGCTCATTTGACATATATTATTATTCACTAACAAATATATATGTTTCTCCTACTATTTAATATTTACTTAATATAGATATAGTAGTTGTTCATTGTTTGATGCTTCATGTTCTCTTATTGAATATAGTTGTTTCTTTTGTCTTATCTTGTTATTTTTTATTAAATCTAACTGTTCCTTTCACAAATTGCCTACGTTGCATTTTACATAAGTTATTATTCTAAACTAAAAGTCTCATGTTTACTTTTGCCTTTTTTATTGTTCTTTGATATTTATTTTATTGTTTCATTATATTTTCTTATTATTTTTTATAGTTTTCTTCTTTTCTGTTCTTGTTTGCATACATATTCTTATATTATTTTTTTTATAACTTTGATGTTCTCCTATCAAGAACTACAATTGAAATACCCTTATCATTATCCCAAATTTCCCTTTATTAATATGTTTGCTACACTATTTCTATTTTTTCTGTTCCTTAGTAACAATTTAGAGATTCATTTTATATACTATATTAGAAATCTAAGAAACAAGGACAAAAGAATGTAAAGAAAGAAGAATGAAAAGAAGAAAAAATGGGAAAGAGCAAAAAAAATAAAAGAGACATGAACAAAAAAATTGAGAGGTGTAAAAAACAAATTAGTCACACAACCCATAAAACAAAAACAAGGGCATGAATGATCAACATGTTTATGACCAGTTAACTTCTACTCATATAGTTGACATTTACCATTTAGTCGCTTTTAGCACATGTTCTAATATAAAAATAACCAATGGAGACAGCACATAATAATTTTCAGTCCAAGCATGTTAGATGCTCTAAGGCAAGCCAAAGAATGCTTTTTTAAGTTTTTGTACATTGTAATAATGTGCATTGTCACGTTTGGTTGCGTACCTTTTTAAGTTATTTAATATCCCCTCAAACAATGGTCAGATGGAACACCAATAATATCAAAAGCTTTCAAATAAAAACTTAAATTTTATTAAAAAAATCTCAAAGTGACAGATTATTTGAAAATCATTAAAATGACTAACATGAAAATATAAATGATACTCCATAATATAGACCACAAATTTAGGATAAATGCTATATATGAAAGGCAAAAATAACAAATAAACCACCAAAGTTTTTGAGTTAGCTTGATTCGGCCACTAATGTTTTTTTTTTTTTGCCAAATAAACAACTAATGTTTTAAAATCATGCCAAATAGGCCATTGGTTGCTAACTTGCCGAATATTCTGTTTCAAAATAGAGAATATTCCGTTAAAATTTACCATTTTAGTCCATAACCTTTTTTAAATTTTCCATATTAGTTCATAACTTTACGTCCCATCCAATCTGGAAAAATAGACCATGATTGCCACTATCCCAGTTCCTAGGTTTGCCCAATCTCCTCTGTTGCACCCATCTCCATTGCTCCCACCTTCACCTCGGAAACAAATTAGCATCATTCAATGATCGCTGGCACCAATTGAAGACAAATCAACGACTGCTTCTCGCACCTGCCTTTCCACTGCTTGTAAGCCGCCATAAGGTCTTACTCGATCCTTCCACCATCATCTGTGATTCATCCATATGCGAGAACACAATGCTAGGGCATGCAAGCTTGAGGACGGCGTCAGGGATAAGAGGCTTCAACCAATCGCATTTGTTCTTTCTTTATGGCTCAGTGACAAGGTTAATTCAAGGAGGGCTTGAATCAGTACGAATGATGAGGTGGAATTGTGCAACTAGAGACCAATCGGCATGAACAGAAAGGTAGAATCATGCGACAATCATAAAGGGATGAGCCATTGAGTGTTTGAAATTATTATAGTGAAATAGAAAAGTTAGCAAATTTTAAGGATTGAAATTAATTAATCTTAACTGCAGTGGGCAAATCGGACTAACTTGATAATGTTAGTGGTTTATTTGGAAAAAAAAAACATTAGAGGCCGAAATGGGTCAACTCAAAACTTTAGTGGTTTATTCATTATTTTTGCCTATATGAAAAAATGCAAAATGCAAAGTTTTAACAACCATAAAATCAGTATACTTAGGGCCAAACAAAAGCAATACAAGCTATTTCAATTAAAAAAATGAAAAAAACATAATAATAATAATAATAATAATAATAATAATAATAATAATAATAATAATAATAATAACAATAGACAATGATAACAATAGTAATAGTAATAGAAAAAAATCAATATTACCTTTCTTTTGATTTTGTTGCCCATATACTATTCACAATAATTATTCTATAGTTTTCATCTTCAATATTTTAATATATAAAATTAAAAATTATATTCAAAAATAGTAAATAAAAACTAAAATATTTCAAATAAATTTTTATTTTATATAAAATACAAATATAAATGAATTTAAGACAAACTTAAGTAAAAAAAGGGTAAACCAATGAATTTGGGATGGATGAAATATAGGTTGGCACTAGCTAGTATAGATTTGTATAAAATATTTATGCATGGTAAAATGGCTGTAAAATGGCTGTAAGGAAAATCATTATTAAAAATTGATTATTAGAGTTTATTTTATATATAATAACTATTTGTTTGATTTGTAAATGGGGAAAGAAAAATTTTATTCCTAAAATTTGTTCTATTTTCTGTTTGTGTCTTAAAATTTTTCATTTTTTTTAGATGGGTCCTAAAACATTGCCGAGATACTAACAATTAGCCCTACGTTAACTGAAATATAGTCATAGAACAAAGACACAATCTACAATGACAAAAACTGATAATTTAAATTATTTGTTAACTAGAAAAAATTATTAGAGTATAATTTAAATTTATTGGAAGCTAATTACAAACACTCTGAATTAAAATTTTAAAAATGTTGATATCACAAAAATGAACAATTTTAGGACTAACTATGTTAAAACCCTCCAGGTATCAGACCAGTGATGGTTAGGTAAGACTTGGTTATGAGATAAGAAATCCTTAGATTAAGGTCTCAATTAGTTTAATTTTGAAAGTCAAGCAAGTTCTTCAAGGATTTGATGGTTCATAGGTCGTTTGGCACCTAAGTGTCATTAGGGGCAAAATAATCATTTTGTATTCTGAGGTGATAGGATTGGTTTTGAAGCTCAAAGTATTTTTTTTTTGGATTTAAGTGATAAAAAAGCAAAGTGAGGGATAAAGTTGCCTAAGTTAGTGGCACAATTTGGAAATGGGGTTCTTTTGGAAAATTAAAGTTGTTGGAAGAGTCTTGGAGGGGGTTTGGTTTTTAAACCATTTTGGGTGGCTTGAATGCCACTATTCATCATCCATTTCACCTCTAACACGTAGCTCCCTCTTCCCCCTTAAAATTCATGCCCAAATCGTACTCATTCTTTTAATTCTTAGTGAAATTGGAAGCCCCATGGAGTACCCAAGTGAAAGCAAGCTTGCTCTTGCTTAGTTTTAATGGGTTAAGCTTTGGAATGATGTTTTTGGTTCTTAGGAGCTTAGGTATGTTTTTTTCCTTTGTTTTCTTGGTTTCTTGAGCTTCCTTGAGGTTGGGTCAAGCTTAGTTGAGCTAGAATTAGTGCCATTTGTGATAAATTTGTCTTGGAACTGTAGGAAACTCTTAGTGAAGCCATTAAAGCTTTGGTGCGTAACTTGCTTGATTTTGTTTTGGATGTATTTGAAGTAAGAGAATTTCTTGTTTTCCTTGTTATGTTAATGCATTTCCATCATATTTGGCATTGAGGATGAGAATCGCAAGCCTAACATGTTTGAGCCAATTGTGAATAATTTTCACGAAGATAGACAAAGTTTGTGAATTATGGGCACTACGGTGCTATTCTGGCGCTGATGCCCCAAGAAAATCCATGCCCAAGTCATGCTTTGGGCATTGCAGCACCAATGAACCAACATTTCCAAACACTTTCACACAACTATGGCATCATGGCATTAGGTTCACATTGCAACACCATAGTTGTTTCAGACCTGAACCAAATAAGGTGTTTTTGGTTCCTAATTGGCTCCTAAACATCTTAGACGTGTTGCTAAGTGCGATTCAAGATTTAAAGTGGAAAAAGAATGAAGAACAACTGACAAATGGATCAAATACAGCAATGACAAGATAGTGTGTGCACGATTGAACCATGTGTGTCCTTAAGGGTATTTTGGTGCCTTAGTCGAGACTTGTAGTCATCTCCAAGGTAGTTTAAATGCATTAATAATGAGTAACTAAGTAGTTTAAGCAAGGAACATGGTGAATTAGCATTGGTGAACTAAAACCATGGCCTAGTTAACCAAGAATAATGCATGTGTATTAAGGCACAATTAGTATGGGTGACTTATGGTACAACTTCCTGTAGTTTATAAAGATTACCTGGGTTGGTATTTCATTGACCCTAGATTGGTTTAAGAGTTACAAGAACTACAAAAAGTTAATGAAAACACCTAAGGACTAAGAAAGGCACTATAAGGTTAATAGGGGTACATAAACACATTCAAGTGCAATGTGAGCCCTAGGGCTCATGGAAAGTCGAGAATGGATAATGTAAGAGCTTTGCATGGCTTAGAAGGGCACTTGATACTTAAGTATGTGTAAGCTACCTTAGGGAATTAAGGAAAACACTATGAGCTCTAAATAGGTAAGTAACTTATACCTCAAGCTAAGTTACTAAAACACTTTAAGGGGCCTTGGAGGCACAAGGTAGTTAGGCTATCTTAGTGTATTCAGGACCTTAGTATGTGCTAGAAAAAAAATAAGGAGCACTTAGAGCAAACGTGATTCCTAGTAATGGCTAACTCGTTAAGGTGTAGTAAGTATTAAGCACAGTATCATTCAAGGTTCACCTAGAAAGGGTGGACGTTTAATAACACTTGGTCACCTAGTCGAGTCCCGGACCTAAGGGAATAAAGTGAGAGCCTTGTACACATAGGGGTGGAGGTTTAGTATGCCTAATTACCTAGCTAAGTCTCGGGCCCAATGAGCTAGAGCGGGAACCTAGTACGCCTAAACTAGATTAACCATTTGTTAGTCAAGGTTTACAATAAAAAGGGTGAAAGGTCAATGACACTTAGTGACCTAGTCATGTCCTAGACTTGAGGCACTATTTGTTTGACCTTAGTGCACGGCTTTGCCAAGTAGACTTGGATTACTCTTACACATAGTATTCAAAGGGAGATAATTATGTGCCTAGGTGATGATGACTTAGCATAGTTGGCAAGTCAAGGCTTGCTATAGTAAATTAGGGGCCAAAACTCGCTAAACACGAGACAATGTCTCATAAGAGGACTAGGATGAGAAAAGGTCCCAAGGGACCCAAATATATGCACATATGTTATACCTCAGACCATTATGAGCTCGTAATAAATTTGTTAGATTATTATCTATTGTCCTCAAAGTTCTTGTTTTGCAGGTACCCGGAAGACCTCTTACTGAGAATCTAGGATTCTCACCCTTTAGTTTATATGTGCAAGTTTGGGTGGTTCAGCAAGTAACCCAGGATGGCTGTTGAACTGATTAATCATGTACAAGTTATACTTGCTAGTTTGTAATTTTTTTCTGGTTGGTTGGTTGTGTTATGTACTAACAGTGTTAGCTTAACCTTGAGCAGTGGTTTATTTAGAAGTACAGGGGGGTGTTTGAGGCTAAAGGCACTTAAGAGGTAAAGCTTAAGTGGTTAGCCTAGTATGGTCATTTCAGTAGGTTATGCTTGAGTACTTAGTTGTACTAGATGCCTCTAGCAACATTGGTTAGTTTATGCTTTGGTTTGTGATTCATGTACATAATTGAATAATGTACATATGGTTGATGCTTGTAGGAAATATGTTCATGGCTTTGGCTAGTTTTACTATTATTTTAAAGTACGAATCTGCTAATGTTTTGAATGTTTTATTTTATAAATTAGATTTCCTTGCCAAAGCGAATAATGCATTATTTAATGCTAGCATATAGGTTAGTAAGTTTAGGTCACGTGTATTAATTTTTAACACAAGTATAGAAACCAACAATTACAACTCAAAACTTAGGAATTCTATGAATTCCTAGCAATCCTAGGCAGTGGGCAGCCACAGGCGGCCTAGGGTTGCCACAAACTACTTACAAAGTTTCAGAGTTTTAAGATTCAAATTGACAAATGAAAATTTTTAGGACTAATTGTTTAAACAATTTCAAAGTTCTAGGACTCATTTAGAAAATTTAAATTTTTTAAGAATAAATAAAAAAATTATGTAAAATGTTAGTACAAAAAAAATCCATTCCCTATTTATAAATCATAAATTTTAATGTAATTATAGGGTGAGAGCAGTGGCAAATCTAAGAATTTTACAAGGGTGGGTCTTTTTTTACGTATATAAATACTAAATAATAACATTATATGATAAAACTTACAAATTCATATGTAAAAAATAGTGATAAAAATTAATTTTTAGAAGAAAGTATGAAAATATATTTAAATTTAGTATTTATTTTTCTATCCTTGGTTAAACAGCTTCAGCTATAGTTATAAAATTATAGTATATGAATTATAGAAATAGATGGTGAGGTTATGTAATCCCTATAAAATTTAAAAGACAAGGTCTTGGTTTACCCCTTAAACTTATGTGTTGTTGACTCATTAACTTTATTTTGTGCCCGATTAGCTCTTTAAATTTTCAATATGTTTGAAAGAAAAAAAATAGTGAAAAATGTTCAAGGTCTAAATGGAAAAATATATGAAAGTTTAGAGGCAAATATATGACTTTTGTTAAAAAATTGTTTATAAAGATAATTTGATTTTATGGGCACTTTTTTAGGTGACTTGTTTTCTTATTCCATTAGATGTTATGAAAATTATAGAGTCTGTTACAAAATTATACATCTATTGTTAACAATTTCATAGAAGGTCTATTATTAACAATTTCATAGAAGAAACGGGATTCATGGACCCCCTTAATATACATATAGCATTAGTTTTTAAATTATTAATGATTCCAAATTAAAAATTTCAGTAATAAAATAAATCATTTTTAATTAGTCGAAATTGAGTATAAACAAATTGTGCCTAAACTTGTGGGGCCTTATATATTCCATCTCTCAAAGCTCATGAAAACCCCAAAATCACATTTAAGACATTTTCTTAAAAAAAAATGTATAAATTTTTTATTAATTCTACACTTCATTTGTTTTAAAAACAGACAAATGATATTCTTTTTTAAGTTTTCTCAAAAAATTTGAACTGCTCCTCTTTAAAATTTTTTAACATGTAATTTACATTATTATCATTAATTAAACTCTCATTGCACAAAATTTAAAAAAAAAACTTTTTTTAATCATCATATAAATTCTCAACACACAAAACCTAAAGAGAAGTTTTTTTTTTTTTAGTTTCAGGGGTAGAGTTGAAAAAATATCATTTACCACATACAATTTAATATTCGTGCACAGAAAAATAGATAATCATTTATTGGATGGAGAGGTACTTTTAATGTGTAATGATAAAGAATCATAAAATTTGTAATTCCTTTATAGAACATATGATTCAAGTAAGTATCAGATTGATAAAATTTTAACTTCCATGAAATTAATTTTAGAGAAAAAAAGGTGTAAATTTGAAAATAAGTGAATTGATTTTTATTTTGTTATTCAGAAGTATATATACAAATGCATAAAGTTAAAAAAGTAAATAGATATTGGCCTAATAACCTATTTGCCCTATGTACTATAGTGACTAGGCCATTCGTTCCCCTAGACTTTTGGAGAGTCATAATCAAGCTCTAAACTTTAATAACCGAGATTCTTTATTCCATTTACTTAACTTCCATTTATTTAAAAAGGAAAAATGGCACAATTGCTACTTAAGTTTCTAGATTTTCATCGTTCGGACCTAATTGTTTTGACTCCTCCATTTTTACTACTTCCTCTATCTTGTCTTGTCCTACCAGCCTTATACGCCGGTCATCGCTTGTCTGTCCATCTCATCTTGCCGACCTCACCTCATCCATTGGTCATTGCTCTTCCTGCCAGCCTCGCCCATCACCCGTTTGCCCATCTATTTCTCAATTTGTCTCATCCTCTTCCTGTCCATCGTTTTTCACATTTGTTCGTTCCTCGATTAGCTGGCATTGATTTGCCCTCCTCAATTTCCTAGCCTCGATTCATCGAGTCGTTCCATATTCGATCATGCCAAAATCAAGATTATCGAAAGTCTCAAAATCATGTCGAACTTGGGAATGTTGGAATTGCATTATATCGCATTGGAATCGTGCCAGAATTGAGATTGTGGATCGCGTTAGAATTGAGACCGCCAGAATCGTGCCTTAATCGCATCAAAATCTCATCGATTTCTGGTTTCTATGAGTTTAATTATAGTTTAAGTCATAAAGTTATTGGTTTGTACAACTAGAGGCTTGAAATTTTAAATTGTACAACTAGATGCAATTCAGTTACATAGTTAATGGAAAACATCTGATTTACTGAGTCAATGGAGTAAAGTGTCCCAGTCATTAAGGTTCAGGGACCAATTATGACCCCTCAAAAGCCTAAGGGAGCAAATAGCTGAGTCATCATAGTACAGGGGTCAAATAAGTCATTAGGCCATAGATATTTAAGTTGAAGAGGACGTTAGCTTTTCTAGAACCCAAAAGGCCATTGAATTAGCATATGCAACATTTAAGGAAAAAGTGATGTATGTAGGGTTCAAAATTTTGATCTCAGTTGGGCATTCCTCGCTCCTTAGCCACTGGCTGATGCACTTAGGATGTGAATCAGTTTTTATAGTTGCACAAAGTAGCCTTAAAATCAATAAAACTTTTTGATAATACTAAAATCAATGTTGGTTGGAAACTGATTATAGGATACAGGTCGGCACTAACTCTGATAGGTACATATTGGTTCAAAATGAGAGGAATAAATAGTGATTTCAATGGTCAGGGTTTAGCTAATCTCAAACCCTCCCCACGAGTAATTAAGTTTAGGCAGTATCTATCTTGCAGGTAGGCGACTACTACCCACCAACCCATTTAAGGCATATGTTTATTTTTTAAAACTTTTTTTTATATTTTTATATTTTAAAATAAAATTTTATTTTAAATATAAATATATTAATTTGAAGAGATTCATATAGCGTCGAATAGGATTAATTAAATTTATATTTTTCTTATTACTTTTGCGGGTAGGATTGGCTTCATGTTCGAGTGGCCTGGCCCACGGGTAGCGGCAGATAGGGAATTTTTTTTTTCGACATCCTAGGAATAAAGGCCCGAACTGCTTATGGAGGCAATTTTAGCGGGTTAAGTTGCAAATTGTAAAATTTTGCAGCTGTTAGGGTTTCACCCCTCACCCGGCGCCACTAGCCCACTAAGTCGAGCTACGTTCTATATACTGCTTCCCACAACTGCGCCCCGTGAGCCTCTTTTCTTCGGATCTCTGATCTCCCATCTTATCAACTTAGAGAACCAGACAAATGGAGGAAGATAATCAAGTTCCACTGAAAAGAGATATAAGGCGTTATTATTGCGATTACTGCGGGATCTGTAGATCCAAGAAAGTTCTCATCACCTCTCACATGGCCGCTCACCACAAGGTAATGCTCGTTCTCTTTGCTATGCAAGGTTATCGTCAGAGGCTAGTTTTGTTCCCTATTGACTTGACTAGGGTTTTGAAATTTCCTTCCACTAGACGCGAGCTTACTGGTGGTGACAGATCTTGGGTTCTTCTTAAGTTTGCTGGTTATAATCTATTCTAATTGGGTGTTTTCTGTGAAAAATGATGTTGGTTGTGAAAGATGACAGATGTACTAAATTACGTGACCTGGCTATTTCTGTGAGAAGTTGGCTCTATGTTTGGTGTCATTTTTTTCAGTTGGGTTAATACAGAGGGCAAACATAAGCTGTGACTGTGATCTTAAAGTGGTAGGATTTACTTTTTTGTTTATCCAAATTTTAGGATTGATTTTGACAAAGCTCAAAGATATATGAGGTTGAGTATATTGGTAGAATTTCTGATCTTATTATACTATTAACGTCAAATTGATCTAAAACATATGACGAGTTCTAGTGTAGGCAATACAATGAATATTTAGTTCCGGATCTTGTATTGGCAGTGAAGGTGGATTTATTTTGAATCAAATTGATACAAGGTACTGAAGAATGTCGTTATTGATTGTTTGTGATGTGAATTGCATCTTTCAAAGGACATGTTACAGCTGTGGTTCAATTCAGTCATCTCTGTGTTTAGGAGGAGATGAAGAAGAAAAATGTTTTTGGGGGTAGCGAGCCAGGTGTGGAATCAAATACTTGTGAAGAATGTGGCGCAACTTTTAAGAAGCCCTCTCATCTTCAACAACACAAGCTAAGCCATTCTGATGAGGTATTGCCCGTGAATGCAAACTGTCATGTAAATCCATGTTTTTTCTATGAATCAGATGTGTGTTGACCCCTGAAACTTATTTGTCGTCTGTGGGTCATGCATCTGCTTCTACTTATATTCAGTTTATAGCCTATCGTTTGTGCTTCCTCTCTTCAGACAGTTTGTAGTTGAATTGCACTCTTGTGCACCCTATGGTCTGTCTAATGATCAAGCGTTGGGTTCCTTGGCCTTCTGATATGCTTTTACTTTTACTTGTATCAACATTCTGAGAACTTTTGAACAGTTTAAATCTCTGCTGCTAGTTAGTCCCTTGTTCTGGTCTGCCTGTTGCACTTTTTTTTTCCGTTATTCATGTGATAACTTACATTTATCCATTTTACGTGTCCTCTAAATCCTCACTGGATTGAGGTTTTATTTGTTGCATTTAATTTCAATTTTTTATGACATGGAAAAAATATCAATCAGAAAAATTTGGCCCAGCTATAAGAATCTCGTCTCAGTCTACTTAAAGTTATCTTCTGTCAGTAAAAAAGCAGTCTCAAATTGAAGTCTTTTGATCAATGTAAGAAATGGGAATCCTGTATGTTTGACTGGATTCATTGATGATTAGCATTGTTTGCATATCAAGTATCTCTCTCTCTCTCTCTCTCTCTCTCTCTCTCTCTCTCTCTCTCATTATTGATTGTTTGCATGTGTTCCTATTCCATGGCGGTTTCCTGTCGGGGTCCAACTTATGTCATACACAGTAATAGATGATAGTAGTGTCTTTAGGTTTTTTAGTGCTTCATTGTTACTCTCTGTCTAGGAGACATTAAGAACGAAATAACTTTGCAGGAAAGATTTGTTACACCCTATGGATTTTGTAGCGTGAAGCATTGGATCCCACTGAAAGAACTCCAAAATGCAAGAGGCTTGGTTTTTCAACTTTGGTGGACCAGTATCAGGATGGGCGACCACCTGAGAAGCTCCATCAAGTAAGCCTCTGTCACGCAATAATTCAATTTGAGGTTTGAAGGAATTTTTCCCCATGGCATACTATTTGTTAAGTTGAGAGTTATGTGTGAAATTGCAACCAGTAATTCTTTGGATTTTTTTGCAGAGGCCATTTGTCTGCACATTTGATGGTTGCAATGCCAGTTACAAAAGAAAAGATCATTTGTATGTCCACCTTCGTCAGCACCGAGGAAAAGCATATGTATGTCCTATTGATGGCTGCAAGCAAGAGTTCTCATATAAAAGCAACATGAAAGTACACATGAAGAAAGTGCACAGCAAGGATTCCCCGTCCTTGGTTCAAAGCAAGGAGAAACATATTTGCCCTGAAGTGGGCTGTGGAAAGGCGTTTAAATATGCATCGAAGCTTAAAAAGCATGCAGATTCCCATGGTAAGTTGACTTGATTCTGTACACTTTCAGCCTTGTGAACGTTAATGATACTGAACTCTGTGTGCATTTGTTGTTCCAGTGAAGTTGGATTCAGTGGAGGCTTTCTGTTCTGAACCAACATGTATGAAATTCTTTACAAACGAGGAGTGCTTGAAGGCCCATGTGCAGTCTTGCCACCAGTATATCACTTGTGAAGTTTGTGGGGCCAAGCAGCTTAAAAAGAATATTCGGAGGCATTTACGCACACATGAATCACAAATCCCTTCAAAGAGGATCAAATGTGATTTCGGGGGCTGTGACCATACTTTTGCGACTGTAAGATACCTAGGATGTGGAATAGAATTGAAAGTTATTTTAACTTCCTACTTCTATCGGAATCTATTGGTTTCCAGTATCTCATCCCCCTCGAAGCATCAAATGGCCTTTGTTATTGACAAATAATTTTATTGCAGAAATCAAATCACAGTCAGCATGTCAAGGCTGTGCACTATGGACATAAACCCTTTGCCTGTAGCTTCGCAGGATGTGGCCAGAGATTCTCGTTCAAGCATGTCAGGGATCAACATGAGAAGTCTGGTTGCCATATTTTTACTCCGGTGAATTCCTTTGCCCTATTCTTTGTTTCATGAGCGCCCCAAAAAAAACTGTGGTGGTGGATGCTAAGTTTGTCAATCTCTATTTGTTAGGGAGATTTCCTGGAATCTGATGAGCAGTTACTGTCGATGCCTAGAGGCGGGCGGAAGAGAGTATGTCCTACAGTGGACATGTTGCTTAGGAAGAGGGTCACCCCTCCTGACGTCGATTTCATGAGTGAAGATGTGTGTGATGTTCAGTAGAGTATTATTTCTTCCGAAGGTGGACTTATTGTTTATGCCATGAAAGGGAAAGCTTCTTCTACCATGTAATTATCTGCTCAATAGAACAACTAATTTACGTGTATGTATAGTTGTAAATGAAAGAAATATCATTTTTGTGTTATGATATTTGAATGATAATTTGAACGTTATCTGTTATTTGCTTGCATTCTGCTGCACCAATAAACACCCTGATATAGGCAAAAGCGCAACATGTGAATTTGACTTGAACGGTTGAATCACTTGCTGATCGACAGCCCTATTACCGTCATAAAATCAAAACAGGTTAACGTCCAACAACTGGTTCTCTTAGGCCTTTGCAAATACACTTGTCAATTGTACCATCCTTCCAGGATCTGGATGTTTCATAACATGCTCTATGTGGACATAATAACTCATTTATCTGTTGTAAATGATGATGCACTAATGCCCTCATACAAATATGATACCGTTTTCTTTTATGGTATCAACAACAATCCCCAGCTTACCTTCAATACGTTCACCTTTTCTAGGCTCATAGGACATTGCATATACATCGGCTTCTTTTGATCTCTCAGCAATAAGTGCACCAATAACTCGGCATGCATTTTGATCAGTGAGAGAAGGTAAGGTGTACCTGAGATCCTTGGCGTTTGTGGTAGCTACTGACATAACCTTACTTGTACCCCGGTGCATCACCTTTGCATGGATAAATTTCTTTGAGAAGAAAACATTAAGTAGAAAAGGCCTCATGTACATATCAGTTCGCTGCTTCCACGATTTCCTGCTGGGTCTCTCTGCTGCTTCACTGCGTGATCTCCGGGTCCATGCAGCTTGGACAACAGGGACCTAAATATAAAAAACACTAATATAATTCTTTTATCACTTGACAAAGTGAACAAAAAGACAACCACCGATATCTTATACTCCATCTGTTTCATATTTTTTGCATCATTTACTTTCCAACAATTAATCTATGATTTTCTATTTTCAACATTTTAGTATATAAATGAAAAACTTTTATATAAGAATGATAAATCAAGACATATCATTTCTAAATATATTTTTTAAAATTTTTTTTGAACAAATACTAATATGAATAAATTTAAGTCAAACTAAGCGAAAAATACAAATGGTGTAAAAAATATGGGATAGAGTGAGTTTTAAAATAACTCCCATATCACCTATATCCCAGCAAAGAAAACCAACAAAAACACAAGTTCCGGGTTCCCAGAATGATTTTTATACAGTTGAAAAATTCTAGACAATACCGAGGGTGTTGAAATAGGAAAATCCATCAGTTCCCCTTTTTGTTTTTATCCATAGCAAGAATATCTCCAACACTGAATACAACCTAAATAAGATCAATACTAGACAGCGAGAGTGAAAATCTGTACAAGAAAACCCGAAGGACTCCTTAAACTAAGTCCAAGTTGCATGCCAAACAAACGTGGCACCTTATTCTGAGCCACAAGAGCAAGCAGATTATGTTTCTACTAGGTATGGCTCACATGAATCACAACCCTTCCATAAGAACAAAATGGGAGTAAGAAACGTCTCTGCCTACCAATAAAGAAGCTGATAAGGGGTATCCAGAACAGGTGCTGTCCATTGAGGAGTTCCATCAGTGTAGATGAAGTGAGAGGATCTAACGAGCTCAATAGCCCTTTTTGCAGTTTTGTAATAAAGGTAGATATGTAGGTTCAACCCCTGGACTACTATGGACAGCAAAAGCCATTCCAACTGATTAAAGACTCCAAGTCCATAGATAAAAGGAAGTCAAACCCGATAGATTTACCAATCTGCTGAGCTAAGATTTATTATTGATGAGTGGCCTCAGTATTAACATCACAAGAATCATGTCCAAGTGTCTAAGAAACAAGAAAATTAAGGTTTGTAACTGATCAAGTAGTTTTTACCTATCTTCCAGTCGCGCACACACAACCACAGTTCGCGACGTATTTTCTGTAAATTCTCTCCAACATATCAATAATTAACAAGCAGGGATAGCTAGCCATAGCACAGCAAACTAAGAACACTAACCCAGTTTCATCAAGCCCTGTAACATAGCCCGTACCCAAGTGATTTAATCTTGAGTAATGACGAACCCAAATTTTCTTAGTTTTCTTTTCCAAAATTCTCTTATTTGTTTACTTGATGTTATCTTTGATGGAATTGAAAAACTCGTCTTCTATATTTGCAGAAATATTATTGTAAAGAAGAAAACTACTACTATTGATTGCTTCAAACAAACAAAAAATTACGAAGCTTCAGCATGTTGAAAGCTGAGAAAAGAAAATCAATGATGCACAAGGTTGCAACATCACCTCAAATGTTCGAAAATTCAAATAAAGGGCCACAGCAGAGGCACAATAAGATTTTAACTGATCGATAAGAGTGAAACAAGTACCTGGCGACGAACGGGAGGAGGAGGAGTGGCCTTGTGGATATGGATACCGAAGGTCGGAAATGAAGAGAGCCATGATAGCGAGTTGTGCCCATGCGAGCGAGATGGAAATGAGTGGAGCGGCCGGGGAGAGTTCAGTGCAGGAGAATAAGATACTACGGTGGCCATTGTTCGTCGGCGTTGTGAGGAGTGACGACTCCTTATTCGTCTAGAATGCAATAGGTGCGATTTGGTTTGGATGAGGTTGGTAAATAATTTTTATATCCATATTATATTTATATTATATCCATTTTTAGATAGCTTAAGTTAGCTAAAATCTATTCATTGACTATATTTTTATAATTATAATTTTATTGAGTCATGTCATTTTTAATATTACATTTGTTATTGTTAAAAATATTTATCTATTAAGCAACTCATGTTTGTTTTTAATTCCATATAGCTTATTCGATATACTTTTATTTTCATCATATAACTAATAGTAATATGTTATACACACGCGCGCACACACACACACACATATATATAAGTCAAATGTGGGGCTGATGAACCCTAACCTGACATCCTACCCAAACTCGTTAGCGAGTGGAAAAAGAAAAATCATATCCAATCCAAACTCAATTAATTGCTAAAAATCCAACTTATAGGATCAGATGTAACTGGATGGCCATTGGATTGGACATCCAAGGACATCCCTATGCCCGTGGCTCCTACGGTAGCAGTGTGCATCAAATCCTATCAACCTGTAAAACATTATTAATTGATCCACGCCAAATTAAATATTTGTGATTTTATGCGGTTATGGCCATGGTTTGGGTCTGAAAATTTTAAAACCAATTATTATATAGTACAGTTGCAATTTTAAATGTTATAGCCTGATAAAAACCGCAGTAGCCAAATAAGAAGGACTTAATCCAATATAATAAGACTTAATCCAATATAATCCTCTCTCTCTTATTCTCTTTGCTACCGTTCAATACTAATTTCCTAAGCCTAAGATTAAGGAAGTCCAATGAGCCTAATAGGAGAAGACCAATACAATACTGTTATGTTAGCTTTGTTGTCCTGTTGTGCATTGCTAGTTTCCTAATTCCTAAAATAAATCTAAGGTAGACAGAGACGTGAGAGTGATGAAACGCTGCAGACAAAAAATTTCTTATTTATATGTGTTGGTGATAGAAAAGTAGACAATGAGTTTTTTTATGTTTGTTTCTAATGGAAACATTGAAAAGTATACAATGACTTTCTTATGTGTGTTTGCGACGAAAATATTGGAAAACAGATAAGGTGTTTCTAACTTTCATATGTGTAGGAATTTAGGATGATAAATTTAACTGATTTAAATTTTTTATTTCTCATGCGTGTTGATTAATGGATTGAATTGTATTTTTTTTCTTGTTTATGTTATGTACTTGTATTAATTTATTTGGATTTAGTATGATAGATTTGTGACATGAAAAACCACAACCAAACCGCCACTAAATCGCATTTATGCAATGCAATTTTTTTTAGATTTATATACAAAGCAGTGAGGTTATGATTTCAAATTGTAAAACCATTTTACTGTGCGGTGTGATTATGGGTTTGACTTTAAATTGCATAAAACCGCACCATGAACACCCTTATCTTAAGGACTGGAAATAGAAAAAATTGTAAAACAACAAATCTTTTGATGGGGATGAACTGCATTGGTAATGGCGAATTGTTTGTCAACAGCATGGTATAGTACTAGTAATGCATTGTGGTGTCTCAGATATATTAGTTATATATTATATTTTTCTCGAGGTAAGATCCATAGATCAATATGTTGATCACCTAAAAGAGCATTACATATCCAATTGGGAAAAGGAACCTACAAGAAGATCGATTTAAGCATTCTAATCCCTTTCGAGCAATATAATGAGCAACACCTTAACCTAACAACGAACACGGGAAAAAATGCAAGAAGAGAAATTGATCCTAAGACGACAAGCCTCACCAATAATGGCTCCAAAGTAAAACAACAAATGAACATGAGAGCTTAAAATTTCTAAAATCAACATCTGAGAATCGGATTCTAAGAGAAACCTATGGAACCCTTGACGATAAACCTCATTCAAACCCCACAACAATGTCAACACTTCAAAGCACTAGTTATATATTGTACATATAATATATAAAATATATAGCGTATAAACTATAGTAGCCACTAAAAAGTCAAAGGGTCAAATTTAGCACTAAAGTTTATAGGTATAGTAATTTTGGCACTGAACTTTTTTGTAGACAAATTTACAATTAAAGTTTTCGTTGTAGGCAAATTTGACAATAATTGTTAAATGGTTTTGCTGGGGATGAAAAAAGTAATTAGCCAAAAAATTTTGTCATGAAACTAAAGTTTATAAAAAAATTTCTCAACTTTAACTTTAATCTCACCTGTATACATTGTCAATTGTAATAGTGGTGACTCAGGTATCGATCCCATAAGAAACTATATGGAAAAAAATTCAGTCAAATACCAAAGTATGATGACCTTACTATGGCTAGAGCAAACAAACGATGGAAATAAGAAACAAAAGACTAAACTACCAAAATTATGGATCACCGAATCACCAAACCAAATGAACATCACAACTATCCATGGGGTGATAAAGAGCCGGGCTTTTTTTGGGTAACTCGAGCTCGAGCTCGAGTTTAGGTTTTTTGAGTCGGGTTTTTTTGAGCTCGAGTTCAAGCTCAAGATGAAAAATTGGCTCAAATAAATTTGGGGTCGAGTTCGAGCCTTATGATATTCGGCCCTATGAGCTTAATGGCCTTTCGGGCTGGAAAGCCTCATGATATTCAAGCTTTTCCTTTGCTTGACCCATTAGGTTTTAAGTCCTTAACACCATTGCTTCATTATATTCGAACTACCCTAGGAGCTGTCGACCCACGCACCCAGTCAGCCACCATGGCACGACCAAGATCAATGGCGGCAAGCACGATAATGATACTAAAGATCAATGATGATCTCCACCAATTTCGCGAAAATAGTCAACCTTCCGTTGGCCATGTCTCTGTTTTCAGCTATTGAAACAGCTGTTCTCCGATCTATTAATACCACTCATGTTTTTCCAGCCTCTTCCACTCGAAACCAGGACCATACAATTAGAATAGCTTCTGCCCTGTGATGCTGCCAACAATCGTAGCTCCAATCGCACAATCGACTTGGGAATCAGTTGTATATTCTATTTGTAGATTTCGATCACAGATTCTTCGGTCTTGTGGTACTAAGATTAGCTGAGGGATGAAGCTGAGGCTGTCTTCGTAAGCCCAAAAATCGATGCGACAATAGATGACGAATTGCGGTGGCTCAGTCGACATATTAAGGAAGATGATGGCTCATTTGTCGAATTTACAAAATCAAGGTAAAATAACAAAAGATTATAAAGTTTGGGACAGGTTATAAAATTTTTCCTTATCTCGTTATCTATGTAAAAAATTACAAAGCCCGCTTCGAGCCGAGCTCGAGCCTGAAAAAATTGGGCTTAAATAATTTGAGCTCGAGCTCGAGTAGTATCGAACTTCAAAGGGCCCATTTCACTCCTAAACTATCATAAACACATATTTACAAAATTTCTAAAGAGTTTTAATCAAATGGTTGTTATATAGACATAGTTTTAACACAAGTACTTACTTAACTAAAATCATGTTTCCCAAAAGTTATAGGCCAAAAAACTCAGAAGTCTCAACTCTCATTTCTCAAGGCAGGACCAATTTGTTCCTTATAACTCATTAAACATTCTCATGCTAACTAGTTGTCTTGGGAACCCTTAAGCTCAAGTTTTTCTTTAAGGTTTCGTAGGAACGATAATTATCTTAAATATACTCATTACCCATGCTCTATTAGCCCTATTTATACTTAAAATTTTTCTCTTGACTTTTTCCTAAATTTAGGAAGTTGTTCAATACAAGCAGCCAACAAATGAATAACACATTCAAGCACAAACTAAAGAGCTAACAAATCATGAAAATAATCAATAAGTTATGTATTTACAAGAATTAAATCATCGCAAATGATTCACAACATCCATATAAATAACAAATTTATACATATTTATAAAAATCTTACACTAAATAAAAAAAAGTTAGGAGAACCAACCCCAAGTAGAAATCCATGTGGTAGAAGAGCTCTCACTTTAATTTAGGCAATAATCTGCATGAAATTGGCTTCCTAGCTTCCCGATCCATGAAAACATTTAGAAAATTAACAAAAAAGGGAGTTTGGAGGGTTTGAGGTCAAAAGGGATCCACTTTCATGACTGTTGCTTGAGGATTTTTATAAATAGAGTAGGTCTTGGCGTGACAGTGTTGGCATTTGATAGCATCGACACCTTTTAATATTTTGACCATAACTTTGTGCACATGTATCCGATTGAGACGATTCAAAGACCCACGTGAAATTAAGAGGAATGACTACAACTCTCATTCTTTTCACTCAAACTTGAATTTGCCAAGAAGAGGTCCAAAAATGGCTTGTAATGTACCCCTTTTCTGTTCCAATTGCCTTTGTCTGCAAAACATAAGAATAACACTAGAATGATCCTAATTCTAGCAATTATTGTCATGAAATACATCAAATAAGGGCAAAATGATAGACATATCACGCACTTAATAGGTTTATTCAGAGAATATTTATGACATATCTCTTAAACTAATTCCTGAAAGTTTTCTTTTTAACTTCTGGCTACTAAAAAATTTCCTAGCACCTAAATTAGTTAAAATACTGTGTTTGACCACACATTTATATTGCTGAGCTTTATTGTTTTCACATTCCTCATTGTTGCCGAACAACTTTCCACCACCACTACCATCTATCTTTTATTCCAAAATTGTAGTTTCTTTAAATTCAATCCTACTTGTATCAATTGAATCATGTTTGATCAAAGTTTGTTCTAAGAAATGTTGTTAGAATGTGTGAAAGAGTAGAGGTAGCGCCAGTGGTAGAAATGATAAAGGGTGGCAAATGGTACAAAAAGTTGCTGTCATGAAGACAATGGTGAAAATGATATATTTAAAAACTTAAGGGCCAGGGTGTTAAGTAATAAAACTTGGAATTGAAACTTGTATTTTTCTTATTGTTTCATGTTTTCCATGTTAAAAAAAAATAGCCAGAGGTAGATTTGCTTCGAACAAAAAATATTGATAACAAATTTGCATCATCTAAAAATACTAAAGGCAAAATTGCTTGAAAAAAAAAGGTTCAATGGAAAAATTATTTTCCTCATAAGCCTTAGTGACATATTTGCCCATTTTGCCCATTAAAAATGTGTAGGTGTGTATATAAATTACTTAAAACATTTTACACATAATTAATATAGAGTAAATTTCTTCGGGGGGTCCCTTAACTTATTTTTGTGTCTTAAATGAGTACAAGGTTATCATATTGAAGTACCATACCTTATTTATCATGTCCCAATTGAGCCATTTTGGTCAATTTGACAATTAAATCAGACAAAAATAACTGATGTGACATTAATAAACATTAAAACAAAGGTAAAACAATAATTTTCATTCTCAAAATTTTCCAATTAATTATTCTAAGCCATGGAATTCTAAAGCTGATGTTTTTATCCCTAATCTCTACTCCAACTTTTTTCTGGAAAAAACACAATAACAACACTGATCAACCCACGCCCAAATCTACTCATATCTACTCTAATCTGATGAAGGGTGCAACATTGATGGGTGTCACTGGCAAGGGTCTCCATTTGCTTGGTATATCAAGGCCGGAGAGCTCCCCTTTAAATTTGGTAATCCGAATGCAGTGGGAGAAAATATGAGATGGAAGCAAGGTCACTAGTGAGGCGAGCAAGGTGGGACAATGTAATTGTCTCACGCTGGTGAGTAAGGCGAGATAGAGGCGTTGCTAACAGGATTGGTAAAATTGACCCAATTGGCGGCCACCTAGAACTTGGCAATCTCCTCAATGTTGCAGCGGTGTAGGTGGAGCAGGAAAACCCGATATAAACTACAGTGATAGAAAATGAAAAGAAGAAGCGCCGATAAGGGGGACGGTGGAGGAGCAGATACCGTTATGGCGCTGAATTTGAGCTTTGATTGCTAGTTTGTAAGTCTCATTCCAGATCTGGTGATTGGTCTAAAGGATTCAAGCTCTAATTGCTAACTGGTCCAATGTTGTCAATTCCATCTTTTGTCATCGATTCGACTGGGTTCTCAAAGGATCAATGGCATGGTGAATGAGGATTTCGAAGGCTTAGTCAATCAATGGTGATGGTGAATGAGGATTGAAAGATCTTTTGCCTTCATCATTGATTCGGCTAGAATAATAAATTCAAAGAATTAAAGGGAAAAATCAATAGAATACAAGATGCCTCAATCATGAATTTCAATTTGTTTTATGCTTGATGCACGTTTCTAGGTTTTTATGGGGTTGGATTAATGCTGTAGTTGGATTTTTCTTGGTTGAAGAATAACAACTAGAGATTTGCATAAAGAATGGAATCAAAAGATTCGTAGAGCATCTTAAGAAAGTTTGGTTTCTTGATGTTTTGATGTCTGGAAGGAGAAAATCAAAAGTTTAGGTTCACTTTTTATATTCAAGAAGTTTGGAAGGATTAAAATTATTAATTATAAAAATTTTAAGGACTAAAATTGTTATTTTGTATTTATTTTAATGTTAATTAATGTCACATCAACAAAATCCATTCATTTTAATGGTGAAATGAAAGTACCTAATTGGGATATGCATATGAAATAACAGATTTTGATAGGACAATCTTAAGATTGAGTACTCGTTTGGGACAAAAATTAAACTAAGGGACCCCTACTGGAATTTATCAAATTAATATATTTTATAAAATGAAAACATAGTTTTAAGACAAAGAAGAAATAAAAATACAAAATCCTTTCAAACATCAAATTTTTTTTGTTATACAAGTGATGAATTAAACATAAAAATTATATATTTTACCTAAAAATATCAAAAGCTAAAAACAAAATTAAAAAAATGCATTTTCCTAGTTTTGAGATGGTTGGAAACAACATGAGACAATTAAGGTATACAATACCAATAGATACAATTATATAGGAATAATAGAACGAGACACACCATTTTTATATCATTTTTTATTGGTAGAATCGATACAATATAGTACTGATTGGCACAGTACAAGATTTAAAATCATGGTTTTACTTCACAGGGTAATATAGGAAGATGCGGAAAACCATAAAAGACCAACATTTTACGCCTTAATAATTCCATTTAACTTTTAGGGTATAAATCTATCCTTGGTCTTGTAGCTTTAATACTCATTTTAAAATGGTCCTTTATATCAACTTGTGCCATTATAACGTCTCCTACCTCGTAGCTTGCATCCCAATCAAGTATTTTTCTTTAGTTTATTTGTTATCTTTGAAGGAACTTGGTAACGTGGCATTTTTTGAGTCGATGTGACAATATAAAATGCCACATAACTTTATATTTCATAATAAAAAATGACTGTACTAAAAGAATAAAAAAAAACTTCAACCTAAAGTTGACATAAACACAAAATTTTAGCGACTTAAAACAATGATTAGCTCAAACTTCATCTTCTTCCCCAAATCCCCTTTTTAACACCTCCGGTCGTCCGTTGCTCATGCAGCCTTGGTTGTTACACCATGGGCATTGACAATAGCATACTTATCCCGTTCATCATAAAACACTAGGATAATTTTCTTTCTTGAATTAGGGGAGTAAAGAGATGGAAGTTTTCATGCTCCCATTCATCATCCGTCTTCTGTGGTTGGAAAAAGAAGTTTCATAGGTTTTGAGAAACTCTTAGGCCATTTTAAGTGAGGAAACAATGAATTAGGGGATAGAGCCGAAAAAGATATATAGCAAGGGCTTGTATGTGAGAAAAAGCTTGTAAATAACCTAGTGAGGTATTAGAGCCAACAAGTGGAGGTGTTCGATCACCGATAACATACTTGGCTTTAGTAAGTTGCGGGATTTGGCTTGAGCCGCCTTTAGGATGGATTGGATAGTTATTAGGGAGAACAAACAAATGAAAATTTCCCCTCTACTATTTACAACATCGCCTCCTCCTTCATCAAATATTGGGAAGCCATGCTTTGTTAGTCACCAGCAAAAGAGGAACAAAACCAATCTCCTTTTTCAAATAGGCATCAATGTAACAAGGGACCTAATTCATGGTTTTCTGGTTTTGAGCAGTAGTTGGGCTTGATTAGTAGTTTCCACCATTTATAAATGGTATTCTGACACTAGCCTGTAAATCCGGTTATGGGCCAATAAGAGCTCAATATTGGATAAGTACCCAAACAAGTGAAGAATTAAAAAAATTGATTAATTCTACCATAATAAAAAACCATTACTTTCTGTAAGAACCAATCCCCTATGGCAAACATAACATATAGTAGTTTCTTCATTCACCCTATACTTTTCAGGGAATTTTCTGGTAAACTGGTTTGTTTCTGGGCCTGAGGTAAATGTTGATCGTGCCTCAGGAAATAAGGAAAACAAATGGCAACTGGGATCACAAAGTAGCCCTCCAAAAAAGACTAATAACCTTGAATCCTTGTTAGCCAATGAAAGGAGACCTGAAATCAAAGAAGAATGAGATTAAAGAAGCGAAGTATGAGAGAACAATAGAAAAAGAAAAGAGAGTTAGGAGATTTTCCAAATGGATTAGCACCGTATATTAGGCAATGAGCAGCCATGTGAAGAAGTTATAGTAGATGGAAAAGGCAGCAAAGCGCAGTTTCATAATTGATACGATACAAATGTCACCAACTTTGGAGGAAAAATCATAATTCGTTTCACGTTGGGCCCCATTAAAACCTATAAACATGTTAAACAGGCTATATAGCTTTATTGCCATGCCAATTGGGAGTTCCAAGGGCGTTAAAATATATGCAACTTTCACATCCAAATATATGTGTCGATTGGATAAAGGAAGATAGGCACTTTTAATTGCCAGCATCTTCCATCAACTAGAAACACGACTCGCTCAAACTTAACAAAAGATAGATAGTCCCAACTGCTTGGTGGAGTAACAAATGAGACAAATGGAAAGGTAGGGTCCAACTCCCATCTTACTCACATTCCCCACATAATGTCATTTACACTCATTCAGTAGTCATTTTTGTCCAGAACAAGTCAGCATTCCCCATACTCCTAGATATACTATTTCCTAACCCTGTACTCTTTATATAATGATTATTGTTACCCAAAAAAGAAAGAGAAAAGGATAGACAAGTTGATGAAAAAGGCTGGTATAAACACAATTCACTCCCCAACAATCTGAAAAATTTTCAATTTACTCCTAAAAAATTTAGATAAATATGGTCATGTAATTTAACAACAATGGTCGAATTGGACATACTTTATTAACTTCAGGGTTCGAATGACCAAATTATTAACATTACTGGTTTAATGGGTAAAAGAAAAGTTGACTCGCATGATTGAGCATAAGCGTTTTTCTAGGGTTTGTGCCTTATTATTATTATTATTGTTTCTTTTTCGTAACACAATTTTCATCCCCTCCCTAGAGAGTACGTACTCAGCCTTTTTCAATTTTCAGTCCCTCCGGGTAGTAAATCAGCAGCGTCATCCGGCAGCGTCGGTCCGCCGTGCCTTTCCTCCTGTCTTTCCTTCCCACCACGCATCGCCGCCCTCTAATTTCTTCTCCTTTGTCAGACGCATCACCTTATCCAACAAATTCGTTTTCTCCATCTTAAACGTAAACCCTATTTTTCTTTTGGCTGGTTGAGGAGGCCGTCGGTGAGAAATCATAGCTCGCCGGACCGAGACTGCGAGCATCTGAACCGGAATTTCGCTATCTGGTATTAGCTCCAACTCATGCTCTGCCCCAACTTTTCCTTTTGTTTATTGTGATTTTGTAGTTCAGTCGTTGTGGCATGACTTTTGGTTGCGTGTTTTGTTTTCTGGATGTGAATGTACCTTTTTCGTACGCTCAATCCGAAACACCAGAGGGGACCTCTGTGCCTGGTTGCTCGGGTTGCATGCTCCCTTCCTTCTGAACTGTTTATTGTTTTTTCGGTGTTAATTTATACTGCATTGTTCAGAACCACCTACCAGATTGATTTCAACCAATTATTCAATTTTAGTTCGAGTCTAATATGTTATGGAGAGAGTTTAACTTTCTTCATTTCAATCTAATAGACGGCTTCTGGGCTCCTTTAAGTTGGCTTCTGTTGTTGTTGTCTCTTGAAACATGTTTTTTTTATAACATTGCGCTGCCCTGTCACTTCAAAGTAGTCTGGTATAATATGTTATCTCTAGAATAAAGATGAAGTGTTCCGAACTTGAAGTCTATAACTAACTGGGCTTGGAGAATGAATTTCACTAGGAGGATTATTGTCACTCAATGTTTTTTTTTTTTTTGAGATTCCGTTATTCAAGTTGGGAAAATAAGATATAATTAAAGCAGGGTGAATGAGAGCTCTGGAGTGAGGTGGGAAAGATGAGTAGGCTTTCATTCCGACCACGTCCTTTAGACATACACAAAAAGCTTCCCATTGTTAAGTCAGTTAAGGAGTTTGAGGAAGATGAGACCCCTACTTCTGGCACCCGCAACTCTCACATCCTCCGTCTTGCTGCTGCTGAGGCTGATAACGAGGTACATATATATTCAATTTAACAGTATGCTTTCTCTTTAATGTATTTTCTTCATTTATTCTTTCACAAGGGGGTTCCACTGAGAAGGGAATCTGGTGTAAGGCATTTCCACTTCCACTTTGTTTTTGCATGCATTTATAGTGTCAATCTGATTTTAAGAATTAGCTGACGCTGTTAACTTTATGCCACCAATCTCGACATAGTTAGGATTGAAGTTCAGTGTGATGCAGGACATTGTTTTGTTAATAGGTTTTCTTCTAATCTCTTAGGTACATCAAATCCCTGCAAAGAAAATTGCTCCTGAGATACCAACACCTCAATTCGTTGTTGTTGATACATATGAGAGAGACTATTCCCGGACCTTCAGCCAACCTGCATCCTATCTACGTGCAAGAGGAGGTTTCTGATGCATACACTGATATTTATGTTTTTCGGGTGTGATTTTTATTTTGTATTTATTTATCTATAACTTGCAGCACGCTCTGAGATTGGGGAATTCATAGAGTATGATTTGGACAATGAGGATGAAGATTGGCTTTTGGAATTTAACAGAGATAAAAAGATTCTTCCACCAGAAAAGTATTATACCAATCTCTGTAGCTTATGTCTTTACGATGTTTGTATTATTTTCGTTTGAGAGGAGATTTATGAAGTGAATGAGAAGCTACTGTACTGTCATTTGATCATTGTCTTCCTTTACATTAGAGGTGCTTCTTGGTCCTATTGTTAGAAAATTGCAGGTTCAGTAAATTTTTAAATTATGCAGTTTGCCTCCTCCCCTCCTTTCTAGAACATCCGAGGAAATATTTGCAGATTAAAAGATATCTGGTTATGCATCCATTTTTAAATGGGGAAATTTAATCAGCTTTATATTGAACCTGCTAGAAACTGCCATGTTCTCTTACAGACATGTTTTACAAACGAGATCTTCACCAGTTTGTCCTGTCACATGAAAATGAGTTTATAGAGGCATAGATTAAGTGTATGGCACTGTATCCACGCAAATTTTCTGTTCACTAGCTACAATGTGGTTTTACTGTAGGAACTGGTGTCAAATCTTGTCTAAACTGTTATACTCGGAGAATTTTATTTTTTCCAAAAATATTTTGATATTTTTGCTTGTATGTACTCATAGTTCAATGCCGTAACTGGACTTATTTGGTCTGCTCAGGTTTGAGTCTCTTCTTTTTAAGCTGGAGGTTTTGGATCATAAAGCTCGGGAAAGGGCTGGAGTGATAACACCTACTCTTGTATCTCCAATCCCTGTTTTATTGCAATTTGATGCTGCTGTAGAGGTGAGTGTTTTTCAGTCATGCTGTTGATAATTAATTATTTTGTATGATAGTCTTTTGTCGTTGGGTTTATGTTAAATAGTGATATGTGTGCATTAGGAAATAGGCAATCTTAAAGTTATCCGTCTATGTAGGCTTTTTCAGAGTATGATAAATTGGAGACGTGATTCCATACAATGAATCTGATATTCAATTTGTATGGAGGTAGGGAAATCCAGCAAAATGGATCTTGAGAGCTCACAAGCTCTATATAGACTCAGGCCAACTTACAGATTTGAAACACTAGAGTTTGCACTCCATCTTACTTCTAACTGCTACAAGTTTGTTAGATACTCCCTGCAGTAACAGACCAACAATTGGTGAAGTGTCTCATGCTGCAAAGTGTGACATGACCTTGGCAAATTGAGATGTGCAAAGTATATGCTAGTGATGAAAGAAGCTATTTGTTCTAATTCCTCTGGTATCCACCAAATGGCTTCTGAGACTATCATATAACTGTGTGTGTTTGTGTTTTGAAGACTGACATGCATCCGTTGGCATGAATCAAATATGCATAGTAACTCTTTTACATCTAAAACCGGGAAAGGAAAAGGAAAAGAGCCGGAAATGGAATAAAAGAAGAATGTTAAGAAATTTGTAGCCCTAGAATCACTTGATAGCTACATATCTTTAGATTTAAGAAATGAAGCAAGCTTAAGAAGTGCACAGCTAAGCATATAGTGAAATTACGAGGTTTATTTCGGCCAAAAAACGTGTGGCCTAAAACACTTCGGCCCAAACAATTGGCATTGATCAATGAATGGTACTTCCTCCGTCCCATATTGTTTGCACCATTCCTTTTTGAATAGAGTTTTAGGCAGTGTCTTTTTTTGTATCTATTTTCCAGTTTTTCCCCAAGATTTACTACTACTAGTCTTTCCCCATCATTGCGGCCTCCATCTCAGCCTTCGTCTTCATCTTCGGCTTTATCCACAACTGCCATATAGTCCTCGGATTCTCCTCTATCTTTGCGACCTTCATGACTCTGGTTTTGTGACTTTTGTCCATTGAGAGTTGGGACTATTGTTCATGTGATTTAAATTGGCTTGCTTTTCCTGTCTCTTTTGAGTTCAAACCGGCCCCATTTCTTCTCACATGGCTACATTTCTAGCCCACAATCAATTTGCCATGGGTGGATCAAACTTTTCCACTGAACTTAAAAATCAAAACAAAACAAACACTAGCAGTGTTCTCTTGCTGCAAGTGGGAAGACCAAAAATCATCCACAGCAAACAATTACGCCAAAATAAAAATTGAGATTATAGAAAAACAAAAGAAAATCAAGAAATAGTAATAAAAAAACAACTCTTTACTTGAGCATGATCATTCGTGCACAGATGAAATTGGAACGAATGAACAGACAGGGTTTGGTGAAATATAGGGGAGATTGTTAACACGACTGGGAAGCCACCGAATGAGAGAAAAATTAGAGATTAGAGGAAGAAACAGAGAGGATTAAAGAGCAAAGAGTGAGGCTGCGAAACAGAGCTTTGGATTGGAAGCTCCCCTGGGGAGAAAGAAAGCTCTGCCAGCTGAGAGAAAGAGAATGATTGAATGATTTCCAAAGTCAAAGTGAAAGGGGACATAATTGTCATTTGGCTGATAAAACTTACCAAAGGGGGAAATGGTGCAAAGAATTTGGGACAACCCAAAAAGGAATATGGTGCAAAGAATATGAGATAGAGGGAGTTCCATTTTGTGTTTTAGAAGGATATGAATAATGTGATGGGCTGTGAAATGCTCTTTACTAGCAAAAATTGTCAAGAATATTCTGTAGTCTAATATATCCTTGCATTTTGATAAATCAATAGCTTTGCATGCATTAATCATATATTTTCTTTCCTTTTACTGTTAGGCGTTGCAATCACAGTCCATAAAGTATGGCATTTTCCAGTCTATTTTTAGCTATTGGAAACAAAAGGTACGTAACAAGTTCCAAACAGAGAACTTTGCCAAGATGTTATGTTCATTTTCCTGTTCTTATTTGTTTATGTCACAGGGATGAACTCTGTTCTGACTTATTCAACTTGTTTGACAGCGTGAACGATGGCAGAAGCCTATCTTACGGCGGTTACAGGTTAGTCAACAAAAATGTTGCATAAGCAATTTTTAGTTAAAATTCTTTCCAGCTGAAAAACAAGCAACAGTTTTTGTATGTTTGCTGTAGGAGATGATGATTTTTTTTTCTCTAATTTTCATGAAATATGTGTTTTTAAAGTTTTGACGGAATAAAGAAGCTGGTTCGCTTTTAACTTTTGCCATTTATTTGTTTATATCTTCTGTTTATAGATGTTTCATGTGAGTTTTTTATGCGATACTGTTATTAGAGGTTGCTGTTGCGTTACATGGAATTATTTTGATAGGAGAGATCATTATGTCACCATCAGCTTCAATTTACTTCAATTTCATGCAGCCAGTAACGAAGCTTTGGTAAAGATGGTATAACATGCCTCAGCCCAACTTGAGCTTGCACCTGACTTTACCTAAAACCAGGCAAATCTGATGTTCCTTTCCAAAAAAGAATGACTTTTCCCATTCAACAAGGATTAAGAATGTTGTGCCACTTCATGAATTTTTTTTGTCTTGATTTCCTCTCCACTCCCACATCCCTTGTGCTTCTGTGCTTGCTTTATACGAGAGCTTTGGTAATTTACATTAGTATGGGTGAAGTTGGATCATATGACATATGACATATGCATGGTGTATTTCCTGGATTCAGCTCCTATGCCATTGATGAATTTTTTTACTCTTTCCTTGATGTTTGATTTTTCTCATTATTTTGGTTCACATTGATGTAATGAATGGACAAATCTGTCTCATCCCATCAAATGCTTGTCTTCCGTTTCTTTGCAGCCACCACCTCCAGTTAATGATTGCAATCCATACAATGTATTTAGACCAAGGGAGAAAGCCCACAGACTTCACACGAGAAGGGTAGGCTGCTAACTTAGTCCATGTTGCACTGCACTTGAACATTCTGTAGAAAATGTGTGACTCTTTTGGTTCTCGATTTTGTTTTTTTTTTTTTGGTACAGTAAAATTTCTGAAATCCCCCACCCCCCCTTTTTTCTTTTTTTTTTTTCATACCATGCTTTGTGGTTTTCCTTAACATGTTTAATTTTGCGCCCAGATGCAAAGGAGGGAAAACAATGTCCAGTCCTTTGAAAAGCTCCGTCAGGTAAGTGCATGCCTTAAGGTTTCTGCTTGATATGGCACTATTTCAGTATGCTAACATTAATATACCTGTCCCTCAATATGTATCAATCACCATGTGGAAAACCAATTGTGTTTATTGGGAAGAAATTGCTTTTAGGGCTGCAATATATGTATACAGAAGAGATATGCCTATTATTTTCTTCCAACTTGACCTAAAGTTGTGCTTTGATCAATCAAAGATGAGACTTCTTAGCATGTTTGTCCACATACTCTAGTAGTTTCTACTAAAAAATTTTGCTCTAGCCTTCTTAGTAAGGATGCTTGGGGGTAAGCTTGTGCTAAAATTTATATTATCTTTTGGCTTGCGTTTGTTTCTTTCATTTGCTCCTCTGTGGAATTTTTGGAACAAAAAGAGATACTATTTCAATGACTACAAAGAGATGTATAAGATTTTCCCTCTGGTCCAAAATACTCTCAGGTCAGGCGCAATCTTGATCAGGCCAAGACTTTACTTGAAGCTTTAATCAAGGTGCTTCTTCTATCCAATTTCAGAGTCGCTAACAATAAATTGTTACAATTTTGTTCTAAGTGATGTGCCATGCATCTTTGGCAGAGAGAAGAGAAGAAAAGAGATGTAATGGAGAGTGAAGTTAGCTTGCAGAGGATCCAAATGAAATACAAGGTGTGTAATATAGTGCTTTCTATGTTTCCTCTTTTAAAAATGAAACTTTCTGGAGTGCTAGACTTTTCGTTTCATGTTTGTTTGATAAAACTTGGGCACAATTTGATTTGTCGAGCTACTCTGAATATTATTAGATTTTTGAGAATATATGTTCACTGTTTTCTGTGGCTGGTTGATAGCATGAAATGGAGTTACTGGAAGATAGCATGGTATTTCCTGCTTTTACGCCTACATCTTGGAAGTTTGGCTCAAGTGAAGATGAATTCATGGACTCAGAGGACTTTGGAACCACCCGCCCACGTACACGACCTGCTGTCCCTCAAACTGCACCTATGATGGATTCTGGTGCAGGACTAGTTCCAACAGTTAGTGTAAGGCAAGAGTTACGACGTCGACATATTGGATGGCTTCATAAACTGGTAAATCTAGCCTTCCCTTTGGCATATTTCTTTTTCTTGGAAGTTGTGCCATTGCACCATTGCATCAGAACCCCTCCCCTTTTGCTTCACTTTAACGTGTGTGCGCGCGTTTGTTGAAGGATCCTACGGAGCCTGTTCTATTGTTCACAAAACCACTAGTTCCAGAAAAGTTGGCAGCTGCTGGCATCGTTCCACCTACTGGGTCTTCAGGAAGAGCTGATGCATCAGCGCCACCTTATAGATTTCATGGAAGAATGGGCAGAGGGGGTCGAATAATATTTGATAGATGGAATCCTCTAATGCATACCCCAATTGATTGCAGTAATTCCTTCTACATACCTCCAAAACCCAGACCAATGTTTGACTAATTTTATTGCTGCATCTCAGCCCAGTCCAGCCCTAGCACTGGTTTCACCTAGATTTCTATTTATTATTCGGCCTCACCGTGGAGAAAGTCTTTTCATAGCCAGTGCCTCAAGTGAGACCAAAGAAATGTACCAGCTCTGGACTGAGAATTGCTACATAAAGTAAAGCTCCAGTCGGGGTGCAAAAGCCAGTGAGATTAACTAAACACCATTAGCTTTACTCCTCTATTCCTCTTTACCTCGATAATTTTTGTGTCAAATTGGAGAGGCATTCTTTTTTGTTCATCTGCCCAGAGGCAGTAATTGCACTGAGCCACACCCATGATACTGACATGGTTACCTGTATCTAATATTTTATCTGTCTGCGTTGTAGTCTTGTAGAGTAGGGAATTGTTTCGGGTTCCACTAGGTCCAATCACTGGTGAGAAATCAGATGGGTATTAGAGGACTTTGATTTTGGCTGCGGAGAGGTTGGACCTTTTACTCGTTCTCACCTTGGAAAGGGGTTACTGCTTTCTTCAGGCTTACAAAAATTATTTTTTTTTCCCGACATGTATTGTTGTATATACATGTAAATTTCGGCGATATTTGTTGGCAGTTTGAACGTGGAGAATATTATGTATCCTTGCATGGAAGTATCTGACAGGTGAAACGAGCGTAATTTCGTTGTAAGCGCGCAGCTCTTTAGCTTATGTGTACATAAAAATATTTGTCTTTACTACTTCTAAGTTGCATATTTTTTTTATTTTGGGCCACCGTTGCTCTTGTGCTTTCACTTTCATTTTCAACTGATGCTCTTGTGCCCGTTTTTATAATTTTTTTCATCACTTGAACTCTAAAAAGTGATGCTTTTTGGCTCTTATCCGTCAACGATTTATTATTTTATTTTCTTTTACACTGATATTACAGTGGAAAAAAACTTCAATGATAGTCAGATATGAAGTATTTGCAGTGCTTTGGATTATTTTTAATATATTATTTTTATATAAAGTGATTATTTACTTAAATTTACAATTTATTGAAGCTTTAAACTTTAAGAGGTCTTAAAAGTAATTTCAAGATTTTTTTTGTTTGTAAAAAATGTTTTTATTAATTTTTTAACTTAACCAACGTAAAAAATTAAAAAAATAAATAGATATTTATTTTTCACAAAAATATTTTAAAATTACTTTTTTAACTTCTTAAATTGTAAGATTTGAATAAATTGATAATTTTGGTAAATAATCACTTTATATAAGAATAATACATAATAGTATATTAAAATTAATACGAAACACTGCGGAACACTCTTCAAATTTGAAACTCCAAAATTAAGGAAAAAATAACTGAAAATAAATCTTACGGAAAATGGGAACATTTCAAAAGTCTAGCGACATATATTGTAGATGGTCCAAAAGGTCGGTCAACTCGAACATGTGGACTCGGCTTGACCGTAATTGCCTAATTGCTTGGTGGACTTAGCGTCCGTGGGCTGACACCTTACTAAATTAACTTGGTTGTCTGAATCTGTGATTGAATTGTATGTAATCGGCATATGATTAATTTGAAACTATATTTTGGTTGTGCGAAATTGATATTCCTAATGAAAGACAGTTTTATAGGTTTGATTATCTAAAAAATTGTGATTATTTGATTATAATTTGTCTGAAACTGAGTTGATATTCTATAAAGCTGAGGTTGATAGTCCGTTAGTTAGAATTGTGGTTTGAATTTTTTATTGGATTCTATGTAATTGATGTATGTTTAGTCCATAATTGTGATTAAATTTTATAAAAGTGGTATATAATTAGTGTGAAAATGGTGATCTTAATTATAGAAGTTTTATAGGCTCGATTATCTAAAAAAGTTATTTAATTCTGATTTATCTAAAACTGAGTTGATATTGCATAAGACTAAGGTTGATTGTCCAGTTGATGCTATAGTATGCTTAGTTAGAATTGTGGTCTAAATCTGCAATCGGATTCTATGCAACTAATATATATTTAGCTTAGGATTATGATTAGATCGTATAAAGTGATGTATGACTAGTATGAAACTGCACTTAGATTATATGAAACTAATTAATGATTCTAATAACGGACAATTTTTACAAGTATGATTATCTAAAAATGTGATTGTTTGATTCTAATTTGTCTGAAACCAAGTTATATTGTATAAAACCAAGGGCTGATAATGTGGTTTCGATTGAGTATATATGATTAGTTAGATTTGTGGTCTAAATTTGTGATTAGATTCTACATAACTGGTGTATGTTTAGTCTGAAATTATTGTTAGATTGTATGAAACTGGTATATGATTAGTGTGAGATAGAAATAGGATTGTGTGAAACTCATGATTTTAATGATGAACAATTTTACAAGCTTAATTATCTGAAAAATATGGTTTGATTTTGATTTGTTAATTGAAACTTGATTGGTATTGTATACGTCTAAGTAAGAATGTTTAGACAAAGAATGCATGCTAGGGCTGTTTCTATTAGTTTCAACTTAGATTTAGAACGAAGGAAATAGCCATTAACTATTACAACGTTTGTTCGCCAAATATGGGAAATCATTAATATATATCTCATTTAAAATTTCTTTAATTTTGTTAAGCTTAATTAACTCATGCTTACCTAAAAGAGTGGGAACTGTAATTTTAACGGTTTCCGTTAGTTAGTCCATGTACATATCATCAGAGTTTGCCACTCTCCATTTTCCTTTGTTATGTACACTGTACTTCTATGTTTCTTGAAATTGAATATTTATTAAAGAATCATGCTATTGTGACTGCCCGTGACTGTTATAGATATATATATATATATATATATTTTTATAAAATTATGTTGAACATTTATCAAATTAATACTAGGCATTGAATTAAAACTATGCAATTCCAGTTTTATTTGATCTAAATATAATCTCATGAGACTACCCATATTATATGAAATTAGATATTGTTGAAATGATATCAGGCATTGATGAAATAATATTATATATTGAAAAAGCTCTGTGGAACATTTCTCTATCTTTTCTTTGGGAAGAGGATATAAAGACAACACAACTACAATATATAGAAAACTCTTACCCTTGTCAATTAAGACGGCTGTACACGGAGGGAAGACCTACAATGAGAAACAAGTCCCCCTGACTACGGTCAGAGTTGGTGAAACTAGGCCGGGAATTGGTGCAGATTGAGGAATTGGGGCACGAAGCCAGAAGGGAGTCGGACAAACCGATGTCCCTTTGTCAAAATACAGAAAATGAGAGTGCATAGAGGCCCAAGACTTCGCAATATTGTCGGCACTTTATTGGTTTCCCTTGGCTGATGAGAAAGCCGCCAGACCTGTGGAGATACCTGCAATCCAAGATAATAGCTTGTAAGTTATAGGGGTTTGGGCTGTAATAGAGAAAATCATCACAAAGTTATTTATGGTCTGATTCAATTTTACGTACAATGTTGCTCATCCTGATTCTTGGCCTAATAACCAAAGTGCTAAGGATATTGTGTGGAGATCCAGAGTTTAACTTTGGCCTTCCCACCCTCTCACTCAAAATACTACTTAAAATTGATTTAGTTGTCTCTTATATTTCAAAATGCTGTCATTCCCCTTTCCTTAACTAGAATACTAATATTTTTCTCTCTTGTATACTTGTAAAATTATACTTTTAAATACCAAAAGAAAAAAGTACATGCTTACCCATGAGGGTAGCCATCCTTAAGCTTCATCATAGGCTCTATAACCCAGCCACGAAAGTGTAGTAGTGCCTACTTTCTTGGCAAAAGCTATGACAAGTTTCCCACTTGGTCTCTAGTTAGACTGCCAGCACCAACCAAACCAGTTGAGGTATTTACCACACCATCTATCGTTAGCTTAAAGCTGCCAGGAGGAGGCGCTTCCCACCGAATAACAGGAGATAAAAAGTGTTGCCCTCTATTTTAGTTTCCATAAGAGCAAATGATTCAGAAGCTTGCTTATTAATTTTTCTAATACAGTACAAGGGCCAGAATTTTTACTTTAAAAAATATAGATATTTCAATTCTTAAAGTAATGGGCAAAATAAAAGACCACTGTACATCAAAGACATAAGAACTTCTAGCATTCAGATAAAGATATTTACAAAGAGTTCGCCGGTTCATACTGGTGCTGAGCCTGTAACTTAGTAACTCCTTCACTTCCTTACTATACCAACATTCAGTAAAGGTATGATCAATAATTTCAGGGGTAAGAAAACATCTAGGGCAATTATCAGACTGATTAAGACCCATATGGTAAAGAAACGAGTTTGTGGGCAGTTCATGCATGATTTTCCAGACAAAGCACTTGATCTTTGGTTAAGTTCTTAATTTAATTTCCAAATCCAGTCCCATTTTAGCCCTTCCGTAGAGCCAAAATAAAATTCATTTTGTTTAAGTAAGTTTCAGTGATAATAAGTTTCCTATTGCTGGTAAATTTGCAAGCTCATGGAGGCTTACATAGACACCATTATTTTTATCCAACAAATCAGCAGGCAACTCAAAAGAAACATTTTCTCTTATCCTATAAGAATCAGCCATACAAATTACCTTCATTTCCCTTAAAGGACCAAAAATTGGAGAACTTATTGAGGCATTATCATGGAATTAAATTAATACCGCAGTATACCGCGATACACGGTACACATATTTTTACATTTTATCATTTTTTTTGCATGAAATATTTTGTTATTTCACATATCAGTAACTTTTTATATACATTTTATAAAAAAAACTGTGGTATACTGCAAATACCACGAGGTACGTACCGCGGTATTATATTTTTCATGGACATGCATAAGATATTTTTTGGTCATTTTACATCAAAATATCATACATAAATATATAAAATAGTAAAATATAATTAATACACATATTTTAAAATAGGTATTTGATTTTAATTTTTTTGTTACTTTCTATTTTACTTTTACTTTTTTTTTTCCTATTAGAAAATATATTGTTATTATTAAAGTATTGTTTCTTCTTTTCTCTTGTATCAACAAATTAGTTTTTTTGCTGAGTAATATTTATTTTGATCTATATATAACATTTTTATATTTTTGTATAAAAAATATCTTTTATCATATATATTTTGTTTATATTTGACAAATTATGATGAGAAAAATTAGAATATATATAAAAATATGCCAAAAAAATTTTATTTTAAAATAATATTCTAATATTTATTTTTTTTTTATGAAAATGATAACAGAATGTGGCACAGTATACCGTATGGTATACCTTAAACATATGGAGTGTAGTATAACTAGCGGTATTAGTACTTAACATGTTGGGCGTCACCACACCTGCTATGAAACCAAAAGTTAACCAAGTGTGTATTCCCCACATCCTAATAATTCTTGACAGCCTAGTCCCAATCCGAAACATTTGTACCTTATTCATTAAAATAATCTATTTTTTTATTATTTTGATTTTTTTATTTAAAACTAATATTTGAAAGCCTAAACTTCATCTGATTAATAATCACTTGATAATTTTTTTTAAAAAATTAATTTTTATGATTTTTTTCTGTATCCAAACAAGGGAACGAAAAATTCATAAAAAAGGAAATACCAATTGGTATGCTTATTGAGCTTGTAATCACTATACGCCAAAAATAATTATTAATAACTTATTTTTAAAAATCAAGGAAATACACTATATTTTCACAGTTTTTAGCTAATGCGTATAACATACATAAGATTACTGTCTTTGCCTGTTATGTTTCTCTAGTTAGGGATACCAACGGGTTGGGTTTGGGCCATGTATAGCTAATCCCAAATTCTCTACTCAAGTAATTGGGTTCAGGTAGTATCTGTCCCTGGGTAGGTGGATACTACCCAACAACCCATTCTAAGGCATATGTTTGTTTTTTAGGCTTCCTTTTTATATAATTACATATATTTTTAAAAGTATGTATATATTTACAATTAATTAATACTTAAAAAAATCATAAACTAAAGTAATATAAGGTAATTTATGTTAAATTATAATTTTATTTTTAAAATAAAATCATATTTTAAATATAAATATACTAATTTAAAGGGGGTGTGGATAGGATTGGGTAGGATAAGTTAAACCCATACTCTCTCCATGGCTTTAAGGGTAGGGTCAGGTTTAGGTTTAGGGAGCCGGGGTTTAGGGAGGATAGGGTATTTTTTGACATCTCTATCCCTAGCAAATGTTTTGACCGTGATATGTTGGTTGGGTCCGAATTTGGATGTAATGGCTTCCACTTATATTTTTTATTCTAGCCTCATTTAGGAATATATAATTGGCATTGGAGTTTTGAATAACTTATTTAATGGTGAAGATGAAATTGCTGAAATTAAAAGGTAAAACTACCATTGGATAGTTTTTCCAGAACCCTAATAATAATTGTTAATGCTAATACCAAACAGAACCTTTTCCCCCCCAATCCAATGACAAGCATGGCCTAGTATGTAATAAATCAAAGTGTAACCATATTTTGTGATATTTTCAGGTGAACCTCGACTTGTCTAAACACAAACCAATATCCACACATTCGTAGGTGGTTAAAATGTTAAAGGTCAGTTCATATGGGTTTAATGGGAGGCTGTTAATAGGTTTTTTCTATTGCTCATGTGGTTTGTATGGTTGGACCTCGGAAATATGTCAATATGTTGCCAAAATTACCATCGTACCAATTATTATCTTCTCACTCTCTAGTTGGTGTTTAGCTTGTGCTTGAGTCCGTCAAGAATAGGTTGACTACACTGTGAAAGGAAGGCAAATGGTATTACGGTTTTCGCCCTGTTGGACACACTATGGAAGGGTCTGCTGTTCTAGGTTTCTATCAGTTTCGGGTGAAGGGTCAAGCTCGATGTCATCGGTGTTTGACGTCACTGTGGAGGTCCAATATGCTCGTACGACAAGCACACTGACAATTCATTAGTTGGTGTCCGGAGGTCCAGTCTACCATCATTTTGGCTTGAATCCACTGAAACAGGTTCTTTTCTACCTCATTTTCAAGCTGATTGGCATTCCCTAACTCGTTGCTTGTACAACAATCACATTGATGATTCGTCAATTGGTGTCCAATCATTGGAAAATACATAAATTTAATAATGGAAATCGGTATAAAAAATTAAAATCAACGAAGAAAGAATTAGTAAGGAAAAATAAAAAATTTAAATCACCTTCTTTGCATGACTAGGCCTATGTGGGAAGAAGCCATTAAGGGAAATCGGTATAAAAAAACTAGCTCGCTACCAACTTCAGCCAAAGACAATGGAATATGGTTGCCTATATGACATTCTCTACTCTGGTCAAATATGTGTAATAACTTGGAATAGAAGGCGGATTATTAGAACAAAAAAGTGGGCCCACTGGCTGGCCCATAAACAAACATGAAAAATACATTAATAGCAACCCATTAATTTACCCTAAATTGCCCGTAAGTTCTCAATTTTTTTTTTAAATTTACACAAATGGCACTAATAATTATTAACATGCCATAAATTAAACCAGAAGTTGAATTTGTATCTATTATCCGTCAATAATTTTATTTTAATTATTTTCTTTCACATAGATCTTACAGTGAATATTACAACCTTAATGATAGTTAGATATCAAGTATTTACCATACCTTTAATCACTAACCATATAACACACTTTAAATAATTGAATCTGAAAAAGCCAAATTACACTTTGAATAATTAAATCTGAAAAGGCCAAATTAAGGAAACAAATGACCAAAAATAAATTTTATGGGCCAAAATGAAAACATTTTAAACCTTTAGTGACAGATATTGTAGATGGTCTAAAAAAGTGGGGTCACTTAGGCATGTTTTATAAGTGCCTAATTGGGCGGTCACTTTACTTAATGGTGCACAGTGTGCCTGACCGCCTGGCCTGGTTGGGCTTGGGTTTGTTTAAGTCAGGACAGGGCATGACATGCAAAATCTGTGCTAAGCATAGGCTTGGTCTATGTGGGTCTTGGTCGGGCTTTTTAATTTTCTTTTAGAAAATATTTTGCATATTATGATTTTAGAGAAAAACTCCACCACATGTGCAATTTTTATTAATAAAAAGTCAAACGGTACTTACAAACATCTTTGAACAACCTTACATAATAAAATGACGAAACGTTCTAAAAAAGATAAAAATAAAACCTATGGTCTGTGTTAAACAACATAATTAAATCAAATACATATTAAGAACCGAAAAAAAAAGCCTAGGATGTGGAAGCCTCCTTATTTTCTTGCATCTCATCAGTTGAACTCTTTTGGTGTTATTTTCTTAAGGCAGCAAGACCCCAGTCACAATTGCACACGCAGACCTTCACTGCTTCTGGAATCAACCTCGTTCGTTTATCTAAAATGACTCGTTTGCCAGCATTAAAAGCAGACTCGAATATGACGGTGGAGATTGGTACTTCTAAAACCTCCTTCACAATGACGGACAGAATTAGAAATCTATTACTCTTCACTTTCCACCACTCCAAAATATCATCGTCACTTGTCTGAAAATGAGGTGCAAAGGTAATTATTTACTTCTAGTAGGCTACAGGATGTGGGGTGAGGACTTTTGAGCAATTATTTAGTAGGGTTAAGTGATGCAGATGATGAGGAGGATGAAGTGCCATTAGTGGAGAAAGTAATGGTTATTTCCTTGTCTTTGGGGCAGGATGGATACTCCTTGTATAGCTCCTGCAAGTGCTCATCAACTTATACCATCATAGCTAAACCGCTCATATGCTCCATTTCCAAAAAATTGTAGTATCCCTCAAATAAAGACAATGTATCCAAAATTTTTACGATCAGTTCAAGTGCATATGCAAGAAAAAAGATGGGGGGAATGTAAAATTTTTTTTTGTAATCTACTTATCCTTCATTGCTTTGACGATGTCTTTTAAAAACATATCTACCTTATATATACTATTTCAAAACATAAATGATGTTTACCAAATACATTAAAACCTTGTGGATAGTAGGATAGCAAACATTAGAGAAAAGAGTAGTCGTTTCATAAAAATATTATAATAATTGAAAAAGTTTATAACATGTGTCTCACATTTCAGTTGTTAGAACTTCCTTACCCACTTTCAAGCTAAAAAACACAATTATCAATGGTGCCTATGGGTATGCATATGTTAACATCTTGTATGTGGAGTTCCACTGTATGGGACAATCAGGTTTAAAACATTTTCATGACAATGGTGGTTGTTTTCAAGATAATATACTTTGAGTTCACAACAAACTTTGGACCTAGACTTCAAATACTGTAATGCACTACGTATTGGAATGATTTCTGTTTGTGAAGCCTAAAGCCCTTTTTATACACACAAGTTCAAAATATGATATAAACATCTAACATGAAAAAAACATTGTTTCAAGTAGGTTTAAAAAAAGTATAAAGTTCTTGAGCGGCCTAATCATTATTTGATGCATTGTAATGTAAAATTCACACAATATATCTAAAATGCATTAATAGATATTGTACCTAATATCGTTAGATTCTATACATTTGAATGCAATAATATATTTATGAATTACCCAATCTTCATTTATCCAATGTGCAATCACACAGAAATAGTCCTACCTTATAGTATATGTCCACATATCACTTATGAAAGCAAGACAATGACCAAGTAAGGAAAAATATGCTTGCAGATTAGACTTATCAGCTTCATACATTTTAAATTCTTCTCTTATAGAAGTTATTCTAGATGTCCTTTTAAAGATCGAGTTTAAGTTAGATCTAATTCAAGTTTCTAAATGAACATCTTTAGCTTGCCTAAATGATTTTTTTCGTAAACATCATCCAGTTAACCATATATTTCCTACATTCTTGTTGATTAAATCTAAAGATACTTGAACCGTTTGAGGTATTCCTGAGTTGTGTTTGTCTATTGAAGCTAGCATGGGCACCTAGATAGTGTATTGAATGGTCGTTCTTGATGTGTCATTGTAGCATCCTAGCCCTTGAGTTCACCTTATGTGCCAATTTCATTCCATAGTGCTTGCATTTGATGAATATGGCATCGTTCTCCCAAACCATCTCAAAATGCTCCCAAACAAAGGAGTTGGGGTGAGATTTATCTTCCACACCCTTAGGGAGTTGGCTTTGAGGCATTGGTTGTGGCTTGTCACCTTTGTGTGGATCAACGGTTGGAGCAGCATTATCTTGGACTTCAATGTCATTGTAGGATTGTTGCTCCTCAAGCTCCAAATTGATATTGGCCATATCAATGTTGGCAGGCTTGTCGACCTTTTGGATATGGATCCCTTTTTCTCATTGGATTCTTGCATTGGAAGAACAACTCCAAGCCGATGTGTGAGGAGGAGCTCTTGGTAGGAGCGAAGGTAGTACTCTTCTTCGATGCAATTGAGTTGATGCAAATTAATGAGAGGTTAGTAGGAGATTAAGAAAAATGGTGGAAAGCTTGAAAAGAATTGTAGTGAATGTAATAGATTTAGAGATGAGATTGTAGGAGTTAGTGTGAGGAAGTGAAAAAATGATTCCCTTTATTTATAGGAGAAGCCAAAAATTTATCAGACGAAAATACCCTGAAAAACTTGCCGTCTATAAAAGTTGGATGGGGTAGAAAAGGTTTTCGGCCAAAAAAGACATCACGAACCTCTTGGGGTCCTTATTGTGTAATTTTTATTTTTTTGAATAAGGTGACCGTTGGCTGCGTCCGCTGGGAGACTAAATGGACAACCCAACCTTCCTTGGCCCGAACTGGCCAAGTTGGTTAAAGCCCCAATCTCAAGCAGGGCTTAGGTTGATCCTTGTTTTGCATTTCTCAGGCCTATAAGCAGCCCATAATTAATTAGGCTTCTACCATGCTATACTGGGGTAGGTTTTGACCGACCCAGGCCTGTCCTAGATCTGACTTGGCCTAGTGGACACCTCTAGCCTTACTGTCCATTCTATATGCATTTTCCTTTTCCTAGTTACAAGGAGCTAAACTCTTCAATGAGACAAGAGGAACAATATTTCCTTTGTTATAGTGTTGTTTTATTTTTCACTGCATGTGTTTTTGCATTTATGGCTTAGCAGGTATGAGAAACAATATAAAAGTAAATTACAACATAAGCCTTCCATTTATGTATGATGGTATTTTTGGGTCTTCAAATTTTTAAATTAGGCATTTTTCTATTTTATCCCATTAAATACAGAGGATGTTCTAAAATTTTGGTTCTAGTATTTTAGGTTCCTGACTCTCATGAGTTACAATTAAATCTTTAATTTGTGTAAATCTCAAAATTACTGCGTTTGTCTTATGCTGTGTTTTTTTTATTTATCAAATTGATTACCAACAACTGTCAAATGTTCTAGATTTTTAAAACCTTTGAATTTATCATCACTTAATTTTCAATTCATAACTTTTTTATGTCTTTTTTTTTTGTTGCAAATATAAGGCTAAATTACACAATTTGCCCTTAAAATATACACCATTCTCATATTTACCCATGATTTGTCAAACATTGCAAATGTAGGGTTAAATTAACATTTTTTAGTAGAAATATCTCTCTTTCTGTGATCTCCATCCGTGTTAACAGAAATTTAAGATGAAATTCTAAAATTAGGCATTGAACTCGAATGAAATTTTGACATTAATTAATATTAAAATCCTTATTTTCCCATTCCCTTCAAAACCTAATCCTTTCTGTCTCACCACAGCATCGACGATTAGGGCGTCAACTGTTTCCTCGTAGGTGATAGAGGGCGACTGTGGGTCAAGGAAGCGGCGGCACTTCATTTTCCTTGTCGGCGCTTCATCTTCCTCATTGGTGACAGAGGACCGTTTTTCTCTGTCTCTGGCACTTCATCTCCGACCCGATCTTCTCTTCATTCTACTGCATTTAATCTTCGATCTGCTCTTCTCTTTGTCTTCGGCGTTTCAACTCCAACCCGCTCTTCTCTTCATTCTCCGACCTGATCCTAATCGGCGCTTCGTGATTCAGGCATGGCTGGCTTCCTTTACTTCTTAGCGCTCATTTGGTTTCCCTTTAAAACATAAATCGATCGACATCACTCTCGCCCAACAGACCTAACCAAGACTTGCCTTTAACTGCACCGTGAATCTCGCCCGGCTAGCATCTTCAATGTCACCGGAATTGTTCACGAGCAAGGGAGTGTGGGTCAAGGCGGATATAGTTGAGGCACTCAAGCTTATGGTGAAATTACTTCTTGATCTGGTGAAATTTCTTCTCCATCTGCAGAACAACTCTTTACGGCGAGGAAGTGACTCCAAAATTAGGTTTTCTTGTTGTTTTTTGATTTTTTGTTCTGGCTCTTCTCCTTCTTTCTCGATTCCTACTTTTGTACTGATAAATTCTGAGAAATTACGAAAGGAAATCCAAGATGTGATTTTCTTCGTTCGTGTCTATATTTGGTTTTGATAAAAAGTCATAATATTTGTATTGTTTCTTGTGCTTTTTCTTTTCCATGGTGGATCTCAGTTTATAGGTTACTAATTGGATTGAAGATGAGTTTGAATCCCTATAATTTAGTTTCTAGAGTTGCCTTTCCAATTTCTAGCAATTTAACATGAAAATAATCTAGTCTCTAGTACTTCTGATCTGGACTTGGAGTACCCATCTCTTCAATGTTTTTTTTTTTTAAATTTTTAAAGATTGAGATTAATGCACTTAAAAATTTTTTTAATTCTTAAAAGTTCATTTTATTCGTTTGGGATTCACATGACCAGGATTCACTCAGGACAATTGTTGGGTTTGATTGAGGTTGGAAGGAGAAAATGGGGGAGATGGGGTTTAAAATGAATATAGTTGGTTTTTTTAGAAATTTGAAGGTTAAAAATATTGATTGGAAAGATTTGAGTATCTAAATTTTTATTTTACATTTATTTTTAGTATTAATTAATGTCAGAATTGTCCCAGGTTTATGTTGAGGGGGTCTTATGTTCGTTTTTCTCACATTTATGGGCTAATTTTAAATTTTCCCGTTTATTTCCGTCAACAGGTTGTAGACGGTAGGGGCATTATTACTACAAATTATAAGTTTAAACCTATAATTGTAATGTTCAATAATTCGAGAGTAAATATCATTACTAAAAAAGTTTTTTTTTTTTTATCCAACAACTAAATTACCAATAGCTAAGTGTTGGTAAATTACCAAAGCGTTAGGCCCTTGGTAAAAAAATTTGTCTATTTATCAATAGCCTAATGCGTTGGTAATTTATATATTTACCAATTGTCAAATTGCCAACGGCTAGACATTGGTAAAATTACCAACGCGTTAGGCCGTTTGTAAATTTACCAACACGTATGGCCGTTAGTAAATTTTGTATTTTTTTAACAATGACCTAATGTGTTGGTAATTTTATCAACGCCTAGCAGTTGATAATCTGACCGTTGGTAAATACTATTATTAATATATTATTATTATTATTATTATTATATATTATTATATTATTATTATGTGATTCTACTATAATAATAATAATAATAATATAGTTGTGTGTGTGTGTGTGTGATTTATATATCATATATATAACGCCTAATAATATCATATATATATATATACTATATATATGTACTCTTTATATATATATATGTATATATGTATATGTATGTGTGTGTGTGTGTGTGTATAACCTAGCCCATGAAAAAAAACCCCAATGGGCCAAGCTAATCTTAGGCCTAATCTAATCCTAACTATAAATACACTTATTATCTTCTCTCCCTCACGTCTGCCACTTTTCCTTTCATCTTTCTAACCGCTTCTCCTCTCCTTGTTTCTTATCCTCCCGTCTTCTCTGATCTTTGGATTCTCTTCTCATCTTCATTACTTTTCCGTTTCTCCTCTCAACTTCTCTTATCTTCAAGCTTAACCCTCCACAACTGACGCCATCTGCCATTGTTCCTGCACTCACCGTTCCTCAGTCATCCGCCATCCTTAGCCACTATTCGTTCGCTCCCAACCTTCGTTCGTGTGTTCGCTGTCGGTCATTTTTTATCTGGTTTTGTAGATCTAGTTATACATGTTCTCTTTGATTTCATTTTTTATTTCACATATGGTTTTATAGATTTGGTTGTACATGTTCTCTTAGATTTCATTTTTTATTTTGTGTATGATTTCGTTCTTATATGATTTTGTTCTTCATTTTGTCTTATTAATTGATTTTGTTGTTTGATTTGTATATCCGATTGTCATTATGTAGATAAGGTGTTTCGTTTTGTATATTTGGTAAATATTTGTAAAATTTTGTTGGATTTTTTTCTGATATTGTTTGTGAATTTGCGCTTGTTTATGATAAATTTTGGTAAATGTTGCTTAAAATTTTAGTAAATTTCAATAAATATAATTTTATTTTAAGTGAATTTCAGTGAAATATTGTGACCTATATGTTTTTTATTGAATTTTCATTAATTTATTTTTAGTAATTTAGGAAATATTATTTTGGTAAGTTTTTTTAATTTTGTGAATTTTTGAAATATTATTGTAATTTTCTGCAATTTTTATTTTTGAAGAATTTTTGTGAATTTTTGGGTACTAAGAAAATCTTTGTTATATAATTTTGCTAAGTATAATTTTTACTCAATGTAACTCATAACTTTACTAAATATAATTTTACAATGTTGTTGTTATTAAACTCTTGGTTTTGTTAATATTAATTTTAAAGTTTTCATAAATTAGTTTACTAAAATTTAATTGAAAATCTAACCCCAATTATTTTAGTCTTTTCTAGCTAATATTTTTTTAAAGAAAATGAATAGCAGTGTTCAATGGCTTTGCGTTGGAAACTATTTTATTTTTTTAAATTTCAAGACATTTACCAATGGTCTTACATGTTGGAAAAATTATTAATTTAGCAACGGCTAAAGCCGTTGAAAAAATTACCAACGGCCTAACCAGTTGGTAAATTACCAACTCTTGAGCGTTGGTAAAACAGCTAAACCCGTTGGTAAATTCTTAGGCCGTTGGTAATTTACCAACGGCCATATTACCAACGTCTAGGCATAGCAAATTACCAACGGCTTAAGGTTAGACCGTTGGTAAAAGTTTTCCATTGATTGATTTACTTACGGTCATTTACCAACATTTGGGCATTGGTAATTTTAAATTTACCAACACCTATGCATTGGTAACAGCCGTTGGAAATCTCATTTTTTTTAGTAGTGTATGTGAAATAGGGTATATTTTAAGGGTAGATCATTTAATTTAGCCCAAATATAATCAGTACAAAAAATTTATACCTTTATTGATAAACTTGTAATGGAGTGCGGGCAGATTACTAGTTAGGGAAAATTACTAAACCCTTGAGGTTTTGGGTAACTTAAAGTTGTGTCTCTCATTTTTTGAAAACCTACATTTGTCCTATTCAAAAAATTAGCTCCATTAATGATTGTTAACATAGAAAAGGAAAGACACCTGACTTAGCCATGTTAAACTTCATTCATAGAAACTTTACACCCTATGTTAAGAAAAAAAATCATAAACAAAAAAGAAATCCCAGAGATTAAGATCTAGACTCACACGGTTGCATTCTTTGATCTCTACTGAAGCCATCACCTCTTGCAAGCTCTCGGCATGAACTCGACCCGCTTCTGCTTGGAGGAAAACTAGAAAATCGAATTGAAGGAGAGGGAGGAATTGGTGGTGTCGAGCACCGTTGAGCTCTCCTTCTCTGTTAAAAAATTTGACTATGTTTCTTCTCTGTTCAATCCTCAAGAAATGACGAAGATCGACAAGTTGAAGAGAGCTCTAATTGATTAGTTTTATGGGACTGATCGTGGTATAAGAGCAATCCTCATCCAGAACTTTTGCCTGTTTTCTAGAGGTATGCGCTGTGGTTGAAGAACAAGTCTTTAGGGTTTGGAGGCTATTATCAGAATAGGACGATTAAGACGACAAAGAGAGGTGGCGGGGAGAGTGGCCTGGCGATTGAAGCATCATTCAACGGAGGGAGAAACTGGGGTTTTGATTCTGGAAATCTATCGATGTCATGCAATCTGGGATTAAAGTTAGGGTTTCAGCTTTATGATGATTTTGTGAAATTTTGGAAATTAGTAGCTTTCGTCCTGCGAGATGGACCGAGAGAATGAAGTGACAGATGAAAAATGGAGGAGAAGAGGGAGAAGGGATTAAGAAATAGAGGCGAGGATGGAGGAAGGGCTGTGCCACTTGGGAATCGCGAAAGGCAGCCAACCAATGTGAATTGTGCTCTCGCTGGAGGAATCACAAATGGGAGCGGCAACGCCTAAGGAAAAAGGAGGCGGGGTTATGCAGCTGGAGAAGAGGCCGGACAGAGTCGGGCATGATCTGGTAGGAGGCGTCCATGGGTTTGGTTTAGGTTTTTTTCAAGGATAAAATCCACCGGGAGTACTTTAGTTTTTTTTTTGTCCTAATTGGGTATACCTTACTTTCAAATTGTCCTACCTTTTATTTTACATCATATCTGAGTACTTTTTATTAATTTCAGAGTTAAGTCTAACGAAAAATGCTGATGTGGCATTAAAAATAATAAAATAAATCATAAAATAACACTAGTAATTCTCAAAATGTTAAAATAACTACTTCTAACCCTTAATCTTCTACTCAACTCAATTGTACCCTTGAAACCCTAATTAGGCATCTCTTTTACTAGCCACAAGCCCAGCCGCCCTCCAGGCCACCCCACTGCCTGCCGACTGCCTAACCTTCCAGCCGACCGTTTGAATCCTTTAGCCCGAAGACCCAAACTCCCTAATGTAGCCACTTTGCTCCGTTGCTCCTTGCCCATTGTCATCGATACCTCATTTACTGCCACACAGACTGCCACATCTATTGCTGTCTTACCTCACAACCCATCCCCACTCCTCCGCTTGAGATCGATTTGCGAAATCCCAACAAATCACCTGTCATGTTATTGGTGTCTCAATCGCATTACCTTCACCACCCTAAAGACCGATGAGCGAGCGAGGAAGGAAGCCTCGATTTCCTCCAACCATCTCACTTCGCCTTTCCTCTTTGGATTAGTCTTCGCCACGAATTCGTCCTCTAAACATTGATCGATGGTTCAACTGAATCCGCCCATGGTTCATGGTAATCGAAATGAGGCTAAGGGCAAGGTAGTAAATGCGGTGGTGGCGACGATGAGCAAGGGGCAAATAGCAGCGCGCGGAGAAACAATGGAGAGTATTTGGGCTAGGGGCTTTGCGATGAATCAACAGAGTGGAGCGGCTGCATTAGGGAGTTTAGGTCTTCAAGCTAGGGGTTTCGGGCGGTCGGTTGGCGACGGGGTTGGCTGGTGAGCAGTTGGGTTGGTGGCTGGTAGTAGAGAAGCCTAATTAGGGTTTCAAGGGTACAATTGAGTTGAATAGAAGTTTAAGGGTTAGAATTAGTTATTTTAACAGTTTGAGGATTATTAGTGTTATTTTATGATTTATTTTATGATTTTTTATGCCATATTAGCATTTTCCATTAAACATAACTTTGAAATTAACTGAAGGTACCTAGATAGGACATGAAATAAGAGGTAAGATGTCTCGTTAGAACAATTTGAAGGTAGGGTACCCAGTTAGGACAAAAAAAAAAAGCTAAGGTACCCCTGGTGGATTTTACCATTTTTTTCAAAGATGGGGTAAATAGTTAGATATAAAAGTTGGGGGCCAAAGTTTTTATGTAAGAAGGTCAAAAGGGCTAAATCAGTTGTTTTTCCTTTTTTTTTGTGGTGATGGTCTTTAACGGAGTTAATTTTCGAGAGGGTAACGGTCATTAACGGAGTTAATTTTTGAAGAGATAAGTGTAGGTATTTGAAAAATGAGGGACAAATATATAGGTTTGGGTAATCCTCAGGAGGGATTTTGGTAATTTTCCGTTACTAGTTATTTTCCTATATGTTGAAATTGGGGTAACTGTACTCTTGGCCCTTAACATTTTTTTATTGTCCTATTTTGGACCATAACCTCAAAACCTTACATAAGAAGTCCTCAACCTTATTTTTTTTTTTTCATTTTAGACCTTTGGAGAACAGAAACCATTAAATTGATGAAATTGGCCACGTGGCACGTCAGCGTTGGGCTATTTGCCACGGTGGCATTGATGTGGCAAAGGAAGAAAAAAAATAAAAGGAAAAACAATAGGTAGGCCCCTGATTTTTTAGCTTCCCTTCCCCAAAACCCTAACTTCTCCTTAATTGTTGCTGCTACCCTTGAACTGCCGCTCCCTTTGGCTAACACCAGCCACCAACCCAGCATTGCCGATGGTCAACCTCACCATCCCTGCCGCTCTAGCTTTTCTGTGCGACTCTTCCCTCATCCGTTCACTCCGAAATCAAATGCCCCTCCACCTCATCTACCAATCCCCTTTCTTTCTTGCCATCCCGCAGCCCAGCCCTAAGCCCTCTCGCCGCACAGCCTGTTTCAGCCAACGGCTCGCCTTCCTAAATGATAGCATTTTCATACCCTGCCGGCCGACGGTTCTCATAGGTTTGTCAATTCTTATTGGTTTCATGATTTGACGATTTTGCGAGTTATGGTATGGGGCGAAGACAAATTTGAAGGTAGAGGAGGCTGAAATCGAGGTGGGGTTGGGGCTGAGATGGAGGTGGAGCCGCAGTAGGGGTAGTGCATAGCGCACCTGCCGTCATCCTTTTGTTCCCCCTCCGCAACTGCAATTTTGTTTTCCTTAACTTTGATTTCGTTTCCCAAATATCGACTACGTTCCTCATCAGAACTTTCAATTTCATCACAGGGGGAGCAATTTGCGGCGTGCTTTTGCAAAGAGGGGCTGTCGGAGGATGCGAAAGAAAAGGTGGAAGCCGCCGATGATGGGCAGAGGAGGGGAAGTGAAGGTGGAAGGGTGGATTTTATTTTTTTGTATTATTTTTTCTTTTTACACATCATCAATAGCAGTTAATTCATTGTGCCACTATGGCAAATCATCAACATTGGCATGCCACATGACCAAGTTCCGTTAATTTTAATGGTTTCCGTTGTTCAAAGGTTTAAAATAAAATAAGAAATTAAGGTTAAGGACTTCTTATGTAAGATTTTGATGTTAGGGTCCAAAATAGGATAATAATAAAATACTAAGGGCCACGGGTGTAATTTACACGTTGAAATTGAACATTTATAAGTGAACGTACTATTGTGACCCTTCGAAACCCTGAAGACATTATTTTATAGATTATATTAAAGATTAATCAAAATAATATTATATGCTAAATATTTTACAAGTCCTAAGCTCTTGATGGGACACTAGAAATTAATAGTGTCCCCCTTGCTACAACATTTTTTTTACAGGTGTTTTGGGCTTTTAGCTAAGAACACATTAAAAACCAAACAAAATAGTAAATTACAACATCGATCTTCTATTTGTGTATGGTAATATTTTTTATCATCAAATTTTGAAATCATTCATTTTCACCACTCTATCTTGATAGATACAGAAGATAACCAAAGCTTTTGATTTTAGTGTTTTAGTTCCTAGAACTTTCATGAGTTATTATTAAATTCTCAGTTTGTGCTAAAATCCAAAATTCACTACCTTGGTCTTAGGTTGTACATTTTCTATTTACCAAATTGGTTACCAACAATTTTCGAACGTTCTAACCTTTTGAAACTTTTGAATTGATCATCACTTAGTTTTGAATTTATAATTTTTTAATTTTTTTTCTACAAATGTAATCATGAATATGAACAATTTGTACATATCTTCGTCTATCCACTTGCGATAAAGTTTGGGCTGATGACTAGTTATATTCCTACATGTTGAAATTGAACATTTATAAATAAACGTAATGTTGTGACACTTCATGGCCGTTATGAAGACATTTTTTTTATAAAATAATATTAAAAATTTATCAAAACAATATTAGATGATAAATATTTTACAAAAAAAAATTTAGAGGTCCTAACACTATGTATTCCAATAAAAAAAAAAACTATGTATTTGTGTGAGATTATGGAATTCCACTTTGTTCGATCCACGTATAATATTACGAGACTACCCACATATCAAGAAATTAGCTATTATTGAAATAGTGCGAGACTTTATAAAATAATATTAGACATTAGAGAAGCTACGCTAACCATATTACTATCTCATATTAGGGAGTTTAGTGTACTTATCTCATATTTGTGTGATATTTTGGAATTCGACTCAATTCTATATATACACAATCCAGATACAATCTCATGAGACTATATATAATGCTCCTATAAGTCGCTTTGGCAACTGTGATATAGTGATAATAAAATTAATATCGATTAATTTGATTCATGTGAAAAATGCCTATGATAGAATCATTGTCGATTGTGTTTGGTCTTACTGGGATTAAAGAAGAAGAAAACAGAAGAGCCGCTCTTTATTCGAGATTTAGATAGATAAAAAGGCACATACATGCACACATGGGATGGAACAAGGAACTTGTGAAAGCCGCCGCGGGCTCAAGTGCTCAATTACAATTAGTAGTTAGTGCGGGCGAGAAAGCAACAAGCCAGTGAGCCCTGCACCCTACAATTTTCCCATCAACCATGTACTGAATGCTTCACACGAGAGCAAAGTGGTTCCAACCTTCATCTTCAATATATATCATCTAGTCCAAGCAGCTAACCCAACCCATTTTCATATCCCTTATCATCAGTTTTAGGTCTCACCTAAACTCACAGTCCCATCACACATTTACTAGCCTATACAGGTACTGATACATATACGATATACCTACAAGTGATTAATTTAATCAACTCAATTACTACTTAGGTGTTCTTTCGTTGTATATTAACCCTTAAGACAAAGGTCTCTCCTTTAAAAGGTAATTAGATATATATAATTAACACTTCACTCTTTTCACATTATCCTAATTTATAGTATATCTTATATCTAATTAATACTGGTCAGTTTTATAGCAAATACCTGTTGACATGCATAAAACTTGATTTGGTGACGATTAAAGATTAGTTTCTCAGACATCAATAATGATCGAAATCGGTTAATTAAAAATAATTGACATCATGATCAGAGTTTGGGAATTTTGTTGTCTAAGAGTTTTATTACTTAATTACAGGGCTAGTGTGTTTCTTCGGTGGAGAAAATGAAGTCCTGGACTTATATATTAATATGATGATGATCATATCACACGGCCGGTCATTAGGATTCAAATATTGACTTGTAATTTTAGTAGTACAGAATTTAGGGACACCCATTTTTTTATCAGCAAAGAAAAAATTTATTAAGAAAAGAAAAAAAAAAATAACAGAGATACGATACTCTTCATAGAGAGAAAGATGATGACAAAAAAACACAAGACCTAAATATGATGACCTAAATTCAGGGCTATCTATTATCCATCAAGTGTATGTTTGCCTAATTTAACACCTATTTATAATAATATAATTCATTTAATTTTGAGATGTATTTATCTAATTCTCTGGTATACATTTTTCTAGTTTTGATATGCATGTGTATGTCCTCCCAACCTAACACCATAAGCTTAACATCCCTTTATAATACTCCTTTCATCCAAAAAAGAATGTAATATTTTTCTTTTTTGGGCTGTCCCCAGAAAAAGGAAAGGTTTCCTTCTTTAGCAATCTTTTATGCTCAATTTCCTATTTTACCCATCATTTTCCTTTGGAGAAAGGTTTATCGCTCCTCTTCTCCCGGGTAAAGTTCATGGCAATTGGATGAAGAGGACGAACCAAATGCGGGTGAATCAACGGCAAATGAGGGTGCTCCTAGAATTGTTGCCGATAGAAGATGATCAAAGTGGACGATGGGGGCAATTGCAGTTGATCGACTAATCGACAATGCTGATGGAAGGCGCGGGTGGTTGAAGACAATAAACTAATCAAGGACACTCTTGGAATCATTGTGACGTTGGAATCAATGGTGAATCAACGACGTTGTTACACTTGACAGCAAATTGTTTTTGCAATTGATGGCGAATCGATGGAGTTGCTGTGATCCAGTCAATCAATGGCGTAGCTGAAATCTTCGTTGGTCGAAGATGATTTGCTAATTGAGCACAAGGGCAATCGAGTTAAGAGAAGACAGGGACAAAAGATGGACCGAATTGCAAAACTGGAAAAAATGGAAGAAAAAATGAAAACCTTAAAAATTGTGCTTGAAGAAATGTTGCAATTATACGGGATGAAAGAAATAATATAATTTGTCTAATTTTAAAATGTATTTGTCTAATATATATATGTCTAATTTTGACATGTATTTGTCTAGTTCTGAGATGCATTTATCTAATTCTGATATATATCTATCCACAATGAAAATTATTTTGTCTAGATTTGAGATTCATTTATTTCACTTTGACTGCATGTTTATTTTTTAGATGCTTTTTTCTAATTCTAAGATGCACTTATATAGGATTGAGATTATCTTGTCTAAATTTGAAATACAATATATTGCTTCACTTTAATTATATATGTGTTTGTAAGATTTATTTTGTCTAGTTCTAATATGCATTTTTCTAGTTCTGATAAATATTTTTCTAGATTTGAGATACATTTTTTTTACTTGATTGCATATCTATTTCTAAAATTCATTTATTTAGTTCTAAGATGTATTTTTCTATTTCTAATATGCATTTACCTATGATTAAAATTATTTTGTTTTACATATATTTGTTCACTTTGATAATATGTCTAATTTTTTAGATTTATTTAGCTAGTTCTGATATGTATTTGTCTAGATGCATTTGTATATTATTAAGATCGATCTAATTGGATTTGAATACATTTTTTTTAATAAGTATTTGTCTAGAATTTCCACTATCTTTAAAGATTTATGTTAGTATGACCCGTAATGTGAGAAATTCAGAAAAAAATTCAGGTGCCAACGTTTACCTCCGTAACCAAAGGCATAAAATATAATTAAACATGCTCAGTTCCAGACCTCCACTCTCGGCCTGCACCCAACCTAATGGAGATGCCCCGACCATTTGGAGAGACAATTAAGCAATCGTAGCTTTGTCCAGCAACTCTTTCTCTCTCTCTCTTTTTTTTTTTTTTTCAAATTCTCCATACAAAAATATATGTATTCCTTTTTCCATAGTGTTATAAAATAAAATACTTCCTCCGTTCCAATTTACTTGAAACGTATTCTTTTTTGGGATGTCTCAAAAGGTTGAAACGTTTCCTCTTTTAGAAAAGTTTAAACAATTAAATTATCCTTTTACACAAAACTCAATAAAGACTTTTTTTAATCTCTACTCAATCTTTTATTGCACAAAACCCAAAAAAAAAAATTTTTTAATCATTATTTAAACTGTTACTACATAAAAAAAATAACACAAATTATATACACCTTAATCTCCGTATCTAGAGAAATATTTCAAATAAATTTGGAGGGAGGGAGTATATAATTTCTAAAAGGAAAAGAAAGGAACAAATAACTCCTCGTAATTGTACAGAAGCCCGGTTTAATTTTCAGATGTTTCTTTTTTGTTTGATCGTTTCTTGGGTTAGTAACCCATCAGAGATTCAGAATCATTAATTAGCCTAAAATTGCTATACATTTGCAATTAATGTTTAGATGAAACTCAAAAACTAGGTACCAAAACAGATAGATGGGCAGGAAATAAAACAGAGACCGGGGGTAAATAGAAGATCCTCACAGTTCATTGAAAGAAACATGAGAGAGAAAGAGCGAGAGAGGGAGATAGAGAGAGAGAGACAGGTTCGGGGGCCATGGTCTTGAGAAGGAATATAGGGCAGGCAATTCCGTCCGAGATTTGGATCGAGCTATGGACAAGCTAGCGCTAACGTTCTTCTTCACCAATTTTCCAGAAGATTGGAACTCGAAACATCTATGGCCGGTCTTTCAACGGTATGGAACTGTCTTAGATGTCTATATCGCACGAAAGAGAGCAAAGAGTGGACAAAAATTTGGATTCATGAGATTCAAAAAGGGAGAGGCCGGGGCGGAGCTGGAGAAAAAGTTAAATGAGATTTGGATAGGAAGCTACAAGCTAAGGGTAAATCTCTCAAGATTCCAGAGAAGAGCAGCTGACAGTCGAGGTATTGGCCAAACAAAGGAGTTCCAGTTCTCGGCGAAGGAGGGAGTAATACGGAGGGACAACAGAAGCTACGTAGAAGTAGTAGCTGGAACGAACATAGACACTAAGAAGCGGGAAGTGCAAAATGAAGTCAAGGAAGCCTGCGCAGGAATTGAGGTGAAAGCCAGGACGAACGAGTTGGAGTGGCTGCAAAGATGTGCGATTGGGGAGGTAAAAAACTTCCAGATAATCAAAGGTATGCAAAATCTATGCGATGAAGAGGGGGTTGGTCCTTGTGTAGTCAAATATGTAGGCGGGATGCGAGTCTTGTTGGAGTGCGCCTCGAAGAAGGAGAGAGATATAATGCTAAGGGAGGGAGCAGAGTGGTTCCGTCAATGGTTTGAGTGGATAGCACCATGGTCGATGGAGTTGAAGCAAGCTGGTAGAGTTGTCTGGCTGAATATCGAAGGATTACCATTGCACGCCTGGTGTGCCGAAAACTTGGCCGCCATTGCGAGCCGGTGGGGAAAAATTATAGTCGTAGAAGAGTTCACTCGGGAAAAAGTCCAGATTCATGTCGGAAGAGTCTGTGTCGTTTCTCAGAATTTGGAGCAAATTATTACGGTTTTAAAAGTGAAAGTCATGGGTAAAGAGTATGATGTTAGAGTCTCAGAAGACCTCAGCCTTAAGGTGGATTTCGGGCCGAGATATCAGTCTGAAGAATCGACTTACTCCGTTAACGACGTAGCGAGTTGGGAAGAAGAAAGTGCAGAGGAAGAAGATGAGTCACTGGAAGCAAACATGGAAAACAGTAGAACAGGTGGAGAAGAAGATGCTTTGGAATATGGTAAAGCTGAATTGGCAGCGGAGTTCCGGGTGGGTCAACGCAGGCCATCACGTGACCATCACGTGACAAGGGGAGCAGCTCAACACAGACAAGTGACAAGGGAAACAATTCAAACAAGGACTTTCGGTTAAAGGGGAAACACGAATATGAAGAAACAAGGGTAGCAGACTCGGAAGACGAGGACGGACTGGCAAAAAAGGCGCTGAATAATGGCCCACAGCTGATTGAGACAAAATTAAATCCTCAAACGATTTTGGACCGAGTGGAGTTTGGGCTCGTAATGGGCTACGACGGCGACCATGAAGAAGGGGAGTGGGGAGAACGCAGTGGGCTCGTGGATGAGAAGAAAATGAAGCGTGCCAAAGCCCAGACCAGGAAAACTTTAAAGAAACGGAAAAAACAGAGCAAGTCAAAGCATCTCTTCGAAGTGATGGAACGAACAGGGGGCTGGGCAGGAAAAACGAGCCTGCATTTCATGAAAAAAGTGGCCAGGCAGAAGCAGATGGAGGATACGAAGGATGATAAAGAAGCGAAGCTCCAATCGGACCGATGGATGGAGGGAAAGGGCATAGCAGGACAATCACTATCAGATTCCAACCTGCAGAACATGGCGAGGCTGGCCGGGCTGAAACAATCGGAAGACCAGTTACGGGTTGAAGATAGCATATCCATGGAGGCAGACTCGACCTGTCAGATAGGAAGCTTGGTGGGGTTCAACATGGAGGCAGCGAAAGAGCAATTAGTAGAGCAACTGAAAGGCACTCGGAAAGGTAAGGGGACAAATCTTAAATCATGAGAATTATGTCTTTAAATATTATAGGGTTGGGGAAATCATGGAAGAGAAGGGTGGTTCGAGAATTATGCCGTGTTGAAAGAGTGGAATTTTTGGGTGTCCAAGAAACAATTTCTGCAGGGGATATTAGATTGAAGGTGAAATCGATATGGGGAACGGAGGACTTTGGCTTTGTGCAACAGGATGCCATTGGCTTCTCAGGGGGGTTAGTCAATATATGGAATCCTGTTTATTTTCAATTCCTGGACCATTTTGGTGGCCAAGGGTATCTAGGAGTGACTGGTTTGTGGGATGGATGTTCTGAGCAAGTAAACTTAGTGAACATATACGCTCATCAGCAGGCTAATCAGAAAGAAGCTTTATGGGAAGTCCTGAAGGAGGAAATGAAAAAAGGCCTGGAATCTGGATTTTGCTAGGGGATTTTAATGCTATAAGAATAACCGATGAGCGAAGAGGTAGCTATTTTGATAGAAGGGTGGCGCTTTCTTTTAATGAGTTTATTAATCAAGCAGAGTTGGTGGATCTCCAAATAGGTGGCAGGAAGTTCACATGGTTTAACAAAGAGGGGTTAAAAATGAGCAGACTTGACAGATTTTTGGTAACAGCTAACTTTGTAGAGCAGTGACCTACAACTAGGATTGTGGCTTTAAGGAGATGTGTGTTTGATCATTGTCTCATTATTTTGAAGGTAGATAAGCAAGATTTTGGCCCAACTCTGTTTAGATTGTTTGACACTTGGATGGACCACCCTGATTTCCTTGAGTTGGTGACTTCTGTTTGGAATGATAATTCAGTTCGAGGCCGGATGGGATGTGTGATAAAAGTGAAATTAAAAAAGCTAAAAAATGTTATCAAGAGGTGGAAGGCCGCCGTTCTGGATGCGGACTTTAAGGAAGCAGAAAAAAAGAAGTCTGAGTTAGAAGATTGGGATCGAGTTGCAGAGCAAAGAGATCTTACTGAGGAGGAGGTGAAGGTGAGGGGGGAGATTCTGTACAGTATTCTGAAGCTAGAAAAAATGAAAGATGAGGAGGCTAAGCAGAAAGCGAGGGTCAATTGGGCAGTAGAGAGGGATGAAAACTCTCGATTCTTTCATACCATGATTCAGGGGAGGCGTAGGAAAAATAATCTGAATGGCTTATGTATCAATGAAGAATGGAAGGAGGATCCAAAAGAAGTTAAAGACGAGGTATTCAAATTTTTCCAACAGAATTTCAAAGAAGATATCATCACAAGGCCAACATTTAGGAGCAGGAAATTCAAAAAATTGGATAATAGTTTGAGTCAGATGTTGGAGGCTCATTTTTTAGAAGAAGAAGTGAAGGACGCGGAGTGGAGCTGTGGGGGAAGTAAGGCCCCGGGGCCAGATGGGTTTTCCTTCAAGTTCATTAAGCGCTTCTGGAATGTTGTTAACAGGGGACGTGATGAAGTGGTTGCAGGGGTTTGCCCTATCGTGTTAAATTGATAGAGGATGTAACTCCTCCTTCATTACTTTGGTCCCAAAGAGCAAAAACCCAACTTCCCTCCGAGACTATCGGCCAATTAGCCTAGTGGGGTGCCAGTACAAAATCATTGCAAAAGTTTTGGCTAACAGGTTGAAAAGGGTTATGCCAAGATTGATAGGGGAGGTTCAAACATAGTTTATAAAGGGAAGACAGATTCTGGATGGGGTTTTCATCGTTAATGAGATAGTGAGGGTTGCAAAGAAAAAACAACATAAGTTGTTGTTGTTCAAAGTGGATTTCGAAAGAGCATATGACAGTATTAGTTGGAGATTCTTAGAAGATGTTATGCAACAAATGGAGTTTGGTCCTAAGTGGAGGGAGATGGATTCGAGCGTGTTTGGAATCCTCTATGGTGTCAGTTTTGGTGAACGGATGCCCAACTGCAGAATTCAAGATGGAGAAAGGAGTAAGGCAAGGAGATCCACTATCGCCTTTTTTATACTTGATCGTAGCGGAAGCCCTCAATGTTATGATGCTTGAGGCGGTGGAGAATAATTTATTCACAGGCGTGAAGGTAGGAGATGGAAGTTTAAAGCTCTCTCACCTTCAATATGCGGATGACACAATTTTTATGGGGGAATGGAATGAACAAAATTTAGTTAACTTGGTGAGATTGTTGAGGTTTTTTGAGTTGGCATCTGGCCTGCGGGTGAATTTAATCAAAAGTAGAATTTTCGGGGTTGGTGTGCCGAGAGATGAGGTTCGCCTTTTAGCCAATAAAGTGAACTGCAAGGATGATAAATTACCATTGGTTTATCTGGGGCTTCCGGTGGGAGAAAATATGAAGAGAATTGAATATTAGAAGATGGTGGTAGAGAAAGTTGAAAGAAGGTTAAACTCATGGAGGAGCAAACTCTTATCGGCTGGTGGGAGATTAACATTGATCAAATCTGTTCTGGGATGCCTGCCCTTATTTTTCTTCTCTTTGTTCCGCGCCCCCGTGAAAGTCATTAAACACATTGAGAGTGTGAGGAACAACTTCTTTTGGGGAGGGAGTGGTGAGGAGAAAAAAATTACATGGGTTGCTTGGAAAAAAATCTTGTCTAGTAAAAATGTAGGTGGTTTAGGTGTAGGAAGCCTTCAGACAAAAAACCTGGGGCTATTGGGGAAATGGTGGTGGAGGTTTAGGAAAAGTGGGGATTCCTTGTGGGTTAGAGTTATTAAAGCAATTTGGGGGGAGAGTGGAGGGGTAAGGAGGTCTAAGGAAGGAAGTCAGTTTGCTGGAATCTGGGGTGAGATTATTAAAGTAGGTTTTGAAATAGAAGAAAAAGGGATTAACTTTGTTAACTCTTTTGGGAGAAAGGTGGGGAGAGGGGACGAGGTGAAATTTTTGAAAGATGTTTGGGTTGGGGACATGTGTCTAAAAGAGAAATTTCCTAGATTATATAGGGCGGAGGTCAATAGAGAGTGCATGGTGTCTCAGAAGGGTGTGTGGGAGGGGGAGAAATGGGTTTGGCGATGGAGCTGGCGCAGAAGGCTTAGGGGAGTGGAAGAAGAGCAATTGGCAGAACTCATCTCTCTTGTTTTAAATGTTTCATTGTCAACAGATGCGAAAGATGATTAGTCTTGGGAGTTGGATCGAGGTGGTGATTTTACATTGAGGAAACTATCTTCCTTGCTAGATGAAGTGTGCTTGCAGCCAGAGCTATCGACGCCAATATTTGCTTGGAACTCGCTGGTGCTTCAAAAGGTAAACTTATGTGTCTGGAGGGCAGTTCTTGGTCGATTGCCATTAAGAACAAGTCTAGCAGCTAGAGGAGTGGAAATTGCAGATGTTCGCTATCCACTGTGTCATTTTGGGAAGGAAACAGTTGATCACATCATGGCACGCTGCAGTTTGGCCACATCTCTATGGCAAAAGGTACTGCTGTGGTGGCAACTTGCTAGAACTACCCCTTTGGACACTGCAGATGCTATATCTGTCTCACGGAGTCAAAGACTCCTGGGCATGATTCAGAGACTTTGGCAGGCAGTGTGTTATGTTACTTGCTGGATCATTTGGAAGTTTAGAAATAACTATGTCTTTAATGATGGTAGAGTTTCGGTGATGCATATGCTAGAGAATGTTCAGTTTTATTCATTCTTCTGGATTAGTCATAGATTCAAAAGGGTAAAATTATTGTGGGTGGATTGGTTGCTCAATCCCTGTCAAGCTCTACAAAACTGTATCTAATTTAAGTGTACAAGTGGCTTCACAGGGGATTGGTTGCTTAATTTCTGGGGGAGAGGAGGAATAGGTGTGTTATGTTATTTTGCTAGCTGCTGGCTAGTATCAGTTTTCCAGTCGTCTACTCCTTAATATATATATATATTCTCGTTGCCGTTCAAAAAAAATTAATTAGCCTAAAATTAAACAAGAGAAAAAAAAAATCCATGGCATTGTGCCATTCGGTCAATTCTATTTTGCATGGAAATGGACTTGTAGACCATTTCTTCTTAATGGTGGTTGGCTTTGCCTAGTTCTCCTTATCCATTCGTTCTCTCCAATAAATTTTTTATGCTAATTAAGCTAGATACTAAATACGTATATAACTATATAATATATATTTTCTCTCAGAATCAGCAACAGTAACTTGTCCAAAACCACAATAATATTTTATCTTCAAATTTTCATTATAAGAAGCCCACCCACTAACAGCTTTAATTAGCTCCCACAACTCAAATTACCCCCACTCCAAAAACACAGAGAGAGAGAGAGAGAGAGAGCTATGGTCGCCAAATCAGATTTCACAGTGAAAGTGACGAAGAACGAAGTCGTGGCAGCGCTGCTTCCTCTGCAAGACCACTGGCTGCCCCTCTCCAACTTGGACTTGCTCCTCCCAGCGTTGGACGTCACCGTTTTCTTTTGCTACAAGAAAATGGCGACTTTCTCCTCCTCAGTGGGGGTGCTAAAAAAGACCCTTGCTCAGGCCCTGGTCTCCTACTATGCCTTCGCCGGAGAGGTGGTGCAGAACTCCGTTGGGGAGCCTGAGCTCCTCTGTAACAACAGAGGAGTCGATTTCGTGGAAGCTCACGCTGACGTTGAGCTTCAACACCTTGACCTCTATAACCCTGAAGAGACCCTTGAGCACAAACTCGCACCCAACAAGAAAAATGGTGTGCTCTCAGTTCAGGTATATTAACTAAAGATCACTGCATGCGAAAAAACAGTTAAAGTTTCGTCAAATATAATAGCAAGATTTTTAAGATTATATGTAGAGTACTTTTCACTTTTATATAGTACATTCCTACAACTCTTCGTCTCTTGATTTCAGGTGACGGAGCTAAAGTGCGGCGGCTTAGTGGTGGCCTGCACGTTCGACCACCGCATTTCCGATGCTTACTCGGCCAACATGTTTCTTGTCTCCTGGGCCGAAATGGCGCGCTCCAAGCCCCTCTCTTTCTCGCCATCATTCCGACGCTCTCTTCTCAATCCTCGCCGTCCGCTTCACAAAGATCCCTCCCTCGACCAATTGTACGTCCCCGTCTCCGACTTGCAGCCGCCAAGTAATGCTCCCCCTGCCGCCGGCGATCATCTGATCAGCAGGATATATTACGTTTCGGCCGAAAATATCCTCAACCTTCAAAAACTCGCCAGCGCTGATGGGTCCAAGAGAACGAAGCTCGAGTCCTTCAGCGCGTTCCTGTGGAAGTTGGTGGCTGTATACGCAGCGAAGGAGAAGGCGAAGAGGGTGATGATGGGCGTCGTGGTGGACGGACGGAAAAGGCTCATGAGCGAGCGTGGCAACGACATGGCAGCTTATTTCGGAAACGTTTTGTCTGTTCCGTACGGAGGTCGGAATGTGAAAGAACTGGTGGAGAAGCCTCTATCCTGGGTGGCGAAGCAAGTTCATGAGTTTGTCGAATGTGCGGTGACGAAAGAACACTTCCTGGGGCTGATCGATTGGGTGGAGGCTCGTCGTCCGGAGCCGGCAGTGGCGAAGATTTATGCGACGGGAAGTGAGGAGGGGCCGGCTTTCGTGGTGTCTTCAGGGCAGAGGTTTCCTGTGAAGAAGGCGGATTTCGGGTGGGGCGCGCCGGTGTTCGGGTCATACCATTTCCCGTGGGGCGGATGTGGGGCGGGCTACGTGATGCCTATGCCCAGCGCAGCAGGAGACAGCGGCGATTGGGTGGTCTATATGCATCTGATGAAGCGACAGCTGGAGGTGATCGAAGCAGAGGCTGCGGACGTTTTGAGGCCATTAACTTTTGAGAATTTGTTCGTCTGAGTAAGACTAGTAGTTAGTACTATTGCGTTTGATGAGGTTGTACTTGTAATTTTAATTTAGTTTTTAACCTGCTTCTGCGTGCATAAAATAAAAGTCGTTGTTTCGTACAATGTTCACCCGACTTAAAAGTCGTGCGTTGTTTGTATATGTTTGTCTTGTTACAAAAACCAAACATCAGTTACTTGTTTCGTGTTCCAGATACTCCATCGGCACACAATGCAGCCTTTTCTTTAGACAAATAAAGCCGTCAACACAATTTTAATTAATGATAAATTAACGAAGATGGGTTCCACCGACCTTCGATGAAAATTATTATAAATTAAATATGTCAAACGTACAACGTAAGAAAAAAGTACTTACTTTATCAAATTTAAGCCGCTGAATATCTGTTTGGTGGGGCGAACTAATTTATGTATCCCGGAAATATTTTTGAATTCCAATTTTTTAATTCTAATATATATATATATATATATCATAAACAGATATTATTAAGATCATTATTATCATTTAACAAAAAAATTAGAATTAACAAATCAATTAGACCAACATTATTGAAGATGCATTGTGTTAAAACTAATTGCATTTGGTTAACCATATCACTAGACAATATTTCGTTTTCAACTGGGCCACATAAATTGAATGATAATAACGACATATGCATGTAATTTTGGCAAATTAAGTAAAGACGGAATACCACTATGTTTGCTGAAATTCAAAAGTCTTTATTTGTATGCTGGATGCTTTATATTCTACTCAATATGCGCCACTAATTAAGATGATATAATGGTGTTAGTGCTTCTGAAATATGGTTTAAGAAAAAAATGATTGGTTTAAGTTCATACCCAGAAAACTGTAAAGCAGATACTAGGCGTGATTAATTGTAACTGTGGTATTTAATGAGTTGGGATGAGTAATGGTATTTGAATCACACATGAAGTATAATTTTTTTATTAGATAATGATACTATCTAATATAATCAAGTTGTGAAAAAAAAATCTGATTTATTCAGGATTTTAAACCTTATAGCAGATTTCATACTATTTTTTTAATAGTTTGGTACAGTATCAGTATCGTATTATCATGTCTCAGATGTATCGGTATATATATAACATATGAACTTATAGAATAAAGTAACTATTAAAAGTGTGTAGGTGTAAAGTTCATATGACATATATATAGATTAATTAAAAAAAATTTAAACACATAAAATATATATTCTATAAAATAAAAACCTAATTTTAATGCATAAAAATAAAAAATACAATACAAAATTCTTTCCAACATGAAAAAAATTTTGTTATTAAATGATGAATCATATATATATAAACTTAAAAATATCAAAAGCTAAAAACAAAATTAGTGCATTTTCACAGTTTCAAAATGGTACAATATGATGCGAGACGGCTAAAATGCCAGATGCCAACTGATATAACCTAGTACGAACAATGGAATGAGATATATCATTCTCATACCGATTTTTAGTTGATATAGCCGGTATGAGATGGTATCGACTAGTATGATACAAGATTAAAAACCATGGATTTATTATCACACGAAAATGCTATATCTTAAAATTAAATTATGGGTTGTTTATTTGTTGAAGCTATCATTATTTTAAAATTTATAACTAATTTGAAAATAAAAAAATCGAAGGTGTATTCATTATCTATGTTAATTATCGATCTTTTAGAATTATTAATTAATTGTGTTTTAAAATGAATAAAATTTTAATTTAATAGATAATTTTATGATTTGTACCAATAACTCTTAGATATATCAAATGGCAGTATGCGTAATTTTAAGATTTTTACAAATAACTCAATTACTGTTTTAACTCACATTTTCATAATATTTTTATCTACTTAAATTTTTAACAAGTGACGTTTTCTCACTCTCTGGAATGCACTAGTACACTTAGCTCTGACATAATTGACATGCTAATAAAGTAATGCTAATGGTATATCATATCTTAATTTGTCTCAGGTTTTTTTTGTACCATTTCAGTTTTTTAACTTAAGTTTCACTTAAATTTGTTTATACTAATATTTACTTAAATTTTGTTTGAAAATTATAGTTAAAAACCATAAGTCCTGTAGTTTATAAATATATAATTTTTTTTAAAAAAATAAATAAATATTAATATAAATAAATATTTAAGTAACAAAAATTAAAAATGCTACAAAGATTTTAGACGAGCTAGGTGAATATATTATTACCATATGATGATAATTGCCACCCAAATGGTAGGGTGAGCAATCAACATTGCCAACTGACGGTTTCTACTTAAAACATGGAGCCGGAGAGTAGTAGAATTAATCAATTAATTAATTAATTCAACCCAATCATTTGCGGCTGCAGACTTTGATATCGTCAAAATTATATACCGGTCAATTGCGGGTTTGTTACCGTGCCGCAAAGACTTTGATGCCATGTGGGGCAAGAAAACAAGATGGCGTGCGGTCGTCTGACTAACCAAGAAACCATTCCTTTCAATTTCAAATGGCTTCTTACTTAGTCTTTAGTCCCTCGGTGACAACAATATGACGACGTAATTTCTTCCAAGCTCTAGGTCAGGGATTTGTTTTTTTTCTTTAAAAAATAAAAGTGAAAACAATGTTTATTTTCTTAAATCAACTGTCAAACGTCTACATATATTTATATTTGAAACTGTCTAATTGGAATGAAGGAGAAAATTATGATGTTTGAGAATTGCGTACACATTGATCCGTGGGTTTTGTAAGTGGAGAAGTTTTAGGATCCGCGCGTCGCGCCGTCTTTCCATACTGTGGATGGCCTATTATTTTAAAAAGAAAAAATTACCCAGAACCGCCCCCCAGATATAATCAAACCTACACTTGTTTCCTCTTTGTTTCAAATACCCATACTTATCCCCATTGGAAATTAACTGCGTCATTCTCCGTTAGCACATAAAAGAGAAAATAGCTGACTTTGCCCTCCTAGCCTTCATCATAGAAACTTTAGCCCCCCAGCTTCAGCATCTAAACAAAAACAACGAAACAAAACCAGAATTCAAACCGAAATCCTACAAAAACCAACGAAGCGAAATCTCAAATCAGAACCAGAACTCAAATGACTAATCACAGATACGATCAGTTTTGAATTGATAGATTCAACTTTGAATCTCAAATTGAACCAGAACCAGAACTCAAACGGCCTTCCTCATCACACGTTTTGAAGCTACATCTATGCATTTGCCCAACGGAGGCGAGCAAGGCAGTGGAAGGAGATGGGTCAAGGGCTGAGCTACGCGGAAAAGGAAGACAATGGTCAGATTGAGCTGCCCATCTGAAAACTGCTCACCATAGCTGCTCCCGATCTGCTGCGTGCCGCCACCCACGCATGCCGCCAGAGCATGTTCGAATCAGTCTTCCTCGATGATGATGCGGGCCCCAAATCCTTCGAGCCGACTCCTACTCCGAACCTGACTTTGCCACCGTGGTCCAACTCCATCATCAAGGAACAAAAATCCCAAAAGGAACTACCTAAAGAAGTAAGGAAGTGGAGGCGTCGATCCTTCATCTTCCTTTTCCCTGGGCAAATCGAGTGGCTCCGGCATCTCCATAAGCTTCCTTTCCGAGGCTGTAAGTGATCCATTCGAGCGAAACCTAGAAATTCCTCCATCGCTGTTGTGTTCCGTCGCTTGACGCTGCCGTTTTCTCAGTCACCCATCCCCGTCTCGCACGCTTTCCATCGCTAGATGCAGAAATTAATGAGATTTTGGTTATCAATTAATCAAATGCAGAAGTTTAGGATCAAAGTTATCTAACAAAGATGGTTTGGAGGGTAAAACAGATTTCTTCTCTTTTTTTTGTATTAACAATCACAAATGATTGAGGAAGGTAAGTATTGGAATTTGAAATATGGATACTACAAGTGTAAGTTTGGTTATACTTCAAGGAGTTTTGGTAATTTTTCCTTTTAAAAACTACCAAGATTTTTTGGATTATATACTACTGTCTTTTCTTTTTTTCCTTTTTCACTAAAAAAGTATTACTGGCTCCATCTCAAGTTTTTTATTCAATTTCAATTTTTAATTTAACTTTAACTTGAATTTATTGGTATTATTATTTTTAAATTTTAAAAAATAATAATATAAATGAATTTAAATTAAAACACTTAAATAAAATAAAGAACTTGAAACTGCAGGAGTATAATATAGGGTATATATATCAGTGTTTTTAATAGTTAGAGGTTGGTTTACTTATTTCTTGAAATTTGAAAGACGTTGGACTGAAGATTTGACAACAAAATACCTGCCATTCTAATGCAGGTGAAGGAAGATACTTGAACCAGACCGAATAAGCCGGGAGTGGCGTCTTCAACCACCATTTTGCTCGGACAGACAGACGAAGACGATTTTATACTACTTATATATTACATACAATTGGTCATGAGTTAATCGGTTTTGATGAAAGATTCTTATCTCCCTTAGGGTTGGTGACCAAATTAGTGGTTAATGGTGCTTTCTTTAATTTGCATGCACATTTTTAAGAATGTACTGTCTCACAAATTGAATTTAACGCCCAACACTTATATTTCCTCTGTCCAAATATATGTAACTTTGTAAAGGATTTGGCAATGTGGCGTTCCCTCATGTGTGATTTATACGGTTGACTTGAGGGAGTGCATGTTGGGACTGGAGGATAACTTTTGCAAATAAATGCATTCGCTTAGGTAGATAGGTTTTGGAAAAGGGTGTAAACAAATACAGTTTATTTTTTAAGAGTTTGGAGACCCAACTAAAAAATTTGCAAAGGAAGTAGACAAGAAAAAAGAGATGTTGGAGGGTTCAACATAAAACAAGCAGGTTGTGTAATGAAAATGAGAGACAGTAAATCGTGAGCTCAAAAGATTGGAGATTAGTATAAATTACGATAGGAGAAAAGGAGGTCTTGATAAAGAGGATGTAGCTTGTAAAATGGGAGCTATTCTACCATCTTCAGAGAAATACTCATAAAAAAGGACTCAATATCGCACCCATGTTCTTCTTTTTCCTCCAAGATAGATTAACTGCATGTGTAGGATTCTGGGGATGAGTCCTGTTGGGGAGCTCTTTGTGGGATTAAATCTATTAGGTCTTGGGTTCTTGGTCTGTTTCTTCCTAGCTAAAGCTTTTGGGATTTTGTTGTCCATTCTATCATTTTTTTTTCTCCAAGATGATGTTGTACCTTTTGTTTCTTTTAATAAATTCTTCTCCTTTGCGGAAAAAATGCAACTTTCTGTAATTTTTCATGGCCTGGAATATCTAACTTCTTCACATTTACATACATTCTGAATTTTGAATGTAACACATATGTGTAAAGTCCATAAATACTTTATTGTTGTCATTATATTACTTTATAATTGAGCATATACTATTAGACAAATACACACACACACACAATATTTTCGTGTGACATAATGTTATTTATAAAAATAAAAATAAAAGCAATACAACATTCATCCCAATTTGTAACATATTTTATATTTACTGTTTTTTTTTCAACTTTTTTATTTACGTGCTTGTTAATAGTTAAGAGCAAGAATTTTAATTAATTTATGTAATTAATTGATCATACTATCACTAAAGAAACATTTTTCTGGTATTAAGAGAAAAACTATTAATTGAGCATATGCATACGTATAGTTGATTGGATTTTTATATATATATATATATATAACAAAGTTGTTCATGCGCATGCATCAGAAACTTGACTTCGTGACTTCATTCCCAACCGATTTTATGTGAATGCAAGAGTTGGATTCACCTAACCATGCAACTCCAATTGATTCGTGACAAGTTAAAATGGGACGATGGATTAATTATATGTAGAAGCTACCTCTCTCTCTCTACATAGATACAGTTTTGAAGCAGAAATTAAAGTGGATGGATCGTTACGGTCTTGATGGTGGTTCAGCTATGAGCTAATTAGTAAACAACCCCATGACACGCAAACCCAATATATTGCAGTTGCTACGTCTTCTTCCACACCGAATCCATTAGTTTAGTTTTATCCTTGTTTATTTTTTTTTTAAACCATCGAAGAGGCTAATTTAAACTAAAAATTTCTAGTTCAGAGTTTATCGGATTAAATATTTGTGTCCGAAAGAAATCAGCTGATCCTGCCCTAAATTATATATAACATTTTGAAAATGGAAGCGGAGAGCGAGGGCGAGAGAGAAAAAATGTCACTTTCTAAAATTTAAGTAAATAAAAGAATTGTAAAACTGAGAGCGGGAATAGTATTAATTTGAGAGCAAAAATGGAAGCAATGATTCAAAATAAAAGAATTATGTAACTTTCATCCTGCCTTCTTAACTACTTGGATGATGGTCATCTTCCAACTGAAAATTAACATGTTTCTGCTTGACTTGAGGCGAAGCCGGTAGACGCTGTGAAGAGGAGATCAAAAACTACGTCCAAATTAATATCGCATCCGCATTCGCATGGGTTTTATGTTTCTTTGTTTTGGGGTTTTGGGTATTATTCTCCTTGTTTCCATCATCTTTCTATAAGATGATGCTTGTAATTTTTTACTTATAATAAATTATTGCCTTCCCCGATTAAAAAATATGTATAAATGCATGTGATTAGAAAAACAGTTTTCTTTCAAAACAAGGAGAAAAAAATCAGAAGCGAGTAGAGATTAGCGACACAGCTGGTTTGTTTATGCACAAAAGTAGAGTTGTAAATAAACAAAATATTCAATAAATTATTTATGAATGGTTTGGTGGAAGTTTGCTTATATTTATTTATTTAGTTAATCGAACATAATTATAAATTTGTTTATTTAAATAAACTAAAACAAACTAATTTATTTACATGACATTGCCACAGGATTCGAAGTTATATAATAGTACCAGACAATAATAAATATTTAAAAGCTGGGGTTAATTACAATTTGACCATAAGGTTTAGGTAATATTACATTTTGCCCATTTTATTTTAGAAATATGCACTTTGTCCCTTGTACTTTTAACACTATTTGATAGTAATTTTTAAAATTTTAATTTAAGTTGTACAATAACCATTTCTCAGTAATTTCAATTGGTATGGTACATTTTATAGTTAATGAAAATTTTAAATTATCATTTTTTTACTTTTTTAAATTTAAAACAGTTTTTAAGAGCATAAAGTGTAAGGCAGATGTAAAGTGTATATTTCTGAAACAAGAAGGGCCAAAGTGTAATACCATTTAAACCTTGGGAGCCAAATTGTAATTACCCTAAAAGGCTATACAAATATAATTAAGAAAATCATCATTATCAATACAACAATCTAAAAAGTATCAATTTATCATACTCACACCATCCCATTTTGGATAATGCATTTCTATAGATACGAAGATTAAGATGCGTATAATTTATATTATTCTTTCCATTTTACCCTTGAAGCTAAAATAAGAAAAATAAGTTTTTTTCGTTTGCGTGGTGAGAGTTTAAATGGGGATTAGAAAAATAAAAAAAAATTGGGGGTTTTTTTTACAATTTTTGAGTTCTATGGAGAGAGTTTAAATGATGATATGAAGGTAAATTAGATATTAAAAATTTTTGAAAAAAAAAATAATTTGTTCTTTTTAGGACAACCTAAAAAAGAATACTTATCGTCTTTTTTAAGACAAGATGATGAATGCGTTATTCCCCAAAAAATTTATATTAAAAAATACTCAGCATTGTCACAGGATCTAAGAAGTTTAAAATAAATGTACTAGCATAAAATAAATTAAAGCTAATAATTATTATAGTAATAATTATTAATATTAGAGTTTTAAATTAATAATAATTTTTAAGTTAAATTAATAATATTTTTTTTTAATATAGCTCATGACAGTAAGAAAACAGATACAAAAGATCTTGACTAATGACGGAGAGATGCGAAAGAGAGATGGGCCAAGAGAGTAATTAAAAATTAAGTGATGTTGTGTTTATTTAAAAATGAGGAATTGGAATAAGGGAATAAGATAATTAGGGGTCATATTGCTAATTTTTTAATATTTGAACAAAACAAAATGAATGGAAACTAATAGTACAATCTCCTCGTTATCACTCATCAGTATTATTTCCAAATATACCATTTCTAATAGTGTTTTCAGTTAATTCTAAATATACCATTCACAAGAAGATGATATTATGCCTTAAAAAGTTCCATTTTTATATATATTGAAAATAGATTAAATTAGATCGTAACAACTAACCTGCTAAGTTTTATATAATTTTAATTTTTGATAAAATGAAGCAATTACTTAATATTTAATCATTCCATAACTTACCAGCGCCAAAGCTCCAATCCTATTTCCAATTAGCTTGAAATTTATCTCTATCGTCCTATCTCTATGTATCATGGATATATGACATATCCCTTACGCAACCCTAATTATGCTATCCCCACTAAATATTGGATAATTTTATTGGAATAATAAGGTCTTGAAAAGGGATAATTTTAATAATGGATAATTTTATATTCAAATTTTTGTATCAAATAATATCTATATAATCATTAAAAAAAGATAATGTCATAATATTTAATTTGAAATGTCTTTGTAAGTACAAAATTGTGACTTTATCTACTATGTGTCGTTATTATATTGTATCAGAGGGTCAGGGATATGTGCGGTAAATTATGTATAAAAATTTATAGTTGATTTACTAAAAAAAAGAAGTGTGTCACATTTTAACTCCATAATCCTTCTCATTAAGAAAAAGTCAAAATTACCATTAGATATATGTATATATGTATATGTATGTATGTATGTATGTATGTATGTATGCATATATATGGATGCTGTTCATTATGTTAAAGAATAGCCGATTTATTAACTGTTTGTTTGTTTATTTGTTCATTCTTTCCTTCATCCATTTGTTTGTTTATTTATTTCTATCCACTTCTTATTTATTGACATCAATTATGTCTGTTTATCGTATGTGAAATTTAATTAAAAAATCAGTGCTTATTTGGTTTCATTATATAAAAGATATAGAGAATCATCTTTGAAGCTAAAGCTCTAAAGTAAAATGAAAATAGATGCAAAAACCCTAGCCTACTAGCACTTCCCCTCTCCTCCAACCCATTTTCTTCTGCATCTCCCCTATCTTTTTTTGCTGTTCTCGAATTTGGCTAGTTTTCTTTTAAATTTTTTATTGTTTGATTGATCTTATCCGATGTTATCTATTAGATTTTATTATAAATGTAATTTTTTTATAATTTTGATGCTCAAGAGTGATTCGAGGCTCTTATATAGCAAATATTCAATTGAAGACGGCAATAATGGATCTAGATTCTCCCTTAGGTTCACTAGAATCCTAGTTCCACTAGCGTGTCCCCATGCTTGGTAACAGATATGGAAGCGATTACATAGAATAAAGTCAATCTTTATTTTTTTAGGTTTTAGAGGTAATATTTTTATTTTTATAGATAGTTTTATTCACACCTCTAATGCCTGGTTGGTTCTTGTACTACTTAATTATTGTTGATTTTGTTTGGATTTTGTTCCATTTATTTGTGAGTTTTATACTCCAGATTATTCTGAGTTACCTAGACAGTTTGACTTGATCCGATTATCTTCTTTTCATTTGATGTCGTAGGAATAAGTAGTTTTTTTGTGGTCAGTTTTATATTTCTATTGTCTCTTAAAGTTTTATATTTTTATTGGTTTGTAAGATGTCATTTGCTCATTTTCAATTAGAATAAAACATCTTTTGTCAAAACAACAAAAACAAGAAGCCAAAGCTCTAGGTTTCCTTCCCCAGAACTAAGAAAAAAGCTGTTATATTACCATTTTTTTTTCATTTTTTTTCTTATTGTGTAAGACTAACATCATTTGAAAACTAAAACTATATTTAGATAATAATCACTTAAATGATACTTCCTCCGTCTCGTTTATTTTGCACCATTTTGTTTTGCACGTAGTTTTAGGTATTTTACTGTTTTTCACGTGTTTGACAATTTTGCCCTTCCAGCTTCCTTCGTTTTGGTCTGACCTGGTTTTATGGTGCTCTGCAAACGAGGAGGCCGGTTATAATGGAGGAGGGCGAGGGCAAGCCAACGACAGTGTAGGTGGGCGAAGGCGAGAAGCGACGGTGGAACCCATCCTAATAGTCCCATTGGAGCCTGCTTCATCCTTGATTCGCCTTGATCAAGGCCTCAATTTGCCTCTGTCGGTCATAAATCCGTCGATTTGCTTTCGTCGCCCACCCCTCCGTTGATTCGCCTCCATTAATTTGCATCCATTGATTCGCCTTCATCAGTCACCCCTTTATCACTCATGCATCCGCTGGTGTCACCCATTCGTCGATCACGCATCCCATCAGTCACGCCTCCACTGTAGATCGTGCATTCATCGATCAACCCTCCAGCGATCACACATTCGTTAGTCGCGGCTTCATCTGCCACGCTTCTGTCACCGATTCGTAGTGCCACCATAGGGAGAGAAAGTAGAAATTAGGGAAACGAGAGAGAGTCAGAGAGATAGTGGATCTGTCGGGAGGGGAGAGAGAGAGTTAAGTTAAGTCAGGGGCAGAATAGTAAATGAGATGTAAAAAGTTACTAAAAAAAAAAATGGTGCAAGAGTTTTGGAACTACCCAAAAAGAAAAATGAAGTAAAATATATGGGATGGAGGGAGTAATATTTTGATGAAGTTATTAACTTTTATAAAAATTTTCCTTCCACAAGGTTTTTGAAAATTAAAAATTGATAAAAAGTACTAATTTTTTTGAAAAAAAATATTTTGAAAGTGATTTTTAAACTTCTTAAATTGTATAATTTTAATTAATATACACATTGAGCAGATAATCACTATATTTAAAAATAGTAACTAATAATAACTTATTAAAGATGACGCTGGGATGCTGAATTGGATTTGGATATGGAAGAAATGTATTCATGCTTTCGGTTTTGCTATATCACATTTTCTATGAAAGACAGTACATACCGCAGACTTTATAAATTTAAAGTCTTAATATATGACTGATGCATTAGAGTTGATGGGTTTTACTTGTATTTTTAAGAATCATCAAACTATGTCACTCATTTTTGTTTTTTTTAAGTTTCACAAAGTTCATAATACATCTAACACTATTCTTTTTCTTCATCTCCCCAAATAATACTGATCACGTTCTCCCTTTCTTTCGTCCCACTTCTTGTTCTCTTCCACTATTTCTGATGTGCGACAGCAATTGGACTTGATGCTTGCTGGGCTCAAAATGCAGACTTATTCGGGTCTGCTTTCGTAATTTGATAGGTGGTTTGGCGAGCAAAAGCGAAGAGTTTGACAGCTCGAGTAACGGGTGAGTTATATCTTTGGGCCAATTCATTAATTTGGTCCTTTTTTAATGGGGGGAAATTATGAAAGCCCCCAAGTAGTTTGGAGAACCTATACTTTGCCTCTGTACTTTTAGAAATCTACACTTTGCCCCCTATATTTTTTACAGTGTCTGACAACAACTTCTGAAATCTTAATTTAAATTATCTGATAACTATATTTCAGTAATTTTAAGATTTTTGATATTTTTTTCATAGCTAACCAATTTTTAAAAGATACTAATATGCATTTATAGATAGAAAAATGTATTTACAAAAGAAAAAATTGATAATTTAAAATATCTATTAATTATAAAAAAAATATTGGAGATATCGAAGTTATTGGAAGATGACTATCGTATAGTTTAAATACAGTTTTAGAAGTTTATTATTAGACAGTGTAAAAAAAAATAGGAGACAAAGTATAGGTTTTAAAAAATGAAGGGCGCAAATTGTAGGTTAGGGCAAATCTCATGGGATAATTGTAAGTTTTCTTTTATTGGTACACTGGGCCTAATCATTTAGTAGTATTTGGTTAATTTATCATCGGTAAAAGGAACAATTTTGCCATTAAAGTATAGGATGAAAAGTAATTTTGTCACTAAAGTATTTTTTTGGAGAAATTTACTATTAACGTTTTTTAGATGAGCATATTTGCCACCAATATTTTGGAATATGAGGATATTTACTATTATGACAGTTAAGAGCGAGAATATTTCATTATCACAAAGAAAATTCCATTAGGATATGGTAAGTTGGATATCCTGCTGACCATGTTAGCTAATATGTGGCATATTTACCATCTATGTTTTTGAAACAGGCATATTTGCTATCAATGTTTTTGAAACGGGTATATTTGCCATCAAGTTTTGACACTGGTGATAATGGTGATATCTAGGAGGAGCGAACAAAGTGGGAGATTGTCCAATGATGACAGATTGCACATGAGACACGACAAACAACAATTGTCCGGTAATTACTGTCACTGGAGTTGAACAAATCTATGGGTTTTAGTTGCTGTGGTTGGGATTGAGATTACACCAGTTGTGTGAGCAAGTTGAAAAGAAATCGTTGTGAAAGAATTTGTTGGTGCACTTCTCTAGCCTTCCATTTCCAACAGACTGATGATGACAAGTCGGAGATGAAAGATTATGGTGAAAAATATGAAAGAAATATAGCTTAAGTGACTAAATAATAATTTTTCCTTTTCACCATTTTCACTTGTGCCTCCACATTCACTCCACATTAACAAAATACTACCACATCATTGCTCTATCAGCATGTCTTGATATGGTACTAACAATAATAACAAATATACTCATTTCAAAAACTTTAGTAGCAAATTTCTCTAGAAAAATGCTTTAGTGGCAAAATGACTCTCCGCCCTATACTTTAATGGCAAAATTACCCCTTTTGCCATTTATCATCCTAATTCTATTCTCCTTAAATTTCACATATGTTCGGGGTAGTTTAGGGATCCGAAAAGGCAAATGTCTCTCCTTAATTTAGAATATAAATACTATACACTTAGTAAAGATGTATCTACATAATAAAAAATAAAGTTATACTATACTATTTCATCTTATAATATCTATCATTTTTTATTTTTTAAGAATGAGTTTCACTATGTTTAATTTTTTTTCTTTTTATTAAATAGTACATGTTTCATATAAATTTAGATGAAAATGATAGATCTTATATTTTTTAAATAGTAATATAAAAATTTTCAACAACAATTAATACAAGAAAAAAATGTCGTTCAATTTTAAAAAGAAAAAAATGACAAATATCATGGGAAGAAGAGCATAAAAATGACAAATATCATGGGAAGAAAAGCATATTTTTAGTTCTTTTATTTATTTTTGTGGTATATATGAGGGAGAGTAGATGATTGTACTTTGATCTTTAGGTAAGCCAAGACTTTGGTTGTTAACATTATTGTTTTGTTTGTATGTATGCTTGTTCTATTTAAAATTTGCTGCCAATTTACATGAAATAAGTGAATCTAAATGATTAAATAAAAGTAGAATCCAAATAGATAGATGAATATAGGAAATTTTTTTATTTATTTAAAATATAAGATTTATATATTATAGAAAAATTTAACAAATAGACTCTTCTAATTTAACCCCTATGATTTTACAAACTTGATAACTAATACTACTAAAAAATAGGCTTTTTCCAATGGCCTTGTGTTGGAGACATATGCGTTGGAAAAAAATTTCCAACAACTTATTTTTTGGCTGTTAGTATTTCCAATAGATAGCTATTGGAAAATGAGCCGTTACAAATTTCTAACGGCTAAACCTCAAATAGTTATTTTGGCTATATATATATAATAATAATAATAATAATAATAATATGATAAACAATTTTAAAAAATTATATCTTATATTTACAAAAAAAAATCAAAAGTATAAACTATGAATAATTACAAAAATTACAAAAATTTAAAAATTTAGTTCTATAAAATTTAAAAACAATGTACAAAAATACAGAAATAAAAAAATTGTAAAAAAAAAAAAAAAAACTAGATCTGCAAAACGGTGGATGGTCAAGAACTGTGAATAGCCAAGCTAAGGTGGCGGCGATGAGCAACAAACAGATTTGGTGTGATGGAGAGTGGATTTGGTACGATGGAGAGTATATGGTCGGTGAGCGAATCTGGTGCGACGGAGAGCCGACAATAGGTGAGCGGATCTAGTGCAATGGGGTAAGCAACGGAGACCGGACAGTCAATGAGCAGATTTGGTGCGACAGAGAACAAAGAGAGCAAAGAGGAAAGCGGATGAAGAGAAGAAAGAGAGAGAGCAGACGAAGAGTGAAATATGAAGAGAGCAGAGGGAGAGATCAAACAGAGAGGTGAAAAAAGGCAAGGAGGCGAGAGGGTGAGAGATAAGAGTGGGAAGAGATGATATATAACTATATATAGCTAGGGTTAGATTAGGTCTGGTTTAATTTTGAGCCAACTAATTAGGCCTTGAGTTAACTTGACACTTTTATATGGGTTTTATATATGATATATATTATTATTAGTTGATGTATATTAAATATATCATTATACATTATGATTTATGATATATGATATATTATATATTATTAAATATATTAATTATATCATTATTGTCATTATTATTATAAATATATGCATGCAAATATATTATAATTATTGTTATTATTATATATCATATATTGTTATTATCATATATCATATATCATATATTATAAATATTATTACATCATCATATATATATATATACACTTATAAATATGTTAATAAATATGTATATTATTAATTATTATTTTTTTATAAAATATTTTTAAAATACTAATTTATTTTTTACATTTGTGACATTTATTTGTTTACTAGAACAGTATATCAATAAGAATATATATAAATATACATAATATTATTATTATAATATTTTTTAACAAAATTATTTTCAAAATACTACTTTACTTTCTAAAATTGTATAATAAATAAGATCCCACACACACACACACACACACACACACACACACACACACAACATATATATAAATACTATATAAACATATATAAATATATCAATATGAATATATATAAATATAAATATCAATGTAATATAAATATACATATTATAATTATTTTTATTTCTAATAATGTTTGTGTGTGTACATTATTATTATTGTTGTTGTTGTTATTATTTTATTATCATTATCATTTATAACAAACTATTTTTCAAAATACTACTTTATTTTCTAAAATTGTAAAATTCATTCCATATTTCAACAGCCTAGTATAATGTGTGTGTGTGTGAGATATACATAAATATATATTTACATAAACATGTTACAAAAATGTAAATATATATATACATTCTATAAATATATATTACTATGATGTATATGATATATAAATATTTATATATCATATATATATGTTTGTGTGTGTGTGAGATATATAAACACTATATAATAATAATATTATTATTATTAGTTTCATATATATTTGTATGATATATACATACATATATATGATATATATGTATAAATATGTTCATATACATTATAAATATGTTCATGAATATAAATTTCCAATGCAAGAATTTCCAATGGCCCTGTGTTGGAAATTTCCTACGTGAGAATTTCCAACGGCCTTGCGTTGGAAATTTCCAATGCCCAACGCGAGGCCATTGGAAAATATGGTTTTCAAATTTTAGCCATTGGTTTAGAAATTCATCTCCTATTCTTTCCAACGGCTCATTGAGTTGGACTTTTTAAATGGCTTGGCCATTGGAAAAAGACCTTTTTTTTAGTAGTGTAAACTAAACTTAATTTAAAAACAACTCGTAGACTTTTGTTTTTTCTTTTTTGTTTTCAGAAACATACATAAAAAAAGTACCTAAAGAAGAAAAGAAGCAACATAGGAATGGCCTTGAGAAACATACTGATGCAATAATGTAATGATTGAGCAGTGATCAAACTTCTTCATAAGTTGAATGGTTTGAGCAACCATACTTACTAGCATTAGGTTGGTAGCTTAAAATCCTCATAATATAGGCATAATTTATGAGCAATTTGTAAAAATATTGCCACTCCTAGAAGTACCATAATTTCTGCTTCAAGAGCCGAAGTGCACTATTGCAACACCTGACTATCTTGACTCTAGGAAAGTCATTAAACCCCGACTATAACCATGCAGTAGTGCCAAGACTTGTTGATCCTTGCTTTGCTCTATCAAACATAAAGATCTCAGGATTATGATGAGGAGGTAAGAACTTTTTAACACCCCATAATAAATGATAAAGTGAGAGTAGTACTAAATAAAATACTTCATTTAAACAATGTACAGACACAAAAACTCTATTTTTCTCTTTCTTTCTTTCTTTCTCTCTCTCCCTCTCTCCCTCATTCAATACTTAACAATCTCAATGTGTCCAACCCAATCAAAGGAAACATCCCCAGTTCACCTAAAAACTGGAGCGGTAGGGATAACATGCTTCACAAATGAGCAAAGCGAGCGATGAGCCACCACCATCATTTCCGCCATCAATTCATCATCTGTCAGTTAGGTTCCACTATTCTTGATGTTTTTTTGTGCCTTTCTCTAATGTTTTTGCTTTTTCCTAATTTTTATGGTTTGTCTTAATTAATCTATTCTATATTTCTCTACCTTGGTCTAGTTGTTGTCCAATTCACTGCTTCCCTTTCATCTATTCTGACACTTATTGATTTGTATTTTGCATTCTTGTTAATGTGTTTCCTTTTTCTATACAATGTCTTGTTCTTATTCTCTAATGTAAGTTTGGGTTTATGATTTACTATTTATTGGTTTGTTCATCATTAATCTTTTTTTTTTGTGTTTATTCTTTTTATCCATGTTGCTTAGTTCTTTCTATTTTAGCTTTGCCAGTTTGTGTCATGCCCTGATCTTTGTTTACTAGTCTCTCTTCTGTAGGTTGTTAGTGTTCCTTTGTTTGTTATAGTCTTCAAGTATCACAGTCCCGTCAATTAGTTATCTGGTCTCTTGTCTTGGTTATTTGTCATTTTTTAAAATGTTGGGCCTTCAAAAGGGGGTTCCTTTCTAGTAAAGGAAAGACAGTTAAGATAGTCAAGTCTTCTTTGAATTCTCCCAATTTAGATGGTAGCTGCAACAGTCAAGTTGATCACTCTATAAGTCAATATGACTTTAAGGAAGTTCCAAGGCATAGGCTTATGGCAAACCTATATTGCTTCCGAAAAGAATGTCTTGATGAGTGGAGTCAACATGAAGAAAAGCTTGAATCAACTCAAAGCTCTTTATTTAGTTTATCATTATTCCAAGAAATTGTCATGGTAGTGATGAAGAAAATTTTTCCGTATTGTATGCAATTACTTATTTTTGAGGTAGTTAACTCTAAAATATCCCAACTTGAAGTTAAAGTGTCAAAACTCAAGGCACAACTTGAGGAGTATCAACATAAACAAGAAGTAAAGATGCAAAAGGCAAAGCATACGATTTTAGAATTAGAAGAACAAAATTTTCAAGTCTTTCAAGAGATGGCTAAAGCCAAGGAAGAGTGTCAATCTTAAGTTCGCACCTTGCAACAACAATTGGTCAAGATGGAATGTAAGAATTAGATCCTTCATCATGAAATAGACGTGCTACGAAATGGGTCAATGAATGTTACTCCATCGACAAGACAAAGTCCCATTCTGATGACTTCCTTGGAGTCCTTTGATTCTAATAAGTTTATTGAGCCAACAAGCTTGCTGTGTTGATCCTTTCTTCTAAAGATGTTGGGCAGTGGCTGGTTTTTTTACAAGAGAAGAAGCACATGTCATTTGCCTCAAGGGTGGAAACATCTTGCACAAGGGTTCTCAATGTGCAACCGAACAACTTCCTTTCCCCGAGGTCCCCTCAAAACCAATATGGTATGTGAATGAGTTATCTTCAAAGACAGAAATTGATAAGCAATTCAATAAGGAAGCTTATCAACCTAAGTGTAAACAACCTAATGCTCATGGTCATCCAATTGATTCTTTGAAGGTGAGGAAAAATAGGTCTCAGAAACCTATTCTTCACGTTAAAACATAAGAAAAAAGGAAGCGAAATTCACAAAATGTTGCTAAACAAACAAAAAACAATGATCAGCCCTTGGTTTTCTTTTCTTCTCCAAACTGAAAACTCTATTTGCTCCTCATCCTTCCAAGGCTCCCAAGAAATTCAAGGCAACAAATGTGGATTCAACAACAAAGACAATTAGCTCTCAAATGCATGAATCTGATAGTGCTAATTCAAGTTGTCATGAACCCCCACTATTCAATATAATGGGAGAAAGCGAAAATGTGCCAATAACATGCAGGTTCTAGCAAAGCGCCAATATATTCACATGCTAGATGCCAATTTGTCAGCACTATTCATTCCAACCAGGTCAAAGTTAGACAAGGTGTTACACCAATTAGATGATGATTTATTGGCTACAACTTGTCTTCTTTAAGTATGGTGGACCGTGGTTTGACCTTGTTTCCCTTACAAGAGACTTGGTCACTTAGCTATTTCTTCTTTTTTTCTCCTTTATTTTAATTTTGCATATAAAAACAAAACTTCATTTGTATTTATTATTATTATTATTAATTAAGCAGAACGACCACCTTCAAGGGAGTAATTTTTGTGTAACCAAAAAAATTGAATTTACCTGGTCGGCATGCATGAGTTAATTTAGGCTTTTGCTTTGGTCCAAGCAAGCAAAGAAATCGATCCAAAAGTGAAATTCTGGTTACGAAAGGTGCGGTGCGACCCTCGCTGTGGTAGCCATAAATAATTCGTCGTCGTCCATTGTCCTAGTTGCAGAAGAAAGAAACTTCCATAACTCGCAAGCCAGGCAGCCACCAAAGGCTGTTAGCCCCCCGTTGATCCGACCGGACGGGGCTGACTGGCCGGTGCGCTCTCCAACCCACGTCCCTTCATTTCATATTCACATTACCCTCCAGGTATTTGTTCTCTTCTTCTTCCTTCACTACCCCATCCTGGAGCAGGTTTCTTTCATCCCATTAATTTGTCTATAAATTTATATGTGATACATTTTTACATGTAAGCCTATATATGAACGCTTTTCAATACTATCAAAATTCAAAAGGATGAAACTCGTGATCTGGAGTGTTGTGGTCTTTCATGGGGGCGTGAACCTCACCCTTATGCCAGGTTTATGTGCAATTCCGTGATTGTTCATCCATAATTAATCAAAATGGGTTACTGCAGAATTGTAATGGGCTATCAAGTAGTTAAGCGTGGGCTAAGTTAGTGTTCGTAAGGTGATGCCTGCCTGCGGCTGTTGAGTGGATTAATTAAGATAGCCAGTTTGCCGGCCGCTTTCTTGATCTGTAAGCTAGGTTTGTACCTGATGATAATTAAAGCAGAAAAGTTAAGGCAATGAGCGGAAGCTTCATGGCGTCCTCTAATTTCTTGCTGTAACAGCTTCGTACTTTCTTTTCTACCATAGCGTTAGTTAATGTTAATGTGGAAGATTTAGTTTCTTCTTGTGAAGTAGGAAGAAATTAATAAGGATTTATACCCTTTATCTGCTTACACTTTATGGGAGCAGTGTCGTTCACCTTTTTCTAACAAGTTATTATAATTTTAACTTTATTGTACTGTTTTTGAATCACTTTTTGATTCTTGAAACTTGAGCACTTGCTAGCTATCTGTCTTACATTTTTATCTATTTGACTGGAACCAATAGGATCTTATAACTTCTTACAAGTATAAGATGCACGCAGTTTTACTCTCCTGTTTATTGATGCCTGATTGTTTAAAAGCGTGGACATTTCGTGTCACATTCTTAATTAGCAGCTGGTGCGAGCTAAAAGATATGCTTGGGATGGAAGCAGAGCGAAAAAACCTTGAAGGAATAGGAAAATGTAGACCACCTTCTCCCAGTAGTCCTTTCCAATGGAATTTCCCACTTGATACTGCTTCCGTCCTGCATTCTGTCATTGGAGCGGAACGCGGTGCTGAGCATAGAGGAAAAACACACCACCGCACTGTATCTGATACTGCTGTTATCGAGGAGCAACCTGCTTGGCTGGAAGAACTCCTGAATGAGCCAGAGACATCTGGGTTCATAGGTCACAGGCGGTGTTCCAGCGATACAGTTGCATACTTGCAGTCGAATAATTTTGCAGTTGGAGCTTATGGGGCTTCTCAAAACGTTCTTCACTGCGTAAATCTGCAGCATACCTTCCTCCGTAACGGTTTGGGCTCTGCGAACAAAAACAAGAATCCATCTTTTGGCAAGCCCTCAAAAACTACTGGGAAAGAAGATGAAGAGAGTGGAGGAGGATCTTCAATGAAAAGTGGCTGCTCAAGCACTAAGAACAATGCATCCAAGACTGATTCGAAAGAATCAAAACGAAATAAGCAGTATGTTTGCTTTCCTTTCCTTAAAGATAAATGCACCACATATTACAGTATTCAAGCTATGTGGCTTATGCAACCTTTGTTCCCATTTCAGTCATCATTTTCTTATTGTCTGATTCATTCTTTCGTGGCATCTCATCCTTGTGCTAAATCTAATGCACCTTTTTCCTTCTTGAAGAAGAATTGTTTCCTTGTGCAAGATATATATAACAGTAAAACATTTTCACTTGGCCACCTGCCTCAAGTCTTGATATTACAATCTGCAGGCAAATGGCTCATCGAACACGTGTAAGGAAACTCCGATACATAGCTGACCTAGAAAGGAGTGTCCAAATATTGCAGGCAAGTCCGTAAAAAATTGTTCCACTGCATTTCACAGTTTCCTGAACGTGTCAACAATTTTTCGTTTATACTCGTTTAACTGTACAGGTACAAGGAGCTGAAGCTTTTGCTCAGCTAGGATATCTTGATCGACATATGCTTTTATTAGAGATGGAGAATAGAGCCTTGAAGCAAAGAATGGAAAGTTTGTCTCAGGAACATCTCATGAAACATTGTGAGTCTTTTGCACTTCAATTAAGATGATGCACTATTTTGTTATTCTGATTCACTGGTGTCGCCAATACAAACTTTCCTCCGAACATGTCCATTTCAACTAAGTTAGCATGTACAATGCTATAGTTACTCGTTTTCACTCGTGTCATTTTAGTTATCTCTCAATCGATGCCATCAATTCATGTCTATCTGTTGCCTTTCTCATTGCCTAATAGTTAGTGCTGTTCTAGTCTCTGGTGATTTATATAGTTATGTTTTGAAGGTTTGTGTTCTGATTTAGTGCTTTCGGATTTTCCCTTTAAATAAAAAAAAATCAAAGCTTTTATCATGAAATTCCTGCCTTTTAGCTGATATGCTTAAGCTATGGCTTGTTTTTGCACAAATTTTCTCAATCAACTTAGTGAAAGAATCTGTTATGTTTGGTTTTGGGTTTTTTTTTTTTTCAAATTTCAGTTCGAGAAAATTACAACTTCCCCCAATGACTGGAATAAATGAAGCATCCTAATCTGATATCTAGAGGTTTTGGTAATATGGTCACTAACTGGGGGGGTGCTTGTAGGTAGAACTTTCACATCCTTTTGAGGTTTCAGAAACCAATTTCTCTGTCAAAACTGGAGACTGTTGCACAACATTGTCTGTAATTTAATAGAATTGCTAATGTTTATTGCATTTACGTTGCATTTGATGTGGAGCAGTAGAGCAGACTGTGCTAGAGAGAGAAATAGGTAGGCTTCAACTCATATACCAGCGGCAGCAAGCAACAACAGCAACAGCAACATAAAAGCAATAGAGACCTTGAGCAACTGTTTCATGGAGAGGAGCTTGAAAATACAATTAGAGATCGGTCTTTGTTTAGATTTCATAAGCAGAGGCCCGGTACACCCAAAGCTCTCTACACACTTGCAGTTGAACCCAAATTATTGAGGACAGGACCTATCATAGCTTTCACACTATTGTAACCGCTTCCACTCTTGTTGGGTCTTGGAAGTTTTTTTTCTGGAATTTTGTCTGTTTGGGAAAGCCAAAAGTCTTGACAGTTTAGCTTAACCATGTTCTTGTCATGTTTCTAGTTTCTATGAAAGAAAAATCTTTCATTCGAATGATTGTTAAACTTCACTATTTTGTTTCGAATTGAATATTTCTTTGAATAATGATATGTTGATGGCCCACCACGAAGTTAGAAGCATGATGGGTGGGATTATATCATCGAGGGCCGGCTCATGCAGCCATCTTATGTCATACCGTAAGCAAATGATTTTTCTTTCCTGTTTTTAAGATATCATTAACCGGTGGAGGTTTAGTATTGGGTTCAATTGCACTTTTTCCATGTGAGGTTTGTTTCTAATTACATCTTCATATGGAAGTAGTTTGGAAACCTTCCTTTATCTCCATATTTTGACAAACTTTACGGTGCTTTTTCTGGAATTCCATTGTAATAGGAAGCAAATTCTTATTATATAAGTGTGTTTGACAACTTATGCAGCCAAAGAACAAACGGATTCAATAAAGAAAAGTAGATGGCGTGAGGTAAAAACAAAGTAAAGCTGCATCAAATCTTAACGGTTGTAACATATTTGACAAGCATCCCAATAACATTGTTAGAAACCTTTGAAGTTGATGCCTTCATATTCTGGATCTTCGCTTCTGTTTCTTGTTCCAATCGCTTCATTGTATCTCCACTTGTCTACCCAAAACCAAATATTACAAGTCCATAAAAGATCAAATATCATAGTATCATAGTGACAAATACTAATATATACATATGTGTGTGTTAATGAAAATATATATACCAATGATCTTAATAATTAACTCTACCTTAAAAATTTTCTTCTGAAACTCTGCTTCCATGTGGGAGCGATATTGGGCCACTTCTCTCTTAGCTTCTTGTTGAGCTCGCGTTAGCCTAGCCATCTTCACTGTTATGTTCATAAAAACATACTTAATTTAGTATATTATTTTAACTACACACTACATATCTCATATTGTTTGATTAACAGAGAAAATAATAATAATAATAATAATAATAATAATTACAGTTTCTGGCACTTGTAATGATATGCTGGGCTTCCTGTTCCGCAGTTAGCAACATTTGAACGCCCCCTTGTCCTTTGAACGAATCCATAAATCTATAAAAATAATGGTTTCAGCCAAAAGCTAGCAAGTAAATGTAAACAGTTTCAATTCAAATACGGATCAAACAATTGCCAACTTTTGACGAATAAATACGATTCCACAGTAAAAATCTCAAGGTGCAGTCTATACGATCAACGCTTACCTGGATGTGTAGGATCGATCGCCAAAGAGAACTGTAATTATCCAAAATGCTTTTGCTAATCAGTGGATCATTCAAATCTCGAAGATGAAGGTAAAGCAGCAGTCCCACATTTAGAGGGATTAGTTTTTGTCCAATTTCCCTGGTCAAAACAAATTTTTGCCGAGTTACCCGTAAATAAAAGCAAAAAAAAGATTTTGCTAGAGTAACAGTGTGTGATGTCTGCTATTCATCTCATATGAATTGCTTGCTATAGACCCGTATAATTTACACGTCCATGTAAGTGATTTCACTGTCCATAATAAAAGATAATGAATATCAAATACGGTCACTTTATAATTTTCAGATAAATAGATTCTTAAATGAAATGTTCTGTTGAAATTTGATTAAAGGATTAAAAAAAAAATTAAAGGAATTTATCTACCTCCAATGGCTTCCAAAATCTATCTACACATCCCTATTTGGATCAAGTTTCATGTTGAAGGAAGGGGCTGTATCTCAACCCTAAGTGACATAAAATAGGAAGAGGAAATGAGAATGAAAGCAAAAAAGTATCACACTTTATAACTTAAGTAGATGAAAATGTTAGAAAAGTGAGAGCAAAAGTAGCAATTAAAAGCAGAGGCAGGAATGAAGACTAAGTAAAAACATTATGTCACGTAGATCTCAATCTTGACCTATCACATGTTTCTTGTTGAACAATATGTATCTCAATTTTGAAGAGGGGTGCATGAATTGAATTTTTTTAGCAAGGGATCCAAATTGATCAACCTTAAATAAAATCCACATGTATTAAATAAAAGGTAAAATCCAAATTTGGTCTCCTAATTTTATGGGTTATCCTAAAATGGTCCCTTAACTTTTTTTTTATCCTTTTAAAGTCCCTTAACTCTATTAATGTATCCTATTTTGATCCCTACCATCAATTTTGATGTTATTTTTAACAGAATTTGCCTATGTGGCACTTACTACCCTCATAGTGGGTCCCAAACTACAATGTGGATGATTATACTGAAAGAATAACAAACTTCAAGTTAAAATTGACATAAACAATCATAAGGACTTCAAGTGTAAATTAGCCCAAAATCATATTCTTTCTTCTTCCCCAAGTTTTCATCCCAACCTCCGCTCCTCAGCCACCCACTCCAGAGTCCAGCCCACTCTCCCTCGATACGCTGTCCCCACCTTTGCCTCTCGCTCTCTCCTTCCCTTGACCCAATCAAGGGCACTCTCCCCTCTGTCTCTCTTTCTCTAGCCACTCAGATTCTCTCATTTTCATCGTCTTCTCCACCTTTCCTTCCTCGTCTGCTCTCCAATGGTAGACGACGATGAATCCACACACAATTCGAAACTTCCTAGTTTCCACTCGCGAAATCAGGAGATCTATGGGGTTCTTGAATTTCTCGACTGCAGCTTCCAATGGGTTGTTTCCGGCTGTGTTCGCTCCCCACCGTCGAAGCTCGACTCATTGGTGTCGGCTAACTCACTCTCCCTTGAACTTCTGGGCCCCGATTACGTCGCCGCTCTCTGTGACAAGCTACTTATCAAGGCATTCTCTAGGCTCTCGAGTTCTCAGTATGTCTTGAATTCTCTCGCCTGCAAGCACTGGTTGTACCTTCACGGCTGCCTCGTGTAATCCCTTAAGCTCACGAATTGGTCATTTCTCGAATCTGCTTAGATTTTTCTCCGCTTCCCTAATCTCAATGAAATCGATATTGTTCGGTCTTGTATTAAGGTGCCGAGGCGGTGGGCTGTGGCGTATCAAGGGAGAGTGCGCCGGAGTGGGCGGCGAAGAGGCGGAGGTGGGGATGAAAATTTGGGGAAGAAGAAAGAGTATATTTTGGGCTAATTTTACACTTGAAGTCCTTATGATTATTCGTTTGTATCAATTTTAACTTAAAGTTTCTTATTTTTCTAGTGTAGTCATCCATATGTAGGGGTGAAAATGGGCCGGGCCGAGCCTAAGCCTCCTAAGCTCGAGCTCGGCCTCTTCACTTTTCGGTACTACTCAAGCTTGAGCTCGAATTGCTTGAGCCCAATTTTTTAGGCTCGAGCTCGAACTCGACTCGAAAGCCCACCAAACTCAAATAACACAAAAAATTTTAGTACCTTAACTACAACTTACATGAAAGATGGGGGATTGAATATGTAATTTTTCTACATAACCAGAAAGGAAAAATTAGAGACTTTATCCCAAACTTTCTAATTGTTTTCTGTTCTACCTTTATTTTTTGAACTTCACAAATGAAGCATCATCTTCCTCACTTCAACAATGGAGCGTCTGGTTCCATCCTTGAGGCATCGTCTAGGTCTTCGCCGTCTGGTTTGAGAGTCGGTAGCGGTGTCGTCGATCTTGGCTAGGGCTATCGTCTGGGTCTTCAGCCATCGTCAATCTTGGGCTATCCGCAGATCTTGCAACTATCATCGATCTCAAGACTGTTAGCAGACCTTGCGGCTATAGTTGATCTCGAGGCTGTAATCACTGGAAACCATCATCAATCTTCTGCTCTTGTTGTTGATCTCGGGCTATCATCGCAGGTAATCAGGCTTAGGCTTTGTTGGCAGAGTGACAAGAGTTAGGAAGACGATGGTAAGAACTAAGGCTTAGGACTTAGGTGGGCTCGAGCCCAATAGGCATGTGAGCCTATAGGGTCAAATATGTTAAGGCTCGAGCTCGACCCCAAATTTATTCGAACCCACTTTTTGACTCGAGCTCAAGCTCGAACTCGAAAATATCCGACTAAAAAATTCTCAGTTCAAACTTGAGCTCGAGCTACCTGAAATAGACTCGACCCTTTTTCACCCTCATCCATATGACAGTATGGAACTTACCATGATGGTAACAAGTACCATGTAGGCAAATTCCATGAAAATTAATACCAGAAGCCAAAACTGATAGCAGTGACCGAAATAAGATATGCTATTAAAATTAGGGGATTTTAAGAGGACAGGAAAAAAAATTAAGAGACCATTTTACACTTTAGGACAACTCTTAAAATTAGGGAACCAAATTTGGATTTTACCAATTAAATAAATCCCAAAGCAAAGTCCTTTGTCCGAAGTCCAAACCGCCATCGAGGGAAACGGTTATCGGTGCCATTTGCCTGATTGTCTTAGGGCATCTCTAACAGTTTCCCCAAATTTTGTATAAGATGAGGAAGTAAAAAGTAAAATCTCTATAATTTTTTTTCTTTGTAGAATTTTGTATTTATTACACAACAATTAAATATTATGGATTTAACGAAAATTCAAATTAATGACTAGTTTAAATATTGTATAATTATATATTGTTGAAAATTTAAAAAATTATCCCATCCGTTTTACAAAGAATGACTCTTTTATATTTTTTGACTGAAATTTGACTTAAATATATTTATATTATAAAAATTTTTAAAAATTATATTTATAAAATAGAGTCTTTAGAGTACCCTTTTTATAAAAAAAAATTTATATTTCTATAAGAAATTTTGAAAGAAAGAAAAATATGAATTAATTATTGTATAATTAAATATTGTGCAAAACATAAAAATTTACTACCTCCATTTCACAAAAAATGACCATTTTAACATTTTTAACTAAAGTTTGACTTAAATATATTCATATTAATTTTTACTATAATTTTTTAAAAAATCATATTTATATAATAGAAATTTTGAAAGAAATAATATTATTAATTAATTATTGTGAATAGTAAATGTGACAACTTTTACAAGACAAATAGAGTATTATTTTTCATTCCCCAAAAATTTTTAGAGTTTCTGCAGAAATATGGAATAAGATCTTCTCTTTCATCTCATTCCCTATTTTAGAGAATATGATAGAGAAGCTGTTGGATTAAAAAATTATTTCATATTCCCTAAAGCGGAGAAAAACTATAAAATAAGAAAGTTGTTGGAGATGCACTTATAATAATTATAAACCGGACGGTTCACAGCTCGGAAGCAAGACCGGGTCAGTTACAGACGCGTCTTCGTCGTTGCAATATAACTGTTGGGATCCGACGCTCCGGCCCGCAAAAGAAGTCTGTCTGACCAAAGCGTATGTCTAAATAAATAAGCGTGTCCCCTAAAAGATTTGCCCAAACATTTGGATGGCGAAATCAGAGAATCCGAAACCCAACTCAGCTTCATATGTTTCCTACGCCAAGGTTCATCCGTCCAGCGATGGGGACATTGATCCCTCCTCCTGCTCGCTAGAGAAGTTCAAGCTCTACGAAACCAGAGCGGTAATCGAATTGACTGGGCAAAAGTGAAGGAATGTGTGGCGAACTAAAGTCGAAATGTTTCCAATTTGTGAATATTGCTGATTGACTCACCTTTGGGTTGTTCTGTGCAGAGATTTTATTTAATCGGGAGCGATAGAAACAAGAGATGGTTCCGGGTACTGAAGATTGATCGGTCAGAGCCATCTGAGCTCAACATCAGTGAAGACCCGGTTATTTATACGTCTCAGGAGATCAAGAACTTGCTTCAGCGAATCGATGAAGGAAATCGCGCCACGGGAGGATTAAGCTTTGTGGCAAAGGTTTTTGGCATAGTGGGTTAGTGTCAGAACATGCAGATATTGATTTTCTTAATCTAACCCTTTGTGTGATTTGTGTAATCAAGCTAAACGGTTGAATTTTTCTTTATGTTTACTAGGTTGTATTAAGTTTTTGGAGTCGTATTACCTGATTCTTGTGACAAAAAGACGGCAAATTGGGTGTATATGTGGTCATGCAATTTATGGTATAGAAGAGAGCCAATTGGTCACCATTCCTCACGTTTCTATCCAATCAGACGTTGCTCATTCAAAAACTGAGCTAAGGTATTCTCATTCCTGTTGCTTGCTTTAGAATTACAGAGCCTTCTAGAGTTCTGGAATACTGCTGGCATTAAACTTGAGTTTCTGTGTTTTTTTTAGTGATTAATAAGACTATCTTGTTCTGGTTATTTATGCCGTTGCCTCCTATCCATGTTCTTATTATGCAGCCTCTATAGAATTGAAAATTATATATTTTGTTCTCTCGATGCAGGTACAAAAAACTTTTATCAAGTGTGGATTTAACCAAGGATTTCTTCTACAGTTACACATATCCTATAATGCGATGCTTGCAGAAGAATGCATCATCACCGTGTGAGGGAGGGATGCCTTATGATAACATATTTGTGTGGAATGCTTACCTAACCCAAAATATAAGGTCAAGATGCAGTAATAACTTCTGGACAATAGCTCTAGTCCATGGTCATTTTAAACAGGTATATTTTTCTTTTTGGTATAATTGAAGTAAACTATTAGTCTTGCTTCTATAATTTTTTTTTTAAGCAAAATTCTGAAGCACTTTTATCTGCAACCTGCAAGACTAGCTTTGGTTACTTAGCAGAGAACTATCTATGATTTATCGATAAAAGGAACTAATATTGCTTAAAATGAGGTTTCCTGATTAAATGAACCTTAATGATCAGTTTATTAATGTCTTATGATAGCAAATAGAGTTCAGCATCTGTTAAATGTTCAAGCCTATTATTGCTTGTGATTGCAGACAAGGCTTTCAATCTTTGGGAGAGATTTTGGCGTTACTTTGATTTCTAGACGCTCTAGACATTTTGCTGGAACGCGGTAAGTTTCTTGTTGATGTTTGTTTTATGTGTGTGCATGTGTGTTGGAAGCTGCAGCTTTGCATCTATTAAATATGCTCTGTAAGGCATGTAAGTCATGCGACTATATGTTCTGGTCATCTAAAAGCAGGTTGTTGGTGAAAATTTTTCTTTACATGTGCCTGGTTTGCTTGCTTACCTCCAGAATGTGGTCTTGCTTGGAAAGAGAATAATTGATTTTAGAGCTATGAAAAAGTGATATTGAAATATAAAATGGTACTCTTGTCTATGTGTTTGCACGTGCTTGAGCATGCGTGCATGCACGTGTTTTGCGGTCTTTCCACTAAGAAAATTAAACATCACATTATCTTAGTTACATGAGCTATCCCATGCATTAGGTTCGTTTTTGGTTCATAATATACCAATGCATATCATCAACTTCAGAATCACTAAGATCTGGTTTCAGGTATTCTATTTATTGATAAGAAAATTATGCGCCCTGCAGTGAGCTGAAAGCAATTTACTCAACATCTTTAGGATCATCAGATGGTAATTTCTGTTCATGAATTTTGACTTTTCCCTTATAATCAATACATTTCAGGTACTTGAAAAGGGGAGTAAATGATAGAGGTAGAGTGGCAAATGATGTTGAAACTGAGCAAATTGTCCTTGACGAGGAAGCTGGATCATGCAAGGGTAAAATGAGTTCTGTTGTTCAGATGCGTGGTTCAATTCCCCTTTTCTGGTCCCAAGAAGCTTCTAGATTTAGTCCTAAACCTGATATTATCTGTAAGAAATCTCCTCAATATAATTTCTTTTTGGCTTTTATATTCATGGTGTCACAAAATTATATGTTTCAGTATGCTTTTTTGTCTCTTCAGTACAGAGATATGATCCAACGTATCAAGCAACCAAACTACATTTTGAAGACCTTGTACAGAGATATGGCAACCCAATTATTGTGCTTAATTTAATTAAGGTAATTTTCAAGTAGGTTCGTTTATTGATGAAATGAAATTTCTCATGGAATGTTATTGTATCACTTAGATACATGTTCTGTTCTTAAATCATTTGAGAACCCTTACTTGCTGCAAATTCTGTGGTGCGAGCAAAATGTTAGCATCATGCTAAAATTTCAGAACTCACACTTACGATGGAGAAGCACACTGTTACTTATGGGTAAACAAAAGGAAAACCATTGTTGCTTCATATTGAATTTAGTAAAGTTCATGACACAAATAACATATTAAGCATTTCAAATTTTTTTTAGGCTTTAATATCAGTGATGACAACTATTCATTAACATTTCAAAATTTCCCTTATTTTCTAACTATAATGTGAAGGTCTAAAATCACATATGATCTTCTTCATGATGTTTGATTCTTTGTCTGAAAAAAATGTGATGTGTGACTCATTTTGAATATTTCACTGCAGACTGTTGAGAAAAGGCCACGGGAGATGATGTTGAGGCGTGAGTTTGCAAATGCAGTAGGGTATTTGAACTCAATTTCCTCAGAAGAAAACCATCTTAAGTTTATTCACTGGGACTTCCACAAATTTGCAAAGAGGTATTTCTCCCTTTTCCCCCTGTTATCAATGGAAGGGCCAATCCTCACTTTCTGCTGCCCCATCCCTTTCAATGGAGGAATATGGTCTGACTCCTTTTTCTCTTTTGGGCATGTGTGTTGGTGTTACTCCAAAGCAAATCTGCGAATGTTCTGGCTGTTTTGGGTAAGGTGGCAAGTGAAGCTCTTGATTTGACTGGATTTTACTACAGTGGTAAACCTAGCACTGTTACGAAACAAGTCAACCAACTAGGGCGAACAAGCACCCAAAGGTATGCTATTCACTTGGCCTTTTTTTTCCGCTGGCATGTTTATTATTTGAAAGAGAAGATAATTTTGTTGCTGTATGTATGAAATGTAAATGTCTATACTGTGATTCATTTAAGATTTGTTTGTGCATTTTTATGGTTGTCATTATTGTCTAAGAAGTGGAAATGATGGAAATTGGAAGTATTGCATTTATAATTGGTTTATGTTTTACTCTGTATTTGAGAATTGAAAACTCTACTGATCACCTATAGGGTGCCCAAAAGTGATTATAATATAGTTTCAAGCAGAATATTAAATCTTTCTGAAAGCAAGACGGTGATTTAACCCTTATAAGATGATTCTTTTTGTTTTTTATTTAAACTGACAGATAACTTTTTATTTTCTCGTAGGGATGCATCTCTTAGAGATTTGAGGGCCAGCTCAGGGGATCTCCAACGGGTAGGAAGTAGCAATGAGAATCTTAATTCTGTAAGCAGAAGAGATAAAGAGGCAGATTTAAATCAACAAAGTAAGAAAGATAATGCCAGTGGTGCAGCTCCATGTTTTCAGAGTGGAGTTCTGCGTACAAATTGTATTGACTGCTTGGATCGTACAAATGTTGCCCAATATGCTTATGGCCTAGCAGCATTGGGCCGCCAACTCCATGCCATGGGTTTGACAGATGTGCCCAAGGTGGACCCGGACAGTAGCATTGCTGCAGCACTAATGGACATGTACCAGAGCATGGGTGATGCGCTTGCCCAGCAATATGGAGGCTCTGCTGCTCATAATACTGTAAGATCATGTTCCTCAAAGTCTCAAATGTTAGTTAAATTGCTTTAAGTTAGCGTACCTTTTGGTTATGGTTTGGCCGACACGCATAATTAGATATTTGGAAATGATTTACCATGAAATTCAGGTGTTTCCTGAGAGGCAAGGAAAGTGGAAAGCCACCACACAATCTAGAGAATTTCTCAAGTCTATCAAGCGATACTATAGCAATGCCTATACTGATGGTGAAAAGCAAGATGCTATAAACCTGTAAATTGTTGGCCCTTCTTCTGTTTTCACTACATGCTTCCCTTTAGCCTGGTGGTTGGTATTGATGAGTACTCAATTCTGGTTATGCTTCTTGGTTAATTAATATGTGTGAGTTCTCAGTATGGTTGTCATCATCACCAATTCACCATGAGAGTGGGATGTTCTTTTCATGTGAACATCTATGTGTGTTTTGTAGCAACTTTTCATGTTACAAGCTGGCTTCTTTATCAAAATAACTGTACTTTTAAATAGTTTTCATGCTCTAATTTGAAAACCACCGGAGGGCAGACTGGTACAATTGAATAATAAATAGCACATATGAATGAAGTGGAGGCCAAAAATGGGATTTGTTGAAAATTAATATGTTTCTGAAAACAAAATAAAACTTATGAGATAAAGGCGTTATGATTTGGTGAAATTAATGTTTCCAGTTAAAAATTTTGCCGTATCTATTCTCTGACATTTAGTTTTTCTCTGTTTTATAAGATTTCTGGGTTACTTCCAACCACAGGAAGGAAAGCCTGCCCTTTGGGAGTTGGATTCTGATTATTATCTTCATGTCTCAGGAACAGGCGATGACCTTTTCCCCACTAATGGGTAATAAATGTTTCAAAAAATCCATTGGTCAGATTTGAGCTGGCAACAATTTAAAAGGACAAATCTATTGCAGTGGTGTCTTAAATTCCTCAGTGGCTTATTGCAGTTTACAGGATGATGCTAAGCCTGTAGGGGCTGTTGGCAGGGCCCTTGCTCCTGTTCCAGCTTGCAAAGAAGATTTTTCACGTATGAAGTTGACATCATTTGATAAATTGATTGAGAGGACATGTAGTTCAATAAGGAATGTCAGAGTCTACAGTGAACCAGATCAGAGACCAGGAGGTGGCACAGCAAATTCTGGTGTAGCACCTGACGCAGCGTAAGCATTCCATTTACCTTACATCCATCCTGATGCAGCAGAAGAAAAAAGTAAACCTCTATTATACTTTGATCATGTTGCTTGCCCTAGAACAAACAGACTGTCATATAATAGTGTTCATGTTGTGTTTATATGTGTTTGGCGTCCTCAGATGCGATGCCATCATAAATATTTAACCACCATAAAAGACGAGCTGCTGCTCACTAAATTCATCACTCTGTGGCATGCAGTGAAATACAGCTCAAAAGCCCCAATTGGTTGTTTGGCCAGAGAAAGTTTGAAGACAGTACCTCTGCTCAAAGAGTTGCCATGCGTGAAACCACAAGTGGAGAACCTGAGAATCGAACAAGTGTTGATGATTTTTGTGACTTAAGTTGGATTTCATCTTGCAATAATCTCGATGAACAGGATATATTCCAGAGGTATTGTAGACTAAGAACCACCGTCCCATATAATGTGATGATAGGTTGACTAAAATAATGGTATACCAAGCTGGTGAAGCTTGCCACTTCTGGGCTGGCTGAATAATTGGCTTTGGTTATCGTGGGAATGAAATACATAATGCAGTGCTTTTGTTCTCTTTGCTTCAAATGTCTTGGACCTAGATGAGCTGGACTTGATTGCTAGCCACTCATTGATATAACCATAGTAAGTGCAACTTTGTCATGCCCAGGTATCTTTCAATGACCTCTGCTGATGAAGCCAATGGTTGGTATGGCGGAACGCTTCTTCGTGATCACGATGTGAACAGTGATGTATATAAACACTACGCCGAGTTATGTCAGGTAAGATTGATGCTGTACTGACTTCCATGTTTCTTCCCATTGCTGCTTTAGTTTCACTGAATTTTTATCAATTTAATCTGCAGGGTCCAACAATGGAGCCTTTCGAGCACGATAGTGAAAGAGAGAAGTACTATGCTGATATTCTACGCATGAACGCAATAGATGTCATAGACGATGCTGCTGTCGAAGCAGAGATGTCGGCAGCTCTTAAGGAATACGACCAAATCGGTGCTGATCTTGGGATCACCCCTCGATCATGTAAATCTTTTTTGGAGGACCCAAGTCAGTTGACTCGATGGATCATTGGCGAGGACAAGCTACAAAAGGTCTGAACTTCTGCCACTTCATGAGTTTTGAGCAGCACGGATACGTACATATACTGCATACACGTACAGATGTCCAAAATTGTTGTAAAATTTTTATATATTTTTGTGTGCTTATAATGCTTGTTGTATATATATACAAGGTGTTAAATACCGTTACCGTTAAACATACTGCACCCTAAAATTTTAAGGTATACTGCATGATATACCGTTACTGTTACCGTAAAAAATAAATATTAGAATATTATTTTTAGATAATATAATTTGTTTAATAATTTATTTTTATACATTTTATATATATTCTAATTTTTCTCATCATAATTTGTCAAATATAAATAAAATATATATGATAGAAGATATTTTTTAATACAAAAAACATAAAAAAAGTGTTATATATAGAGCAAAATAAATAATACTAAAAAAACTAATTTATTGATATACTATAAATATAAATAATATCATCCATATACTTTGCATATACTATAAATATAAATAATACCATTCATTAATTTTTTATATTAATTAAAAAATGTAACAAAAAAAATTAAAAGTAAATGTTTATTTTATGATATGTTTATTATTTTTATTTTAATATTTTATATATTTATGATATTTTGATGTAAAATAAAAAAATATAGGCAAAAATTAAATACCGTTGTACGTATCACGTAATATTTGTGTTATATTGGGGTTTTTTGACAAAATATATATAAAAAGTGTACAGTATGTGGTATCCCGAGAAATATCACAGTATACTGCGGTATACCATATGGTAAAATGAAAAAATGTGAAAACATTTATACTGCATACCCGTGGTAAGCGGTATACCGCGATATTTAATTCAATGTGTGTGTGTGTGTGTGTGTGTGTGTGCCCGAGAAATTGATGCCAAGTGATGAAGGAATTCTGTCCGGTGGGTCGGAATTACACATTTTCGAAGCAAAGAGGTTGTTAACCTAAAGCTGAACGATCATGTCATGTGCACTCTCTTCTTTCCATAATGCCAAACTCACAATTCCCCCTTCACAACTAGTTATTATATATATATATATATGGGGCAATAAGATATACTAATTCATCTTTAACTATTTTCATAACCCGTCTAACGGATAGTTATAATTTCAAAACTAAATCATAAAATGATATCATATATTGAATCAACAATTTAATGTAAAATCAAGTACATGGCCCAATTAATAAGTTGTTGATTTTAATAAGGTATAACTTTTAATAATACACTTAAAATATAGAAAAGATATGATCAATAGTCGCAAACTAGAATGTCCAAATTTAATAAACATAAGCACTCCGTGTAACTTTCTGAAGCCCATTTATTATTATTTTTTGGAACCCAGTTTTATTTATATAAATTGAAAACAATATAATGCACCAAAACTAATAAAATTAAACTACCAAGCTGAACAAATTTTGTTTAAGCCTATTTGTAGTTGAGTCCCGACAACTCTAATTTCTATAAAACAAGAAGACGGAAATAGCAACAAAACTTAGGCCCAGTCTATGATAGAAAAATTGAATTATAAGGAATGACTAAATTGTAGCTACAATAAAGTTGAGGAGTGTATGACAGCCGTTAAGGAGAGAAAGGGAATAGGTGACTAGATGAATAAAGATGAGGGACTGTTTTCTTATTTCAGGTAATACAAAATGTAAAATACTTTCAGACTCTTCATTTCTCTTTCTCTGCCTGCCAGCTCTCTCTTCTTCCTAAGTATTCTCTCTGTCTTTTGCATTTAGGGGGGTTGAGCAGTTAGGTGTTTTCACGGCTCCGTCACTGTGCTACCGGAAAGTTTTCCAGAAGCTAAAATATTTTACATGATTCGATTCATTTTTTTGAAGAGAGTCACCATTTTTTGTAGATCAGGTGTCAAAAGTGTCGGACATTTTCCTTTTCGCAGGGCATTTGAATTTCTTGGTGACGTTTCTTGGTGTTTCCACCGCCATCCAAATGAATTTTCTTACCATTAGCTGCATCCAGTTTGAATTTTTTGCGGTGGTGTCTTCGCGCTAGCAAAAAGTTTTCCAGAAACAATGACTTTTTACATGGTTCAACTAGTTTTTATTTCCTCTTTAACTTTCCCTTTGGCAAATTGATTTGTTGCAAAACCAAATCATCTTCGAAAATCCTTGTGTGATGGTTTGAAACCCTAGGTAATAATCCTCCTTGCTGCGTTTGCCCTTACTTCATTACCTTCCTTTCGAACCTTGTCCTATCTGCGAAAGATGATTGTCATGATTCTGCTTGTGGCACGGGTCTAGACGCCTTGTTGACAAGTGTACTCCACGCTCCTCCTTCCTCGGCGTGGCTAGTACGTAAAAGGGGAAAGCGTTCTCTTCCTAAGTCTATTTTTTTTTTAATCTTTCTCCCTAACATTTCTCTACATTATTTCATGTTTTCCATTTGAAACTTCTACCTGACCTTTTTTTTTTTTTTTTCTGTCAGAAGATGGGCAGCACCATAAAGGTTGGACTAGTGCTGGATTTCTCAAAGAGTAGCAAGAATGCCATGTAGTGGCCTATTGGCTACTTTGTCGACAAAGGGGACACGTTTTTTATCAGTCACACCAACCCCATTTCGACTGCCAAGTCTGGCAAGGTTAGCTATTATGAACATTATGTTATTATCACAAATTGTAGAAAACATAAGCCAAGAAACAGAAATAAGCAAAACATAGAAACGTAGTGCATCACATGAAAACCTTAGTAAATTAGAAACTGGTTTACTGGTTACTTACATATTGATGCTGGAATAAGTTATCTAATGCTACTGAAATTGCTACCTGGGTGTTTCTGCTTCACTGCAATGAATGAGAAATCATTATATTTCAGACTTCATGGCTTTCAAAAAATAACTAGATTGCATTTCCATAAAAAAAATATGAGCAAAACCTAGAACCATTGCATGTTGGGTATGTTATACTTTCTTCAAACACTTGCATAACCTATATTTATCTCACTAACAAACACATTCATATTTTTAAAATCTAAAGCAGACAACTTGGTGACAATTAAATAGGGACCTAGAAACTGATGTTTGAGTTGTGATTTGTGGTACTAGATGTTGGTAGAGAATGGAACCTGATTCAACAAATAAATAAATTTTGTAAGTAAGTGTTTTGGGTGGAGGAGAACAAATGCTTGTTAGCTACATTTAGAGCAGGCACCTTATAGCAACTGTTAACATTACATTAGTACCAGAGACTTTGGAAGACATAACATAAAGAACAGAAATAAACAAAACATACAAATAGTACATCACATGAAAACATTAGTAAATTATTACCTGATGATTTTTGTGGTTATTCTTGATGCTGCTGGGATAAATTGTCTTCTGTTGATTCTGGTTAAATTAGTGGCGTGTAGTTAGATAAGTATATTAGATAGATTAAAAATTAAATAAAAGTGAAATGGATGTGTTGAAATCTGGTACTTTTTGCTACTGCAGATACCTTGTCTAAGTTAGAAATTTGAAGTATGAGTTGCAAATGCAAGTTAGATATGTTCATCCTAACCAAAAAAAAATAGTCAAACTGAAATTGTAGAACTTATTCCAAAATCTTGTCTAGTCGGTAATATAGATGTGAAGTTGCTTATATTGGTGATATTGATATTTGGTTGGAAACAGGAAAACTTCAGTTATTGAATCATTTTGATAGTAGTATGAATTGATGCATAAATGGGAATTGAAGATGGGAGAAATTACATCTAACCTTGTTTTGATGTCCACTTTTTTGTGTTATCTGCAGCCTGAATGAAGATGCCCAAGGAAGATGAGGTGTAACTGCTTCTGTAAAGGTAGTTTGGGTATGCCGAATTCTTTTTGTAGAAGATGAAGAAAAAGTACTGCTCTAAAACATGATGTATTTGTACATATGTATGTATAACTGCTCGGGAAGTAGTGGAATGTGGCGTGCTACTCAAATTAAGATAACAATCAGTAACAGTTAGGATTGGTGAACGTTAAGGGCCAAATTTAACCAATTAGAAATTTTTACATGTTATCTGGTTTTTTTGGTTTCTAAAATTAATGCTTTCTTATTAATCATTCATTCAGTAAAGGAATATGGAAACGTGGGTATGGCCCGTATAGGAAGGGAATATGGCAACATTTTTTTGTAAACATCTGAATATAAAGAACGTGGGTTTAACCTCAAATATGCATAACTTTTTCAGAAACAGAAATGCAAAAATTTTGAGAAAAATGGAGTCACTCGCCTCCTAATCGCACTGTTGTTGCTAGCGTCTTGATTCACCAATTATCGTCTCTAGACCATGTTGGTTCTTACCTCAAGGTCATGGCAGTCTTTGCTTCTCATACACCTTGGTCATCATCATTCCAAGTCATAGCTAGGCCACTCTTCCCTCATCTACACCACCAAATTGTGCACATAAACAATCTGAACAAGTGTCTAAGATAAGATGCAATAGTGTATAACACAATAGGTAAAAGTATCTAAACAAATATGTATATGAAGAAATATGTAAAAGTGTTTAAAGTGATATGCAAACATTTTATTCTCTTCATAAATAGAAGTGTCTGAAAAATTAAGTAAATTTTCTAAATAAATATGTAAAAGTGTCTGAAACAATATATGAAAGGGTCTAATAGAACATGCAAAAGTGTTCAAAGCAATTCGTGGACAATTTGTTATTTTCCTAAATAAAAGTAAATAGAAGTGTCTGAAAAATTAAGTAAAATTTCTAAATAAATATGTAAAAGTGTCTGAAACAATATATAAAAGGGTCTAATAGAACATGCAAAAGTGTTCAAAGCAATTCGTGGACAATTTGTTATTTTCCTAAATAAAAGCATTTTGGCCAATAAGTAAAAGTATTTGAACAAATATATAAACATATGTGAAGAATATGCAAAAGTATTTAAAGCAATATGTAGACAATTTGTTTTCTTCAGAAATAAAAATATCTGAAGTAATAAATAAAAATATTTGAAGGTATATCTAAAAGTGTCTAAATAAATATGTAAACGTGTATGAAACAATAGATAGATAATTTGTTCTATTCATAAATACAAGTGCCTGAAATAATAAGCAAAAATTTCATATATAAAAATATTTGAAAAAATATATGTAAAAATGTTTGAAGTAATTTGTAAAACTGGTTGTTTTTGCATAACAAATTGTTGACAATGCAATCCTTTCAACAGTTTCTAGAACCTGACATAGGAATCCAACGAATGTGACGTGGGTCATTTGTAATGGTTACCATCGATCTCGATCAAGATTGAATGGTGGAGGCGATACTACAATATGACCTCAAGCCTCGATCCGATTTGAGGTGCATGAACAATGCTTATATCTAGTGATGGAAATACCAACAGTGTCATCATCGTAGGAGCTCATAGTCAGAAATGTAGTTTAAAGGCGACGGCTATTTGAAGATGATGAGGTTCTTAGGAATTGGTTCAAATTCCTCTGACATTTCATGATCTAGGTTAAGGGATGTGATGACAATTGGTTGAGATAGCTAGGGGCAAAACTGACATTTGAGCCTTATTTGCAAATGCACATATACCTGCCTTACCTGCCCCTGTCCACAATGTTTTTCTTGTCTATTTCTCCTGTAAGATGTTGAGCCAATTCGTTTTAACTTAAGTCAACAAACTTATCTTTATTTTTATATCTTTTTTACCTGAAACTGATTTCATTTGAAAATCAATATTATATAGAAATAATAATCCATTTGAAAGTAAATTTTTATAATGTTGTTAAATTTTTATGAATTTTTTTAATGCATTAAACGAGAAAAATTCATAAAAATTTAGTAAGATTACAAAAATTATATTTTCAATTGATTATTACAACTACATAAGATTAGCTTTTAATTAAAATTAGTTCCATATAAAAAAGATGAAAAAATAAAAATATTTTAAAATCAATAAACTTAAGTTAAAACGAATTGGCAGCAAGTGTATTCCTCTATGAAAAATTCTTTTTTTCGTTTTCCAAAGAAAATCAGTTTACAATGTATCGATGTAGCCCTACATCATTTGAAAGTAAACAAAAAGAACGAACTCTTTACCTTAATCAGTCACAACGCTCATATTCTTCTCTTAAAATCTTTTAGCCAAGGCATAAAAAAGAAAAGCAACGAAGAGAGTAGATCTCAACAGATAGGTAAAAGCTTACTTATGAAGTAATGGCATAACATTGGTCCAATGAAATACCTCACCAAGAAACAAGATTAAGAAGGATGCTAGCTTAAGAACCAATGAGCCTAATATACTGACTTCATGATACTGGAACAAGTAAATAGGAGTGAAAAAAACGAAGTGTAAGTCCTAAAAAAATGCACGAGCACGTGGACTAGTCCCTGGGAGGTGGTCTGTTATTATGCAGAGGATTCGGTCCGCTAATAGAATACAACCTCTTGATCCCGTACAGCGAGTCAGGCGACTGCTGTGAGTTGGGTCCATTGGGGACTAGCTTCTTCATCTGATCATAAAGAGGGTCGGGATACTGTTGGGTGTTGGGTCCGGTTGGAAGGAACCAACCTCTTAAACTGATCGTAAAGAGAGGGCCGGGCGATTGTTGGGTGTTGGGTCCGGTCGACTAGCCTCTTCATCTAATAGTGAAGCTGAGAAGACTTGCGCCCCAAGCAAAGGCAGCAAGGGGTAGAGAACAATAGCAGAGCCAGCGCTCCTACCAACGACACCTTGGAACACACAGCCATCACTAACTTGTTGATTATGCTGTTCTGAGGAATGAATGAAAGTTAGATTTGTTTACTTTGCCTTGCTTGTATAGAGTTAAAAATAAAAGAGCACACAGTTAATTTGAGGAGATAAATTTACAAAGTTATCAGTTCCGGATTTGCTTCCTCTATTATGCAAGGGATTTTCATTTATTGCATGTCGGTTATGGATTAATTCCAAAAGATCGAACTTTTGTACTTCAAGAATTTATACTTATTTAATTATAAATTTTATCTTGATTATTAATTACTATGAAAAATTCAGAAATTATGATATTAAAGTGAGCAATTCTGAAGCAGCATAAATTTATATATATTTTTTAAATCAACACATATAAAGAGAAGGTAACTATTTTTTTCACTAATATGTTTTACTAGTAGTGGTAAAGATGGAGTTTTATTTGTGAAAATGAAAAGTAAAAGTGAAGATGGCTTGTGTTGCGGAAAAAACATTAAAAAAAATAAAGTTATTAAATGAATTACAAGACTTGAGGTAGTGGGTTTTTTATCACTTTATTCATGGCATTCGCTCATTACTAATTTATAAATTGTCATAAAAGAGATAGAAGAGCATCTTTGCAAAATATTCACGATAGAAGGGCTAAAACCAAGTGATGAAGAATAAAAAATTGTCCTATACATAAGTAAAATAGATGAGATAAAATTAAAGCAATATTTGTTGCTGGCATCAAAGTTATCTTTGTTGATAGGGAAAATAAAAATTCAGGAACTATTCTCAAATTGACTAAATCAACAGAAATTGTTAATAATCAAGTTGTTTATGGTTGAAAAAAAAAAAGAGTAAGCATAAGATGTTTGGGAAAAATGTAAATTCCTTTTTTATTTTAATTTCTTTAAAATTAAGAGGATTTTGGGAAATTTTGTTTTGGAGAAAAAAAATCTAAAAAAAAATTGCAGTTGAACAAGTGTTGTAAGATGAAACAAAAATGTTCAACTCTTTTTAAATAGGAGGATATGATGATTAATAAATTATATAATAATTTAGGAATAAGATAAATTGATTTGATACGAGTAAAATTTTTATGCCTCCACCATAAAATTTTGTTAATCATTATGCATAAACATGCATTTATAGATTTATAAATAGCATTTAAATTATCCATCTCACCATTTATAAAATAGTAGGATAGTCTTTATAGTTTAACATTTAGTTTTCTTTGTTCATTAAATATATATAGATATACATGTATTAAGGATTCTTATATGATATTATATTTTCATTCTCATCATACATATGTGATGTATGGGAATACAAAAAAATCATTGAATCCATACTGCATATATAAAGAAATGCTAAAAGATATTGATTATATAATGTAGAATAAATATAAATAAAACTATAATTATAACATCACATGCTTTATATATTGTTAAAACATAAATTAATAATTCTAAAAATTTAATTAATATTTATAAAACAATATGTGATTCAGGAAATGATCTTTAGGAAAGTAAAAGTTAGGACTAATATTTTGTGGAAGTATGATATGTGATTCTATTTTCCAAGGGACCAAAGTGAAATATTTTTACTTGTTTAAACCGGGGTAAATTGCAAAAAAAAAAAAAACTCAAACATTTAAGTTTTGAGTTGCAAATTCCATCCCTAACATCTCACTTATTGCTTAATGGTCTCAAACCTTTTCTTTTCATTACAATTCATCCATGGACTCATTTTAGACTATGTTGGTTTAAAAAACTGATTTGTAGGGGAAAATAAATATTTTATATAGTCTATTAACTATCAAAAAATTTATGGCACACTTTGAATTAATGGAAACAAAATTACCAAATATTTTAAATTAGAATTTAAAAAATTAATGTTAGATAGTTATGTGAGTTAATAAATTCAAATTATTTGAAAACTATTTTGTACTAAATTTAAAGTTGTACTCTAATCTGTTGATTGTTAATGAACTATGTAAATTATCAATTTTTTTCTCAATAAATCAAATTTTTATACCAACTTGGTCTAGCCTATAGCCAGAGACAAATTTGCAATGGAGGAAAAATGTTTGGAACCATTAAATAACAACTGAGAGGTCAAAGACGTATTTGCGACCCAAATTAAAGATTTGGGATTTTTTATGTAATTTACTTATTAAACTAAAATAGAATAGTTAATAGGCTAGTGACTAAAATACTATGATACTTAATTGAACTATTCATGAAATTTACTCATACAATTTATATTTTTAAATCTTAAATTAATAAATCTAAAAAATTAATTAACATTTATATAATATAATACGTTATTGGAGAAATGATCTTTAGGAGAGTAAAAATTAGAATGAAAATTTTTTAAAAGTATAATATGTGATACCATGTGTGATAAACTAAACTGAAACGTTTTTAATAGGTTAAGACAAAAACAAAATGGTTAATAAGTTTGTGACTAAAAGAGTATAAAATTTAAAGTTAAGAGATTGACATAAAATTAAATCATTTAGTATATTTATTGATAGCATTTATTGATGGGACCCAACTTTTGTATATATATAGATTTAGTCAACTAAAAGAAAAAGTCAATTCAAGAAAAAGATCTAAACTTTCTTAATTAGCTTTATCTCATCTTTGAATATTAATTTTATGAGAAAAACCTTTAAAAATACTCCCTATCCTATGATTATTGATACAGGTTTCCGAACGAAGATTATTCATTGACACATTTGGTTTTATGAGAAAAAATTTAAAAAAATTTATTGTCTTTTCCAATTTTCCCCCATGAAAAGTAAGTGACTAACTGTCGCTTTTCAAGCTTAGTGACTTGCTTGAACATTTTATCAAAGTTTTAGGTTAAATTGAAAATTTTTGAAAAATATAAGTACTAAAATGGAAAAAATAAAACTGCTCCAACTCCACCATATCAGCTTGAGTCACGTTTTGATTTTATTTTTATTCATAAAAGTAAAATATAACCACTTTCTTTAGAGAACATTATAACTAAAGCTAAAAATTGATTTTGTTACTATGATTTTAGATACGCGAATTTATGCATGCGCATTTTCTTCCAAAGGGAAGGACTGATTTATGCTGATATTCTCCTCGACAAATAAAAGTATATTCTCTATCATGTAAAACGTTTTCCGAGGACCCAAGGCTATTGACTAGATGGCGATCGAGGGCAAAGCTAGATAGTGTTCGATATTGTTTTGAGCAGAACGTACGAGTACCTCCCTACAATGGGTTTTAGTTATCTTCATTTGAAAGAAGAAAAGGAACCAAGAGAAGACAGATCTTAACAAATAGGAAAAAGTAATTAATGCCATTAGATCGGTGCAGCGACATTATCATATACTAAGAAAGAAGATTAAGAAAAGGCCAAATTAAGAACTGATAAGATTCAGATGTAGGCCAGCTTGATGATGTGGGAGGAAAATAAAATGAAATACAGCTCGCAGAAACAGAAAATGTAGACTAGTCTCGGTTGGGACTTGCAGTTGCAGGAACCAGTGGGATGGGCGGTGTATCATGGTGCAGAGGATTGGGTCCCGTGGGAGTCACCCTCTTGAGCCCCCAAGATGCTGATATGGCCAGAGGCGGACTGTTATGGTGTATAGGATTCGGTCCTGCGGGAGACAGCCTCTTGAGCCCCAGAGAAAACCTGTTATCATTTACAGGAGGAGGAGGCGCAGCAGCAGCAGCAGGATCTGATAGCTGGGGATTGAGTCCTGTCGGGACAAGCCTTTTCATCTGGTAGTGAAGTTGAGAAGACTTGCGCCCCAAGCAAGGGCTGCAAGACACAGAGAGTAAGAGCATGGCCAGTGCTCCCACCAAGCACACCTGGGAACACATTGCCATCACTGCCTTGTCGATATGCCCCCAGATTGATTAGTTTCCCTTGCTTATATAGAGGTGCCACAAGTCGCATACCTTTCGTTTGAGGAGACAATTTTACCAAGTAATAAATTCCAAATTTCTGTTTCTTTAATTGAAAATTTGGACGTCTTCTTTGGTTGCATGTCTTAAATGTTGATTTATTTTTATGCTACGGATTAATTATTTGAAATTTTTGGAAAAAGAGGGGGGGAAAAAAGGAAAGAATCGGAAGAAATTCAACTTTTCTGGCCCAAAAAAAGAAAGAAAAGAGAAAATTCAGCTTTCCTTATGAGCAAGGACCTGTCCTTGAGATGTTATTACATTTAAATTCAAAGATGTATTTTCTAAATTGATACTCTATTGCCCGAAATACTAATTATTCATTTGGTAACACTAATCCACAAGTGGGCGAGCAGAAAAAGAAAAAAAAAAGATGATTCTTAATTCAACATAAAAGATCTCTGAAAATTGATTATAAAAAAATGACTTAGATTGGAAAATGTTTCCAAAACATTAAAATTCCAAAATAATTTACCCATCTAAATCCTCCCCAAACAGAAACTTTCCTCTACCCATCCAAATATTTCAAAGAATTTGAAATGTATGGTCAATGTTTTCATTATATTCCAGCTACAAATGATTTGAAAATGTGAAGCATAATTCTAGTTAACAAAGGAAAAATATTGCGGGTAAAATGGAATGAATAGATATGAGTTACCAAGAGGGGGAGGGAAAACCAGAGAAAAAGGTCGCGCAAATCTGTCGTTGCAATTTTGTTGGATCTTGGGCCACTGCTATGGATCCAAAGGTCATAAAACATAAGCCTGCAATTCAAAGAAGCCCAAACAAACGAGAGCAAGATCCATGGCCCCTTCACAGTACTCGACACTCCCGAAGGCTTGTCCTGCGGCCGCTCTCTTCTTTGATTCCCGGGTCGTGAACGCGGCTACCGAAAATGGAAGACATAGAAGATTTGCTGTTTCGAAGTCCAGGTGCCGGCGCTCCTCCCGGATTTCGGTTACCATTGACGGCTGTCGGATTAACTGTCCGGAAGAATAAGAATAAATCCGATTCAAATGGAGGCAAGCGTTCTCAGCTTCGAGCCATTCTTTCTTCCAAAATTCCTGGGACTCAGGTTTCTCTCCTTTTCTGTACTGATCCAAGTGCTTGCAGAGCTTCCGAATCAGTTCTGTAGATTGCATGTTCTGTTTGCTTATTCTTTGATATTTTTCATAGACCATATATATCAAGACTTTCGGGTGCTCCCATAACCAGGCAAGTGCTTTAATTCCATACCTTATTCTGAATTTTATTTTCTTTTCCCATTCTATTAGTGTTCACAGTATTCTAGTTCTGTGCTCGTAATTTGCTCAGTTTTTGGAGCTTAAAATGGCATCAGGCACATTGTTATCTATAAGATTGTAACACTATATGCTAAGGAAATGATTTTTTTTTTGTTAAACATCTCTAAGAACTGAATCTTGATGCTTTGGTGTCTTTAACCAATGCTGGCTATCTTAGGTCTTGACACTTCCAGTGATTTTTTAGCATGGATTATAGTATGAAGGCTTTATTTTGTTGCCTAAAGAAATTGCCTCTCCAGAGTGACAGTGAATATATGGCGGGTCAACTCTCTGCATATGGGTATGCGTTGACTGACAACCCTGATGAGGGAGACTTGTGGCTGATAAATACGTAAGGATTTTTCAGACTACATTTTCCTGTGTTATCTTTTTCCCATGTCATTTGTTTGAAGTTATTTGAAACGCTGAACTGCAGTGACCTGCAATGCTCTTAGATATTTCTTATATGATTATTATTAGAAAACAAAAATCCTTTGTGATTTAGCTAGCACATATGCTAAAAGTATTCCCCTATGATCAAGTATTTGAATACTATCTCTTAGTTCTTTTAAATGTCACCAATGAACTGAATTTTAGCAAGTAATAGTGCAGACCAACTCAAGTGAATGCTGTTATTATGAAAAGGGTAACTGTCAATTTGTTGAACAAAACTCTTACACTCCTGCTGGCCCATTAAGTTTGTCACTTTTCAAATTCTTTTGTGCCCCAAAATGAATGTTACATTTCCACAATTGTGCATTCCCTTCCCGTTACATAAAGCCTATGAATACTCCATGTTGTAATTATACTATCTATGAAAGTGTAATTTTGGAGAAAGATGCCAAAATATGTTTATGTAGCACAATATTCTAAACTGACAAACAATAGGCTTGCCACTTAAGTTATCTGTGCTGGCAGCGTTTGTGTATAATTTAGGGAAATCACTAACTACTAACTAACAGCAATTCTATTAATGACATTATCTCGCATGATCTGCAGGTGCACAGTCAAATCCCCTAGTCAGTCAGCAATGAACACTTTAATGACGAAATGTAAAAATGTTGGCAAGCCACTGGTTGTAGCTGGCTGTGTGCCTCAAGGAAGTCGAGATTTGAAAGAGTTAGAAGGGGTCAGTATAGTTGGAGTCCAGCAAATTGACCGTGTTGTTGAAGTTGTGGAAGAGACTCTGAAAGGTCATGAAGTTCGATTGTTGTCCCGCAAGACTTTGCCGGCAATTGACCTTCCTAAGGTATCATTGCTATTAAATTATGTGACAGGAGCATTCTTTCTGTGACTATTAGCAGAGCTTGTTTAGATGGCTTTTCTTTATTATTTTTGCTCTCTGCTTCTTTTTCTGTTTCCTTTTTTTTTCCAGTACTTGGGTGGTGTTGGGTTGGTTGGTCCTAGAATTACAAACTTGTTAGATCTCTAATCTTTTATGAGTTCAACTTTTTGGCAGGTTAGGAAAAATAAATTCATTGAGATTCTTCCAATTAATGTGGGTTGCTTGGGCGCTTGTACTTATTGCAAGACAAAGCATGCGCGTGGTCATCTGGGTAGCTACACTGTTGACAGTCTTGTAAGAACCTGAAATGCAGATTATAGCTATTAATCTTTTATTTCATTACTGCTGACAGACTTTATCTCAGGTTGGACGAGTAAAGGCTGTAATGGCTGAAGGGGTAAAGGAAATATGGTTGAGCAGTGAAGATACAGGAGCATATGGTAATTTTTTAATGTAGTTTCATTACTGAATAAAAAAATTCTGTGGATGAATAGGCTTTTGCCAAACCAGTTTACTGTTAGTTCTGAAGGCTTAGAAAATTGTAGTTATCCATCAGGGATTATTCAAAACTGTATAAACACCTACTCTTATTCTAAGATCTATTTTCCAAAAATTATGATCAAACTGCATCAAGCTTTATTTCTTGTTCAGAGTTTTTGAGTTTTCTATTACTATGAGCCATTAATACATGGTGAATTTCATAGGTCGTGACATTGGAGTCAACCTTCCAATTTTATTGAATGCTATTGTTGCTGAACTTCCTTCAGATGGAAGCACAATGCTAAGGGTTGGAATGACGAATCCTCCCTTTATTCTTGAGCACTTGAAAGAGATAGCAAATGTTTTACGTCATCCATGTGTATACTCCTTTCTTCATGTGCCAGTTCAATCTGGTAGTGATGCTATCTTAACTGTAAGTGGAATATAAGTTTAGAATGTATTTTCTCTTAAAGTCAAAGAAAATAGCTAAGGGCACCGAGAGGAATGCCATCACAAAAGGGGGGAAAAAAAATAAAGAAAATGTTTTATTAGTCACTCAAGTAATCAACTTTTACCATTTTCTTCAATTTATGCCTTATGTACTATGAATTGCAGGTGAACTTATTGAACATGAGTCCTGGCATAGCTCTGATTCTCTGACTCATAATGATATTAGCTTCATTCATGCTTTGGTCTTTCTTTTTTCCAGGCCATGAATAGAGAATATACTGTGAGTGATTTCAGGACTGTTGTAGATACTTTGACTGTACTTGTTCCAGGGATGCAGATTGCAACTGACATAATATGTGGATTTCCAGGTGACTACTCTGATTCAGTTACTTTTCTCTGCCCTTTTCCCTCAATTCATGAATATAAGAATTGCATTGATCATGGCAGTTTTATTTGTTCCAAATCTGGCTTTGTGTACTTGATTAACAAATGCATATCGGAAAAATGAAGCTATATTTCTTTGGACAGTGTTAAGAAATGAATGTTAGCAAAGTAAAACTGTAAATTACGTAATTCCTCGTTAAAATCTAGCAGAACTTGTTGTAGTGTTTGTTCTTGTTATAATATGAGGGATTTAGTTGGATTTATTTTGCTGTAACAGTGTTCTTATTTATTGGAGCTTTTAGGTGAAACGGATGAGGATTTTGCAGAAACTGTCAGTTTAATTAAGGGATACAAGTTCCCCCAGGTTCATATATCACAGTTCTATCCTAGGCCAGGTATATTTGGTTAACTTAACTGGTTTGGGATTCCATCTTCACCTTAAGTGTATTTTCAATTGTGATTGCTCATGCTGGTGTGAAGTGTTTTGGTCAACAAGTTTGAAGATTCTGTCATTGACAAACTAGTGAAAAATAAATGTTGATAAAAGGAAAGATATCAAGTTTGCATTTCCAGTCACACTTGCCTTGCTTTCTACTAGAGCATGCAAGAATATTGTCAATGATAGTTGATGTATTTGGCTCAACAGTTTTGTGTGTATAAGATTTTTGTTGGCCTACCATTGTTTATTGTTTATTTTCATTAGGTTACATCCAAACACTGGTGTTGCTGCTGTCTTAGATTTGAGGCTTAGTTCTGTTGAGAGATATGTAAAATCAACTAGTATTTGATGCAATTTATCTGTTGCTAATAATATGTGCATAAAGTTGACAATTGTCACTTTTCTAAACTTAGGTACTCCTGCTGCAAGGATGAAGAAGGTCCCAAGTATGATAGTAAAGAACCGGAGCCGTGAACTGACGTCAATCTTTGAAGCATTTACATCATATAATGGAATGGAGGGCAGAGTTGAAAGAATTTGGATAACTGAGATTGCTACTGATGGAATTCATTTGGTAAGACTGTACATTTTGTGAGTAGGAAAATGACATTCTTCTGCTGGAAAAACTACATGTTTCCTTGGAGGACTGGTTTAGTCATTTTGAGCTGCTGATTTGGACTCAGATGATTCTTCAATGATGTGAAAAAATCTGGGGTTGAATTTGATTTAGTTTGATATTAGATGTTGAGTAGCTGTTAGACATTTTCCCTGGAAGCTGTATGGTGGTCTGAATTGATGCCAATGTTCTCTCCATTTCTGTTAATTCATCCAGAAATTTTTGCCAAGAAAAAAGGAGTAAACTTCATTCTTTGGCGATCATCATAAGGTGTAAAGAACTGTTTTTTTTTTTTAATCTTTGCAATGGTATTTGAAGGTAGCATTTTTCTCAGCACAGTTCTTTATACAAACGGCTTGTTCCAGCATTTATGATCATGCATACAAGATTATCATATTCCATCTAACTTGTTTTGGTTCATGGATAAGGTTGGCCACACAAAAGGATACATTCAGGTGCTTGTTATTGCTCCGGAGAGTATGCTGGGAACTTCAGCAATTGTGAAGATAACATCTGTGGGAAGATGGTCGGTTTTTGGAGAAGTGATTGAGACCCTGAGCCAGATAAATGAGGAAAAGAGGACATCTGATCAGGAAACCTGCTCCCCCTGTTCCAACCCTTGTGAAAACTGTGCATGTTCAACACAGCCAGAACCATGTTTTTGTGGACCTGATAGCTGTGACCGGCAGACTCTGGAAGAAATTGTTGTTTCAAGAAGGCCGGCAAAGATGGAAGACCAGGAGGGCAGGGACGTTGTTGGATGGTTGCTAAGGAAACGAAGAAACTTTCTGCACAGAAAGGTTGAGAACGGTGTAGCATCACAAGAATTGCAAAAACAGGATTTGGCCCCGTCAAATTGGGGCACTGTTGATAGAGCTCTGTTGGGCGGGATCCTTGTCAGCTTATTCACTATTGTTGCAGCAGTCATTCACTTTGGTTATTCGACCCACTCTTCTAGGTAAATGATTTTAACGGAACTTTTGTTTCTAGTCCGTTACAAACCCAATATATATTGTAATAGGAAAGAATGTTTGGTGAAACCCATTTTTGGCAGAGCTGTTAGTAACGTTGGCATTTGTAGTGAATGATAGATTTTCTGCTCTTTTGTTTGTCCTTCTGCATCTTACTTTACATTGCACATTGCTTCACAATAAAATATAGAATCTACATCTGGAAAAGAAATAAATAAATAAATGAAAAGGAGAGTGCTCCGTCTAGATATTTTATTTCCACCTTGTGGCGTGAAGTGGGGTCTTGGCAGTGTTTATTCACCTGCTTATCAAATGAATGGTTGGTTGTCTTCTGCTTATTTATAGTAGCATGTCAGACTGGCATGGTAATCTCTTGAAGAAGTTTATGGGCACCGAAGGCATCTTGCTCCTGAACCGAGGATGACGCAGCAAGTAGAGCCCTAGCAGAACTGCCACCACCTGGAATGGGGTAACATAGATAGATACGGCCCATACCAACGAGATGATGATAAAGATTGCTGTAGCCCTTGGATCCCGCCAGCTTAGTATTGCCTGAGCCCGTTCGCCTTGACTGGCTAAATCTCCAACCACTGCCTGCACCCTTCCTCCCACACTCCGCAGCCTGTCATATCTCATTCGTACCACATCTGATGGCCTGGATGTCGGGAATGAATCAAACTCTTCATCCAGTTCATCTGGATGCGCACGGTCTGCCTGTGAGAGTCTTACATCCATGTGAGGTGGGTGCCTTGGCCTGAACCGGTAGTTCCATATTCCGATGACAAACAAGTACAGGAAAATGGTCGGTAAGATCAGTTCCGGATAGCAAACCAGTATCAGGAACAATATATGCACAAGAATGGTTGTGATCGAGTTCCTCCATTTGCAGATATCATCGAACCACTTGCATACAGCTGAGACTCCAGAGAGAAGTGACATTATCCTGGCAAAATTGGCTTTGCTTCTCCGAAGAGACCACATATGGTAGTCTACATCTAACATGTACTCAACAACCTCCATCCTGAGTGGTGGCTCTGCTCTTTGTAGCCTTGCTGCAACAATCTGCATTGCCTGGTGGCGCAGCATATCAACATACCTGACAGGTATTGGCTGGACGTAGTGCATTTTTGGGAGAAGTGGCCTGCCATATTTGGTCAGCATATTAACCCAAGCAGTGCAAGTAAAGCGCAATGCCAGGTGAAGTTCACCGTTTTTCTTCAACCCTGAAGGCTGCAGAACTAGCAAAGGGTAGTAATGAGTGTATACGCGGTTAGTTTCCAATGTGGATAGCCGAATTCTGACCTTCCCAATCCTTTGATCCCTTGCATCAGCACTTCCATTAATGTGTGCGTTGTCAAATACGCCAACTGTGATTACAGTACAAGGGTCATAAACCTCCCAGGTGTACTGCTCGTTCCACCGAGGATGCAGTGTGTTGAGAAGGGTTCTAGTCCGAACCCATTTGTTCCCATACTTGGCCACACAATATGCATCAGTTGTGCCTTTCATAGGTTGCAGGTTCCTTGCACTCAAAATGCCAAGCTCAAGAATTCCAATGCTTTCCTTCTTGAGATGCTTTGATGATGGCTGTAGATCGCTACTAAAATGTGTAGACTCATCAAGAACATGGTAACCTGCCTCCAGAACTAGCCGGAGAAGTATCCTGCTCGCAAATTTCTCCTTCTTCTTCTCATGGCCCTCCTCTTCTGCCAGTGAAGGCTTAAGCAGGCTGTGCCAACGTGGATCAGGAAGCTTGGCAATTTCAAGTCTTTGAGGCACATCCCTCACTGGGATTATCACCCTTCCTAAGATTTCATCCTTTCCTGGTCCAATCCTGTCCTCAACTGACACAATTATGAAGTCCTCAAAGGGCTCAGACGCCACAAACAAGAGATGATCATCCCAAATTGGGTTGACAGTCCTCATTTGTGGAGGCCTTGTGACTCTTGCCTGATTCCCAACGTGTACCTTCACAATTGGGTCCGGCACCCTTCCTTTGTCGGAGGGTACAAGATCTTGAGCTTCCATCACATGAACTCGTAGATAATACAGCTTTGGTGTAAAATAAACCTTTGATCTCGTGTTTGCGAGGTTCGAATGGCTCACATTGTGAGCATCAGAATGCCATGCCTCAGGAAAAGACTCATCAGCTTGAGTGCCCATCCAAACTGCCAGCATAATCTCCCCCTTTTTAATCTTATCCCCCTTCTTGTCAGCTAATCTGTACCATTGAGGAGCCAATGGACTGTCTGGTGGAACACGAACTGGGACTTCTGAAATATCAAACATAACTTTCCCAACAATATCATCCTTGGCAATATCTTTGTCTTTAACAGTTACCTCGATCAGATTAGATTGTAGCCTCTCCTTGGAGAAAGCAAAAATTTGGTGCCACACCGGGTTTTGATTCTTCTCAAAATGCTTTGTCAGGCCTTTGTAGTTCCCCACCTTCACTTCCACATAAGGGTCGAGACTGCCTGAAACATCCATAACAGGAAGATCTCTTGCCTTAACCACATTTACGTACAAGTAATGCATCTGCTCCACCATATCATAAGTTGTGGAGGTCTTGTCCCCTCCTCTGTATCGCAGCCGCGCCGCCAAAGGCGGGCTTGTTTCGACTAATTGGTAATCTGGGTTCTTCGGGACCTGCATATGCATTACGGTAGCCGGAGCAGCACGGGCGAAATCCGCCCTGACCTCCACTGCAGGCGGGTTCTCCTTCATCGGGGGCGGCGGAGCAGCAGCCGCGGAGGCCCCGGTCCCTATGGAATGAAAAATCCTCACCGGATCTTTTTCCTTCTTCTTGTGCTTCTTCTCATCCAGAACACTCCTCATTTCTTGCTCCAACGTGTTGGTGTCAATTTCTCTAAGCGGAGCTTCGTCGAACACCGCGGTCTCTTCAGTCCCCTTGGGCGTACGCGTAGGCTCAGACCCATCGTGTAACACGAAAACTTTAAGAGCGATGTCGCCTCTGATGTGAGAGAAGAGGCCCCGTTTGTCAAGCGGGTAGCGCTGGACGACGGATTCGGACTCCGATAGAGGGACGGAGGCGCCGGAGATCCTGACTCGGCCAAGGAAATTGTTGTGGCCGTGGCTGCCCTGTCGGTCATTGTAGACGAACACATCGACGGTCTTGTCGGGGAGCTCTCGTGGGTCATGGAGGTTGAAGATCAGCTTCTCGTTCCAGTTGGGGTTGAGGTCTTTGACCCTGGTTTGAGTCATCCGGCGCTGGTCGTCGAAGTCTACTTCCACGAAGGGACTAGAAGAGCCCTGGCCATCTTTGGGCATGAGGTCGCCGGCGTCGAGAACTTCGACAACAAGTTTGGGCATGGCGGAGGTTGGATCAACAAGTTGTTGGCCAGTTCTTTTGATCTGGAAGGAAGGGAATGGTAGAGAGTTGGGTTTAGGAGTTGCAGAGGAGAACAAAATGGGGAAGGAGTTAGAGCTGAGAGTGAACAGGGCAGATGACAGAGATGTTGGTTTTGGAGTTTGTACACATTGACATAATGCTGCATCATTTAAAAAGGAAAAAACAAAACAAAGAAATGAGGGCCTCGATTGATCAATTATTACTACCACTCATAATGTAAATCTTTCTACTCCACAAAAATTAAATTAAAAACGAAGAAGATAAATTCATTGTTAAACATAGAAAATATATCTAACAACGTCCAAAGAGTGGTCTTTAAACTTTCATAAACTTGTAGGTTACCATGAGTCAGTCGACATACAATATTTCAATGTAAATTGATATGCTTGACTTTTGATAATACTTTTCTTACAAAACAAAAATCAGTTGGGAGAGAGAAAATTTGCATTTGGTGCCAGATCGGTGGTGGAATATAAGCCCTAAGACCCATAGTATATCTTCGATATGAGGCAAATTTTTCTATTTTTTTATACACAAAAACATACCTAAAATATGAGTATTAGAGAGTTACTAAAGAAAATTGAAGAAAAATCTACTTACTTCTTAAAATTTAAAGAATATTAGGCTGTAATTTGACAAAAGAATACACAATGCACTATGGAGAGTCCCCTGGGGTAAGGCAGATTCTTGTTGACACAGTTGTTTTAGTGTTTGTTTTTTTTTTTCGCTCCCTTTAGGTATTCAGGACAGAGAAAAGTGTGTGTAGCACTGGTCTCTGTCAAATATTCGGAAACAAATTAGTAAAATGAAGATTGGTTGGGTTTCAAAATAGATTAATTTGAATAAAATTTACCATTTTTAAGTAAGTTATATATATATCCTGTAACGCAAAAAGATTGATAAAAATTTGTTACTTTCTTTAAAAAAAAAAAAAAACTCCCTTTGCCTCACTTTCGTGAACATAGGTCTCTTTTTTTATGCTTAAGTCTGACTTTAGTTATTTATACTATTATCTATTAGGAAAATTTTCAAAATTTTATCTTTAGAAATTACAACTTTTCATTCTCATTTGTGTATAAAATATTGTATTTATTTATCAAACCATTAAAGATAGAAAATTGTACGTTAATTAATGTGAATAATTAATGTGCAAGAAATAGAGGAAAAAGAAAACATTATTCAAGTAGTTATTGTGTAGGTAAAATATTATTCCCTCCGTTCCGTTTTACTTGAAATGTTTTGTTGGGCACGCTAATTAAGTCGTTTATATTTTTGTTTCATTTTTTTGTCCTGATTTTGCCCTTTTCTTCCTCTCTTTCTCATCTTGCCCAAATCATTGCCACCGAATTGCTAATAAAGCCAAATTGATGATTTTATGTCAGTCCAACCTCCTCACCCCGATCTCCTTGTAGCCCCAATGTCCTCACCTCGCCTTGCCATCACTATTCCTTGCAACCCAACCTCCCTGCCACCTCGACCCACGGCCTCTTCATCACTTCTCAGATCCTTGACCTATGTCCTCCTCTAGCCGCTTCAACTCACAGCCTCCTCTTGCTACCTCAGCCCATGTTGTCACTGGCTATACAATTGACCTTGTTGGCACTGATCATCAATTTTGCCTACACCTTCAATTGTCAATCGTCCTCACCGGCAACGATTGTGCCCTTGCCGTCAATCATCTCGTCGGCACCTATTTTGCCCTCTTCATCAAATCGTCAATCCTAATTCAATGGATGGGGGAAGAGAGATGGAGAGAGGAATAGAAATTGCCTTGGAGGAAAGAAGGGGTAAAATTCAAAAAATAAGTATAAAAGACTTACTAAAAAGAGAATGTTTCATTTTTTCTGGAATAGCCTAAAAGAGAAAACGTTTCATCATTTTTAGGACGGAAAGAGTAATTTTTAAATGATATTTGCTCTAGTCTGTTAAATGAAAAAGAAAAACAATAGTTTTGAAAATGGAGAAATTAAGTACATCTAACGATGTATTTTTTTCTTTAATCTTTCAAATGTTTAAACTCGCCGGCTATTATTTCCTCAATCCCATGCAATGAATTCTTGAATTTTATTTTTTTCTGTTTATTAAACTCGAAATTAACTAAATCACTTTCATGCTCCTGTGATTTCTGAGGAGTTTGGTTGAGATTTATGAAGATAAAAAGAAGTAGAGAAATCTGAGACGTTCATTGCAAATAGTATATGTATTAAAATTTTCGAACGAAACTTCTAGTTTAGCAAGTAGATCCAGTTAACTTTTTTTTTTTTTTGCTCGTTTAAAGTAACCTAGCTTGGTGGACTTCATACAGTTTTTCTCATTTAAACTGAGCTATGTTTTTCTACATAATTTTATAGTGACAAGTGACAACCAACCACACACGACGGAAGTAGCAGGCAGGCAGGGAGAGTGGAAGTGGATGTGATTACTTTATTAATTAATGAAACGAGAGAGTAGCTAGCAAGTCCCTGTGCCACAACAAAGGTTCTTCTTCTTCTTCTTGTTTTTTTTTTTTTTTTTTGGGGGGGGTGGTTGGGTTGTGTGTGTGTGCAGGGCAAGCGGCAGGAGCTTGATCAAGATGGGCATTAACTCCTCACTTGATTCAATTCCACACCAAACTAAGTTGGTATATTAATTCAACTGATTTCCTAGTTCCACTAACGTCGTTGTTGTAATTAGTGTTATTCCGATTAAATAAATAATTCTCTTAATTTGCAAAATATACAACGAAACTCTTCCAAAAGTAATAAATATTTTTCTTTCCTTTTATTTTGACAACATTTTATACTGTTTGAATATCAATACCGTACACTAATGGTCATAAAAGCACATCGCTACAGTTTTTCAGAGAGCAACTATAATAGAGAAACTTGATACTTTTTTCTTTATTTTCTTGTTTTTAAGTTTTTGGTGAATTCCATTTAAATGTTTCGCAAAGTAATTATTTAGCTCTTAAATCTTTTTCTTTTTTTCTTTTTGATGTCATGTTCATAATCATATAAGAGTTAAAGGTAAAAATGACGATTTACTACTTAATTTTATTAAACCTAACACACTTACTAGCTACTTTAAATGTAGAAATTTATTATTGCTCAAATAATTTTCTGCTAAAAAGGTAGAAATCCATAATTAAAATTTAGGATAAAAAATCTGACAGAACATATGAAGTGACAGTGATCATCGCATTATTGAATGAACAACTTCATATGCTAAAAGTTAGGCCTAAGTCATTTTGAATTTTACAAAAAAAAACAAAACAGAAAATGACTAATTCTTTTTTGTGTAAAATTCATATTATTTGAAGTTTAATATTTTATGTTTCCAATCATCGTTAATAAATGTCCGATAAATAAGTGACTTTTAAATAAGATTTCCATGTTTGCAGTTCTAAAAATTATTTTTAAAAAATTACACCTTTTTGTAAAAAAGAAAAAAATAAAAGTATTTTCCAGATATTTTAAGGTGCTGTATTTCATCTAATGCATAAGTTTTGAAAAAATAAGTAGACATCAAAATAAGCTAGCTCTTTTAATCACTTAAAAATAATTCACTGCAAACCATCATTTATTTTTAAATTGGGTGGGACTTTGTATTGAAAAAACAGGTGCAAAACGGTATTTAAAAGTATTAGAGACGACTTGCATATATGCACACAGATTAAAAGTAGCACTAATAAATAATGTTGCATGTAATGAAGCTATTGGAGGAGGTTTTGTACCATTTCGGATTATACAAATGTGTCGGCCAGGCAAGGGAGGGCAAATTCCCAAGGGAAATCCATGATCCAGAAAACTTAAAAGAGCAAGAAAAGCCAAAAGATAGCCTGGGAAATACATTTTCAGTCCTAAAATTGTTCATTTTTAGCAAATCAGTCCTAAAATATTTCGGATGTTCAGATGAGTCCTAAACTGTTAAGCCTCATTTGAAGTTGAACGACCAGCCGCATGGAGAACGGAAAATCAGTTGTGGCAGTGGCACCAAATGGACGTCCTCTGAGCCAAAATTGCAAGGGGCTAGCGAAGAAGAGTCCTGGGTCGAAGAAATAAGATGTGACTTTGAAAGAGAACAAGGTAAATATTGACGCGGAACGAGAGAAGCAACCGGTGATCAGGGATGAGAGAGAGGTTGATATGGATGCCAAATCCGACGAACCACATGTGTGTGTGCCAACATCAACATGAAGGGGATTTTGGTAATTGATTGGCTTGTTGAGGTGGCGGATGAGTAAAAGCTTCTTTCAGACACACTTATATACATCACAACCTCTAAATTATATTGATGGATTTCCGTCGTTGAACGCCTTTATGAAGTTTTAAAGCTTCTTTCAAGCACACTTATATATATCACAACCTCTTAATTATATTGATGGATTTCCGTCGTTGATCGCCCTTTTGAAGTTCTCACAACCAAAATTGCTTAACATTTTAATTCTTTACTCCTCATCACTAGTAGCGGAATGAGAATTTTTATATGGAAAAGAATGCAGTAAGATTGTGATGACGCCGATTGAAAATGAAGGATTTAGAATATTATGAAAGTGAGATCTCTATATAAGCCTAAATTACAATAAATACTAAAATTTAAATTGATTAAAAGTCAAATTTCAAGTTATAATACAAACCATCTAAGGAGACTATTTCTCTAACACTCATTCTCTTGTAGATTTTTTAGTATAAAAAAAAACAAGCAAACAAACCAATAAAACCATCCAAATAAAAATTATTTAAGTTAATTTCTAATAGTATACGTACAAATAAATATTACTCTAAGTAACTTTTAATTTTAATTTAAAGTCATCAAACTTATTGATTTTCAAAATAAAGTATTTCTATAGCCACTAAAGATATATGTTTTATATTTAACTTTATATTGAGTAAGTCTTTAAAATTATTTAGAAACTTGAAAAGTAAATTTTGAAAGAGAAATATTGTTATTATCTTTTCAGGTAAAGATGTTTAGTCAATTTTTTAAGAAAAAATTAAAGGGTTTTCTCCCACTTTTCAATGTCTATTGCCTAGAAATATGCTAATTCTAGTTGTTTTGAATAAAATAATCGATATAAGAGTTTATCATTTCACACTAAAAACAAGTAAGAAAAAACATATATTTTTTTACGTCATTGACACTCTTATTAGGAATTAACATAACCTATTTGAAACTTTTGAACTTAACTTAGTTTGTGAAGTTTAATGATTAAAATAAGCCGACTCATAATCCACGGGCTAACTAATTATGTCAATTAAGTAAAGTTGAAGAGTTAATATTAAATTTAAGCCATAATTTTAAGATAAGAAAAAAAGAATGAAAAATGATAAACCTATACTAAAGCAATTGTCGCATGTCATAACGTAATTGTGTTGGAAAATAATATTCTATATTAGAATGGCAAATTGGTCTTTTATGTTCAATATCCCTTTCATTGAGTCCTAAAGTAAACAAAAACCCCATAGTAACAAATTTGGATTGATTTAATAACGTTGGTAGTTTATTCGGTTAAAAGAACCAAAAAGAAACAAAAATATTGGTAACTAATTTGAACAAACTCAGAAATATAAGTGGTTTATGTGATTTCTTTTTCGGGGCCAATACTAAATTTCCCCTAATTTTGCTGTTATTGCACTTTTCCCCGTCTAGTTTAGATAACTCCTCTTTCACCCAAGTTCTTTTTTCTTTGTTTGAATTTCAACAAGTAACTGTTACGTGCTTCTTTTCTTTTTGTTTAATTCGCTGGGCTGGGGTCTTCATTTGACGGTAAAAGTTTACGTAGGTCAAAGTTGATGCAAGTCTTCGGAAATTGTGTTGGAATGTGGTGCAGAATTTAAGCATATATAACTGAACTGAATACATGACGACATATATAAAACCAAGGTAAGGCATATCATTATCATATCTAAACTTAAAAATGAAACCAGAAATGTACTCGTATTTGATTAGCAAACACATTTCCCTCCATATGTTGGTCTGATGGAGCAAGTGGATAGAGAGGACCAAGTAATTAAGTGGTGAAATGAAAAAGGTCGCTAGCTCCTAGCTGGCTTGGGGTTGGGGTTATTGTTGAAATTATAGGCGTCACATATACTAAAATATTTTTAACTGAAATGACTTCAGAATTGTTAGCAAGCTATTTAAATTTAGTGGGCTGATCTTATACACTCAGTATTATTTTATATCCAATTATATTACCTAGTTACATAAAATTTGCCAGAAGGCTCAAGGGAAAACATGATGCATTTAAATAGTCATGAGTATGAAATAGGCTAGCAAGTGCGAGCGCCAAAAGAAAAAAGAGAGATCACAGAGAGGGTAGGAACAAACTACTAGAACGGTACAGTACTATAAGCTGGAAAGCAGGTTTCCTAATTTCACATCTGTTTGCAAGCTCACCTCTGTACAATAATGGCTTTGTATTTCCAACAGTTTTCCTTTATCCTCACTTTGTTCTTTCTAATTCTTACAAAACTGGGGGAAAACGATGGATCCAAAACCATGTGTGGCAAGTGTACTATGACCAAAACCTCAAGGGGTTTGAGTATTGCACTCCTTTATACATTATGCTTTTATAATATGTCATGCTTCTATTTTCGTTTTCCTAATTACTGTGAATTTCTTTCTTGAAGTGTTACATTTTATAATATAATCATATTCTGAAAAACTACATGCCATCATGCACTATCAATTTGTATTCATTCTCTTTTTCACTCTATGCTAGGGGTGAAGAATGGTCAAACTTTAATTTTTTAGATAACTCGAGCTTGAATTTGAGTTAAGACATTTAGATCTAGACTCATTTGAGCTCTAGCTTGAATTTTTTTAGAGCCAAACTCGAGCCTATCATTATCTGGCTCTATACATAAATGGGCCTACAACTATTTTATAATTTCTCTGAGACTCTATCATCTTCATCAGACCCTCGGCCTCCACCCCTCACAACCTTCTACTCTTCTCTTCCGCTTCCCGTCTTCTCTTCCTCAAAATTGCCCTCTAAATCACAATCATTCGAACCTCCATGCTATTACAAATCTCAATTGTCCAAACCTCCACATTGTTCCAACTCACGATCGTTCGAAGCTTCACACTATTCCAAATTGCAATTGTCCTAAGCTCCAAATCAAATGTAGTTCATATTCATATTTCTAGATCTTCTCTTTCTCGTCTATTCCTGGTTGTTGTTTTCTATGAGTTTAGTGTTGTTGTGGTTCAAATCGTGTGGCTGATTTAGTTTAGTCTTTCTCTCATTCATTCTCCTATTCATTCATTTGTCTTGAGAAAGAATATGGTTTATTTGTGAAGTTTATGAAATAAGGGTAGAGCAACAAAAGATTAGAAAGTTTAGGATAACATCTATCATTTTTCCTTTAGAAAATTACAAATTCAGCTTCCATCTTTCAATTAAATTATAATTCTGAAATTAAAAATTTATATATGTTATTCAAGCCTAAATAGCTTTCAGCCAGCTCACCTAAAAAATTGGGTTCAAATAATTTGAGCTCAAATCTAGATAACGCGACCAATCAAGTCTGATCCATTTTCAACCATACTCTATGCCATGACAATTGAAATGACAGAGAAATTGCTTTTCTTTTTCTATCTGATTAATGATATAAGGGGGGAAAAGCGGGGAAAATGGGTTCAAGGGAATCCAGAAAAAGGATTTGGGAAATGGAAGGCATGTGCGCTGGTTTCTCGGCTTTTGTTTCCATGTATTTTGTTTTCGTACCGTACCCATGCCACATGTCTCTGTATATTTGCAGGTGCCACTTTCTTCTTCGCATCTCGCACTAGCCTTAGCCCCCACCCCTTTTTTTAAAATTTTTTTGCCCTTTTCTTGCACTATTAACCACATTCTGGTATCCAATCCGACCCAAAATTCAAAGTCAGATGGTGACTTCATCAACACAAGGAAGATACTGGAATAATCTCTCCCTTCTTCGGTGGGCAACATTTATCTGCTTGCTTATTTCATCTTTTTCTTTCTTTGGCTACATTTATCTGCTTGCTTATTTCATCTTTTTCTTTCTCTCTTTCTTTCTTTTTTTTTTAATGGATCTGCTTGCGTTTGTGGACTTTTTGGTTAGTGAAAAAGGAAATGGTAATAGCGATAAGGAAAATGGTGGTCCCTTTTGATCAAAAGATGCGTAAAGGAAGAAAAAGGGCAGTGAACAAAGTCCAGAACTTGCATGGGGGCGCCAACATGATGACTATTCCAGCGTTCCTCTAAAACTAATTAAAACAAAGTTCCGTTGGTTTGTTAGCATTCCCTTAGGTTAGGCTCCGCTCCTCCATTTTGAATTTGGGTCGCCAAGCTCCCATCCCCTCCACAGTCCACATTACTAGAGTCCATGAGCGTGACCAACAACTTGATGAAAAAATTCCCAGGCCCACTAAAAATTCGGAAGCCACCACCACCACACCGCGCCGGGGTTTCAGTTATACAGAAGAATAAAGTTTTCGTTTTCCTTTTCTTCATTTTAGTCGGTCCCGCAGCCGCAGGCCGCCACCACATAACATTTGTGTTATATATATATATTCGAAAAAGGAGGTCATAAAGCATTCTTCTAACTCATAATGACGTGTTCTTAAGGGAAAAGAAGCGGCATCAAAACGATTAAATCAAGATCACGAAATCCAAGCATAGAGATGCAATTAAGGGCCAAGATGTTCCTCACAGAAGAAAAAACAATTAAAGGACCAAGATGATCATTGATGGTAAGGCGATAAAAACCCGATGCTAAACAAATTAGACAGTGCCGGTGCTGGAGTCCAAGATTGACGTGGCAGTGGGCCTGATTGATGAATGCCCTATGGGCCAAGCTAGAAGGGATCCAGAATTATTTTTCCTTCTTTGCTCTACCCAACTATTGTTTCCAACCCGAATCTTGTGATCTGAATACCAAGACAGAACTTGCCCCCTTGTTGATGGCGGGCAGATTTGAAGAGGGCGATGAATCCTCTGAACCGTAGCAACAAAAAACATAAAGAGGACAGTGGAATGGAGGTTGACAATAGCCAGCAAGCAGTCCTTAAAAGCACATCCACAGTCTCTTACAGTGCGAAAGTCTTTGAATCCCAAAACAGAGCTTCATCGTCGTTTATTTATGTCCCAGTCTTCTGGGATGAGACTCGGATGAAGATAATGATTATGGAGATGATATTCCAACAGTCCGGCAGAAAATAGAGTATTCCGACAGCTACTGTTATCTGCTAGAGAAAACTAGGAGCCTTTGGAAGCCGAAGGGTAATTTCATCTGTGTTGATTTAGGGGAAGACTTTTTTCTATTTAAGTTTGACCTTGAGGAAGATCTCCAACATGTTCTTTATGGAGGGCCCTGGTTTATTGGTCCACACTACTTGGCCATTAGGATATGGGAACCAAATTTTCACCCACAAAAGGCTATCTTCAGTACCAAAATTAAGTAGTAAATTAAAGGCTTAAATACCCCACCCGTCCCTTAACTTGACCAACTCACACAAGTTGGTCCCTCAACCAAAAATCAGTTTCAATTAGTCCTTAAAGTTGGTAAAATGTGCTGACTTAGTCCTTGAAGCGAGTTGGAATGACACGTGTTCTCACGTGGAATAATGTCGTTACTGCACAATCAATGGGCAGCCTCTTTCTCCGGCCTTCCTCCTCTTGCCACCCTCGCTCTCCCTTCCTTCCCTTTCATCCTGCCTTTCTTTTCCTGCCAACATCACTCTGTCTTTCCTCCTTCTCAGCATCACCCGATTCGAGCATCCCTATTGTAGCAATTTCCTTATCCTTCATCCGCCTCCCTTTCCTCCAGGAACCTTGGACTTTGCCATCGATTCACTCACCTGATTAGCTTCCTCTTTCCCATCTCCGACATTAGTTCGTCAGTTTGCTCCCTCCCCCATCCCCAACACCAATCTTTGGTAAATCTCCATTTCTCAATTGGACACTTCGACGGTTGAAATCTTTTGTTCCTTAATCATATGCTTCGATTTCTTTTTGTGGGCTAAGTCAATGAACAGATGAAATTGGGGTGAGTCAAGAGGGTGGCGGAGCAAAGGTGGGAGAAACAGTTGTGGGAAAAGCTGATGATGAGAGAAGGCAGAACAACGAAGACAGGGAAAGGAAGGGAGGAAAGGGAGAGCGAGGGCGGTAGGGAGAGAAAGATTGACCAAGTTGAAATCGAGACTATCATCATCTTCACCGATGTAAATACAGTATCAGTGGCCAACGAATTCAGGGATTAAGGAATATGGACGAGGTTACCCCCACATGATGACATGTGTCAATCCAACTCACTTCAGGGACTAAGTCATCATATTTTACCAAGTTTGAGGACTACCATAAACCGATTTTCGGTTGATAGACCAACTCGTTCGAGTTAGTCAAGTTGAGGGACAGGTGGGGTGTTTAAGCCTAAATTAAATTGCCTTTGATCTTCTAACCCTATGTTGGTGTTACTTATTACTTACTACATGTTACTATATAGCATGCGAGAGTTGCTTATAGGATTTTCTATAACAATGATTCAATTTCAATGCTTTATTCAGCTTCATACTATACATGTGATATTTGATCAAACTTCTTCAATATCTAATTCTTAGGAACTAACAAAACATCTCATCTAACTAACAATTTGCAAGTAATAAAACTGCAACATAAAACTTCCCAGGTGGAAGCCATAATCTTGGGATTGGATTAATAAATGTTCAAAAAACCACAACGAATAAAAATGTCGAACTAGGTTAGACTTGTTTGATGATGTAGCTCTAACAAAGTTCCATCTTATCGCCACAAATTCATCTGCCTGTAGCAAAGTTGGTGAGGATGAGGGTCCCATCCTCCCTCTGGTTCCCTTCTTAGTTAGTGTCATGGAGAATGCAACAGGCTAAGATGACCTCATTTGTTCATCTAAGGCTAAGTTATGCTCGTTATTTTCTACCCCTGCTCTCATCCTCTAAAGAGGAGTATGCCTTTCAAGTGAAAATTTTGCCTAACGATGGTTGGTCTTAATACACCATGAAACTCTACAAAATGACAGGCACTAGAAAATAGAGGGATGTTAGTGCCAGAACCTTGCAGCTGTTGAAAAGTTTTTCTTGTCATCTCTGGAATGACACCTGAAAGATAAACAGTTGGTGGCAAATGTCTGCTTCGATCAATCCGTGATTCACTGCTATATGGTAAAGCACACAATTGCATGTCCCTATTGGACAACTTGTCTTGGAGTCGAACAAAACCATGCACTTGTTCAATTGTCGAAAGCAAATTAGGCGCTGCCACCAAAAAAGGTCCAGTATGGCCATGGCTATATACCTTAATAGGCACAGCCAATGGCGTAGTTACCATATGCTAGGGGTGGCTATTGCCCCCTAAGAATTTTGAAAAAAAAAAAAAGTAAATATGGGCAGTAATTTGGTGATTTTGTCAAAAGTTAAGAATTGAGTGTGCATTTTGCCCCCCAAATATTGTGGAAAAATATAAAGATTGGGGGTGGGGGGCAGCGAGGCACATATCAAAAAGAATGGGAACCGAGTGTGTATTTATCCCTTGCTCTCATTCAACATGCACGATGCCATTTCAGTTATGCTATACATTCAATTCCCAATTCCCCCGAATCCCTACCACTACCAGACCTCTGCTCCAGTGCTCCAACTGCTCGATACTCGCTCGACCAGTCCTCTCGCTCAACTTGCATCACATCACCTCTCATCCTGTCCTCCGGTGTGGCGGCATATAGCATCACACCGGCGCTGTGGCTGCGCGACGGTGGGTTTCATAGTTCGTCTAATCCATCCATTATTCATCTTTAAGTCTTCGAGGTGACAAGGGACAACTCGCGATGGCGACGACAACAGTGATGCCTCATTCGTCAGTCGCTACAGTGTTGCCTTTGGCCTTCCACTCTTGACTCTCCTCCCTTGCTCTAGTGCTCGACTGCTCATTGCTCTGTCCGACAATCTGAGTCTCCGACACGATCACATAACACCCAATCACACATTGGACTTGCCCCCCCAAGCTTGAAATCTTGGATCTGCCACTGGGCACAGCACCAGTCTCGACCAACTAAAATTAGTGGAAGTTGATTATTGTATGGTTTGAATTAAAATTTTAGGAGTTATTATCGTGTAAAAAAAAAATTGTATATTTCTAAAATAAAAAGTTCAAATCTTGTGGTTTTGGCTTTGTGGCCGGGAGTCATCAATGCGACGGTACCAATTTTCAGACAACCGCCACGTGGAAGCCACCTGGTGGCTTCATATAGCGACGCGTCACTGCGCCAAGCTGCCACATCATGCTTCGTCTTCATACTCTGCTCCCCTTAACAACTCTCACATCCCTGTATTTCGACCGTCATGGTTATGAATTCACGTAATTAGAAAAACGCCCAGAAGATGATGAATATCTTGGCTTTGTTTCTCGTCGCAAGCTCGCTAATGGCGGCCGCAGTCTGGCCTCCGAGCCAGGAGATGCACCAGACGAACCACGACGAAGACGTTATCGTCAAAGAAGGCCATAGAGTCGTCACCGTCGAGTACGACGAAGAGGGGCGTCAACATAAGACCAAAGTCTCGATTTCCCCTCATCAGCCGCACCAAGCCATCCTCGAAGAAGCCAAAGAGACGCTCAAGGACGCAGCTTCTGTTCTGCCTGATCTTGGCCAAGGCATTTCGTCGGAAGAAGAACGCCCCAGGGGCACTATGAACCGCCCAAGCGAGCTCATATGTGATGCGCCTGGGAAATGTAAGCACAAGATGGCAAGTGTCATCGGGAAAGGTAAAGAAAGAGCACATGAAGCGATGGAAAAAGCGGCGGAGACTGTCCACAAAGTAGCCCGTGAAGCAAAGGATGCTGTAGTTGATTCGGCAGAGAGAGTGACAGAAACGGTTCCACAGAGAGCGAAGGACGTCGAAGAAGGAGCGAAGGAAAAGGCACAGGACGCGAGGGAAAAGGCGGCGGAGATTGTCGACGATGTGGTGTCGATGGAGAGCGAGATGGCCCATAAAGCTAAGGATACTGCGGAGAGAATGAAAGAAACGGTTTCCCAGAAAGCAAAGGACGTAAAAGAAGGTGCGAAGGAATCTCTCGACAGAGCTAAAAAGAAGGCACAGGAAGCAGCAGAAAAGGCAGCGGAGATGAAGAACGAGATGGCCCATGAAGCTAAGGACTCTGTGGTTGGTTCGGCTGAGAGAGTAAAAGAGACGGTTGCTCAGAAAGCAGAGGATGTCGAAGAAAGCGCGAACCAATATCTCCACAAAGCCAGTGAGGGAATGGTTGTTGCCGGTGCAGGCAATGTGTTCTGCCTAATGCGGAGGATGGGTTCCGGAGAGGCCTGGGAGTCTCTAATGAAGATTTTAAGTTTGATGGGCTTCTCTGCGGCTTACGGGATGGGATTGTGGGTCACGTTCATCTCCAGCCACGTGTTGGCGAGGGCGCTGCCGCGCCAGCAGTTCGCAGTGGTGCAGAGCAAGATTTATCCTGTTTACTTCAGGGCCATGGCTTACAGCATAGGAGCAGCTCTTTTGGGGCACATTCTGGTGCGCCGGAATAGATTGTTCACAAACAAAGCGGAGATGTTTCAGGGGTATAATCTGTTGGCCGCACTTGTGATGGTTCTGGTCAACGCCAAGTATCTGGAGCCGAAAGCCACAAAGGTATGTTGTAGTTTTCACACGTAGCAATTCAGTTTTGGCTTCCCTAGCAATATCTTTGTCACATGATTCAGGTAATGTTCGAGAGGTTGAAGGTAGAGAAAGAGGAAAGCAGAGGAGGAGAGAGCCCCAAACCTGCGGCGGAGGCAGCAGCGTCGGAGCCGCTGGCCCCCAGCCAGCAGCTAGTGAGGTCGAAGATTGCTGCGCTGAGCGAGAAACTGAGGAAGCTAAATACATACTCATCGTTTCTAAACGTGGTGTCTCTGATGGCTCTGAGTTGCCATCAGGTTTACTTGGGCTACCGCCTCAGCACAACTTCCTGACCCTTTCCCGGATGCTACGGACTCTCAGCAGCTTGGTGGACTGGAGGGTCTAACACGAATGATTCTGGGCTATCTTCCTTTCGATGTAAATAATCCCGTTTCTACATTGTACTTGGTAGTTAGCCGGACATAGTTGTGCTTAGTCTACGGTTAGATTTAGGTGGTGAGGAGAGGAGACGGTGTGGTATGTAAAATGGCTTTGCCAACAATACAAGGATCATTGAGTGCTGCGTCTGTATCGGGCGAGGCGGACACTGGTTGAACATGATCGAATTGCTGGATATGAACATAAAGCTTACAATTAATGCAGCCATTGCTTATCAAAATTTGCGGAGCATACATACATTATCCGCCTGAGAGACAGTGTAAGATGTCTCCAGAAGAAGTTTTTCTTGCTTTTTGGTTTGATCATAAGGACAAAAAAGAAAAAAAAAATACAGCAAAAAATCATTTAAAGACTTTGAATGTATCGATAACAGAGAGAAATATGGGACAAAAAGAATCAGATCCTCGGAAGTCGGAACTTAACTTCTTCGGGGCGGGTACGTTGGATCAAAGCCATTAAATGGCAAATAGATCAAATTTGCAATTAATGTTTTGGGTAGAAAGTAGATATATAATTATTATTTTTTTTTTTCCCAATCTTTCATTAATGTTTTAAAATGGACCGAATATGCCACTGAAGTTTCATATTAAAAGTGGATATACTACTAACCGTTAAAAATATAACAGAAAACGTTAAAAAAAACTAATGAAAAAAGTTAAAAATAACAAGTTTTAAAATTTTAGGGTAATCATGCAAGTTTTAACAAACTTTAAAGACTTTTTGTAATTAAACTCTCTCTTTCTCTCCCTCTCTCATATCGACAAGGAGATTAGACAGTAAAGACAGAGAGAGAACGGCGATAAGGCTGGGGTACTAGTGACGGAGACAGTAATGGGGCTAAAGCACTAATAGCAGATATCAAACCCTCTTTTTATAAAAATCTCAAAGGTTATGATATTTTTTTAAATATGGATAATAATCTCAAGATTTTAAAACCTGCCATTTTTTACCATTTTTCATTATTTTTTAACCAACAGTGACATATTTGACTTGTTTTAAAACATTAATTGTAGATTAAGCCCAAAAAAAAACTATAGTTGTATATTCATTCCCTACCCAAAACATTAGTGGCAAATTTGATATTTCTGCTTATTTTGGCCTAAATCCATAATTCACCCTCAAACTTTGCTGGCTCGGACACTTAACCCCTTCAATTATGATTCGAGACAATGTAGCCCCCAGACTTTGTAAACTGGGACACATAACCCTTTCTACCTAATGGAAATGTTCTTTTTTATTTCTAAGGGACTTAAATGACAATAACATTGAACAAAGAGACCGAACTTGGCAGTTTAACATATTATTATGTGAGAGGTCGTCTTCCTTCGTAGCTGCGCATGTAGGAGGTTGGAGAGTTCATTAAAAAATTGATAACATCCTCAGCATGCAATTAGAACTGTAGAGGAAGACGACCTGCCAAACAACAATATGCTAAAACACCAAGTCCAGTCTTCTTGTTCAATGTTATTGTTATTTAAGCTCATGAAAAACCAAAAAGAACATTTCCATCAATTAGAGGAGTTATATATCCCAGTTTACAAAGTTTGAGGGCTGAATTACCCCAAATCATAGTTAAAGGGGTCAAGTGTCCGAGTTAGCAAAATTTGGAGGCGAATTATGGATTTATGTCTTTTATTTTTTGTTCATAAGTTTACCGCTACAAGTTTAAGGGTCCTGGAGGAAATGGAGAGAAAACTCAACCCAGATGAGGGTTATTGAAACTATGTCCTTTTAGCGGACCAAACTAGGAAGGCAGGACAAGTGATTACATTTATATTGGTTAAAAGAGTGTAAGCAGACGCGGACGAATGAACGTGATTTTAAAGAATATAATAATCTTGTACACGAGAAAAAGAAACTCGGGGGGAAATCACGAAAGGTAAATAGCTGAACGAGAGAGGCCTCCTATGTATGTTCTGGTATTTGTACAACTGCAACTAGAGCAGGGCTCACCTAGAAGCAACAATTGCAAAAACTCAGGCGGAACATCGGATTAGATACTCTTGACAAAACCATCACGATTCATGAACCCACCTTCAAACACCAAAAAGGGAAGATGGAGCACCTTCGGATTGGACAATTACAGGTGACTCAAAAGGTTGTTTGTCGCTTCGCCAGGCAACCACAACTTCGCTCCAAGAGTAAGATTTGCTGCATTTGGTGGCCAGTTCTAGGCACCCTCTTCTTTAACTTTGCATTTGCATTTTCTCTCAAGTTCCGTCAGTTCCTGCAAAAATCATATTCTTAGAAAACATCTATGCCAACACTAGCTTCCAATGAACTCTCAGGGAGCAAGTCCAGAAGTTTGGCGCTGATAGATTGCGATAATTAACTACACAGCATGAATTTCAACATCTCTCCCAAAGAGAACAGTCGTAGGAGCACCTGAATTTGCCGCTTTAGAGTTTTCACATACTCCAGGGCTTCGTCTAGCATGTCCGCTGTATTTGTGTGCTGAAAAAGAAACATAAACTAACCTGGTCAAGATTTGAAACAGCCTATCACATTAATTTTCATCTTCCTAAAAAATGCATTTAAGAAAGTTAACTGGTTGAAACAGTAGCAACATTCAAGAGACCAACTTGTGTCAAACCTAAGCATCAGGAACATCAAGGATTGACCACAGCAAGGAATCAACCTTTTGTTACTATACTACAATGCAGAAAAAGGGTAATTTGGTTTCCGGAATTGGAAGCTCTCTATCTGTTTTATATGGAGAAGAAGGACGAATGGGTAAGATTAATTTAACCGACAAAGAAGTCATCAAAGTACTTCCTAGCAGACATTCGTAACTTTGCCAAAACGAAACACGGTGACTTCCTTTTTCGAACTTTGATTGCTTATCTGTGTCTATGACGCCTGCCTGTAGCACATGTCACTCGAAAAAGGAGACTTGTCTTCCACTTTCCTCTCAATTCATTTTAACATAAACAAACTTAATCTGAAATGGCTTATTTTTATTTTTATATATTTTTTACATGGAACTAATTTTATTTAAAAGGCAATATTATGTAAGTGCAATAATTCATTGAAAATATAATTTTTATAATCTTACTAAATTTTTATAATTTTTTTCTAATTTTAGGCATTAAAAAGAAAAATTCACAAAAATTTAATAGCATTATGAAAATTTACTTCTAATGGATTATTATATCTATATAGTATTGGCATTTAAATGAAATTGGTTCAAAGTAAAAAAGATATAAAAATAAAAATAAGTCATTTTAGATTAAATTAGCCTAAATTAAAAAGAATTGGCTGGTTCCCAAAGTACATTGAATGCCCCCAAAGGGAGAGAGGGGTCCATGGAAATTAAATACTTGGACCAGAAACCATGAGGCCTTCTTTTCCTCAACAATAAAATAGCCTCGTTTTTACTATAGGTAAAGTCAAAACTTACATTACTCTTTCTACCCATCAATTAAAGGGCTGAGTTGCTAGTGTTAGCTTTTGTTATTCTCCATCAACGGAGCCAATTCAGATCCAGCCTTTCCTTACCTCACTCCGTTTCAGCTTCCCCCTCAATTAGTCCAAGCACAACAGACTTGCATTTTGGAAGGACGTTTCAATATGGTCTTATAAAGCAACAATTACTTCAATACTGGTAAAAATACCAAGCCAACTAACACCTTAGAAGGTTATAACTTATAAATACCATCCTGTGCCTTTAGCTAATTTTGATTCCAAAAGTATAGAAATTCTTAAAAAGGTGCAATAACCTACACAAGAAAATTCAAAAGGTGAAGTTGCTTTTAGTCAACAATAGAGACAAGGCTGCCCCTATTAAGTAACATTCCAATGTTATAATTCTGCTACTATCCTTTGTCTGCTGAAGCCCTCTAAACTCAGAGTTTCATTTAGTAAAATACAATCAACCTTTGAATTGCTACAGCATGGCTTACAGGGAAAGAGATACCTTGTCCATGTTAGGCACAAGCTCCTGTAACTTTCTGATACGATCACTTATCCTAGTTCTTCGTACCTAATAGAAAAAAAAAAAGGCAAAGAAGGGCAACAAATGCTTAGTTAAAATATAGGAGATTCATTGTGAATTAACGCAAGTAGTGAACTTGAGAATGTATCTAGCTCTTTCAAGAGCTACTATGGCACCGTAATACATGGTATTCATTACACAGGAGATAAGTTGTAAGTTATGTAAGGAATTAACTTTTGTATCTAGGGGAACATCAAAAAACAAGAAAGAAAGAAAGATATCTAACTGGTTTTTCAAGGCAATAGTCTAACCCTTTCTGCAATACTCCTAGGATGAGTAGCACAACCGCGTTTGGCACGGACCCTGCAAGGTACTGATTCCTCTAAGAGCTTTTCCATGCCCGCATCAGCTGAACTTGATATATTAGTAGTAACGTGAGCCATTTCCTCTCCTTTCTACCAAGATACAGAACAAATGCTCAGCTTTACTGTATAAATTTGTTTGCAAAATGGTATATAAGTATATACCGATTGGTGTCAGACAGTCACTGAACAAGAGTTGAGCACCCACACCGTTAATAAAGCTAAGAGAATACCTAAACCAACATATCCATCCTATTTATTGAACCATTTCTAAACGTCAACTACTGAGTCTAGGACCCTTCAACAAGCAAAACAAAAATAGCATGGCCCAAGCATTAACAAAAGAAACAGTAGTACTAGTGGGACTCCCAGGTCCCAAAAAAGAAACAAGGCACTTACCAACTGTGTCTGAAACTTGGCCGATGAGTATTGCAAATTCCCTTCTCTCGGTCGCTTACTCCCCGGATTCAAATCGATATCAGACGGAAAGTAGTCGTAATTTTCCGGAATTTCAAAGCTAGAGAACCCCGAATTGCCGAGAAAATCCGCCGGAGAACTGTTTTGCCTCTGAAAACCAGACGGCTCAAACAACAGAGGGTCCTCCGAGCTGCCGAATAGCGCAGAGCCACGGGACGCAGAGCAGGCTGTGAGTATCTGGGTGAAGCTGTGGCCGGACTTTAGAGGGGCGTCTTCGTCTTCTTCTAGAAGCTGCTCTAACCAAGTGGGTGGGGCGGAGCGGAACCGAGTAAGCCCACTTCCACTGAGTTTACTGGTGGCGCCACCGCTCGAGCTGCCGGCGCTCCCACCAGGCGTCGGTTGCATTGGCTTATGGCTTTTCCGGAGGGTCGCTGCTTGCAGCAGAGAAAGTGGGATCTTTTTTAATATAGAAAAAGAGCCTTATTTTTCTAGAGTTTCCTAATTCTAACACAAAAACAGATATGGCCACCTCTTTCATCTTTGCAGAGGCGCGTGAATTTCACGTTCCAAGGAGTTACAACTACAAGCTGTTAAGTGAAGAAGTTACGGTCCTTACAGACATATGCAGGGCAAGCCTCGCCCCCATTAGACAATATTTCCTCCTCCTCATATTCCTTACATCATTTACTTTTTAATAATTAATTTATAATTTTTATTTTCAACAACATATAGTTTCTAAATCTATTTTTTAAAATTTTTTTCTAACAAATACTAATATGAATAAATTCAAATTAAACTATGTAAAAAAGTTAAATGGTACAATGAACATAGGAAAGAGGAAGTATTTATTTATTAATTTATTTGTTTGATATCTAGAAACATTTACAATGTATATACCAAGCGATGAAAGATTACTGAGAAAAGTTATTGGAAAATCTATTTACCTCTTGGAACCTATAGGGTTGTAAGTTGCAAAGCCTGTAATTAGTAGAGAATGAAGCACAATGCATTTGCTAAGCAACAAACTTAGGTTGGAGGTTGGGCAATCTGATTGTAGAGTCCAAGAGTAGAGCAATGTAGAAGCTATGTAACTGGTATATGTATTTAGCCAAAATACATTTTACTATCTGAATTATAATGAATTAGACTTTTTTAGTACCTGAATTTTACCTCGAGGCAATTCAGCTCCTCAACTATAAAACATTGTGCACTTGAACCCTTTAACTCATTGACTCGATCAGCTTAATGTTAACCCCGTTAGATTTCTAGCAGTTCAATGACCTAATTATAGACATTTAAACTCTTAGTTACTAAATTTAAAAAACTAAGTAACTTAAAGCATTAATGAGAGTTAAACACAAATTTATTTAGAAATTTCAAAATTATAAAATAAAAATTAATAAAAAATTAAAGAAATTTGAAAAAAAATCACTACAAAATTAAGATGAGGCTTAGATTATTAAATGGTAAAGTGTAGAGCATAACAGAGACAAACTAAGAACTTTGGTGACTAAATATGTAATTTTACTAGTTAGTCAACGAGCAAATATATGATCAAGGGGGAAAAGTGCCCAATAGTCTGTAGTTAAGGGACTGAGTTACACACCACCAAAATTCAAAATATTTTTTTTAGCGAGTTGACAAATTTTCAATGAATAAAATGGATTTTGGACTTTTCCAATTTTTGAATCAAATAACAATACGGGAAAATTCAAAAGCTAGTATGATAAGCCACCAATGGCTGGACCCTAGGCTCAATGTGGGCATCGGCCAATGCCTAGAATGGGCTTTGCTAGCCAGGGTGGGTATCAAAGATGAACTCGATTTTGCAACTTTCTGTGGTCACCCTAGACGGCAGAATATACACGACTGATACAAAGAATAAAGTATCCCCGGTGCTAAGTGCAACAATATGTACTCTCTTTTTTCTTTCTTTTGAAAGTTCTCTAGTATTTAAAAAGTTTACATGCACAAAATAATTTTCACATTATGAAATATAATCCTATATTATAAAAAAATTTGGATTTAATTATATTTCATAAAATATTTCACATATTTTTAAAAAATCTTCTATTATTTCATACAATATAGCCCATATCATTTTTAAGTGCCTAATTATGTTATATAATACTACCTCCATCCCAAACTCCTTACTCAACTTAAGTTTGACTTCAATTTTTTATATTTTTTATGTGCTAAAAAAAATTAAAATATATATTAGAAACTACAATATTTATATTTTTAAATAATTTTTTTCAAAAATATCAATTAATAATATAAATAAATCAAATTCAAATTAACTTAAGTTAAAAAACTAAAATAAAATAAAAGAAATTTAGGACATAATGCAAAGAGTATTACATATTGATGCAAGCCATCTTTTTTTCCAATCTCAATATAACTTCAATTCAAAGTGTTAATCCTAAATGTAAAAAAAAAAAAAAAAGATAGCCTTTTAATAGCTCAAATGACAAACTTTATGCTTCTTCAATAGGAGAAGGGAAACTTGAAACTTAGAATTAGCCATGAGGTTTGCCCTAACCTAGTATTTCCCCCTTTTATTTTTAAAAACCTACACATTACCCATGTTTCTTTTGCATCATTAGATAATAAGTTCTGAAACTTCAATTTAAATTAGATGATATGCATCTTCCAATAATTTTGTTATCTCAAACATTTGTTATAGTTAATAGAAATTTTAAATTATCAATTTTTCCTCTCTATAAATATATTTTCCTCTTTATAAATATGTATCAGTATTTTTTAAAGATTAGTTAGCTGTGAAAAAAATATAAAAAAATTAAAATTAATGGAATATAATTGTCAAATAATTTAAATTAAGGTTTCAGAAACTGTTGCTAGACACTGTAAAGGAAACAAGGGGTAACATGTATTGTTTTTTAAATTGAGGTGGCAAAGTGCGGGTTAAACCAAATCGCATGAGGTTTTTGTAGTTTTCCCGTAAAAGAAAATGTTATAGTCCTCCTAGCGGAAAATTCAACTGAGAGAGGCAAATTAGTTAAATTTATAGTTTAATACCTTATTTCAAGTTAACTAAGCAAGAATTAGTAAGTTGGACAAAGTTTACTAAATTCCGAGTAGTTTATGGCACCAAAAGAGGTCAGGGGTAAAATGATAATTTTGTATCACGAGGTTTTGGGCCAAGACCCGAGAGTCAAAAATATGTTTTGAACCATAAATCTTGCTTTAAATTCAAAGATTTGCTTAAGTGTAAAAGATTTGACCAAAGTTTGACTAAAACTACTATTTAGGGAATTGGGTTTTTTGCAGCTTTTTAAAAAGTTTGAGAGCTAAGGGTGGAAAGCTTGGTTTTTAAGTTTGGTAAAGGTGTTGGCTGCCATTGTGATCTTTTCCTCCCATTCCCGAGTTCCATCTTGCCCCTACCATTTTCTACTTGAATTCTTGCCCAAAATCAAAGTTTTCTTGGCAAAATTTGAAGGCCCAAGGGTTATATAAGCCTTAGGTAGCTTGTTTCAAGGTTGGCTTTGTGTTTTTTAAGGTGTTTTCCACATTGTCTAGCTGGTTTCTTGATTTTGGTGGAGGTAATATTGATTTCTTGATTTTTTTTCTTGTTTATTTGATGAATAGAAGCTTGGATTTTGGTTAGAAGTTAATAATTTGGTACCATTTATTTTGGTTTGCTTGAAACTTAGGTGGAAACTTGTGGAACTTTGTTCTTGGTAAAGAATTGCATAATTCTTGCTCAGTAGATGAAATTGACATAAAGGATTTAAGGTTTTATGTTCAGTTAATGCTATTTGAGTGATGTTGCTTGATGAAATCAAGTAGTTTTGTGAATAGCAATGACTGGGGGCAAGTATGTTCACGGTGGACTATCATTGATTTGGTGACTTGTGTGATGTTTTGGTGTATCATAGGATGTTTGCAATGGTGTATTTGTGGTCTATGCAAGTTGCTTTTACGGATTTATGGTGAATTTAGGCATCCCTTGTTTGCCTTGAACTCATAGGAAGCCTCCAAAAAGGCTTAGGTGGGTGTTTATGAGGTTTAGGACACATGGCTCTGGCGCCTAGGCGCCATCCGGTGATGCAGCTCCCAGTGTGCATTTTTCTATCCGCAGAGCATGGTGCTTTTGGCGCTTAGGCCTTAAGTGCTCCCAACGTCTAAGCCCCAAAGGCCTTTTTCAGCAAATTTTAGCTTTTTAAAAAAGGATTCGGGGGAAGGCAGGGATGGTCCTAAGGGTACCTAAGGGTTGTAATTGTATAATGGTACTCCAGAACATCCAAAAACTCTCTCATGATCTAGGAGTTTTCTCATAATTTGTGAATGGTAAGTGCACCTCATGAGAAAATTAGTTAATGGGCCATAACAAATACACTATTAGATGAAGTGGAAGGTTTAGCACAATCAAAACCTTAGTTATACCTTCGGGTTTAAGGCCTCGATGAGGAAACCTTAGTACGCCTAATGGATTTTTCGGGACCTAAGAAGGATCAGTCCAACCATAATGCCCTTATATAACATAAGGGAGGTTCAACTAATAACGAATTTCACTAGTTAGGCTAGTAAGCAATGCTTGCCAGTAGAGTTTAAGGACTAGGTAGAGGACAAGTCCCAAAAGACTGAAATGTATGCACATAGGTTTAGTCTCACGCTGTATAAGCTCACAGCAGATTATATATGATAATATATGTGTTGTCCTTAACATTTTCCTTGTAGGTAAAAATCCCTTATTAAGAATTACAAATTCTCACTCTCTTATGTTATGTTATGCAGATTCTGACCGTGTTGAGCCCGATAACCGCTGAGGGTTGTCGCGGTAGTCTTTTGTTGCAGGTATATTGTTATAGGAATCTTTATAATTCTAGTTTTCTTAGCTACTTGTCTGTGAAATAACAGTACTAACTATAGTATTTTCTTGGCCGCAGAGGCTAGCAGTACGTAGATAGACTTTTACGACTTGCCACCGAGACTCATCTCTAATGTGGGAGTTAGTTGGGAAGATCTTAGTAGAAGCTTGTATATGTTTATGCCTAGTTGCCTCCCGTGTCTATGTTTGGAGCTTTAAACGCTAGGGTTACTCTTGGGTGAGGGGCATTAGTCTACTTTTGTTGAATGCTCTCATATGGTTATTATGTGCAGTAATGATAATATAAATATTGATTATGTGTGCTTTGACTATTTGAACTTGATTTCTATGAAAAGTGTCTTGGCTAAGGGAATATTTTATGGTTTCCATGTACTCAAGTCAAAGCTAAATGAGCATGCATCTTGCATTTTTTAGGTTAATCAACTAGTTTCATGAAGTTTTAATTCACGCAAATATATAGCTAGCCAATTACAACCATCGTGAGATCCATTCTTGCAGGCTTCCTAGGCAGGGCTGAGGGCGGCCATGTCGGAAAACCTAAGAATATGAGTTCAAAAACTATTAGATATGTTTTCACAAGTTGGCCTACTATGCAATGCAACTCACTCTTAGAAGGTTAGCGTAAATGACAAATTTGCAAGAAAATTTACCAAAAAGTTATGCTCGTTAGGAAACAAAGTTCAAGTGAATATGCGAAGGAAGCTCTTCCATCCTCTTTGACCACCATTGACCTTTTCCTTGCCAGACTCCTTCCGGTTTTATTGGGTTAGGTGTTTCCTTTTTTTTTTTTTTATCCTCTTGCCAATTCTCATAGCCTATTTTGTGTTTTCCTTTTTTGTTTTTGTTTTTTTTTGTCTTCGATTGTCTCTTTTAGGGTTTTGTTTAGACTTCTCTCTTTTATGGTCAATTTGATCTACATTTTTCTATGTCTTTTTTATTTCTTGTTCTATGCCTAGCAATTTTTATATCTAGTATGCCTTTGTCTTAGATTTGTTGTTTAGGATGTTCACCTCTTTGGGTCTTCACTATTCTTTTTATCTAGCCCTATCTTTTTTGTCTTTTGATCCTATTATTTGTTCTTTTCTAAGTTTTTTTTAGTTGTTCTTCATTATCTGCTTCCTTGTTTTTACATTGTGTGTGGTTTTTGCCATATTATTTCATTTGTTTTGCCTATGTTTATTCGTAGCTTGTTTTCCTTTGATTTTTAGTCAATATTTGTTTCTTTAAATTAGCCTAATGTTGGGTTTTGTTTGTTCTTTTTCTATAATTTGGTTGTTTTGTTATCCTTTGATCATTTATGGTGGTGTTATCCTTCAAGTGTTTGTTTTTTTCTATTTTTCTTTCCTGCCTACTTGTCCTCCTAGCTTGGTTTTTTAGGTTTCCCCTTTGTGGTGTTTATTGCCTCCCTTGTTCTTGTCCATTTGTATTGTGTGATGAAATGGCTTAGGAAAGGGTTTCTCATTGGGAATAGGAATTCAATTACCTCTAACTCCACATAGATGATTGATAAAGAAAAAAATATTATGTTGGATGAATTGTCTCGGTTCTCTAAAAATGATATGACTAATTTGAGTTTTATGGAGGAATATAGTTTGTGGGAATCAATACCTAAAGGAGATGAGTTTAAGGGTAAGCTATGACATCTTTTTATGTATGAGCTAAATGAATTTAAAGTTGTTTGTCTTAAGGAGTGGACCCACTTATGAAAACTTAATGACAAGAAACCTGATTATGTTCCGTTACTACAGTAAGTTCTCTTATCAGTTTGTTCAGCAAAATTCCCTCATGCCTTTCAAGTGGCAAAACCAATGGCTAAGAAATCCAATACTTCATGTTTAGAAAATGAAATTTTAAAGCTTAAATCTGTTTTGGAGAAGGATCAGTTGGAGTAGAAGACTAAAGTGCGAGAGCTTTATGATTTGATAAAAGCTACAAAAGTTGAATATTCATGGCTTATTAAATAATTAGTTAATACTAAGGATGAACTCAATGCCACAACATCTCCCTCACAAGTGGACTTGGCAAACCTTGAACACTAGAACCGGTTTATTCAACTAGAACTAAAAACTCTAAGGGGAAACATTTGTCAAAAATCTACCGAACCTTTGGATGTAGCTAAACTTCTAGCTACAAGCAGACTTGGGTAATGATTCCAACTTCACTTTAGAAGGGAAGATGGGTTAGTTTTAAATAAGAGAGAGCTTCTCACATTTGTTTAAATTGTGAGAATTTGAAACACTTTAACTTTTGTTGCCTAAAGCCTATAGGACCTACAGATGTTCCTTTAAATCATTGTTGGTATGTTCAGGAATGGGTTCATCTACTTTTGAATGACAAAGTTCACCACCATTCCCCTCTTGCACAAGACCCTCTTCTTTCGAACGGACATGCAACGACAAATAAGAGTGAAAAATTTCAAGCCCATCAATCACCTGTTCACGAAATGGGGAAGAACAAAAGGAAAAAGAAAGAGAACAAACCTTGTCACAGAAAACATCTTCATGACAAACATGTGACAACGACCTCCAACTAGATAGAGGCATATTATACTTCTCAACATGTTAAACGAGATCTATACATCTCAAACCCTCCTCAAGGTGCGAATCTTAGTTTGTTAGTAACTAACTTCTTAATAACGATGGCCAAGAGCTTAAGTTTGCTTTACCAAGTATTGAGCATAAGCGTGGGCAATTGGATAATATTCGTCTGCTTGCAAAGAAACATCAATCAAATTATGTTGTGTATTTTTTCTCTTTCTTTTATTATTATTATTCTTTTTTAGTACTAAAAAAATAAATAAACGACAAATTTGAAAATTTGTATAATTTGAGGGAACCAAAAATATGGGTTTGAAGTTGACTTGCTATGCAATATGTTTCATCTATCCTGAATTAGTTTGCATTTGAGTTTAGTATAAATATTAAGAAATGAAAAAATGATTATTGAAAAGCTAGTATTTAAATGTAATATGGATTGAAAAGCTAGTATTTAAATGTAATATGGTGAGATAATTTATAAACTATAAAAAATGGTAAAATTATGAAATTGTCTAAAATAAAAAAAAATAAGTTGTAACAATTTAAAATGGTATATAAAGAGATTTTATAATATGTTTTTGTGTATATAAAGATCTTGCCTTTTACAGCTAATATTTATTTTTAATGCCCCTAATACTATGTGCTCATTGTTGGTAAGAATCAATCTAATTGACACAAAATGTGTGTATGAACAAATATGGTCGTAGAAAAGTACCATATTAAATTTACTAAGTAAAAGTATTATACAATGGGGAGGGAAAGCCAACAGGCCATTACCACGAATTAAGATTTGAGATAAACCCAACTGAGTTTTTTTTCTTTTTTCTTTTTCTGGTGGAAAAAGGACTTCATAAAGAAACGTAAGGCAGAATAAGATTACAACATAGGAGCTTTCCTTTTGTCTAGGGTGGGAAAAGCTACAAGCCGAAAAAAAAACAATAGAAAGATTTAAGGGGCTATGAGAGCAAGAGCTTGAGTTTGAGACCCCTTGACTATTACAATTATATATTGTAGGACAATCATCCTGGATAATATCAGTTAGAAAAGAGGGGCAGTAGTTAAAATAAACAACAATTTCAAACATTGAAGCTGCATATTTAGCAATCTTATTCGTAGTACGGTTAGCTTCCCTATATTGATGATGAACTTCCTGCACTTGTAGCTTTTTCATCAGCAATCTACACTCGTTAAAAATAAGTTGTAAGAAAGGATCCGAGACATGATTGCTTGAAACCATTATGCACAATGATTTTACACTTTGATTCGCTAATGAGACAAATATTGTTCATCAGGGTAACTATTTTGGGGCCCTCCAAAAGGCCTTAAAACTCAGCCATGAGTGGAGAGGTATTTCCTAGACATTTAGCAAAGGCTATAACTATATGGCCTTGGTGATCTTTGATGAGGCCCTAGCTCCAGATTGACCGGGTGAGGGGTTACAGGCTCCATTAAGACCTAAGCTCTTTTTCTCTTTGCAAATGTGCCGAATGCCTGTCACATAAAGCTAAGTGCTAAAAAATATTTAAAAGCAAGTCAGAAAAATGGCCAATTTTAACATTAACCGTAGGAAAAACTGTAAATAAACTACTTTACCCTTTCACTCAATTACGCATTTAATTTATTCTGGCTAATTAAACTACTAATATTAACATGTTCCAATTCGACCATCAAAGTTAGTAAATCAAGTTCAATTCAACTATTGATGTTAAATTTCATTTAATATTTGCTTTAAAATTGTTAGGGAGTAAATTGAAAACGTTGAAATTAATTGGGGAGTGAATTTTTATTTAGTTGTCTTTTTCATTTAAGGGTGAACATGCTAACCCAATAGGTGTGGGTAAAGGTTGGGTTGGGTAAAGGTTGATGATGGGTCACAAGTTGGTTTCATTCCTGGAAAAACCATCAGTTTTCGAGTTGATTCTAGTTCCATATGAAATCAACCCGAGGTGGAACCAAGAACTGAAGGAATATATAATAAATAGGGTAAAGTGCACAAATATTCCTGAAGCTATACCTTATGCTGCAAATTCATCCCAAAACTATTAATTGTTACAACTTGGCATCCACCCTAATTCATCCCCTGAATTATCATCCTTTGTTGTTCGCCGCTCATCACTTTCTCTTCCTCTTATTCTTTGTTTTCTTAGCCTCCTCTGATCTCTTCTATTTCAGTAAGACCCTGGATTTAGAATTAAAGAATTGACCATCGGCTTTAGATGCTTCATCATATGTGAGCAACAAAGCCACCAGTTCAAGCATCAGCCTCATAACCCCTCCGTAGAAGATGGTTTACACCGCTGCCTAGCAGACATACCAATTCCCTATCTAGATCAATCTGGAAGAACCATTAACAGTGTGGTCATAGCTTCAAAAAGTAGATGATTTTGACTAATCTCAATAATAAAAAAAACCCAAGAACCAAAATAGAAAAACCTAAACTCATGGTTTTGGTTTTATTCGGTTCTCGGGTTGAGTTGAAAATTTTTGGAACCATGACTATTTCGGGTTGGTTTGGTTCTATCAGAAAACCGAACCAACCCTTCCCATACTCACCCCTATCTTTATTAGCTTTCCGCCTCCCCTTAAAAATCTCAATTAGGGTGTTTTCGAGTCTTCGCTGATGAGGCTAACTATACCCAGGGGAAAAGTACAAAAAAAACCCACTGTAGTTATGGACATAAACCGATTCAGTCACTATAGTTTTGGATGGTTATAATTGCATCACTAAAGTTATAGTTTAGGGCTAAATTGGTCACTAATATTATAGTTTGATATCAAATATGTTATCAGCCGTTAAAAACTTAACGGTAAACACTAGAAATTGTTGGTTTTAAAATCTTTAGGTATTTATGTAATTTTTACATAATTTCAGGAACTGAACATAGTTTATCATTTTTATTTTTTATTTTTTATACGACAACCACATTTATCCTTAACCAGATATACTATTAGTCCATCTAGAAATTATATTTAAATTAGTTGTTGCTTTTTGATACTATAGATAACCCAAACTCCAATTAAATGAAACTTACTTATCTAATATCAATGTGTTTTTTATCATTTGATTCTTGGTATGGCAGTTTTTATGTTCACAAATTGCAATGTCCAATGATACCTCATTTGGCATTGGCTCAGTCACTAGTGGCATATCCGGCAATGGCTGATGTAGTGGCTAACGCACAAAAAAATAAAAATGGTAAATTACACAAATTTTTTTGAATTTTGTTAAGAGTTGCATTAGTATCCCATGATTTCAAAACCAACAGCTTCCAACATTTATCGTTAGAATTTTAATGATCTGTGACATGTTTGGTACCAAACTGTAACATTAGTGGTCAATTTGGGCTTAAACTATTACTTTAATTATGCAATTAGAACCAACCAAAACTATAGTGACTAAATCAGTCTAGACTCATAACTGTGATGGGTTTTTTTGTACTTTTCCCTATAACCAATGCCTCTTTGTCTCGACCGGTCATGTCAGCGTCCCATTGAATCTGAGGCTAAACAATCGATTAGGATTTTCACTAGATTAACTATGTTGATTGTCATGATGGTGCAGTGAACCACAAGCACAATAATGGCAACTAACAAGAGGGCATTTATGTATAATTGACAAAAATGTTAAAGATGGTTGATTGGATTTTTTCAAGGAGGAGGACGTCAGGGGCAAATTTAGTTTTTTTTTTATAAAGAATGGGTCAAAATAAATATTTTTTAAAATTATAATCCTTAAAAAATAGTTGACCAACTTTAAGAAAGGGTTATAATGCATTTATCTTTAAATTTTAAAGGAAATTACAAGTGTTTTACAATTTTAAAAAGGCTTGAAGTCTTGTTAGCCTCCCTTTAGTTCTGCCTCTGGAGAAGTTAAAGCTGGTGAACACATTATTAAAGTTGAAACAGATGTTTTTCCACCTTCTTTCAGACCCAAATTTAAATTGTTGGCTACCATGGCTAGTCTCAAGGTAAGGAGGTGCCAATATTGCTACCTTTGTCATCAAGACACCTCTAATTGAGGATTTAAGTAGCGACAATAGAAGAAGCAACAATGGAAACTACCAAAGAAAACAATGGCTTTATTTGGAAATAACATTTAAAATTAGCATCAAATGTTAGAATAAATTACCAATAAATGTGATAATTTTTCTAAACCTCTAACACTAAAATCTACTGTTGGATAGTTTTTTTAATCTCTAATGTTAACAGCTGACATTGTTCCCAAATGAAACTGTATAAGTAACGATTCACTCTCCAACAATTTTTGATATTTTCAGTTGACTCCCTAAAAATTCTAATACAACAATTGAGTGCTGACATTTAACGGCAACAGTTGAATTGAACCTAATTTGTTAACTTAAGTGGCCGTATTGGACAAAGTCATTAACGTCAGTGATCTGGTTGGCTAAAATAGAAGCTGTGACATAATCGAGGTAGCGAGAAAGCTTTAGTGGTTATTTTAGGGTTCTTGTCTTCACTTTAGTTTAACAAGCGAGCGGTGCCTTGAAAATGAAGAACAAGTTGTCTAAGTACAAATCGGACCCGGAGAAATGCAGTGTAGAAAACCCAAACCCAGATTAACAGACAAAATACCGAACCGAATCGAAAGCAAACCGCCTAATCAATTAATCCTCACATGCTTCCCATGTATAAAAATCTGCTCTCATCTGCTAGTGCTGCTGCTAAGCCTAACACCACTTTCCTCTCCTCGCCAAACCCAAACCCAAACCCAAACCCCAACGGAACCGCTCCCTCACGACCCGGCGATGAATCCTACCCCAATTTCACCCCCTCCGCCTCCATGTTCACCCCGCTTCGCCTCATGCTAGTCGCCGCCTCCTGGCTCCGCCTGCGCCGCAGCCGCTTCCTCTTTCTCCTCCTTTGCTCGCCTCTCCTCCTCCCCTTACTATGTGTTACCTTCCCGATCCTCTGCGCCGCCGAGCTCTGCTCCCGGATTTGCCGCCGCAGAAGGCGGAAGGCCGCGGGGGAGGTGCCTCCTCAGGAAGAGGAGGAGGATGAGCGGCTCCGGCGGTGCGAGGAGGGGTGCAGTTGCGAGAGCGCGGAGGTCGGTTTACTGCAGAGGTATCTCGAAGATCAGTTGATGCTGGTGGGATCGGTGTACGATTGTGGCAATGAGATTGACGACGGCGGAGACGATCGTGATCTTAGAGGAGATCGTCAGGAAACTGACTATAGGGTTCCGCTTCTGAGTTAACGGCGTGTTTCTGGCAGACGACGCACCTTTTTTTTTTTTTTTTGTTCGTGTTTCTAGTTTTAATTGATTGTAAATCGACTCACTAATTTTACTTTCGGCAAAAAGAAAGCGAAAGGAATTTGGGAGAAAAGTTGGTGATTTTATTTTTGGGTGTATTTATTACTCATTTACTTACTGCTATTTATATATATTTTGCTATGATCATGTACGTTAAAGCTTCTTTTTTTTTCGCAACATAAGTGCGTTTGATTTGGAGAGTTTTTTAGATTATTTTCCTTGTCCTGCTTATAGCAGCACTACTTTGCTTCCCTGGATGCATCGCCGTTTGCCAGCTAGGTAACACGCATGTGAAACCACTTTTTCGGCCGCATGCCAGATTTACTGCTGTAAGCCAGATCATCAATCAGTTTATCCTGGGCCGGGCCGGTGGAAAATTTGCGAACTCTGGCTGATTAATTAAGTAAAAAGACTGCCAAAACACAATATATTATCCGACAGAGAATTAAGCCTACTCAGTTTCTTCCTCCCCTGCTGTTGCGGAACCACGATCTTTGGTTTGCGGAATGAGTGCCGGATGAATGGGTCAAATTGTATGCTAAAAAATAAATTAAATTATACAATTTATATAAGTCCATGGATTTTAAAAGAGTTAAACTTAATTCACTTCTTGCTAGTTGCTACACAACTTTTTCAAACTTATTACCTGATCATTATTTCTAATGTTATGAATTAATCCAAAAGATTTCAATAATTTCATCACCAAGCCCATCGTTATGTCTAGAAAGTTGAACTTAATTCCTCTTATCTAAATTTCAACAATTTCAATAACACTTTCAACAAATTAAGAATACACATTTTCAATCATGAGCTTAATTCCTCCTATTTAGAAAGTTGAAGATTGTGCAAATTCATCCATCTCTCCTTATATAGGAAATGAACAATAGCAAGTTCTGAATATAATTTCAAAAGAATTGAGACATTATGTTTGACGAATAGTGAATTGTCAATTGAGAAATTTTAATTTCCAATTAGGGAATAGTGGGTAAGTGAATGAAATCGAGATTCAGAAAAAAGAAAAACATAATAGATTTACAAAGAAAAAGAGGGTACCCAAGGCTGACAAGTGAGGAGGGCTAGAGGGGTTGAGGAGTGGAGGACGTAGGCGGTCGCAGCTGAGGGGCATTTAGAGATTTAAGGGTTCTATGAGTGATTAAGGGAGGGAGAGTTAAGAGATTGGAGAAGATGACAAAGTTTATAGAGGGAAGAGATGAGGTAAAAAAATGACATCGTTTTACTCCAGGGAGATATGCACTTCATCTACTTTGGGGATAATTACGCACATAGCCCCCAAATTTTTGTCTGCATGATAGACTGTCCCATCTTTAAATTCTTCTACCATATCCAGGGACAAAATTTCATATCTGGTCTTTAACCACTTGTAAGATAACCATGTCAGTACCCCTGTTCTATGCATTTTCAAAATTTCTAAGGGCAGACCGCTCTGCGCCTCCGCCCCAAATTGATTCAAATATCTAGTTTGACGCGGGGACTAAAAAGGTAAAAAAGATTGTGTCTTATTTCCATTTTTATTACTCACATCTTGAGTCGTAATTTATAAAAATAAAAAAAATAAATATAAAAATGATAGTTTAAATAAATATAAAAATGATAGTTTAGGATAATATAATAAAATAATTTACTAAATATGAAAATATTAAATAAAATATATAGCAAACACTTTAAAATGGATGAAATATTAACTTTCAATGAAAATTAATTTCGAATAAAAATGTTATAGGAATTAAAATAAACCATTTTAGGTTAATAAAAATTAAGCGTAAATGAACTGCACTCGGCCAAAACCCATCCGAAACTCCGAAGAGTTACTCTATCTGTGCAACTCATTGATGAGAGAGCCAACTCTAGCTCAATTTATTTAATTTTTTTTTCCCTTTGTTGATAAATTAACAGGGATCGGATTTGAGCCTGGCTCAAGCGAAGGAGCGTAGGATCGAATCGACGCTGGAAGACCAAAAATTCTCATGCAACTCCAGTTGGAGTTTAAGTTCAACTCTAGCCTAATTTAAAAACTTAGGTACAAATTTTCTTTTATTTGAAGAAAAGCACACTTACTATTAATTTTGCTAAAGGGGTAGCCTGGATCTTAGGAAAAGTTATTAGCATAGGATGTGCCGTACCAACTACGAACATTAGACACGAGAGAGAGAGAGAGAGAGAGATGGATTAGCTTCATGAGAGATGACTTTAGAGTACCAAAGCCGTCCCAAAAAAAATAAATTAAATTTTTTTATATAAATTAATAAAATCAATGTATAAGCTTTTGTAGCTTGTTATTTTTGGATTGGATAATTTTAAACATTTTGCTCTCTATCTTATCTTACATCATCATTATTAATTTTATAAAAATCTCAAATCATACAACTACCTTTTTCAAAAAATAAAAATAACATAAAACAAAACAAAAAATTACTACTCCCTCCAGGCAAACTTGCTCCATTTAATATAGCGTGGGTTTAAGGAATAGTAAAATGTGTGCCTTTTTTCCAACTATGCCCCCACCTTACCTGCTGCAAAGTTCTTCGTCGCCCCACCTCCGTATCTCTGCCATCCGCCACACTTCCTCCGACTTCCACTCTCCCCCAACTCTCATCCGACAGCCACCTCTTTTGACTTCCATTCTCCTCTACACCACCTCCAACTTCCACTTTCCTCCGACAGCCACCTCCATGTCTTTCCCCTTCGCCGAGGAGATCTTAGGCCCCCTTCTCACTGGCCACCTCCATGTCTCTCTCATTTGCACTCATCGCCTCGCCTCGCCTCGCCATCGTCCCACAATGCTCCGATTTCCTAGCGCTCTAATCAGTAATCACCTCGCGTCTCTTCACCTCGTCACCGGCCACAATGCTCTGATCTCCTCACTCGATTCTCGCATCTTTTCGCTCCGATCTCCTCGTCGTCGGCCACGAAGCTCTCATTTCCTCATCATGTTTCCTTGCCTTGTCGCTGGCCATGATGCTCCGATATCCTCCCCTTCGCACGATGCTCCGATATCCTCACATGATTATTTCATTTCTTTACTATGATTTCCTCTTCGTCCCAACCCGATATCTGCCCTAGAAACATCATCGAAGGGCTATGAGTTGGATCTTCTCCTTCGCCAAATCGAGACAATCGATGAAGGGAAGGTAGCTATGGCGACAAAGAAGGGGATTCCAGCGAGAGATTGGTAGAAACATGGATGAAGAAATGACGGCATAATGGTCTTTTCATTTTTTAAAACTTACTACAATGGAAATGGAGCAGAATTGGTGGAACTGCCAAAAAATAAAAATAGAGCAGAATTTGTGGGACGAGGGAGTACTGTTTGTCTGTCTATTGTGAAAAAAAAAAAACCCACTAAAATTAATGATTTACTTAATTTTCGTAAAAAGTCAAAAAGTTTGTCCAGTAGGAGACCAAGGTACTATTAGAGTAAGAACCTTGTACAAATGAGTAGCGTATGCCAATTGGACCACTTTATCGTATTGCTATTTGGTATAGGGCCATTGGGAAAAGGTAAAGTAATGTAGTAAAAGAAGGTACGCAGCTACGTTTGGTTAATGTTTTCGCAAATCTGTGTTTTTGTTTAAGCTATAATGAATTGCAGAGCACCTCATTCCGACGTACATATTGATCCTGAAGGTGCTAATACATGTTGCTAGGAGCATTCGGCAATTCAAGTTAGTCCCTCCCATTTTAAAAGTCTCATTTTTTTAAGTAGTAAAGATAAAAAGAGTTTCATCAATTACAGGTTTCTCAACAAGTTTTGCTCAATGCAAGCTCAAGCAGAGATTTGGTAATGGAAGAAGCCAAGGCAGCTTGCTGCAAGGCTCATCCCAATTTGGGCTACCAACTTAGTTAGTGCATGCATGCAATTGTAAATGCAAAATCCACTAGCTTGTTCACTTAGCAATGAGCCAAAATGAATAGAACTGTCCCCAAGTTCAAAGTCACTGCTACTTTTTTCCAATCCATCTTCAGCCTTACCTTTATCTTTTGCATCCCCAACAATGGCCACCTCTTCAGCTCGCCACAATGTTCTATATCATGAATCCTATAGCATCATTATGTTCCAGGGAATTAGTGCTTGTATTGACAGCCGAAGGGCTCTCGCCTCTTCCAGTATATACTTCCCCGAAGGTATGTTCGGGGAGCCTGACGTAGCTCGGAAAGAAGCATTGCCATCGACCTCGGCAGAAGCGAAGTCGAGCACGACGAAGTAAGTACTTCGGCTGAAACGCCAGGTTATCTAAATGTGTTGCTGACTCCATCGGGGAACCGAACATATCGCCTTCGGGAGAAAAGAACCAGTTACTGAAAGCAGGAGAGATTCTCCCCGAAGGCGGAACTCCCGAGCTAGAGAACTCCCCGAGCCACTAGCGTGATTCCCGAAGAAGGGTGTCCGTACCAAAGGGCGACCTCGCCCAAAGAACCTCGGGAGTACGGCATGAGCATTTAATGAGCATTTAAGCAGCCTCTGACAGATCGCCCACACGTTGCCTGAAATGGAGGCCTGACATGCTGACGTCATCCAAGTCCCGTCTTAGCGACAAAACCAGGAGCCTACAAACGGCTACCTGTTCCCTATGCCCAAAAAGCAAAGAAAGAATCCGACCGCACACGTGTCAGGATCCGAACGGGCCAGGTACTTCTATAAATACTGGGAAACAGGACTTGGCAAGGGATCTCGATCAGCACTCTCGCACAGCAGAAAACATATACAGGCCAGATCCTATATCCATTTAGGGTTCCTACTTTACTCACTATCAGGACGCTAACTTGGGCGTCGGAGGCTCCTCCCCGGAAAAACATCCCGGGGACCTCCTAACACTTTTTTCTGAGCATTTCAGGTACTTTCCCACTTGGGGAATCTCTCCGTCAGACGTTCTCCCTCCTCGGAAGCTCCCTCAGAACTCACCATGTCATTAGACAAAGATGCTTCAGGGCATCATTTGGCGCCGTCTGTGGGAACCCATCCTCAGGTGGCTGTCGTTGAGACTAGGCATTCTAAGGACAAGGCACTTCCGAAGTCCTCGTCCGTGCCCGAAGTCCAACCAGCTGCCGAGCTACCCCTTCCAGGGACTTCTCTGCCGGAGGAAGAACGTCCTCTGGTCGTAACCATGAGTTTTCTGCGCGACTTACAATGGTCCATTATGGCCGAAGTGACACAACAAATAGACCAAAAATGGCCGCAACCGGCCCAGGCCCAGAAGGTTTCCTCGCCAGCACCTCCCCGGGGGAAAAGTCCTAGATCCCCCCACCGGAGTTCGGAAACCGGAGATCCACGTGAGGAGTCTTCAACAGAGAACATGCCTTTTGGGGAACGGTCTGAGGGGCCAGTGGGACTTAAACGACTTAAGACCCCACGCCGAAGGAGCCTGTCGCCTGAGGCGAAATCACCGTCTCCTCGATGGCGAAGTCCATCCCCGAAAAGACATCGACGATCTCCCTTCCCAGAAACCTACAAGCACCAAGAAAAAGAACCTAGTCATGTGGTCCTCATGGAGAAAATGATGGCGAGGTTGGAAAGGGTGAAAAAACAGGTAGGCCGCAAACCTGTATGGGCTAGACTATCTGAAACTTTCTGTGGCGATGAGTCACCGTTCACCCGAACAATAGTCGAGGCAGCCATGCCCAGTGACTTCCGGGTACCTCGGCTAGAAACGTACGATAGCCGAACAGATCCACAGGCCCATCTGACGAAGTACAAACGGAGCATGGTGTTGCACGGGGCTGACGATGCCACCCTATGCAAATGTTTCGAGGTCACCCTTGCCAGCCCTGCTACAGCATGGTACAACTCTCTGCCTCCAGGAACCATCAGAGAGTTCCAGGAGCTGTCCACTGCCTTCACCCAGCAGTTTATTGGAAGTCGTCCTGCGGCGAAGATGCCAGTACAGATGTTCGACATAGCACAGAGGAACAGGGAAACCATCTGTGACTATGTCGAAAGATTTAACGGAGAGGCCCTAAGTGTTCCAGACTTTCGGCCAGAAATACGCATCCTCGCCATGATACGGGGCCTTCGGAGGGACTCGCAGCTGTTTTATGAGTTTTCCAAAGACCCCCCGGACACGCTCGGCGAATTTTTCTGAAGGGCCGAGCAGCATATGACAGCCGAAGAGCTAAGAATGGGGGGGCCGAAGAACGATCATTCCCGCCCCGAAGGATCAAGCCAGCAAGCCAAGTATCCGACAGAGCAAACAGGACGACCTCGGAGGTTCAGGGGAAGGAAGCCTCCTCCGAACTTTACACCCCTGAACACCACAAGGACCAACATCCTCATGACAATGGAGAAACAGGGGTCCCAGATTCAGCGACCAAAGGCGATGACCGCTGACAACAAAAAGAATATGAAGAAGTTCTGTCAGTTTCATCGCGACCACGGTCACGACACCGAAGACTGCTTCCAGTTGAAGAAGTATATCGAGTCGCTGATTAAGCAAGGCCAACTTCGGCGCTATCTGCGAATGCCTTCGCCGAAGGCAAGAAGAGAGGAGGAAGGAAAGGCTGATGAAGAGGAGTATGACTCTGACAGGAGGAGAAACCGAAGTCCAAAAAAGCGCCTCCCACCTTCGGCGGGGGTAATACAAACCATCACCACTGGACTGCCATCCTCGGGAAGAAAGAGGAAAGCTAGGGAAATAGCAACGATGGAGTACCAAAGCCCATCGAAAAAACTCACCCGAAGAGATGGTTCCTCCGTCATCTTCCCTCATGACGACCCATTGTTGGTCATGACGAGAATAGGAAATTGGGACGTCAAAAGGGTATTGCTTGACGATGGATCAAACGTCGACGTCCTATTCTCGCATCTGCTCCCAAGCTTGGGAATATCCAGCACCGACCTCAAGCCTGTTACTTCGCCAACCTTTGGAATAGGACCCTCAGAGCTGCCCGTCCTCGGCTGGATCGACCTTCCCCTGATGATGAGAGGGAGTTCGGTCAACGGAAAAGGAGAAATTTTTGCCTCCACAATGACAAGGTTCATCGTCATGGATGTCCCTTCGTCGTACAACGCCATCCTTGGAAGGCAAACACAAGGGAATTTGCACATTCGCCCAGATGTGAAGTACTTAACAGTCACCTTCGCCACCAAGGATGGAGACGCCGAAATATTCATCGACCAAGCCGAGGTCAGGAAGGTGTTTGTCAAAGCCCGAAAGGCCCCAGCAGCCAACTTCGCACAAACCACAGCAGGAGGGACTCTACCGACCGAAGAACCAAAAACGGGCGGGGCGGAAGAGTTCGCAAAAGTAGAAACGGAAGAAATAGAACTTGTCCCAGGCCAAAATACCCGAATAGGGAAAAACTTGGCCGAAGGTGACAAGAAAAACCTTGTATCCTTTCTACTGATGAATAAAGGTCTGTTCGCCTACTCGCCAAAGGATATGCCAGGGGTAAACCCTCGCATAATACAACATAGCCTTAAAGTAAGTCCGGAAGCAAAACCTGTCCGGCAAAAGAAACGAGGCATCTCGGTCCACAAAAGTAAATTCGTCAAAACCGAAGTACAGCGCTTGATGGACGCAAATGTAATTAGGGAGGTCAAGTACCCCGAATGGCTAAGCAATGTGGTCATTGCTACAAAAGAAGGGAGTAGTAAGCTCCGGATGTGCATCGACTTCAGAAACTTGAACGATGCCTGCCCAAAAGATTCCTACCCTCTCCCACCGATAGACCAGTTGGTCGACTCAACTGCCGAATATGGGCTCCTAAGCTTCCTCGACGCCTTCAGTGGGTATCATCAAATAAGGATGGATCCCGAGGATGAAGAGAAAACTGCCTTCATCACCGAAGGTGGAACATATTGTTACACTAGGATGCCCTTCGGGCTCAAAAATGCAGGAGCCACCTACCAAAGGCTGATGAGCAAAGTCTTTCATGACCAAATAGGGAGGAACATGGAAGTCTATGTTGATGACATGATAGTCAAAAGTAAGGTGCCTAACGACCACGTCACAGATCTAAAGGAAACCTTCCAACAACTCAGAATCTTCGGAATTCGCCTTAACCCCGAAAAATGCGTCTTCGGCGTGACCTCGGGAAAATTTCTGGGGTACATGGTATCAGAAAGGGGCATTGATGCTAACCCAGAAAAAATTAAGGCTCTGCTCGAATTCCGAACTCCCGTCACAGTGAAAGATGTGCAGAGACTCACTGGAAGGATAACCTCTCTTAGCAGGTTCATCTCCAGGTACGGAGATCGGTGTCGGGCATTCTTCAAAGTCCTTACTAAGGCAGCAAAAAGAGAAAATGACCTCGGGGACGATGGCCATCCTTGGAATGAGGATTGTCAAAAAGCCTGGGAAGAACTTAAAATCTATTTGTCTCGACTGCCTACTCTGCGACAACCTCGCGAAGGAGAGCCCCTCATCCTGTACCTCGCTGTTTCAGAAAAAGCAGTAAGCTCGGTCCTTGTGAAAGAGGAAGGGTCGAAGCAATGGCCAGTTTATTACGTAAGCAAATCCCTGCACGGCGCCGAGGTCAGGTATCCATTGCTCCAAAAAGCCATATATGCCTTGGTGCTGGCAGGAAGAAGATTGCGGCCATACTTCCAGGCTCACCCCATCATCGTCCGAAGTAGTCTGTCTCTACGGGATGTTATGAAAAAAGTTGATCATTCGGGAAGACTTTCCAAATGGTGCATAGAGCTGGGTGAACATGACATTACCTACGAGCCCAGAAAAGCCATTAAAGCTCAAGCATTGGCAGACTTCATCGCCGAAGTACCCATAACCGAAGACAGCCATCCAGATCTCGGTGAAGATGAGCCAGAATGGACGCTGCATGTGGATGGAGCCTCAGGTTCCGAACACCAAGGAGCCGGGGTAATTATCAGAGGACCCGAAGGTCTAGAGGTGATAAAGGCCATCAAGTTTAGCTTCAATGCCACCAACAATATGGCTGAGTATAAACCTCTCATAGCAGGCTTGCGCCTGGCCAGGAAAATTGGCATGAGAAACTTGAAGGCTCACAGTGACTCCCAGCTGGTAGTTCGACAAACAACAGGAGACTACGGCGCAAAGGACCCAACCTTGGAAAAATACCACGAACTCGTGGCTAAGCTCATTCGAGAATTCGACAACGTTCAAATCGAAAATGTGCCTCGGCGACATAATGCCGAGGTAGATTGCTTGGCAAAGTCAAAAATGCATACCGAGGTACTAGACCCCCCGAGCATCGAAGTACTGAACATAGTGACTTCGGGAAAAGGATGGAAGAATTCAATAAAAAGATACCTCGGAACCAATGCCCTCCCCGAAGACCCCAATAAAGCGGCAAAGGTGCGAAGACGCACCAGAAGATTCTTCCTGATCGGAGAAGAGTTATATCGGCAGGCATATGCTAATCCGCTATAGAGGTGTGTTGACGAAGAGGACACTGAAATGATCCTCGAAGAAGTTCACGAAGGCGCTTGTGGTTCACACATTGGAACTGACGCCCTCGCCGCAGTGGTACTTCGCCAAGGATATTTTTGGCCTACCCTAAGAAAGGATGCCCGACAGTTCGTCCGAAAATGTGACAGCTGCCAAAGACACGCTAATATCCAGAGGGCACCCTCGGAAATGGTAACTTCGGCTGACTATCCCTGGCCCTTCGCAGTTTGGGGCATAGACCTCATCGGGCCGCTCCCGACAGCACCTGGGGGCGTAAAGTTTTGCGTAGTCGCAGTCGACTACTTCTCTAAATGGGTCGAGGCAGAACCATTAGCAACTATCTCAGCTAAAGAAGTGCAGAAGTTCGTATGGAAGAACATTGTATGCAGATTTGGCATACCGAGGATACTGGTAGCCGACAATGGATCCCAGTTTATAGACAAAGGGTTCCAGGACTTTGTCAACAACCTCGGAATAAAGATGCACTTCGCCCCAGTAGCCCATCCTCAAAGCAATGGCCAAGTAGAGGTATCTAATAGGACCATAAAAGATGGTCTGAAAAAGAGGCTAGGGGAAGCAAAAGGGAAATGGCCAGGCGAACTCCAGAGTGTATTGTGGAGCTACCGAACAACACCCCGAAGAGCCACAGGGGAAACCCCTTTTTCGCTTGTTTTCGGAACAGAGGCCATCATCCCAATAGAGATAGTACAACCTTCGGTGCGAGTACAAGTGTTTGATGAAAGGGGAAATGACTTCGGCCTAAGAACCAAGCTGGACCTCGTCAGCGAACACAGAGAAACAGCCGAGCTGAGAAGAAAAGCCTTCCAGCAAAGAGTAGCTTCGGCCATAAACGTACGCGCAAGGCCAAAGGGGATAAAGAAAGGAGACCTCGTCCTCCGAAAGGCTGAATTTGGCCCCCGAAGGCCGTCCCACGGCGTACTTCGCGCAAAATGGGAAGGTCCTTACCTGGTACTGGCCGAAGTACGAAAAGGGGTGTACAAACTCGGCGATGCCGAAGGCGTAGAACTAAAAAATACTTGGCATTCGGAAGCCTTGAAAAAGTTCTATGCTTAAAGCCCTTAGTGGAAAAAATTGTACAAGATACAAAAATTTCCAAGTACAAAAGTTTCTTAGAAAGAATTTTTTCTAAGTATAAAAGTTTTTTTTCAGGCAGAAGGCAATGTACTCCCAAGCCTAAAACAAGTCTGGTGATCGTCTTGTGAAGTCTCTAAGAGCAAACGTGTTCGGGACGGCAAGAAATGAAAAAATTCACACAGAAAGACTTAGCCAAAATTCTATGAAAGTATCTTTATTTATAAAACTGCGTACAGAGAAGGAAAATTACATGAAGAAAAATAAGAAAAAAAAGGCAAAGGATCCTAGAACAAGCTAAGGAATCTCGTCGTTCCGGGAGTCATCAGCTCCTGCGTCCTTTTCCGCCGCATTCGGCGCCGAAATAGAAGAAGGCAAGTTCAGATGATCAATCTTAGACTAGGTCCACCGAGGTCCCTCGGGAATGTTCAGGGCTGCCAAGAAAGAAAGGTCCAGATCTGGAAACCTCTGAAGGACTTGGTGCCGAGCAAGACAGAACCCATCCTGAAAACCAACCTTGGTCATCTGGTCAGACTTATCCTTCTCGACCTCAAGCTTCTCGAGGTCCTTCTGCAGATCAGAGATCTCCTTCTTCAGTGCCTTCGTCTTCTTCTTCGGCTCCTTCTTCAAAGCATCAACCTCGGCTTGGAGCGCAGCCTTCTCAGCAAGCGCCTTCGCCAGGAGACCTTCAGCCTCTGACTTCTCTTTCTGATGCGCCTCATTTGCCGAGATCAGCTCCGCCACCTGGGAGCCGAGGTCAGAAATTTTCTGGGAGGAGTCCTTCAAAAGTTCCTCTTTTTCTTTCTGGAACTCCTCCCGAAGGGTGGCAACTTCCTTCTCCGCAGCTTGGGCCAGCTGCAAATTCTTGACAGCTAATTCCGAGCACATGGCCTTAGTTTTTTCTAAGGCTTCTAAGGCCGAAGCTCGGAACGCCGTCTGCCTCGCCACCCGAACTCTGAGAAAGCCGGCATACCCCAGTAGCTGCAAAAGGATAAAGGCGAGGTCGTTAAGACAAAGAGAAAACCAAACACTTAGAAAAAATTCAAGGAAGAAAGATAGGCGCGAAGTATACCTGGGCGGCATGTTCGGAAAGCTTCGCGGCAAGAGAATCGTCGCCCGGGTGAGCCTCGGCAATGGCCTTAAAGGAGGCCTCGGTGAGGATCCCTTTCGAGATCTCTTTAGCCATTTGCTGGCAATCTCCGGAGTACAAATTCATGTCCTCCGTAAACGTCCAGAAAGGCTCCTTCGGGACTTTCCCCTTCGGGATGCGGGCGTCCCGAAGGGCTCTCCTCTTTGCATGCTCAGCTGCCCAACCCGGAGTGAGCAACTCCTCTACACCACAAAATAGAAAGCTGGATTAAGGCAAGTAAACCTCAAAACAGAAAGCTGGATTAAGGCAAGACATCACAAAACGAACCTGCTGGCACTTCGACCACATCATCGTCGGGATCTGGGACCTCCTCGACAGAGATCCCCTTGCCTTTGCTTTTGGGCCGTTCTTCGGCAGAAGGGGCTTCTACCACGGCGTCCAGAAGAGCCTGCGACGGGGTAGGACTCTGAGGAGGGACCTCGGCAGTAACCTCGGGCTGAGGGACGGTGGCAGCTTCCGGCTCTTCGCTAGCCTCCTCGGAAGCTTTTCGCTGAACGGATGGAATGGTCTTCTTCGCCCGTTTAGCCGAAGGCCCAGCCCCGGTCGTTTTCCGCCTTCGGGAGACGGCTTTCTTCGTCTGCTCACCCCTCTCGGATTGACCGAGGAAAAGGGATTTGTAGAAAGCGGCAGTGTCCTCGCCCATTTCTGAAAAAGAAGGAAGACATCAGTGTGAGTCCAGAACGAAGTTATAACAAAGAGACTAGAAAAACAACTTACTTTCATAAAAAGTTTCGAAAGAAACTTCCTCCCGAAGGAGTTGCACTAGCCAGGAATCTTTCCCAGCAATGGTAGGAGCCGGCATCCCGAAGTCCGTCTTGTGCTCCTTTACCACCCCTAGCTCCCGAAGGACCTCCTCAGTCATCAGCCTCCAATTGATAGGGAAGGGGTAAAGAGAACGCGAAGGGACCTCGGGACCCCAGTTGGCGACGGCTCGGATACGTCCGTCGAAATCCGCGAATACGGAAGCCAACTCGGGAGTCAAACAGTATCCTCGGATCTACGACGTCATCCTCCAGCCTTCCCTGAGCCCACTTGGTCGGAACATGCGACCAGGCCTCCTCCATCTTCAGAAAGAAAAACTTTTTTTGCCACCCTCGCCAGCTGTCCTTAGTGGCGAAGGTGAACATATACTTTTTGCTCCCGGATCCCCGAGGTAGCATGAAGTAAAAGCCACCCTTCGGGACCACGTAGAGCTTGTAGTACTGCATAAAAATGATGAAGTGGGGTTCTATTTTGAAAACGCCACACATACAGAGGAAGGCGTTGAAATAGCAGTACGAGTTCGGAGGAAGTTGATTTACGGCAATGCCATGGAATTGGCAAAAGTCGCAAATCAACTTCGGAGGGGGGAACCGAAGTCCGGCTTTCAGCTGAGCTCGGAAAATGGTAATCTCGTTACTATGGTTTGAGAAGCTGTAATGGTCAGAACTTGGCAACCTCGTAACAGCGTACGAAGGAAGGAAAAATTTTTTCTTCCACCTTGCTAATTTTTTAGGAGTGGTGCAGCAAGGGTGGGACAAAAGAGGGTGCCAACTTTCAGGAATAGGCATTTTTGGCTGAAAAACGAGTTCGGAAAAAGGCAAAAATGAACTTCGGGAAAACTTTGAAAAACAAAGAGTTCTGGAAATCAAAACCCACCAAATCTTTTGCCGAAATCTGTGTGTGAAGACGCCGTCGTGAAAGGTGACCGGAAAAAAGCTCAGGTGAAAGAACCGCCGCGAAAAGCAGAAGAAAGCAGAAGGAAAACCAGAGCAAAAGCAAAAGCAAAAGAGACAAATGACGAAATGAGCATATATATAGGCCGAGGGAGGTAGGCGAACCGGCGTCATAAGTGCTCTACGAAGGCGAAACGTCGCCATAACTGCTCTTTTGCACCTAAAAAGGCGCACCTGCCGTTACAACACAATCCCCACCAATAACAAGCTGCCACGTGTCAACCATCGCGCCAAAAGGGGGGATGCGTGTCCCGACACCCCTCATCCTTAGGCGCGTCGTTCCAGACTGACACACCTATTCCTGACACATGACGTGGCGCAGACCGAAAAAGCTGGAAAGCAGGTTACTTCGAAGATACCAACAGACAGGCTATGGTAGAAAAGCCTACATCTTCGGACGAAAGGTCCGTCTTCGGAACAGGTACTGCACTCAAGGCCCAAAAGGGGCCCTCAGGAAGCGAACAAACCGAAGTTTCCACTTCGGCTTTTTCGAGGGGGGGCCTGTGATAGCCGAAGGGCTCTCGCCTCTTCCAGTATATACTTCCCCGAAGGTTTGTTCGGGGAGCCTGACGTAGCTCGGAAAGAAGCATTGCCATCGACCTCGGCAGAAGCGAAGTCGAGCACGACGAAGTAAGTACTTCGGCTGAAACGCCAGGTTATCTTAATGTGTTGCTGACTCCCTCGGGGAACCGAACATATCGCCTTCGGGAGAAAAGAACCAGCTACTGAAAGCAGGAGAGATTCTCCCCGAAGGCGGAACTCCCGAGCTAGAGAACTCCCCGAGCCACTAGCGTGATTCCCGAAGAAGGGCGTTCGTACCAAAGGGCGACCTTGCCCAAAGGACCTCGGGAGTACGGCATGAGCATTTAATGAGCATTTAAGGAGCCTCTGACAGATCGCCCACACGCTACCTGAAACGGCGACCTGACACACTGACGTCATCCAAGTCCCGTCTCAGCGACAAAACCAGGAACCTACAAACGGCTACCTGTTCCCTACGCCCAAAAAGCACAGAAAGAATCCGACCGCACACGTGTCAGGATCCGAACGGGCCAGGTACTTCTATAAATATTGGGAAACAGGACTTGGCAAGGGATCTCAATCAGCACTCTCGCACAGCAGAAAACATATACAGGCCAGATCCTATATCCATTTAGGGTTCATACTTTACTCACTATCAGGACGCTAACTTGGGCGTCGGAGGCTCCTCCCCGAAAAAACATCCCGGGGACCTCCTAACGCTTTTTTCTGAGCCTTTCAAGTACTTTCCACCTGGGGAATCTCTCCGTCAGACGTTCTCCCTCATCGGAAGCTCCCTCGAAACTCACCATGTCATTAGACAAAGATGCCTCAGGGCATCATGTATGATCACATATGCTATGTCCATGACTATCACTATGACTTTTTAATAATAGAGGTCTCAAAACTATTGGCAAGATGATGCCGTGCTTATGAGAGTTGATGATTGCTGAATAAGGTGACTACTTTTGGAATTTATAACTAATTCCATTCTATTAAATTAGTGTGTGCATGAAAATAATTACACAAGTATTTTGTTTTCGAATTTCACACGCACAAAATATTCAAGTTACACGCGTTCGAATTCTTCGTCTAACAATTTGCTCTGTTTGTGATTTTTCACTATAACAAAAATGCAAGAAAGCAACTGAAGATTGTGATTGGAAATCAGTTGCCAACCTTATTCAATCACTCCTTAATCACTAGGTGGTGGGTTTCACTTTAGAGCGATTAAAGAGCAACTCAAATTATTAGTTGTTCGAATTGCAGTCACTCATCAATCACAACTTTCTTGTGTGAATTAGCATGATTGTCTCACATGAAAGCCAAGATTTTCCAATTTCCCATCCATAAAGCTTAAGATCCTCAACATGGATCACCAATCTGCAACACACTGCTGGTAATTAAGATTTTCCTTTTCTTCTCCAATTCCATTCGCAAGCTCCCATATTTCTTAACCATATTTGGTTTCATTCTTTTTGCAGACAAGTAGATGGTAGAGCGGCAATGATTAGAGTAGGCAAGTGAGCAGATGGCTGAGTGGCTGTAAGCGACACGGTAAGTGGAGGAACTAGAGTTTTGGTTGCAGTCGACCTAAAAGAACTGGCCTTCAAGGTCGAGGGCAAGGTTGATGGGGATGGGGGGGATCCATTGGTCAAGGGTAATGACGTACTGGAGAGTGAAGTGCTTTTTGGTGACCAAAGCGACAAGGGCTATAGGCAGATTCCGGCAATATTTTTTGGCAGAAGGCCTCCTGCAAGTACAAGTGCTTTCAGCCATCTTAATGTCCTTTAATGATTCTTTTTATGGCACATTGGATTCTAAATACCCACGAGCAACTTCACAGATTTCGAGGAAGGCTTTGCTATCATTGGGGTGCCAAAGACCATTATGGACAAGCTTGGACTTGTTTGACCAGAAATAAAATTGATCTATGGTGAGAGATTTTTTTATGTCTAGAGAACAAAGTAAGGGGACTGATGTTGTTGCAGTTTCCACCATAAAAGCAACCGAGCTAGTTAGTTGCACATCAATCATTCACCACTAGCGACTATAAAAAAAGTGACCAAAAGTTTCAGTCATCTTTCAGCCACTCATTGTGACTAGTATACCAGTCACTTTATCATTTAAAAAGGGGAAAGTTACAAAAACCCCCTTGTGGTTTAGTCAAACCTACAGTTTGCCCCCTCTATTTTGAGAAACCTACACTTTGCCCCCATGTTTTTTATACTATCTGATAACAACTTCTGAAACTGTATTTAAACTCTAAGATAATCATCTTCCAGTAATTTCAATCCGTCTAGTATTTTTTTTATAGTTAATAGAAATTTTAAACTATCAGTTTTTCCTTTCTGTAAATGTACTTTCTCACCTGTAATTATATATGAATATTTTTTAAAGGTCGGTTTGCTGTGAAAAAAATATCAAAAATCTTGAAATTACTAGAGCATTATTACCATATAGTTTAAAATACAGTTTCAGAAATTGTTATTGGGCAGCATAAAAAATATATGGGGCAAAGTGTAGGTTTCTCAAAATAGAGGGGGTAAACTGTAGGTTTGACCAAACCACAGGGGTTTTTTTTTGTAACTTTCCCTTTAAAAAGATAAATACTGTAATAATTAAGGTGCTTGTATCATATATCATAGTTTTTTACGCATCTTCACTTGAATTAATTGGCCATATATGTAGCCAAATTGATGGAGGTCAAATTTGGAACTATATTTATGCAAAATGATGGATAAAATTGTTTTCATAAACAGCATACTCAAACTTAAAAAATATTATATATGTAAATTAAAAATTTAGGAGCCTACAAAAGACCATAAACATACAATACATGAGAGATGTGAAAAATCGACTGATGAATCGGTTGCCAATTAGTTGATATTTTGCTTTTTGGTGACCAAACTATCGGTCACCAAAATCCTAGTTGCCAATGATCTAGTGACTAATTTGCAACTAAAATAGTGGCGACTGAAACACCGGTCGCTCTTTCAGTTAATTTTTCAAGTTTTTCTTCTAGTGATAACCTTATTAGTTTAGAAGTGGAGCATTGGTGAAATCATATAAAAAATTATACAAAATAAAATGAATGAGGGCGAAAAATGAACAACAAAATGACATCAAAATAAAAAAGAGAAAAAGTGAGAAAATGTTTTCTTTGTTATCTTTGTAGAGAATGTTATGATAATGAAATTTTCATATATATATAAATAGAGAATAAATTAAAAAGAAAATATGTTAGTTTCTAAACACATTAAACATAATAGAACATAACAATGGTAATTAATTTAAAAGATTTATTATATATAGAAGTTTGATTTTTATGTCTAATATTTTTGTACGTATATATGGTTAAAATATTGGTATTCAAATTAATGTGATAGGACAATTATTATGTCATATACTACGCCTTTCATATTTATTTAATAGGGTAATTAATGATAAAAATTGGTTCTATTTTTAATTTTGCTTAAAACACAAGTTAGTAGATTAAATATCAACATCTTGGATTGAAAGTCAACTTTTGGTCAAAATTAGGAGAAAATTGATTGAATATTTTTTTAATTAAATTTAAAAAGTGAGAGTAATTTTACCATTTATAAGAAAATTCTGGCATAATACTCAACTTAGGCTATAATAAGGTACATGATAGCTAAAAACTCATTTGCTTCCGCTTTATAACAATATAATTGATATTGAAAAATTTTCTTTTGCTCGATGGCGGCGGATATTTTAAAATAGTTATATATATTCATATTACTGTTATTTCTGACTTCCGTTGGTTCGAAAAATCACACGTCCCTTCACCTCCAACCATTAAAAAAATCCAAAAATCGTCTTCAATCGATGCAATTTGGTGAAATTCCAAGCAGAGAGTCTCAGTAGTCTTTGCTTCCATCTTTAGCCTTAGGCCTTAACCTTCTCCATAAAGTCTCTGTTACATCATCTTCGTTCTCTTTCAGTTAGTTACCTCACCGACCGATTTGTTACTTTGGTGCGGCGGTCGGGTTTTAAAAAGAAATGTTTGATCCGGTTGGCTTTTCTAGTGTGGATTTTCGTTACAAGAAACGAACATGTCAAATTGTCATGTCCACAAAATTTATAAGTCTAGTAAGACAGGGAGTGGCTTGTTTGGCCAACCTGCAAAACGTATTGGTTGCTTATCTGAAAGATGAAAAGATTGGCCCAATTCGTGGGTTCTTTACGTTTGCTTTTCTTGAAAGGCCAGTGGCAGATGTGAACCACGTTGGTCAAATTTATTAGCTCCCCGCCACAAATTTACTAATTCTGCAATCTGGACAAGGGTCTGGATGGTCCGACTGGACAAGGACACTAAATGCAACCCTAATGGCGATGGCGATGGCGATCACCTGCATTGGCGAAGATCCAAAGATTTGCTTTTTCTACTGATACAGGAGAGCGATGGCCGGCCTTCGTCCGCTCATCGATGACGTCGTCGACAGCTCTGTTGACCACAAAGGCCTGCCAGCCCGCCGATCCACCACCGGTGGATGGAAGTCCGCCTCTTTCATTATAGGTTTGTTTTGATTTGCTAAAGTAGTCGAATATAAAGTTTTCATCTTATTCTTGGGGTACTTCAAGAAATGGTTTGTTTGTCGTGCTAATCATTGGAATTGAACGAGTGGGCAGTTGCGGAAGTAGCGGAGAGATTCGTCTACTACGGAATCAGCTCCAATCTTGTAACGTATCTGACGGGGACGCTGCGCCAGTCAACCGCGACGGCAGCGGAAAACGTCAACGCCTGGTCTGGGACCTCCTTGATGCTGCCTCTGTTAGGGGCATTCGTCGCCGACGCTTATCTTGGCCGCTACCGCACCATCATTATCGCATCGCTCATCTACATTCTGGTCAAACCACTTCGTCTTCACTATTATCTGATTTCCTGTAATTTTAATGCCGTTGTTTCAACTCGGCCTTTCGTTTTCTAAGACAAACCTGAGTCTGATACTATTGTTGTCTTGGCTACAAATGATGCAGTAATCTGTTACATCGGTAGGAATTATTGCTGTTGATGTTTTTGTTTTCAGTTGTTTGTCTGGTCTTTATAGTCTATAATTATAGTGGATGTGAAAATGTTTTATGGATTCTGATTCCCTTCTCCTCTTCTGGAAGCTAACTCGCAATGCTGTTTCAAATAAATTTCAGGGACTATGCTTGTTGACTCTATCAGCCATATTAACTTCACTCGGCACTGCTGATTGCCTCGCCCAAAATCATATGACATTATGTTCTTCCAAGTTTTCTGAAATCTTATTTATGGTTTCTCTTTATCTGGTGGCTTTCGGGCAAGGTGGCCACAAGCCTTGTGTTCAGGCATTTGGGGCAGACCAGTTCGATGGAGGACATCCAAAGGAGGCCATAGCAAAAAGCTCTTTCTTCAACTGGTTGTATTTTAGCTTTTCCTCGGGTATTATTGTGTCGCTTCTGGTTGTTGTCTACATTGAGGACAATGTTAGTTGGCCGCTTGGATTTGGAGTTCTTTGCATACTCATGCTTGTGGCACTGGTTATATTCTTGATTGGATCTAGGACTTACAGATATTACTTGAGAAGGAAATTGGAGAACCCATTTGCAAGAATCGGTCGGGTGTTTGTTTCAGCAGTTAAGAACAGGTATATAGCTTATTTAATTATCAAACAGTAAGCTACTCTTAGCAATTAGCCCTTGCCCTAATCATAAGAGTTCATAACCATTTGAGAGACATTCCTTATATCAACGGTATTGACTTCTTGCTTTCTTCCTTTCTCTGTTCTGCATATCATTTTCTGCCACTGTTTCAAATGACTAAGGATTACCATGGATAAAAAGAAAAACAAAAATGTTGTACATGTCTCCTTTCTGCAATGATCATTTGTGGTTGTGTAGTCCTTGGATCTGTCTGGTGAATGCTGCTGGTAGACTGCAATCTAGACTTGCCATATTCATTTATTTGGCAAATCGCCTCTTGTTAAATGATTGTCAATAGATGGGATATAATTTTCTTGCAGGTTTCTTGACTTGACGTTTCACTATAAGTAATGGTTCTGAGATTAGACGCTTCTAGCAATATATCTGTTCAGTATTTTTCTCCTAAACCAGTTGCTTGATGACTCTGTGTCCTAGTTTGCCATAAGTTCCAAAGTCCGAAGTCTAACAGGAGAACTTCCAACATCTTTGAAGGTCTGTAGGCAAACCATTACTTCCATCAGATGATTCAGGGCATGATGAAAATGGAATCACTCTTGATGACATTGAAGAAGCTAAAGCACTATTGAGACTCATTCCCATATGGACAACCTGTCTGGTGTATGGTGTTGTGTATGCTCAATCCTCAACCTTCTTTACCAAGCAAGGAGCAACCATGGACAGAACAATCTTCCCAGGAGTTGAAATACCAGCTGCTTCGCTCCAATTCTTCACTGGGGTTGCTATCATTATCCTTGTTCCTGCATATGACCGCATTTTTGTTCCTGTAGCTAGAGTTCTCAATGGGAACCCAACGGGAATCACAATGCTTCAGAGAATTGGGGCGGGTATATTGTTTTCTGCCATTTCAATGATCGTTTCAGCTGTAATTGAGATGAAAAGACTTGAGACTGCGGAAGAATACAGGCTAGTTGATGAGCCAAATGCATCAGTACCAATGAGTGTCTGGTGGTTGATTCCTCAATATCTTCTGTTCGGTGTTGCTGATGTCTTCACGCTGATTGGTCTTCAGGAGTTTTTCTACGACCAGGTTCCAGAAGAGCTGAGGAGTTTGGGTCTATCACTTTATCTCAGCATCATAGGTGTAGGGAGCTTTTTAAGCAGCATTCTGGTTTCCATTATTGATGAAGCAACTAGTGGGGATGGTCGAGATAGCTGGTTTGATAGCAATCTGAACCGAGCACATCTTGATTACTTTTACTGGGTACTGGCTGGATTGAGTCTGCTAGCCTTGTTTGCATACCTTTACTTCGCCAAGTCTTTTGTATATATAAGAAGTTCAAGCTAGCTATTGTACCTGTATTGCTAATTCCTGGGGAAATATGCGTTTTGCTCCTATATGTTGGATTTCCCTGTGTAGGGCAGATGTTTTTGGCTGGGCTTCAATTTGACAGAGCAGAGCAAGATGCTTGCGGACGATAGCTTTGTTATGCTCCTAAGTGCATGCTGGATGTACCTAAAACCAAGTAACCGGGAACAAGAAAATAGGGCAACATACGTACATGCCCTTTTCTCTTTCGAACTACTTGTCTATTTTATTATTATTATTTTTACAAGATACCGTATATAATTGATGAATAGTGACTTTTTATGTAGTTTTAGTCCGTTCTGAAAAAAAAAAAAAAACGAAATCGTAAATCTGTGTGGAAAAAAAAAATTAAATCCGAAATTATCTTTTAAGCCATCATTTCTTTATCTGGTTTTTTGGTTGGGATATCTTTCCAGCAAAGACCATGTGCGCATAGAATTTGCGAGATGAATTAACAGAGAGTGGCATACAGGTCTACTTGGGAAAACGTCTGGTGGTTGTTCATAATTTGGTCATGAAAGTACTGCTATGCTATGGCATGCGTCTGAAATCGGTCCAGTAACTGAGCATAAGCAGGCCATCTATTTATTTGCCTTTTCGACAGGCACCGGAGTAGAGAATGGTGAAGCCAGAAATTCTTGGAAGTAAGGGTATAACATGAAATTTTCTTTACACTGAAATTTCTACGTTGACTTTTTACCCAATTCAGACGGAGCTAAAACGAATTTACTCTAATCTTTCAGTACTTTTGGGCATCTTAAATTCGCCGGTGTGAGTAGATGCAAAACACATTATTAATTTATTAGCTGCCCCCGGGGCCGGGCGCGGATGGACAAGGACACGACACAAGCTCAAACTTAACGGTAAAATGAACTGTTAATCCCAAACCTTTAGCCTTCATGACAAACTGTTCCCTGATTCCCATTCAATTTCATTTTAGTCCCAAGCCTTTATATGTGTTACATCTTGGTCCTTAACCCTAGGTAAGGTTGGGTCAACACAAAACCCGATTTCTAGAGATAAAAAAATTAATAATTCAAATTAGCCAATAATTGTTAAGAAATTATGACAAAATTTGAGTTTATCTTAATACAGTTACTAAACAATTTGAATTTATTAATTCTTAGGTAATCATTTGATTTTAAATTTTTTAAATTCTAATTTAAACAATTTGGAATTATATTCTATTAAATTTAATCTATTTTATAATTTTTTTTATAGTTTATCATTTCAATGATCAATTTTTCATTTTTATAAATGGAGTTCTTGCATCAACTTAGTGTTACCTAGGGCTAGGAACTAATATGTAGCTAATGGATTATAAAGATTTTAGACCAATATACGATGAAATAGAGGTTGATGACCAATTTGTAATGTAAATTAAAGGTTTGGGTTTGGGTGTGCTTTTCACCCTCAAACTTAATGACGATTCCAACCGCTTGCAATATGGAGCTCCGGTGATGAGACCTAAACATTCGCTTTTCCTACTGATACAAGATATGGCCGGCACTTTTCCGCTTGTGGAAGACCTGGTCGACTGCGCTGTTGACCATCAAGGCCTCCCGGCCCGCCGGTCAACTTCCGGTGGATGGAAGTCCGCTTCTTTCATTATAGGTGCCGTGCTTTGATTTCTCAGACAAAGGCCTACTGGGTACTTCGGTTTTTTGTGTTAACAAACGGAATGTACGTATTGGCAGGTGTGGAAGTGGCGGAGAGGTTCGCCTACTACGGAATCAGCTCCAATCTTATAACGTACTTGACGGGGACGCTGGGGCAGTCCACCGCAACGGCAGCCGAGAACGTCAACGCCTGGTCTGGAACCGCCTGGATGCTGCCGCTACTGGGAGCATTCGTGGCCGACGCTTACCTGGGCCGCTACCGTACCATCATTATGGCCTCTCTTATCTACATTTTGGTTGAACCCCTTTCTTCTTCTTCTTCGTCTTCTTCCTTGTTTGTTTAATTTATCGCGTGCTACTAGAATTGTCATGCCTGAATTAGACGGTAACAGTGCATAGGAACCGGGAAAGAGTGCACGGTTGCTCCCAAAGTTTTCGAGGCAGTCAAATATCCATCCTT